>VDFB02193867.1:476206575-476313786 GCA_007258455.2 Sequoia sempervirens | reverse complement strand
AAGGAAGTAAAGAGGCAAATGTGGTAAGTAATAAATCTGATGAGGATGCTTTGATTCTTTCTCTTGATAATGCTGATGATTCTTGGGTGTTAGATTCAGGGGCTTCATTTCATGCTACCCCCCATAGAAGTTATTTTCTTAATTATGTCCAAGGGGATTTTGGGCTGGTTTATTTAGGAGATAATGAACCCTTTTAGATTGTTGGAAATGGAAGAATCAACATTAAGTTGCAAAATGGGAATCATTGGCTACTACGTGAGGTAAGGCATGTTCCAAAGTTAAGCAAAAATATAATTTCAGCAGGGCAACTAGATGATGAAGGTTGTGTTGTTACATTTAGTGATAAAAATTGGAAGGTCATAAAGGGTGCCTTAGTGGTAGAAAAGGTGTGAAAGTAGGCACCTTATATCTTTGTATAGGTCATACCGCTCCTTCTACTTTAATTGTTAAGTGGAAAAAAGGTTAATGTTTAGGAAGAGTTGCTGGGCAAATTACCGGTAGAAGATCATACAGCTTGTTGTGGTCTCGAATCAACACCGGCATAATAGACTTGGGGTATATGAGTGCAAAAGCAGCATGAAATTACTCTATCCAAATAATGTTTTACCAAGTCTAAAATGTGTTAATATAGATTTCTATGAAAGTTGTATGTATGGAAAACAAAAGAGAGTAAGTTTTCTCAAGGATGGGAAGCAAAAGAAAGATGATAAATTGGAGCTTGTGCATACAGATGTATGGGGACCATCTCAGGTATCTTCTCTCGGTGGCTCTCAGTATTATGTTATATTCATTTATGATGCAACTAGGAAGGTATGGATTTATTTCCTTAGGTAAAAATAATATGATGTATTTGAAAGTTTTTAAAAAAATGAAGAAGCTCGGCTGAGAATGAGACGGGTAAAAGGTTAAAATGTCTCAAATCTAATAATGGTGGTGAGTATTGCAGTAAAGAGTTTGAAGATTATTGTTCCTCAAATGGTATTTGTAGGCAGAAAACGGTTCCAAGGACTCCACAGAAAAATGGAGTGGCTGAGTGTATGAATAGAACAATAATGGAGTGTTCACAGACTATGAGATTGCATGTTGGGTTGCCTTTAAAATTGTGGGCAAAGACTGTAAACACCGCTGTTTATTTAATTAATAGAGGTCCCTCTAATCCTTTGGGTTGTGGTATTCCAGAGGAAGCATGGAAAGGTAAGAAGGTGAGTTATTCTTTTCTCAAACCTTCGGTTGTGAAGCATTTGCACATGTAGATTCTGAAAATAGAACCAAGCTTGATGCAAAATAAAAAGAAATGTATATTTGTTGGATATGGCATTGATGAATTTGTTATAGGCTTTGGGATTTTGAAAATCAGAAAATTGTGAGAAGCAGGGATGTCATATTCAATGAGAAAGTATTGTACAAAGATCTGTTGTTGTAGCATGAGAAGAAATAAAATGATTATGCAGTGTTGGATGATATTCTAAACAATGATTTTTGAGTGGTTCCTCATGCTCCACAACAACAACAAAGACAAATACCACAAACTCTTGTTAGATGATCTTCAAAGGTAAGTAGACCTCTAGAAAGATTTTCTCCCTCTTTGTATACTATTTTGTTAACTGATGCCGGTGAACCAGAATATTATGATGAAGCTATGCAAATGGATGCCAAGATTCAGTGGGAGCATGGAATGGAAGAAGAAATGGATTCCTTACTGAAAAATCAGACTTGGGAATTATGCAAGTTGCCCTCAAGTAGTAAAAGGCTTTTTACCAAAAAAAATGGGTTTATAGGGTTTAAAGAGGAGGATGGAGGTAAGAAAGAGATTTAAAGCTAGATTAGTTGCAAGGATTTGCACGTAAAAGTGTATTGATTTTGATGGGATTTTTTCTCCAGTTGTTAAAATAACTTTTATTTATATTGTTTTAAGTATTGTGGCTGTTGAAGATTTGCATTTAGAATAGCTTGATGTTAAAACAATCTTTCTCCATGGTGATTTGAAATAGGAAATATATATGGACCAACCACAAGGATTTGAGGTCAAAGGTAAGGAGAAACTAGTGTACAAATTGAAGAAAAATTTATATGGCTTGAAGCAAGCACCTCGGCAATGGTACTTAAAATTTGATAGTTTTATGGCTGAGCAAGCAAGCCACAAAATGTGTAATTCTTACCATTGTATTTATTTTAAGAGGTTGGATAATGACAACTATATTATTTTTATGTTTATATGTTGATGAAATGTTGTATGTGGTCTAACATGGATCACATAAGTGAGGTAAAACAACAAGAAAGTAAATATTTTGCTATGAAGGATTTGGGGCATCAAAACGCAAATCCTTGGTAGAAAAATTTTGTAGAGATAGGAAAAACGCATAATTGTTTCTATCTCGTGCCAATTATGTTGAAAAAGGTGTTGTAGAGATTTCATATGGCTTAATGAAAAGTTTTCAAAGACACCTTTGCCTAGTCATGTTAAATTGACTAAGGATATGTGTCCAAAAATACAAGAGGAGGAAGAAAAAATGTCTAAGGTACCATATGCTTCAGCTGTAGGCAGTTTAATGTACGCCATGGTATGCATGAGACCAGATATTGCACATGTCATAAGAGTTGTTAGGCAGCATTTGGACTCATCTAGAGCAAGCATTGGAACTGTAAAATGGATTCTCAGGTACTTGAGCGGTACATCCAATAAATGTTTATATTTTGGGGGCTCTAATACTGATTTAAAAGGCTATGTTGACTCAAATTTGGCAGGGGATATAGATACTAGGTAGAGTACCACAAGTTATGTATTTACAGTTGGTGGGACAACAATGAGTTGGATTTCTCAATTGCAAAAGGTGGTTGCTTTATCCACCATAGAGGTAGAGTATGTTGCTGCAACAAAGGTGGCAAAGGAGATGATATGGCTACAAATTTTTATGGATGAGTTGGGAAAACAACAGGCTGAAAATTACTTGTTTATAGACAGTTAGAGTGCTATACATCTTGCAAAGAATTTTGCCTTGTATTCTAAAACAAAACACATATAGTTGAGATATCATTTCATTTAGTCAGTGTTGGAGGATGGATAGGTCAAGCTGGACAAGATACATACATATGTCAATCCAACATATATGTTTACAAAGGCGTTGACAAGGTAGAATTTGAGCTCCTCTTCAGCTTTGGTTGGCCTTCAAGGTTGAATACAAGTATAACAGAGTAGCAGGGTCCAAGGTACTTATTTCCAGTGGGAGTCGTAAGTGCAGCAGTGTCATTTAGGATCAATCTCCAAGTGGGAGGTTTTGTTGGTGTGGAGCCTGATTAGTCTCCAAGTGGAAGATTTTTCATATGTGGTGATTGATCATGCTATATTGTACACCCTGGCATGTATCCTCCTACTTTTTCGCGTCGTTGCCAAAAAAGGGAAAAATCAATGAAAAAAGAAAAAAACTCAATTTTGTAGAACCCTAATTTGGAAGCTTCTAAGCTTGTTAAAAATGGGTTCAGATGGGGGTTACAATATGATGAAAAATGCGATTATTCGCAAGATTGTAATAAGTTTTTTGCACTTGATAATAAAATCATTGGATGGCTACGGTTTGGTGGATGTAGCCCGGATTGGGTGAACCACCTTAAATTCTCTATGTTATAATTTATTCTATGTGTGTTTTAGTTTCTCTATTTATTAAATAAATCTGCATTTAATTGTTAGATATCTGCCATTTCTAACCCTAACAACAAGTGTGTTCCTTTGTGCCTATGCTGGTCTATCATAGGATCTTGATTCTAGGGGCTTGGACACCATCTTGATTATTGTCATCCTATCTTACTAGCATTTGTACATTTGAATCCCTCTTGATTGCATGGTTGGCTATGTTAGTTTGAGTTTGAAGCAAGTTCCTCCTCTCACTAAAGTGTGGGATAAATGTAGTGAAGGAAAATGCATACCCTTGCATTTTCACACTTGTTTGGGCCCACCTTTCTTTTTTTATCCTTATTTATGTCTTAAATGGTCCTATTTTACATCCACGAGCCTAATGAATGATATCTTTTTATGGCTAATCCCGACATACTTCAAAGGGTAAATGATAATTTAATGATTTTGGCAGTGTGCCCCTAATTTTTGGGTTGGGACTAAGATGCCACCTAGGGCGTCTTTTTCCTCCAAAGGTCTTGGGACCCTAATTTTAAATGTGCCTTAAAGTGGCCCCTTTTGGAGTTTTTGCCTTGAGTTTCATGCCTCAGGACTAAGACGCCACCTAGGGCATCTTAGTCCCCCTTAAGGTATTTTTTGGATTCAATTTTAAATCTTGGCAAGATTTAACCTCATTTAATTAATGAATTCATATGTCAACTTTTTGTGGTATAATTTCAAGATATTATGCATATGTAAGTATAAATACAAGGTTCCTTCTCTCATTTTCTCCTAACAAGCAATCTAAGCATATCCTAACATCTAAGCATTCAAGTTTTCATGCAAGTTTGCGATCAAGAGAGCATTCAAGAGAAATTCATAAAGAATTTGGAGCCATCATCAAGATTCAAGCATAATATCAAAGATATTCTTGCATCATGTGTGTGTATAGGAGTCAATTTGCACTCCTTACGTAAATTCCCCTTAAATTACACATCCTCACCTTAGAAAAGTAAATCCGAAGGTGAAATTCCACATCACCAAGTTGCCTTCCTTCCACTTGGCATATGTCTTTTGTGTCGGTAGAATAATATTTGTAGGGGATGCGCACATGATGCACAAACATCTACGTGGCACACTTACATCCCTGACGGATTCTCATGTCTGAGGTTAGTAGAGGCATTACACTTTCAATTGGAGTCAATTTGTAACATCCCTTTTCAACCAACCGACCCCGAAAATGGCAGATTCTTTCCTCTTCTCCTTCAAATTCATCCATTCTTCATTCAAATCATCTCTTTTTGCAATCTCTAATCATTCAATCCATATCTTCTTACATTATTGAGCACTTCTAGCAATTCAACACTCCATTGCAACAACAACACTCCATCAACTCTGCAAAGAAAGTATGAAGAAAGCCATTGCAACATGGGATTGAGGTTTTTCAAGACCTCCCTTCATCGTAGTTGAGGTTGTGGTAATTTTTCAAGCCTTCTTTCTACTACATTGGCTAGTGAGCTCTTAGTGGAGGTGGTAACGGTGGTAACATTTTTCTCCTCTCCTTTGTGATTTGGTTGAGTAGCTCTTTACTATTTTGTAGTGTTATTCACATTCCTTCCTTCTTTACTTCTTTATCATATATTTCTCTCTCATTGCTATCTGGTTGTCTATGAAGGTGGAAACAACAAAGTGAGGGTTTGATTGAGGAAGGCCCCTGTACATCCCCAACAATTTTCCCCTCTTTTTTGTGTGTAGGTGAAAGAGCATGTGGAGCTAGCTAGTGAATGTGCATTTTTGTGAGATTATATTTTAAAACTTTAACCTTTATCTACCTGATTTACCATCTTTGTTTGTATCTATCCTACCTTATTATATTATTTTTTCCCATCAAAACCAACCACCTAGGATGATGAGTTAGTTTTTGAGTAGTTCACACTATGTTCACTGTTCTCTAACTGTACAAATGCTAGCATGGCTGAGAGACACCAACATGTTGCGTTGACATTCCAAAACTACATAATCGTCCTCAGATAGAGAATTGCCTGAGGCATAGTACCGACTCCAAAAACCAACTCGCCTAGCCCAAACTAAGGTTCGGGTATGAAGAGTGACTGAAGTACTTTATAGTCTTCATCATTCTTGATCCCTATTCCCAAAACATTCCTTTAGAGTGAGGTAAGTTAGGGAAACCCAAGGCTCTTGGATCTCCATGACCTAGAGCCTTGATGTGGTTGGTCCCCCTCTTTTACATTTTTGGTGAACCTGACATGAATCAACATCTATCCATTTGTTAGTATCAAAACTTTTCCCAGGTACCTTGTGATTGTTGAATGCTTGAGTGTTGTGAAGTTTTATGATCATCACAAACTAATCCATGACTTCTAGGTACATTGTTAGGATATGTGTGCAACACAGGCTTCCAATGGAGAGGACGAAGGTCACTACTAGTTTCTTTACAGGCCTTTTTGTTGGATCCGTTGCTGGTCTTGTTGCATAGGAGTAGTTGTCAAGGGGCGAGGTAGGGATCTCCGATGAGATTTACCATGTCCCCACTCCTCCCACGTCTCCTACACCATCATTGATAAACGAGCAAAGGTCATTCACATTCCTTCAGAATATATCTCTACCCTTAGAAAAGGACTTGGTGACTTGGAGAATCACCTGAAAAAGGACTTGATGGCTATGGCCACTCGGGTTATTAGAAAAATAAAGTATATGGTGAGAAAAGACCGAACATGCATAGAACTCCTGACTAGTCTCTCTAGTTTGATTGAAGCATGCTCCCTTCCAAACAACCCTAACCTCATACAAGGTGCTATTCTTAAAGAAAATGAGAGGAAATTAGGAATGTTGATTTCTCCCATGTCTATGTAGATGGCCAACATAGTCCCGTCAAATAGAATCGCTTCTTCCCCTGAGGGATTTTAAACTATCAAAGAAAGAAAAATACCCTTGGGCTTTAGTTTCACCCGTCATCACCTCTAGTGGTGGAGGTTTTGGAAGGTTGAGTGGTGGTGGCTTCGGTGGTGGTATTAGTGCTAGAGGAGGTGGTTTCAATGGAGGCCATGGTGGTGGCTTTGGAAGCAGGGTGGCTCTGGCAGAGGCCTTGCTAGTGGCGGTGGTCTAGCAGTGGTCACACTGGTTACTCCGGTGGTAGTTTTGGAGGAGGTTCCACTGGACCTTTGTCATCCCAAGACCCTATTATGAATACTCTTCTTTAGAATATGGGTAAGATGCAAAGCCAACTTGCTAGTCTCTCCCAATCCTCTACCCAACCTATCTTTCAACCCTTTTTCTGACATAGCCCATTATTGGTAGCAATTTTAAACACTCCCTTCCCCCAAGGAATGGAGATTCCAAAATTTAAAAAATATGGCGGAAAAGGGGACCTATAAATGCATGTGTCTAACTTTGATTCCCTGTGTATTTATTTCTTCCATCACGTTGCATTAATTGAAAAATTATTCCCTTGATCTCTTAATGATATAGTGCTCGAAAGGTACTACTCCTTACTTGACAATTCCATCTTCTCATTCGATCAACTTGTAAATCAGTTTCTCCAACAGTTCCAAGCCAACATCAGACTAAAGATGACCTTTTTGGATGTTGTCTAATGCAAACAAGGTGATAACGAAAAGATTACTAATTTTATAGCGCATTATCAAGCACTTTTCTCATAAATCTTGTACTCATTGCCTGATTTTGACATGCAGAAGGTATTCATAGGGAACTTGCAAACACCTTGGCAAGAGAAATTTCCCTTATGAAATACCCCTCTTTCATGCATTTGTGTGCTACATTATGAGAGTATCAACAAATGGTAGTTCAATTTGGGGGATCTCCCTCGCACTCCCATTCAAAAGGGAAGTCCACTGTATCAATCTCTGGGAAAGATGTTGCAAATGTAGTAGCCACTATGAATGATAACGGCCTCAGATGTAACCTAAATTTCATGAAGTTAGCATAATATTATTCTTCCATATTGCAAAATTTTCTGAAGGATAAGGTCATAACCTTGTAGAACCCTAAAACACTCAAGGAACCTTTCCCTAGTTGGTACGATCTGAATACCTTCTATCAATACTATTGAGTTAACAGACATGATATCAAATGTTGAATGTTCCTGAGCCATGTGATACAGGACCGAATCGAGGACAATACTATTTGTCTTAATGGAAATAAAGAAAATATAAACAAATTGGTGGTGAAAGCAAATAGTGAGTGGCAGATATACATGGACCCATTTCCATCGCATTTTGCTAACATGATTATCAATCCCTTTGATTCTATCACTCGGCTTGAAGCATATGTTAACATGGTCATGGTTACTCCTACCATGCAACCTATGCCCGACTCCCCAAAAGTGGAATTCATGTCATAGGATCTACCCTTAAACAACAAGTCCTCTCACCTCTACATTCCCACTTGCCTCAATGGCAACATTGTGAGATGGGTCTTAGCTAACCCCGCGACCCAAGTGAATGTCACTACAGAAGATATGTTGTGGCTTAATTTTTTTCATAGAAAGGATTACGAAGAAAAAAAATCTACCATCCGTACACATTATGGTCTTTCTCTTAAGTCGCATGGCTCGATAACTCTATCTATCCTAATTGGACATAGGATTGTAGACATAGACTTTGATATTATTCTGAAGTCTGATCTATTTAGGATGAAGTTAGGCATACCTTGTCTAACTTCCATGAATGGAATCTCCTCTTTCATTCATAAGTGTTTGAATTTCTCCCATAAAGGTGTTGTGCATGTAGTGCATGACACTGGATACTAGCCATTGGTGTCCTGTGGGGGTTACTCATTGAATCATTTTTGGCCCACCTCGGTTGGTCCACTTCCTCCAAGAATGGACCTACTTTATAATAATTATGTGAAGTATAAGATAAGGGGAAAGGGATAGCTGAAATTGACCATCCTGGTAGCACAACATTTAGCTGCCTCCCCTTCTCGAAAGGAAAAGAGAAGCTACCCCATCCTTGGGATGGATCTCCTCCTCCTCATTCTAGAGAAGAGTTTTGGATGAATATGCCTAGATTTTACCCACTGAGTCTGATGATACATGCTTGGCATAAACCCAAGATCAGGATATCGGACCTCCCTACTAAATCACCTGGACCTTGGGACTACTTGTATGGAAAGGGAAAAGGTCCCTGTGGGGATTCCTCTATGTCTCGGTCTCTACAGCCTCCCACTGCTCCTGCTCCCAAAGGAATAAATTAGAATAGGCCCGCTACTTCTCAATCTACTCCTCCTACTCCCGTTCAAGAGCCTGTTCCTCCACTAGAAATAGCTATGGTGAACACTCCCATAGTTGAGCAGGATCCTTCCATCCCTTCACAGCCTTCAGCCTCTGGCTTGAAGAGCCGTAAAAAATTTCCTTTCGCGTGAGTGCAAGTGTGGATGAAAGGCTCTCGCAGCTGATCAAGCCACTTTACAAAGGAAGAGGAGTTGATTGCCCCTATCTCAGGGTCTCTTGATGCATCCTCCTCTCTCCTCCCCTCTACTTCCATTCAATCTAGTTCAACCTCAATTCTAGCTCCTGTTATGAGTATGAATGTGCTTGACCCAAAAAATTCACAGGTGTTCATCACTCCTTTGGTGAAGCTACCCTTTTTGATGTCCCTTTTGGATGTCCGTCCTTTCCCCAAGCCCATGAATGTTCCAAATGCTTTGGTGGTATCTGTCGTAGTTTTCTCCACCTCCTCCTCCTCCGTAACTCTCACCTCTTTCTGGGGAGTTAACATCCCCCGATGAAACAAAAGATGGAGGATGGTCCTTCTAGCAATGGAGGGCGTAAAAACATCCCACAAGTCTGAAAGGTGGTCCTGCGTTGGCTTGTTCTATCCTAGTAATGGATCTAGCCTCAACTTCCCCTGAGTTTGTCACTACTCCTAAGTCACTCGGTGAACCTTGGGCTCAATCCTTTCCACCCATTGGGGTACAAAATGGCACTCCAGTGAAGTGCATGTTTAATTCTCTAGATGAAGTTTTGTCCTGGTCAACGATCTTTGCAAAATTGTTAACCATATCTCCAAAGAGCCTAGTGGAGAAGACCCCGTAGGGCCCTCTTCCTTAGCCCTTGTTGTGAGAGGGTTGAAATCTCCTCCTCTTAACATCCCACCACTACAGGCTCATCCTCCTTCCCCTTATGAAGCTATAGATTAGCAAGTGGGTGACCTCCATGTCGATTAATGTTAGGGGAAGGCCTCTTCTTTATCTTTAGATTAGATGTGTGTGTTGTGATGTGTTCCCCAGTGACTATGTTATGTGTTCCTAAATGACCCCTTTCACCCTTGTTGGTGCTTGGATATAGGCATGGTTTTTGTGGCGTGAACCTTCTTCTATTTGTATCATCATTCTTCCATGTTCATGATTGATTTTCGGTAAATTAGGGACAATGCAAAGCATTGGGGGAATTTAGGCTTCCCTTCAATGTTGACCTAATTTTTTTATTTTACTTTGTCTTCCATGCATTCTTCCTGATCTGGTGGGGATTGATGATCTTTCACCTTGCATCACGGTTACCTATTATTTATATAAGCATGAGAAGATCTGACGCCACAAAACTAGATCCACATGTGCTCTTTTTTTGTGATCATCTCTTTTCTGCTTTTCTTATCTTTCTCTCTTATTTTCTTGAGTTGTCTCTTTCATGTGTGACAACATCATTACTTTGATTTTTAGAAAATGTGTTCATTTCCAATTAATCTTTTCTCAAGAATCCTTGAAATTTTTTTCAAAGAATTGCATTCTCGACTTGGACCCCTAAACGAAACATGTTTCCTTCATCATGGGTTTGCAGAGAAAGAGTTCTTGAGAACCTTCTTTCAAGGAGGAAACAGTTTTAACCTTCCCCTCGCAAGGGGGCATCTTCTTCCTTTCAACTTATTTGATGAAGTGAACATCTTTCAAAGGGATTCCTTGGTATTGAATCGATTTGAGAAAAAACATCCCTTCTACACTTCCAAACAGTGCATCCCCTGAGTGGACCCCTCTCTTCATGCCAGGTTCCTAAGGGACCCCTTTGAAATTTTTCCAACTCGTTGATGGTCTGTGTGACTATTTGCTTACTTGCCTATGTGGCCACTTTCAAACATGTTCTATTTGCGAGTAAACATGTCACTTTGTAGGTGCGCCTATAAAGTTGCTTTTCAACTCTGTGGAGTCTCCTTTTTGGGTTTCCTTCATGTGAGAGATCTTGGAGGACACCTTCCGTATAGGTCTATAGACCTATAAGGTGCTTTCTCTGAGCTTCCTCCATGTGAGAGATCTTGGGGGTCACTCCTTTATAGGTCTGTGGATCTATAAGGCACTTTGTCTGGTGTTTCCTTCATGTAAGAGATCTTGGAGGACACCTTCCCTGTAGGTCTGCGGATCTCTAAGGTGATTTTTCTAGGGTTTTCATCATGTGAGAGATCTTGGAGGACACCTTCCCTGCAAGTTTGTGGGCCTGTAGGGCACTTTTTCTAGGTTTCCTTCATGTGAGAGATCTTGGAGGACACCTTCCTTGCAGGTTTGCGGGCCTGTGAGGCATTTAATTCTTGGGGGTCGCCTCCTTGCACTACTATGGACCTATAAGAAACTTCCATTCTACAACTTCATAGTTTTCTGAGGCTATGGAGTCCTTTCCCTACCCTACACTCTCGAGCTCGCCAGATTGCAGTCTGCTTCCCCGACAGTTTAGGTATACATTTCTAACCCTACTAACTCTTTGATCTACTTTACCGAAGCACTCATCAGTATTCATGCTCGCTAAAGTGGGGGAAAGATGTATGGGAGTGAATTTTCACCCCTTACACAAATTTCCCTTTTTACACATCCTCACCTTAGAATACCAAATCTGAAGGTGAAATTCCACATTGGCAAGCTATCTTCATTTCACTTGGCATCTGTCTATTGTGTCGATATAATAATATTTGTCGGGGGCATGTGTGCGCCGCATAGACATCCATGTAGCACACTTACGTCCCTAATGGATTCCTATGTCTGAAGTTGGTAGATGCATTACACTTTCGATTGGAGTCGATTTGTATTGTCCCTCTTTGACGAACTGACCCCGAAAATGGAAAATTCTTCCCTGTTCTCCTTAAAATTTATCCATTCTTCATTCAACTCATCTCTTTTTTCAATATCTAAGCATTCAATCCATCTCTTCTTGCATTCTCAAGCACTTCCAACACTTCAACACTCCACCAACTCTGTAAAGCAAGTGTGAAGAAATCCATTGATGTTGGATGTTGTGGATGTGTTGCTGATATGTGGTTGTTATTGATGTCAACAATATTAGAATTTGGTGTACTGGAGGCTATTTATGTCAAGGACATTGAGAAAATTGTAAAAGGAAGTGTTCTAGGTTCCTAGTGGAACTATGCAGGTCATGGAGGTGTTATGTTCTCTATGTTGAAGATTAGTTAGTGTGGATCAAAGGGTTTAATGTTGAGTATATCTAGATCATCTACCAAAAGTTTTAGAGGTCCGCGTAAAGTTTTGAGTGTCTTGTGGTCTGACAATGTTTCTACAGTCTCTATCAAAGTTCCTAAATGAAGATTGTGTGATTCTATTGATCTTAGTTGTTGTTGATGCTTCTAGATCATGCTCTATCTCTATGGTAAGTCCACATTGATTGGTGTGCTCGTTGTTGAATATTTTTCTCTGTATGATTCATTTTTAATGTTCTTGGCCAACATGGTGGTGGTAGCTTGTTCTGGATCTACGGGGAGGAATTAATTGAAGTATTTTTGTGTTGGAGATATTAATTTGGGTCTCCACTATCTTGTGGCCAATCTTGGTGGATACATATTAAAAACTTAATTGAAAATTTGGGCCAACATTGCAAATATATTTTATTTTTCTTGGCCAAATAAGATGTGATGAAATATCATGTAGCAGATATATAAGTGCAATTGTTTCATTGGTGTAGTGAGTAAAGGAGGTTGATAGGGAGGCTAGAGGAATCAATCATAGATTCCTGCACTAGGCCTTGTCATAGACCTCCTTGGTGTATTTGCTGCTCCACCTTAACCTATAGGAACTCTACCTTGTCTAGGTTCCCCTGGTTCTCCTGGCCAGTCTCACTATCTTGACAAATTTTGAACAACCAAACCAATCCTTTGTTCAATGCTTCACTCTTTCTTAGCCTTTAATACACTAAAGACTAATCTTCCCACAAACTTAAAGAGGATCTTGCAGGGGTGTGGGTTTGTTTTCAATAGCTTCAAAATAGTTCCCTAGGGTCCTAGAAGGTTTTCCAAGACTCTACCTTTACATCGCTTGTATGGAACCCTCATTTAGGGTTAGGAAGGCTAGTAGCCTTTGAGCCCCAATTAGGTCTCCAATTCTAAGAAATCTGGTTATTGTTCTTGATTTTGCAAAACAAACCCAAATCTTTTTTTTTTATTCTTATTCCCTAAGGCTACCTCTCAAGGAATTTTGGGGTCTTGAGGCTTAGCTGGCCGTACAGTGTTCATACACCTAAAAGGTCAAAACCCTAATGTTTCCAAACTGTTCAAGGCTATTTCTAGACTGTCAGAAAACTCTCCTATCAAATGGATTGAAAAACACTCCTCCTGATCACCATACATAGGCAAGACCTTCCCCTAAATTCTCCAAAAGGAATTTCTCAAAAATCTTTACTCCCCTACAAGTTATCCACACTGTTCTGTAGCCTTTCCTAGCCAGGCTCTTCACTATCTCGCCTAGGGCAAGGCTTTTCTCCTAGCTCCTGCAACCAAAAAAAACCTAACACCTACCATATTTACAAGCATGGAGTCTAGGCACATTTCCCAAAAGGTCGTACAATTTTTACGGAGGGAAGGTGCCCTAAGACTCCATTCTTTAAAAATTGCCTGCTACAGGCCTAAAAAGGACAGGAAAACAAAGTATTCACAAACAAAAGATGGAAACAATCTACCAAATAAAAAGAATGGTACACCAAGCTTGTATAAGACAAACACTATGTCCTACAACAAAGTAACAGTAAGATTCATTCCATTGAAGCTCAACAAGAAAGCAAAGAACAGGAAAACTATCTTTTTGGATGTTGTTTCACCAACTTCACAAAATGTCACTTCAAAATAGAACATATAACCCTCTTCCATGGTTGAGGCATGCCTTAAATATGCCTTCACCACAACTTAGATGCTTGGGTTGAGCCTTTTAGAAGGCCTAAGGCAACCTTTGTAAAACCCACTGTGTTTTCTAACACCTTGTCACCTTTTGACAACTTAGCACAATGATATAGCAAAACTATTTAACACTTGTCACCTTCTTTCCCAAAGTTCAAAAACAACCCAAAACACCCAACACAATGGTCAACATGACCTTATGATAACACAACAAAATTTGGACTTCAAGCAAAACTCCAACAATAGCCCTTTCCCAGGTGCTCTTGCACCAGAGGTGCTCATGTGTGTGTGTGTGAGAATATCTTTTGGTTGCAGAGAAAAGTGTAAAGAAGATTGTGTGAAGTGTGAAGAAGTGTTGAGCTTAATTGGAACTGTAATCAGGCTTGTGCAAAAGCTATTTTCTCAATTCATACCCTTTGGATTTTTAATCCTATTCTGTTGGCTAGTGAGCCCCTTTTGTATTTGAGTAGTGAGCTCTAGGCAGTGTGCCTGAATGCATGTGCATTCCCCTTATTATTTTTCATTATAATTTTAGTAGAGTATAATCTTGTGGACTAACATCCACCATGGTTTTTCCCCTAACAGGGTTTCCATGTAAAAAGTATTTATGTTCTTTGTCTCTCTGATGTGTTAATTTCTTGTGGATAATTGCTTATTCATGATATCTTAGATTTAAGTTAAGTTTTAAGTAAGAAAATTTTAAATTTCTGAGACAACTAATTCAACCTGCCCCCCCTCTGAGGTGTTTGTCCTTGTTTTTCCAACAATTGGTATCAGAGTAGGGTCCTCTAAGGAATTTTAAAAGCTTGAGGTGATCTGGGATGGCAAGATTCAAGAAGGACAGTCCTAGATTTGATGGCACTAACTATTCAATGTGGAAAGTCTAGATGCAATGTCATCTAAAGTGCATTGGTGATGCTTACTAGAAGATTACAAAAGATCCACACACTATTCCTGAGAATGGTCCCTCTTCTACTGATGAGATCAAAGATGCTGAAAGTAATACAAGGGTTGTTGAAGCTTTGGTGAGTGCTCTGACAGATTCAGAGATGGCTAATGTGATGGGTCTGCAGATAACTCATGAGATTTGGACAAAACTAGAAACTTTGTATGAAGGAGATGCACAGTTGAAGATGGCTAACCTATAGATCTTGAAATGCAAGTATGAGAATTTGAAGATGGGTGAAGATGAAAATATCACTTCTTTTATGCAGAGAGTAAATGAAATAGTAATGGGTATTAAACATGTCGGTGTTTCTGTGGATGAGGATCAAATTGTAGCTAGAGCACTCAAATCCTTTCCTCCCTCCTACAAATGAAGGTTTATGGTATTGAAGAGTTTAGATTAGTAAACAAGATGACTAGAGACACACTGATTGGGAAGCTTCCTGCTTTCGAAATAAGTGAATTTGGTGAATCTACACTGAAGAATGAATTTGAATTCAAGGCTACTGTATCTGGAAGTAACAGACAAAGATATAGTCCAGGAGAGAGTTCTAAAAAGATATCAAAGTATGATGAAGAACTGAAATAGCTTGAAGATAAAGAAAGAGAGGTAGAAGAACTCGAAGCACTGATTGAAAAGCAAGAAGGGAGAGGAAAAGGTAAGTATGAAGATGTATTGCCTATTAAATGTTTTTCATGTAGTAAAATAGGTCATTTTGCATCAATATTTCTTGAAAGAGTTCTTAGATCTAAGCCTAAAAATTCTAGATTCCAAAAGAGATGCTACTTTGCTGAAGAAGCAGTGACTGATGATGAGTCTGATAAAGATAATGGAAAAGAATATGAATGGGCTTTCATTGCTACCATTGAAGATAATCCTATGGCTACTAAATCTACTAAAGATGAAAAATATTTTGCAGCCCAAGTTGAAGAAAAAGATGAGTGGGTCATTGATAGTGGATGGTAACATCATATGACTGGTGATAAAAGAAAATTTGTGAGTTTAGAGAAGTATGATGGTGGGGTTGTAAGATTTGGAGATAACAATGCTAGTGTGACTCATGATAAAGGATCTATTTGACATGGTGGTAAGGAAAAAATTGATGATGTCCTCTATGTTGAAGGCTTGGAGCATAACTTGTTGAGTGTTGGACAAATGGTTCACAAGGGATATGATCTTTATTTGAAAGATGGAAGATGCAAGATACGTGGGAGTTCTAGGAATATGATTGCAACAGGAAAACAAACAAAAGGTAACATTTTTCATCTAAATACTGCTAGTAGAAGTTGTTTAATTGCTCGAGTAGATGAAAGCTGGTTGTGGCATAGGAGATTGTGTCATGTAAACTTTGACAACATTATCAAGATAAGTTATACTCAAGCAGTAAGAGATTTTCCTAGATTGGTAAATCCTGCTAATATAATCTACAAGGAATGACAAATGGGTAAACAAACTAGAGTCTCTTTCTGGAGCAAACAGTTGCATTCAAATAATTTTCTGGAGATGCTACATATTGACCTTTGTGGTCCCTCTAGAGTTAAAAGTATTCATGGAGAAAGGTATTTTATGCTGGTTATTGATGATTACTCTAGAATGATTTGGGTTTCCTTTTTAAGAGAAAAATGTGAAGCATTGGAGAAGTTCAAAAGTTTCAAGGCTATGGCAGAAAATGAGAAAGGTCTAAAAATTAAGTGCCTGAGATTTGACAGAGGTGGTGAGTTCATTTCCAAGGAATTCAACTCTTATTATGAAGAGCATGGAATTAAAAGATAGTTATCTGCTCCCCAAACCCCTCAATAGAATGGATTTGTAGAAAGAAAGAATATAACAATTTTGGATGCTACTAGAACAATGATGATGGAAGGAAATGTATCTTAGATGTACTGGAGTGAAGCGGTAAGCACTATTGTGTATACTTTGAATAGGGTAAATGTTAATGGTAATTTTGGTAAGATTCCTTATGAGTTATGGTTTGGTCACAAGCCTACTGTTAAGTATTTTAAGATCTTTGGAAGCAAGTGTTACATCAGAAGAGATGGTGACAGAGGAAAATTTGATGCAAGAAGTGATGAAGTAATCTCTGTAGGTTACTCCACTAAAAGCAAGGCCTATCGGTGCTATAATAAAAGACTGAGAAAGATGGTTGAAAGTGAAAATATCAGAGTTGATGAGGACTCTGTCAAATCATCAATACATTGTAGTTATGATTTAGATGAAGACATTACAAGCCAAGGGAAGAATGTTCAGAAACATAATCAACTTCAAATTGTGCCATATGTTCCATATGTTCCAGTTGTTCTGGTGAAGCATCCTCAATTTGTTCCAATAAATCAAGTCAGCCAGGAGGCTCAAACAAGTGCAAGTGTAGAAGAAATATCAAAAGAATCAGAAGCTCAAGAATATCCCAAAACTCCAAGGTATGTGAAATTGAATCATTCTAAAAATTAAATCAAAGGAGATAAGAATAAAGGAGTGCAAACTAGTAGAAAAATTGTAGAAGAATACTGTTTGATCTACAAGAATGAACCAAAAAATGTCACTGAAGCTTGTAAAGATGAACACTGGTTGGAAGCTATGAAGGAATAATTGACACAGATTGAAAAGATTGACACACGGCTACTGATTCTGAGGCCTAAAAACAAAAATGTGTTAGGTACTAAATGGGTATTTAGAAACAAGTTGAATGGAAAAGGTGAAGTAGTCAGGAATAAAGCATGACTAGTATGTAAAGGGTATTCTCAAATGGAAGGTGTTGATTTTGAAGAAACCTTTGCCTCTATTGCTAGGATTGAAGTTGTTAGACTATTTCTTGCTTATGCTGCACACAAGGACTATAAAGTCTATCAAATGGATGTAAAGTCTGCATTTCTGAATAGGGAACTAGAAGTGTACATTGAACAACCAGATGGATTTCAGCTAATAGACAAAGGAGATATGGTTTGCAGGTTGAAGAAAGCTCTGTATGGACTTAAGCAAGACCCCAGAGCATGGTATGCTAGATTGGAAAAATATATGATGAAGCTTGGATTCACTAAAGGTACTTTGATAGCAACTTATACTTCAAATTAGATAATGATAAGGAGTTAATTATAGAAGTTTTTGTTCATGACATCATTTTTGGAGGAGATGATAATCTATGTATGAAGTTTTTTGATGAGATGTAGATTGAATTTGAGATGATTAGGATTGGAGAAATGAAGTTCTTTCTAGGATTACAAGTTACACAGTTGGACAAAGGGATCTTCTTATCTCAATCTAAATATGTGAAAGAACTACTAAAGAAATTTGGGATTGATGACTACAAACCTATTGGTACTCCCATGGTGACCGAATGTAAGTTGACACAAAATGATGATTCTCCTAAGGAAAATCAAACCAGATATGGGTCAATGATCAGTGGATTTATCTACTTGACTCAAACTAGACCAGAAATTATGAATGCTATATGTAAGGTTGCAAGATTTCATGCTGATCCAAAAGAATCTTATGTAACTGTTGTCAAGAGAATTTTCAAATATCTGAAAGGAACAGTTGACTTTAGACTGTGGTATGCAAAGGATGATGATCTCAATTTATGTGCATATAATGATGTTGATTGGGTTGGTGATGTAGATGACAAGAAAACTACTAGTGGTGGTGCTTTCTTCCTAGGGAAGAAGTTGGTATCTTGGTTAAGTAAAAATAAAAACTCAAATTTTGTATCTACTGTTGAAGCAAAATACATTGTTGCAGCCAACAATTGTACTCAAGTGATGTGGATTAAACAGAAGTTGAGAGATATCAGGGTGACATATGAAGAGACTATTGCTATATACTGTGACAACTCAAGTGCAATAAATATCTCAAGGAATCTAGTGCTACACTCTAAGACTAAACATATACAAATCAAATCATTTCTTGAGGGAGAAAGTGAATGAGAAAGAAGTCAGACCGAAGTATATGCACACCAAAGAACAAATTGCTGATATATTTACTAATCAATTGTTGAAGGATACTTTTGAGTACCTCATAAGTATGCTAGGGGTAATCACCCCTCTTGATAAGAACTAAAAGATGCATTTGCTTGCATAAGTCTGTGAACCTCATTTCTATATTATGATTCAGATTGATGTTTCAGTGGTTGCTACTTAGGGGGAGTAGTCATATGTGTAGAAATGTGGTTTGGAGTGTGCGTATGGAAAGGTCATTGTTTCCTTTTCCATTTATGTCAAAGAGGGAGAAGTGTAATGTGAAAAGTTCTTTCAATAGAAGTGCAAAAGAAGTCAGTGTATTGGGTTGATGGTATTTTTCACACATGTGTTGCCATCAATTCCAAAGGGGGATATTATTGGATGTTGTGGATTTTTTGCTGATATGTGGTTGTCATTGATGTCAACACTATTAGCATTTGGTGTAATGGAGGTTGTTTATGTCGAGGATATTGAGAAATTTGTAAAAGGAAGTGTTCTAGGTTCCTAGTGGAACTATGCAGATCATGAAGGTGTTATGTTATCTACGTTGAAGATTAGTTGGTGTGGATCAAAGGGCTTATTGTTGAGTATATCTAGATCATCTACCAAAAGTTTTAGAGGTCTGCGTGAAGTTTTGAGTGTGTTGTGGTCTGTCAGTTTTCCTAAACGAAGATTGTGTGATTTTGTTGATCTCAGTTATTGCAGACACTTCTCTATTATTTCCTGGTGTTCTTGGATGCTTCTGGATCATGATCTATCTCTGTGGTATGTCCACATTGATCAGTGTGCTTGTTGTTGAAGATTATTTTTCGTATGATTCATTTTTCATGTTCTTGGCCGACATGATGGTGGTAGCATGTTGAGGATCTTCAAGGAGGAATTAATTGAAGTCTTTTTGTGTTGGATATATTAATTTAGGTCTCCACTATGTTGTATCCAACCTTGGTGGATACACATTAAAAATTTAATTGAAAATTTGGGCCGACATTGCAAATATATTTTATTTTTCTTGGTTGACTAAGATTTGATGAAATCTCATGTAGCAGATATATAAGTGTGATTGTTTCATTGGTGTAGTGAGTCGAGGAGGTGCTCCTATGTGTGTATGTGTGAATATCTTTCAATTGCAGAGCAGAGTGTAAAGAAGATTGTAAGAAGTGTGAATAAGTGTTGAGCTTAATTGGAATTGTAATCAGGCTTGTACAAAAGCTATTTTCTCAGTTCATACCCTTTGGATTTTTAATCCTATTATGTTGGGTAGTGAGCCCCTTATTAATTTGAGCAGTGAGCTCTTGGTAGTGTGCCTGAATGCATGTGCATTCCCCTTATTATTTTTCATTATACTTTTAGCAAAGTATATAATCTTGTGGACTAAATCCACCATGGTTTTTCCCCTAACAGGGTTTCCACGTAAAAAAACTTGGTGTTCTTTGTCTCTCTGATGTGTTAATGCTTGTGGATAATTTCTTATTCATCAAATCTGAGATTTAAGTTAAGTAAGAAAAGTTTAAATTTCTGAGACAACTGATTCATGCCCCCCCTCTCAGTTGTCTATCCTTGTTTTACCAACAATTGCAACATGGGATTGAGGTTTTGTGAGACCTCCCTTCATCATAATTGAGGCTATGGTGATTGTTCAAGGCTTATTTCTCCTCCATTAGCTAGTGAGCTCCTAGTGGAGGTGGTAACATTTATCTCCTCTCCTTTGTGATTTGGTCGAGTAGCTCTTTATTGTTTTGTAGTGTTATTTGAATTCCTTCCTTCTTTACTTCTTTATTGTATATTTCTCTCTCATTGCTATCTGGCTATCTATGGAGGTAGAAACACCAAAATGGGGGTCTTATTGAGGCATAACCCTATATAACCTCAACAATTTTCCCCTCTTTATTGTGTGGAGGTGAAAGAACATGTAGAGCTAGCTAGTGAACATGCATTTTTTGTGAGATTATATTTATTAATTACTTTAACCTTTATCTACATGCTTTATCATCTTTGTTTGTATCTTTCCTACCTTATTATTCTTTTTTTCCATCAAAACCAACTAGCTAGGTCGATTAGTTAGTTTTTGAGTAGTTCATACTGTGTTCACTGTTCTCTGACCATACAGACCCCTGTACGCTTAAGAGATGCTAGTGTGCCATCTTGATGTACCAGAATTGCGTTGTTGTCCTTAGATAGAGAGTTGTCTAAGGCACATTACCAACTCCGAAAATTAGCTCGGCTAACCCAAACTAAGGTTTGGGTCTGAAGAGTGATTGAATTACTTTATAGTCCTCATCATTCTTGATACCTATTCCCAAAACATCCCTTTAGAGTGAGGTAAGTTAGGGAAGCCCTCCACTCTTAGCTCTTCGTGACTTGGAGCCTTGACGTGGTCAGTTCCCCTCTCTCATAGTGTGTTTTTGATCTAACATTTGTGATGTAGGGTTTTGATTCAAGCAAGCATTTCAAGTCAATATCTATCAAGCATTCAAGCATTTCAAGATCTACATTCAAGCTAGCCATTTCACACAAGTTTGCAGATTTCACATCAAGGGTTTGGTGAGTTGTAACATTGCATGTTGTTCATTCATCATTTCCCTTCATTATTCTATTTCATTTCAAGGTTTAATTACCAACAAGGTGTTTGACCAAGGAAAACCTCCATTTACTAATAATCAACAAGTTTTTTTCCTCTCTTACATGTTTTTGTTTGCAAATTTAGGTTGAATACTTCGAGATCATTTGAAGTGCAAAGTTGCAAAGTTGCATTGCAAAGTTTTCATCTTCATGGAAACTCACCTAAAATTCAAATTTGGAAGTCTCAGGACCTGAGGTCAGAGAATAAGGAAATGCAGACATTGAGCCTCAGGATCACATTCAAAGATTTTAGAAATTAAAATCAAGACTAAGATGGTAGCAAGGGAATCTTAGTCCTCCAAGTGGAATTTTGTAGAGATTCTTTTAGATCCTGTTCTGACATCCAAAGATTCTGCATTTCCCTTGAAAAAAAACAATGGGACTAATAACATAGTAAGGGCGTCTTAGTCCTCCCTAGCATATTTTGACAGTATTTTTACATTTCTAGAATCCTCATTACATTTCCAGACTTCCCAGGTACACATACACTAACTTTGTGTTGCATAATTTCATCATTTTCACTCTTCATTTGGCTTGCATTACTAGGTTTTGTGACTTGAATGTTAAGTTATTTTCCAAGCTTTTGCTTGGTGGTGAACCCCTCAAAGATTAACAAACACCTTCCTAGGTCTTCCTTGTTGAGAATTCACTCACCCTTTCTATTGATAGTCAATCCAATTTGTTATCCTAGGACATATTTGAGTGACAATTGGAGGAAAATAGTGTTGTAACAACATCACTCATTTTTCACCATTGTTCGGTGTGTATCAAGTGAAGCATGATAAACTTTTCTGATATTGAGATCATATAATGATATTATTAAACAAGTTTGAATCTTACACAATAGACAACATCCCATGAAAGGATAATTGGCATGGGGATGCAATTGAAATCTCTGCTTCTCTTGTATCTCCCGATGATCATCTTGTTGACTTCACATTTAAAGTCCAAATGATACCAAAACCATCGATAGAAGATGAAATTAAATAAGTGTTATCAATTGATGCTGATGGTTCTAGTGAATGGTTTACACCTATATTTAAATACTTGAAGATGGTACCTTTCCTAAACCTACAACTAAGAACACTCGAGCCCATATGCGAAATCTCACATCCAAATATATAATCCTAGCTGAAATTCTCTATAGAAGATCATTTAATGGCCTTTTACTTTGATTCCTTAATAAATATGAAATCCCCATAGCACTTGAACAAGGACATGTAGGTGCTTGTGGGGGACATTTTGGAGGAAGATCCCAAGTTCAAAAATTAATTTGCATAGGCTATTATTGGAGACACATGGAACAATATTATTTTAAGTACATGAAGAAGTGTCATAAATGTTAGGAACATAATAATTTGTTTCATGCACTTGCCTCTAAACTTCAAGCTCATGTTCCTATTTTTCCATTTTTGGTTTGTGGCTTGGACCTTATTGGGAAAATATTACCGCCTTCTTCTGTTGAACATACCTTTATCATTACTGCAACTAATTACTTCACGAAGTGGGTAGAAGCTATATCGCTTTGTTCCACAACTACTGATACAATATGTTGTTTTATATTGGAACACATCATTGCTCACTTTGGTCTCCCTTCTACATTGGTCTTGGATAATGGAACTCCATTAAAAAACAATGACGTGAAGAAATTATTAGAAACATTCAATATTCAACATCATTTTTCAACACCATACTATCCACAATCAAATGGACAAGTAGAAGCAACTAATAAGACTAGTAAACAAATTCCTGGAAAGACAATAAGAAAACACAACAAATATTAGCATACACAATTAACCTACACATTATAGGCTTATCATACGAGTGTTAGAACATCCATTGGAATTACTCCATATAACCTAGTCTATGTTGTTGAAGCAATAATGCCTTTAGAGTTGGAAATTCCATCCTTAAGAATTTCTCTTAAATGGCTCAGCAATGACAATACCTACAAAGAACAATGTTTGCATCAGCTTGATATGCTCAATGAACAATGTATTAATTCTCTCGAACACTTACAAGATTACTTCAAAAGAATGCAATATGTTTACAATGATACTGTCATCCCTCACAAATTTAATCAAGGCAATCTAGTGTTATACAAAAATGAATGAAATTTCAATGCTCTCCCGAATGAAAAAGGAAATTTCAGGCCTAACTAGTTAGGCCCTTACATCATTAAAGAAAAATATGGATCCGAAGCTTACACACTAACTAGAATTAATTGTACACCTCTAAAAGACCCTATAAATTTTGTGCATCTGTGTCAGTATTACATCTGACATTTCTTATTTTGAATGGTATGTTAGAGTAATGTTGTTAGGTGAAGTAGATAGGTTCTATCTTATCGCACATTACTTTCTTCTTTGATACATAATAACATGTGTGTATCTTAGATTCTAGGGTAATTAATTAGATATTTCATTTAATTACTATAGTCGCCATACTATTCAAAACTTAGGGTGTTATGTTAATTCAAAGCCTTACATGAGTTTAATATCATTAAATCATAAGTGTATTTAAGTTAACATAGCATATCTTAATCAAAATGTGGTATTTAATATAAACTTTGAATGGTTTAATTAGATCACATAAAGCATTAAATCATGGAGAAATTTATTAAATATTCTTGCAAAGGATATTTGATAAATCACATTGACATTTAATTCAACACAACATCATAAACCAAAATATCCATATATATATAGTCATTAAAAGTTTTGGGTACATACATACAATGCTAGTAAGGTCTATGACTGCTTGACCCCTTCGGTGTTGGTGATCTCTGCGGCCATCATGAGACAATAGTGTGAGATCACGATCTGATTTAATCTCTTTATAGAATATCTAGCATCCCTGATGCCCTGGCCTCCTACATGAGATCCTCAACACACTCTCAGTCAATGTGGTCCCTGTCTACCTATATCCTTGTGACTTCCTCCTGCAACCTCAATACCTCTACCCATAGGTCAATCTCCACCCTGTTTTCAACAGTATCTAGAGAAGCTAAAACTATTATAAGTTGTGCATGGATCTCATTAGTACGACTAGTGGCACTCTGATAGGCTATGCCCAATATTTTTATAGGCTCAAAAATATTTGCTTGTGAATCCACGCATGGTGGGGGCACGTACACCTCAAGGAAATCATCCTCATGATGTAGCAGAGGCACTAGTGTTATGGTCGCTCGTTGATAAAGGTTGCCCCACTCTTGTGTAGATCCTACAAAATGGAAACTATTAAAAAAATTAGTAACCATCATAATCATATATAAACTAAGTGCATAAAAGATATATATATATAGTAACCATCATAATCATATATAAAACAAGTGCATAAAATATATTTATATATATATATATACATAGAAAAATAACATAAATCATTCAAATATCACTTGAATCATAGGTCTACCAATCCAGGTATGGTTGTACGATGATGGTCCCTCCTTGTGTTGATGATACAAGTGGCATACTACCACTAGCCTCCCCACACTCGTGTGTGTAGAACTTTGACCTAACGATAGTATGTGGTCTGGTCGATCTGATAAGGGGTACCTCTACACTATCAGAAGTCACTAGATCCTCCTCTGTCTCAACAGTGTCCTCGCTCATAGGCTGGGCATCCTCATCACCCTCATCAGCCACCTCCTCCTCCTCATAGTCCTCATCCTGCTTCCCCTCATCTACATCTTCAAAGATGTCAGGTGTGGCAGCATCATCATCTATGGCTTCCTTTATGTGATCATCATCTTTGTCCCCTCCATGACCTGGAGTAGATCTGGAAAATTCCATAGGGTGATGTAAAGGGAACATAGGTATTGGCCTAACCATAGTCCACCACTCCTCATATTCCTGAGTGGTACTTGTGTCATCCACCTCAAAGTCTAGGGGCAAGTCAGGGTCCTCATCATCTAAATCACTAAAGTATACATCATCCCTCGAGAGGCGGAACACATCCCTAGGACCGGCGATGCTATGTGTTGATCATCAGAATGATGGTCTGGAACATGGGGCCACCTATGTATGCACGAAATTTCTCATCACCCTATCATAGTAAAATGGTCTAACCACATGGTCATGTCAGACCTATAGAAATTGATCCATCTATAATCAACACATCTCATGTCGGTGATCCACCCATAGTAGTATGCACTGATAAGGCCTCCAACAATATATATCATCCTCATATAGCCATTCAAAAGTAATCCTCCAATATAATAAATCTCCCTCCTTCCAAGGTCATCTAAGTGGGTAGTTGAAAACCCTAGGCTCACCCATGATTGCTGTAAGAGGAAATCTGGTGGGCTTGGTACATGTAATGTTCTCAAAGCACCATATCTGCAATAGAGTACAATGTACAATGCTCCAAAGCTTTTGGAAGTAAAACCGAATTAGATCATAGTATGAATGAGCAAGCATATTGTTGACATATATAAATATAATCATGTATTACACAACAAAAAAATGAGCGAGCATGTTGCGACCCCACGCATAAATAGTTCGCTGCTGCTCCATCCCTCTAATAATGTACACTAGGGCACCATCTAGGTGTGCCCCTCAACCATCTAGAACCAATGTAAGTGCCACACTAATGATCATAATATGCCACAAGAATGGTGACAATGCATTGAGGATCCATTTAAGCTCCACACATGATCTGATGCTTGAGAATTGAAAATTCCACTCTACACAATAACTTATATCATCTCTCATTTGTGCAAAGGATCTATCAGTAACTAGCTACACATGCTCACCATGAATGGGGATGCCTAAGATGCAGTAGATGTCCTCTAGTGTCATAGTCATCTCCCTTAACAGAAGATGAAATGTATAGGTACTCACATACCATATCTCTACTAACGCTAGTAGCATACTATCATGGTACCTCATAGGTGGCATGAGGTACACCCAAAATGGACCAACCTCCTCCAATAACTAAATCTCCTCCTTTGATACCTGAGTCACTAATTCTCGAAGGAAGCGAAACTGCTTCCCACCGAGATGTTTTCTGGCTTGAGGAGGCACCTAAGAGAAAAAAATTACACAAAATAAGTCCTAAAAAAATCAATCAACATCACTAGAGTTATTCTAATACACTTTTATGACAAAATGTACACTTAGAAAATTTATGGATGAAGGCTTGGGACACTGTGGCCAAAGTGGGACACTTTGTGCCAAAGAGGGATGCTTTGTGACAATATATTCTAAGGTGATAAAATTACTTAAATTACATGAAAAATTACAGTAAAGGTAGGAAAACTAAGAAAACACAAAGCATAATTCACTCAGCATATACCGGAGGATGTTCTGTTGTGCATTGTCACAAACTAGGTCCAATCTCAAAGGCTTGTACAACCTATGGCTTGGCATATTCACTCACTCTGCACCAAGCTGAATTTGCAACAGGTTAAAGGTCAATTGAATGGTAAAAAGAGTCATTTTCAATAGTATATAGTAAAAACCTAGTAAATAAAGCTTATTTATTTTAAATGGAAAGTTCATTAAAATTAACACATTGGGGGCTAGAGGACTCTGTTTTCGGTGTCATTTGTTGTGTTGGATTCATAATTCTACTCCCCTTGTCATCAATTATCTATCATTATGTGGTATGGTACTTAGAAATACCCTATGATATGAATTGCATAATTCAATGTCGTTTCATGCTCACCCTAGTTCAACCTCCATAAAGAAAGTGGAATCACGGGGGCATACATCTACCCTCAAATTCAATTCTTCATAGAATCTCTTGTCGTCGACCTCCTTTGACCTTTAAATGATTCCTTGGCTAGAAGTTACAGTGCATGCCCAACTAGCGGTGTATTTCTCAATTTAGCATCCTCAAATTATATATGCATGGCAATGTTAGCATGCGCAATAATCACATATCTATAACTACCTTAAAGAACATTCATTAACCACATGCAAAATTAATATAGATAGTCCAAATAACATGATAATTCCATTAAATATTTCAAAAAATAAGATTAAGATGAAGTTCTATAATATTTGGTGGAATTGTAAAAAGGATTTTGGGTTCCCAAAATCTCTTAGCTCCTCCTAGGGTTTTTCACCTAGGAGAGGAAAATGTTGCCAAAATGACTTTTTTAACATTATAAGAGATGGAAAGGGGGTGTGAAAGTGTGTGTGAATGTATTTGAATGCTTACTAATGCAGATAAATGAATGCAAACTAGCCTAATACAAAACGTTGGAAAACACAATGTAGAATACAAACAATGAACTCAAAACTTAAGCAAATGAAAGCAGAGATGAATAAAACTGAACAGAAAGCACTTGGAGGAAAATTGATGTCACTGGAAGATTCTGGAATGTCTTAAAAAACCTTTGTTAATGGCCACTAGGATTGATTCGCCATGCATGGTGAATTAGTCTTGCTTCTAATGAAATCTTTTTGGAAACTTGTTTCTTACTGCTGGGAGCTAAAATTTGAGAAAACCTCTTTTCAGGCCTACAGATGGGACTCATTCGCCATGGGTGGAGAATTATTCCACCTACAAGAATCTACAAAATCAAAGGAAAATTTTGTGGAGTTATATTTGTACTTCTGTCTCCTATAGATCTCTACTTTTGAAACTATCGAATTCAAGTCTGAAAGTGACTTTTTGTTGATGATTTGACTTGAATGATGAAGAGATGATTGGAATGCCGTGAAATGAAATATTCAATGATTCCTAAGCCTCTAAGAGTCCTAAATTTGCAAACAAATAAGACAAGAGAGAAATATGTCGAAGGTTAGAGCATGAAGGTTTTCCTTAGTCAAACCCCATTTAGGCAATTAAACCAAAATGATAAAATAAAGGAATGAAGCATGCAAAATGGAAGTGATTACCTTATCATGATGATTTTATCTTGAAATTATGCAACATTACATGAAGATTCATCTCTTGAATGCTTTAGAAAGCTAACTTGATGACTTCTAATGAAGAAATCCCTAGTTTTGCTTGAATTGGAGTGAAAGATTGATAGATGAATAATGAAGAATGGATGTGGATTAAGTTTTTGGATGTAAAATTAGAATAAAAACACTTATTTATAGATAATTTTGTCTTAGTACCCGATAATACCTCATCATAGGCTGACATGTAGTGAAAATAAACTTTAAATTTCAGTTTTTCCTGCTGAAGGGTCAAAATGGGGGCTAGATAGGACTCATTCACCACACATGGTGAATGGGTCCCACCTAGATGGGACTGATTCACCATGCATGGTGAATGGGTCCCACAGTGGCCATTCTAACACCTAAGAATCCAAGGAATTAGGAAATAAGGTCTAAAATTCCATCTTGTTGGGTGTTTGATCAATTGAAGCCTCGGGATGCATAATGCAGATTAAGAGAGGACTATTAATGATGATGTAAATGTCAAATAGGGATTGGCAGATAGAAATCATTGTGAAAGTGTGATTTAATACACTTTACATCATTAAAATGAGGTCCACACAACTTAGAAAGTCACAAGAATCAATGTGAATGTGCAAGACACATTACAACACTAATTTATCATTAAATTTAAGTTAAGAACCTTCTAGATTGATGTGATAATATGTTTTATAATGTTGAATTAGGGAGAAATAAGTTTATTAAATCTAGAAAAGTGTGAAAGCATCTTACAATACTTTACAAGACCTTTACAAGACGTCAATAAACACATATTATTTGATTTGCAAGGGTCTAAGACCTCGTGTGGACACATAAAATGCTTCACAACACTATATTAAGACCTCATTAAGTCCATTTATCATGAATTAATCATACTCCAAGCAAAGGGTCCATTTTTCTACAATACATTTAGCCCCCACTTTAGTGACAGGATCAACCTATCTCAAACTCACACTAAAGTAGACATTCAAGAGACATCCTCATGCACAAATTCAAATGACAAAGAATGACAAAGATCAAGGAGATTGTGCAAGCCCCCGAGATCCAAGATCCTAAGTCGAGCAATCAAGATACAAAATCATGCAATGATGGGAAGAAGATAAAAACAATGTACTCACTCTGGAGCATGAGAGAACCCAAATGTACTCAATCCAGGGCCAGATAACTAGTTGTTCGCAGGGTGAGAAGGCCCAAAAATGTAAGATACATACGCTAGTTGGTATGCACTCACAAACACAAAGGTGGCTATGGGGAAATTCATGCTGCTAGTTGGCCTTCCCACACAACCATGCTAAAGTTATGCCCATTGATAACTTTAACAAGGAACCACAAAGCAAAAGGAAATGTGAATGTTAAGCTTTAAATAATACGACACTATAGGCATGCAAGTTGTGTTATGCAAGGTGGCCAAGAAATATAACATACAAAAATGTAATGTGAATGAATTTTTTAAGGAGTCTTGTTCAGTTTATGCAAGGCCAGTCACTTAAGGAACATTGTGTCAAATGTCTCCAAGAGAGGAGCAATCATAGAATAGTATATTTACAACTTAGGGGATGCAGTGTGTCGCATCAAACTACCAAGAGGAATGTAATATGCTGAGATAGATCACACTTATGAAGGACATCACACCCCATGTCATCCATAAAGTAACAAACACATCACATAAATGACAAGGCTACACTAGGAACAAATAATGCAAATGAATTATGGTAATGTATGCCCCCCACTTTAAAGGATTTTCTACACATCAGTCTGTGAGAAATTGCTTTAAATTAGAAGAGAAAGAAGAAGAAGACATGAGAGCTTACTTGGAAAACCCTATGCCAAGTCATATGTTTGAAAGTTAGGATGCGTCATGTTAAGGAGAATAAAAGACAAATAAAGGTTGTATGTCACATGTGAGTCAATATTAAGACATGTCATCCACATGCCAAGCTTGCTCTTATAGTTTCATGAAAATTTTAACAAGTAGTCGAAAGAGACAACAAGTGACATACACGGGATAAGGTTGTCTAACTCTTTTCCTCCCACTTAGTGTTGGACAAAGGTAAGCCTAAAATGGATAACAGTATGCTGCTCCTCGCAAGGGATGCAAAACATGCAATAGTGAGTATGCAATGATCCTACAACTAATGTTATTTATGTGAATAAAGAAAAATCTTGGTAGATTTTTGTGTGATAGTATTGATGTTGAGTGAAGGCTTGTTGATCTCGATCAAACTACAATAACCAAGACCACGAGTTGTTTGTTGTGTGTTAGGCTCTATAGGGTTGTAGATACCTTGTTCTTGAGCACCATAGCCTTTTCCACTATATCCAAGTTGTTTCATGAGGTCATACCATTTTCCATAAAGTTGTTTCATTAATTTAGAATCAGGAGGTTGTTTGTTGTTGTGGTTGTCAAGGGTTGTTGTGGATTTTGTGTGTTTGTCTAAAGTGGTTGAGGTGGATGCTTGCGAAAGGTTCTCTGAATTTTGTGTTGACATGATGATTGGTTGCTCTTGTTTTTTGTCTTTCTTTTGTGAAAATATGTATTCTGCCATAAATGATGGTGTGAATTCTAAGGATCCCCAATCGTCACCAAAGAATTTAGATTTCCATTTGTCATCGGTGTGTTCAATTTCAAGAGGATTTATGTTGAATGATAGAATCAATGTTCTCAGAGGACTTGCAACTCCACTTTCAAGGTGCAAGCAACTTTCAGGCCCAGGGTCTATTTCAATTTGATAAAGTTGATTGTTATAGACATATTTCATTATATGATGAAGGGTTGAAGGCATTGCATTCATCTCATGAATCCATGGTCTTCCTAGAAGAAGATTATACAAAAGATCATAAGGCATGATATGAGTAGGAGTTTGCAAAGTAACCATTCCAACCGTAAGAGGCAAAGTGATTACACTGAGCAGTTGCTTTGTTGAATTATCAAATCCTTGAATACAAAAATAATTATGTATTATTTGTGATCTATCAACATGTAATCGATTGAGGAGATTCATACCACACACATTAAGGGAAGAACCATTATCTATGAGAGTGCATTTGATACCAAAGCGATTGAATCAAGCAATTATCATAAAAGCATCATGTTGATTACGCAACTCCAAAGGAGGGAGCTCATGTTGATGGAAGGTAATATCAAGATTATTTTTGTGAATGAGAGTTCTCTCATCATTCAGAGTGGTAGTAGGAGAATTTTTATCTCTTTTAAGGTTGTTTGAAGAATGTTGTTGTAATTTGGTGAGTTTTGAAGCAAATCCCAAAGGGAAATTTTGGTAGGAGTATTATTTAATTGTTCAATAATCTCATACTCCTTTGTATTGGGGATGTAATGAGGAGCACTAGGTGGATTAGGTAAAAATAAGGAGGATGGGGTTGGTTGTGGTGGTTGTGGATTATTTCATGTGTTATATGTATGGGTAACAGTATCACTACTGGATTGCTACAATACATTGGTGTTAGGTGGGTATAGGGTGTGGTGGGGTTTATTAGAAGGATGAAGTGGATGTGAAGGTGGGTAAAGAATGAGTTGAGGTTTATTGGAAGGATGAAGCGGATGCAAAGGTGGGTAAAAAGTATGGTGAGGTTGAATATTGTTAACATCCCTCAACAAGTGAGATTCTTCATTATCTTTAAAGGGTATGTTATTGTTGTCTTGGGTCATGATATCCTCCCTAGAAGGAGAGTTCTTAGGAGAAAAACAAACCATATGTTCATGAAAATTAAGGTTTGTTTCATCCAAAATAACTTCATCACAATAAAGGAGGTTATTAATGGTTAAATGTGTTTGATTAGGGGAAGATTCTATGCAATCATTTGGTGTTTGTATTGTCTCTTTCTCTTGTGCCATATCATCTACCCAACTAGGAGATATTTTAGGAAAGTGACCATCAAGAGGTGCATCACATGTCGAAGCTTCATCACAGATAGGGGAGTCATGAAGGGAAGGACAACTATGATGTTCATGTGTGTCAATGATTGGATTGTGTGGTTCAAATATACCCTTCCAATTGTAAGGAATATTAGGAAGGAGAGAAATAAGGTTCTGACTCTCAATCAATGGGTTTCTTAACATATCCTCCTCACAAATGTATTTGTCATGATTATTTACAAAAGGATTGTCACAAATAGGGGAGGTGCTTGGAGATGAAAGGAGACTAGGTAAAGTGGTGACAATGCATTCATTGTGTGTTGCTATTCTATCTTTCCAAGGGGAATGAGGAGAATGACAAACAAGATCTTCATGATGCTCAATGAGTGTACCTACTTTCATCAAGATACCTTCATCACTAAAATGAGAGATATCAAGGGAATAAAAATTATGATCATCATTGTTATCTATGTTTGTATGTGCTTCTATCACATCATCCACACAAATAGGAGAGATAGGATAGGATGTAAGTTCAATACAAGTAGTAATATGTTCATTTTCTTGTGCATGTTTATGAACTAAATTTTTCTTTGTGAAGTTGGAGAAGATTGAAACTAGCATTGTGAAAGAACAATCTATGCTAACTAAAAATGCAATGTAAAACAATGAAATGCAATTTTTAGATGACAATTGACTGATTATGCTATGTAACAATATGAGAATGAAAATGTGAAATTTAAACTATGCATGAAATGAGCTAAATTAAGTGAGATTTGATGAAATGCATGCTATATAAATGCAACTAACTAATGTAGGTATGAAATGATACCAACCAGAAGCCAAAAAATAAATTTCTGAATTCTGGAAAATGTTGTTTTAGGGGTCAGAAGGGACTGATTCACCTAAGGTGGTGAATGAGTCCCAACATGGAATTTTTTCTCAAGATTTTCAAAAATTTGTGATTGATTTTTATGAAGTATGAGTGGCAAGATGCAGATCTAAATGAAAAATTAAAAATTTTAGAACTTGTCAATGACTAAAGATGTTATAATGTAACCTATTATGCACTTTTATGAATGCAAAATTGAAATCCTAGAATGCAAGTTAACAAATGCAACATGCAATGCAAGAAAATATAGAATGATTAATGGAATCCAAAACCAGAAAAGGGGGGATTCTAACAGAAAGTTCACCAAAATGTAACAAAGATTTTGGGTTCCCAAAATCTCTTAGCTCCTACTAGGGTTTTTCACATAGAATGAGAGGAAAATGGGGCTAAAATGGCTTTGTTAACATTAGAAGAGATGGAAAGGGGGTGTGCAGGTGTGTGTTAATGTATTTGAATAATTACTAATGCAAATAAATGAATGCAAACTAGCCTAATACAAAATGTTGGAAAACACAATGTAGAATGCAAACAATTAACTCGAAACTTAAGAAAATGAAAACAAAGATGGATAAAATTGAACAGAGTGCACCTAGAGGAAGATTGATGTCATTGGAAGATTCTAGAATGTCTTAAAAACCTATGTTAATGGCCATTGGGACTGATTCATCATGCATGGTGAATTAGTCCTACTTCTGATGAAATCTTTTGGAAACATGTTTCTAACTGCTAGGAGATGAAATATGAGGAAACCACCTTTTAGGCCTACATATGGGACTCATTTTCCATGGGTGGAAAACTATTCCACCTACAGGAATCTTCAAAATCAAAGGAAAATTTTGTGGAGTTAGATCTGTACTTTTGTCTCCTACAGATCTTCGCTTCGAAAACTGTCGGATTAGGGTCTGAAAGTGACTTTTTGTTGATGATTTGACATGAATGATGAAGAGATGACTTGAATGACCTTGAAATGAAATATTCAATGATTCCTAAGCCTTCAAGAGTCCTAAATCTACAAACAAACAAGACAAGAGAGAGATATGTCGAAGGTTAGGGTATGGGGGTTTGCCTTAGTCAAACCCCATTTAGGTAATTAAACCAAAATGATGAAATAAAGGAATGAAGCATGAAAAATGGAAGTGATTACCTTATCATGATGATTTTATCTTGAAATTCTGCAACATTATATGAAGATTTAGCTCTTGAATGCTTTAGAAAGCTAACTTGATGACTTCTAATGAAGAAATCCCTAGTTTTGCTTGACTTGGAGTGAAAGATGGATAGATCAATAATGAAGAATGGATGTGGATTAATTTTTTGGATATAAAATGAGAATAAAAACACTTATTTATAGACAATTGTGCCTTAGTACCTGATAATACCTCATCACAAGCCAACATGTAGTGAAAATATACTTTAAATTTCACTTTTTCCCGCTCAAGGGTCAAAATGGGGGCCAGATAGGACTTATTTTCCACACATGGCCAATGGGTCCCACCTGGATGGGACTAATTCACCATGCATGGCGAATGGGTCCCACCTAGATGGGACTGATTTTCCATGCATGGAGAATGGGTCCCACAGGGGCCATTTTGACACCTAAGAAGCCAAGGAATTAGGAAATGAGGTCTAAAATGCCATCTTGTCAGTTGTTTAATCAATTAAATCCTTGGTATACACAATGTAGATTAATAGAGGACTATTAATGATGATATAAATCTCAAATTGGGATTGGGACACAAAAATCAATGTGAAAGTGTGATTTAATACACTTTACATCATTAAAATGAGGTCCACACAGCTTAGAAAGTCACAAGAATCAATGTGAATGTGAAAGACACATTACAATACTATTTATCATAAAATTTAAGTTAAGAAACTTCTAGATTGATGTGATAATATGTTTTATAATCTTGAATTAGGGAGAAACAGATTTATTAAATCTAGAAAAGCGTGAAAGCATCTTACAAGACTTTGCAACACCTTTACAAGACATCAATAAACACATATTATTTGATTTGCAAGGGTCTGAGACCTAGTGTGGACACATAAAATGCTTCACAACACAAGATTAAGACCTCATTAAGTCTATTTATCATGAATTAATCCCATGGAAAGCAAAGGGTCCATTTTTCTACAGTACAAGAATATCATAAAAAGTATCCACACTTAACATCAAGGTCCATCACAACTTCAACAAATAAATCATAAATTCTACCCAAAATTAGACCATAAACTAGGCTCGTCAATAAGTTTAGCAAATTGAGATGTAACAAGTTAAGCTCTATGATCTAGAAGTCCAAGGTGGATGTTCAAGCTTAGTTGATAGCTTGGAAGGTGCTCCGCGCCAAAGTCTTGATTGGTGATTTCCTCTCATTCATATCCCCCTCTCCATCTTGCCCCCTTCAACTCCATTTGGAGAGCTTGGAAAACTACCTCACAAAGGTTAGCTTGGTATGATAATGACTTGATTCATTGTTTGATTTTTGCTTCTTCTATTTGGTGGAATTGACTAATCCAATAAAATAATTCTCCTTTGGGTAACACAAAGGTTAGCCTTGTACAATAACGGCTTGAGTCATGGTTTGAGTTTTACTTCTTTTGTCTGGTAGAAGTAACTAATCCAATAAAATAATACTCCTTTGGCTAATATCAAAGCCCTTAAAGGTAAATAGCTTTTCAAAAAAGGGAATGCAAATTTTTAGGGGCTTGTATGGAAAACATGGCATCAACTTAAGTCCCAATTTAACCTTTTCCACTGTGTATAAATCTTGAATCCAATCCAAGAGTAAGTTCCATCTAAACTATTTTTTTTACTATCAATCCCTTACTGTGATAATTTCCTCAGAGATTGGAAATGGCCCAACAATCAAAACATTTATTTTTCCCTCTCAGAACTGTGTGTAAGTAGCTCCTTCCATTTCATCATTTCCCCTTATTAACCTCAAATGGCATTATAAGTTTAGCAAATTGAGATGTAACAAGTTAAGCTTTATGATCTAGAAGTCCAAGGATGATGCTGAAGCTTAGTTGATTACTTGGAAGGTGCTCCACACTAAAGTCCTGATTGGTGACTACCTCTCATTCATATCCCCCGATCCATCTTGCCCCCAACAACTCCATTTGGAGTGCTTGAAAAATTACCTCACAAAGGTTAGCTTGGTATAATAATGGCTTGAGTAATGGTTTGAGTTTAGCTTCTTCTTCTAATGTAATCGATTGATCCAATAAAATAGTACTCCTTTGGCTAACACAAAGGTTAGCCTGGTATGATAACATCTTGAGTCATGTTATGAGTTTTACTTCTTCTATCTAGTGAAATTGATTAATCCAATAAAATAATACTCCTTTGGCTAATATCAAATCCCTTAAAGGTAAGTAGCTTTTGAAAAAAGGGAATGCAAATTTTTAGGGGCTTGTGAGAACCGTCAAGGTTTGGATGGAAAACCTGGCATCAACTTAAGTCCTAATTTAACATTTTCCATAGTGTATAAATCCCCAATCTAATCCAAGAGCTAGTTTTTCCGTAACTATTTTGTTTGCTATCAATCCCTTGCCATGATAATTTACTCAAAGATTAGAAATAGATCAACAACCAAGACATCTAATTTTTTCCTCTTAGAACTATGTATAAGTAGCTCCTACCATTTCATTATCCTCCCTTATTAACCTCAAATGGCATTATAAGTTTAGCGAATTGAGATGTAACAAGTTAAGCTCTATGATCTAGAAGTCCAAGGTGGATGCTCACGCTCGATTGATAGCTTGGAAAGTGCTCCACACCAAAGTCCCGATTGGTGACTACCTCTCATTCATATCCCCTTCTCCATCTTTCCCCCTTCAATTGCATTTGGAGAGCTTGGAAAATTACCTCACAACGGTTAGCCTCGTATGATAACGGCTTGAGTCATGGTTTGAGTTTTGCTTCTTCTATCTACTAGAATCAACTGATCCAATAAAATAATACTCCTTTGGCTAACACAAAGGTTAGCCTAGTATGATAACGGCTTGAGTCATGGTTCAAGTTTTGCTTCTTCTATCTGGTGGAATTGACTGATCCAATAAAATAATACTCCTTTGGCTAATATCAAAGCCCTTAAAAAATAGCTTTTCAAAAAAGGGAGTACAAATTTTTAAGGGCTTGTGGGACCCATCAAGGTTTGGATGGAAAACCTGGCATCAACTTAAGTCCCAATTTAACCTTTTCCATAATGTATAAATCCCCAATCCAATCCAACAGTTGGTTCCGCCTGAACTATTTTGTTTGCTATCAATCCCTTGTCACGATAATTTCCTCAGAGATTGGAAATGGCTGAACAACAAAAACATCTAATTTTTCCCTCTTAGGACTCATTATAAATAGCTCCTTCCTTCCATTTCATTATCCCCCCTTATTAACCTCAAATGGCATTATAAGTTTAGAAAATTTAGATGTAACAAGTTAAGCTCTATGATCTAGAAGTCCAAGGAGGGGTGGATGCTCAAACTGAGTTGATAGCTTGGAAGGTGCTCCACACCAAAGCCCCAATTGGTGACTACCTCTCATTCATATCCCCCTCTCCATCTTGCCCCTTCTATGCGAAAAAAAAAGACCATTAAGCATGATTTTAGGTTCTACCATCATGCTCAACACCTTTCGAACTCCCTATTCACCACTCTTCCTACACTCTTTCCTCAAGCTTGGTCTTGGAGAATGGCTCTTCTTCCAATCTCTCGCTTTCACAATCATTCAAAATTATCATCCTCTAGCACATATGAAGATTTTGTTGCTTGGTTGCCTTCTCCAACAATCCTCCAACACATATGGAGATTCGACTACTTGGCTGCCTTATCAAACACTCAGTACCCCCTACAATATGAATTCATGCTTCTTTGTGCAAGAATTTTACTTTATGTCACTATCCTCCAATCCTCCTACCAAGCTAATGTTGAGTTTAAAAAGACATTAAATGATCTACAAGTTCAACTCAATGCCTTTGATACAATTTAAATCCCTAATCCCCAATCCAATCCAACAAGTGGTTCTACCTTGAACTATTTTATTTGCTATCAATCCCTTTCCGCGATAATTTCCTCAAAGATTGGAAATGGCCAAACTGTGTATAAGTAGCTCTTTCCTTCCATTTCATTAATGACATTATCAGTTTAGAAAATTGAGATATAACAAGTTAAACTCTATGATCTAGAAGTCTAAGGTGGATGCTCAAACTCAGTTGATAGCTTGGAAGGTGCTCTAGAAAAAAGTCCCAATTGGTCACTACCTCTCATTCATATCTCCCTCTCCATCTTGCCCCTTCTTTGCTAAAAAAGAGACCATTAAGCATGCTTTTAGGTTTTGCCATCATGCTCAACACCTTTAGAACTCCATGTTCACCACTCTTCCTACACTTTTTCCTCAAGCTTGGTCTTGGAGAATGGCTCTTCTTACAATCTCCCGCTATGACAATCCTTCAAAATTATCATCCTCTAGCACATACGGAAATTCTGCTACTTGGCTACCTTCTCCAACACATATGGAGATTCTACTGCTTGGCTGCCTTCTCCAATACTCAGTACCCCCTACAATATGAATTCATGCTTCTTTGTGCAAGATTTTTACCTTGTATCACTATCCTCAAATCCTCCTACCAAGCTAATCCTGAGTTTAAAAAGACATTAAATGATCTACAAGTTCAACTCAATGCCTCTTACCAAGCTAATCCTGAGTTTAAAAAGACATTAAATGACCTACAAGTTCAACTCAATGCCTCGAAGACAATTTAAATGATAATGTTCACTTGAATAGCGTTGTTGCAAATAAGATGGGAGACTTTTGGTTTTCTTATTAAAAAGCTACTATGAAGGGTTACTTGGTATGACTATATGTTGCTCAAAATTCTTGTTCTACATACTAAAAGATGAAGCTACAAAGTGTTGGTGACATTCTAGATAGAGATCTTAGATCACTAAAGGAGAGCATGTCAATGAAATATTGGAAAAGTGGTTTTAAATAAATATTGATTCATTAGAATGAGTACAGAGTGAAGAATATTAGTCTATGTTGTAGCTATTCATTTGTAAGCATGTCTTGCTTCACTACTCTGTGCTGCTCTTAAGACTACTCAACATTGTCTATGACAACCAAACTATTGTTTTTTTTGTGTTAAGAGTTATATAATCGAGTGCTCCATTAGTTGAACCTACCAACATAAGACTACTCAGCATTGAGCTACTTGTATTGAATCCATTTCAATGATCATCTGAAAGTAAAACCCCTCTTAGATTGTTTAGAGTTGTGTTTTCTTTTTCTTAATAGACTGGGTTTATTGCTGCAACCCAATAGTATGCTACTCACTATTGGTAGTAATCTCTTGTAATTTCTATTTTCATTTTAATTTCATTATCTTATTGTTAAAAAAAAACCAAAGTATTATATGATTTTTAATTTTCTTAAAAAAATTATTTAACTCTTATATACATATGAAGTTATTACTCATTTGTAATATTTTCAATAAAAAAACTTATAAAATATTTTACTTTTGCTAGTTATTTTTTTAAAATTCTCCACTTTGAAATGTAATATTTCATGTTCTCCTTTCATTTTTAGTTTATTGATTATTTTCTTTGTTGTTTTTGAACATGAGCTTAACCTCAAAACTAATTTGTTAGCAAACAATTCATACACTTCATTACTTAATCACATTTCTTGTTTCTTTGGTCTTCTATTATCAACCCACTTGAGTGTTCCATTTGTAGAATCAATTCCATCTCAATGTCCAATTTGCATAAGTAGAACCAACTATTATATGAAAGGTTTCAAATAAGGTCATAGATAAAATGAAAATAATTTTCCAAACACAAACATAGACTTAAAAATAAATCCCCACCATCACACACAATAAAATGTTGATTAAAAATAAATAAAACCCTCAATTCCTTTTTCACATCTCTAATTTGGATAAGTAGAACAAACCACAATATAAAATCTTTTAGATGAAGCTATACTTAAAACAAAAATAATTCCCAAGCATGAACACAAGACAAAACATCACAAATTCACACAATGAAATATTTGTAACTAAAAAAATAAAACCCCACAATGTATGGGAAAAACATGTTATTAAAAAAAAAAACCCATCAACACCAATTCTTTTGTGTTATTAAAACTTTGAACCAACAAAAACTTTGATATCATATTGAATCACATTGGCCTCTAGCTATTAGCTTCCCAAAGCAAAGCTTATTATTTGTTTAAGAAAAGTATTAAAAAATTCAAAGATATTTGAGATTTTAACATTTGATTGTGCTTCTTGGCACTTTATCAAGGAGTATGGGTTGAGTGAAAAATTTTAAAAAAATTTAATATTTATACAGTCCTTAATTCCTGTTGACCTCTCTATGAAGCTTTGTTCTCCCAGAGATTTTAATTTTTTCAAAGATTGGAGATGGTTGTCATGTAGTCCGTTCAACTTTTTTCCTTTGAAGAAGGTTTATTCTCAAATCCTTCCTTGCTGGCCTCTTATTCCTCATCTTAATCATAAGTGGAAATGCAAACTTAGTGCCAAATCTTGGATGAAAATTAGTGCTTAAATATGGAGATCAAAAGCTGATTATGATACACAAGTGTTGGCTTGGAAAATTTTACATTGTAAACTTCCTATCGGGGATAGATTGAAATTTATGATGATTGAGCCAAACAGTTTCCCATTTTGTCTTTGCATGGAGCATATGAAACATATATTTTGAGACTGAATTTTTGTTAAACAATGGTCAGCTGTGTTTAATAGTTTTTTAGCCATCTTCTTGCATGTTCTCAATTGGAAAGAGGCTATCCCTGGCTTAGGAATGCACAAAAATGTTATTGTTGATTCTATTTGACAGGGTATTTTGAAGCATATATGGAAAGCTCAATGTTCTGCAATGTTTTCTAATAATTTTCATTAGCCAACTAAGACTTTAAAGGGTTTACTCTAGCATCTTTCTCCAAGTTTGTTCTCACAACTTCCAGTTTTATGCAAGAAGAATATGGAAGCCAAGGATCATCTTCAGCAGATTAAAGACCAAGTGTTGCAATTTCAGTCAGCTAGTAATGTTTGGCAAAATAAAATCGTTCAATATATGTAATGAACTTTCAACCTTCTGACTGTTATATTTCTTGTGATGCTTTGTCATGTTCATTCTTTTCATCTACCTACTGGTAGCTCTTATTTTTTGTAATTTGCTTTGTTCAATATAAAAATTAATAAACAAATAAACTAAAGCATTTCTTGTTTTTAAGAAATAATCAGACAGTAAATAATTTAAAACATCAATAATATAAAAATAAAGATTTTTACATCTCAATAAGTTACTTAATATGATTTTTTTTTATTGAATAAAGCTAGAAGAAAGATTACACATATAGTCCAATAAAAAGACTATTAAGGAAAGAAAGACTCCAATAAATAAACATATCTCACATAGTATCTCTAGGAATATACCAACTTACAAACCCAACCATGAGCTTACAATATCAAGGAGGGCTAATTCATCCAGCAGAGACTCTAAAGGGAAAAAAGACTACAATCAGTATGCAAATAGTATCTCACGGAATAAACCAACTTAGAAACCCAACCATGGCCTTACAATATCAAGGAGTCCTAATGCAACCAACAATATATGCATATTAAAACTACAATAAGTAAACAGTATCTCACAGAATAAACCAACTTAGAAACCCAACCATGACCTTACAATATCAAGGAGGGCTAATGCAACTAGCAATATATGCATATTAATGAACATATACTAATTTTCCCTCTACTCAACAATGTTAAAAAGCTTGTCCAATCAATAAGACAAACTAACTTATCATAGGAAACTACTGACCGAAAACTGCTTAAGAGGAATTAGTTTTCACACAGCCTTCAAAATCTCAGATATCATATTAAACAAAAGCTGAATTCATGTCGATAATACACATATAAAACATTTACCTATACACTGTACACAACTCCTGCAATCTACTTTTCTAACTCCTTACTAAATCTCACAAGCCCAAACAATAACTCTTTAGCTACCTGTATACCGTATTAAATATGCTGACAACAACTGGATAGAACCGTTACTAAGGTTCAAAAGCCAAAGTTATAATAGTCCATTCGGTCCTGTCTAATATTAACCAACCATGACAAAACTTGGCTCATACTAGGATGTTCCTTTGGAATTTCTTTTGTACATAGCAATGACAGCTTCAACAAATTAATCATCTTCTCTCTTTGCCTCCCTAACATGTTCTCCGCAAACTTCTATCCATTGGCACAAATTTTCTATTTCACTGTCCCCAGAAACCAAACCTATAGTTGGTCTTTTGCGGGTCATTACTTCAATGAGGATTACACCGAAGCTGTAGACATCGGCTTTGGGACTCACCTGCTACTCATTAATAACTGCAATCTCTGCAAATATACAACGAATATCAATCCCTATCATATACAATAATAAAGCTATCTACAGAACTTTACGACAAAGCCATAATCTTTACCTGGTGCTATGTACCCAATGGTCCCCTCAGAAGCCGCCTTGCTCTCTTGTTGGAGATGAATCCATACTATTACAGCAGTACCATAATCACTAACACAGACTTCTAAGCCTTCATCCATAAAAATGTTAGTGGGCCTTAAACGGCAATGGATGATAGGAGAGCCACATAAACTGTGCAGGTAAACTAACGTCTGGGCTTTGGTTATGATTACATTCAGACGCTTTGGTAAGTCCAATAGCTCCTAGGCACCATGAATGGCTGTATCCAGGTTTCCATTTGGCACAAACTTGGTAACCAAACCCACAAACTACTCACTTGGCCAAGAACTTCCCACTACTTCCACTAGATTGCGATGGTGAATGTGACTCAATACATTGATATCTCTATTTAAAAAATGTTCCAACTGCATTGAACTCTCGATATTCAATATCTTCACAGCAATGAAGTTTTCACTTTGTGTACTAAAGACAGGGAAGAAAATTTCAAACACCTTTGTAAACTGTGTTGATTTTGCCGCTTCCAATAATGTTGTCTGGTGCAGGAGCACCTTAAGGTCTTTTGGAAGATCTTAGTGATTTTTGGCTTGTAGGTGGTTTTAGCCAACCACCAAGGGAATAAGGACTATGATATGAAGTCCCTAGGTTGTTTTTGAGAGTGTGTTAGGGTAGGTTTGGCTTAGAGTCTTGAACTTTAAGAGTCCCTAGACAAATCTTGGCAATTTGTGCATTTTGGCATTTTGGCCTAAATGTTGTAAAACAACATTAGTGTTGTTCTAAGTCCGACCCAAGGGTCCTAGCACATGGGAGAAAGGTATATAAGGTCATCCAAACCCTAATACCTAGGTTGGAAGCATTTGAATTTGTTGAAGTTTTTGAAATCAGGAAAACAGTGGTGTTTTTCTGTGTTAATTTTCTAATTTTTTTTGCTTGAAGTGTTGTTTTAATAGATTGAACAGGGCATGGTTACTAGTGTAGGATGTAGTGTACTGGTTATTCAAGCTTTGTGTGGCACTTAGATAGCTTTCTAATTCAATTTCAAGCTTTTTTTGTAAATAATTTGGTTCCCATACCGTTGCTGGTCTGAACCAGGAAATTTTGTGAGAATGGAGTGTTAGTTCACTTTCCCACCATACAAATTGTACGGCCCTTTGGGAACAGTGACTAGACTCTATGTGTGTACATATGGTAGGGTTTAGAGTCTTTGAAAACACAAGAGCTGTTGTGGAAGTCTTGCCCTAGGTGAGCCAAGGAAAGTGCCCGGCTAGGAAGACTTAAGTGCAGAGCACATAATTTGTAGGGGTGACAAATTCTTGACAAATTTCCTTTTGGAGAAGGCAGGTGTGAGTCTTACCAAGGCCTGGTAATCAGGAGGAAACTCCATCAATTCATCTGGTTGGGGAAAGACTTGATAGTTTGTGAGAAACTAGAAAAGGGCTTAAAAACCCTACTATTGCCCATTTTCAAGTTAAGGCTTTGTACGGACAGATAAGACCCAAGACCCCAAAAATCTTTGTGAGGTGTTCATATGAACCAGGAATCTCAAAGAAAGATTGGGGGTTCTTTGGAAAGATTTAGAGAACTAACCTATTTTCTCGGAGAACAAGGCTTAATTGGGGCTCCTAGGGCTAGTAGCCTTTTTAAGACCTAATTGAGGGTTTGGTGAAAGTGACCAAGAAATGGAGTCAGGTGGACCTTTAAGAACCATAGTAGGATGGATTGAAGTATTTTGAAGCACCTCCACACCCTTGCAAAGTTAAATTCAATAATTTGGAGGTTTGTAGCCTTTAGGGTGAATTAAGGGCTAAGGTCAGAGTTGCAAGATTGCACCAAGTCTTGACTTGGTAGCAAGAATTGTGTTGGTAGTTGGGGTTGGAAAAGTTAGACCAGGGGATCCTAAGTACTAGAAGATCCTATAGGTTGAAGTGGTGAATTGAGACACCTTAGAGGTCTTCCAAACAAGACCTAGAGCATGAATCAGTGACTGATTCATCCAACCTCCCCATCAGATTGGTATCAGAGCAACAAAAGATTTGGGATAGAATATTATATGTCAGAGACTAAGTCTGGTGGTTCTACTGATATGGTGACAAATGCATAATTGGCCAAGAAGGTCGAAGAACAGGAGGAAGACAATAGGCTATTGAGGGAAAGAATAACCCAACTTGAGCAAGCAATGAGTGATGTGCAATTCAAAGGAAGGATACCAAAGAAAGAAGAGGTTGCAGAGGAAGACAAGATCCCTGAACCTGACCCTATTTTGAAAGAAGAGCCTTTCTTCAAGGCATTGAAGGCTTTGAGTGGAAAAGCACTTGAAGGCATACCACTGTTTAGTGGGAAAATGGAAGTTGATCTAGTCATGGATTGGATAGAGGGAATGGAAAACCATTTTGAGTGTGATGGAGTCAGTGAAGCACAGAAGGTGAAGATGGAAAAGTCAAGATTAAGAGGTTCTACCTTGACATGCTGGAAGTTCATTTAGAAAGAGAGGGAAAAGGAAGGCAAGCAACCTATCTCTACTTGGAAGGGAATGGTTGCCAAAGTGAGAGAAGTATACTTGCCTGATGATTATGAGATTCAGTTGTATAAGAAAAGACGGAGCTTGAGACAAAGAGAACAAAATGTGAATTCTTATACTAAGGAGTTTCAAAGACTTTGTATGAGGTCTAATGTTACAAAGGATGAAAGTCTCAAGGTGGCTAGGTATCTTAACGACTTGAAGTGGAACATTCAAGAGGAGATGACTCTTCTAAGTCCCAAAATAGTGCACCAATGCTATCAATTGGCTATAAATATTGAAGAGAGGAGTAAGAGAAAACAAGACCAAGCTTCTAAGAGAAGAGGTAAGGGCAGAGATCAAAGAGGACATAGAGGTGGATACCAAGGTAGAGGGACTGAACAAAGAAATCAGGGAGAGTCTAAACTCACAGAGCATGGAGGTGAAACAACTTCTAGAGGAGGTTATGGAAGAGGTAGAGGACCTCAAGGAGGTTCAAATAGAGGAAGAGGAGCAGGCAGAAGTAACTCATACTTTGCTAGTATGAAGTGTTATAACTGTGGTCAAGTAGGTCATCCAGCTTATAGGTGCCCAGAGAAATCATCTTCTTCAAATACAGAAAAGAGAGTAGCATATGCTCAAGAAGACACTATGAGTGTCAAGTCACCAGAGGTTAGTCACATTGAGTCAGAAATGGGAGAGAACTTGATGTTTAGCAGGGTTCTAATCAGACAACCAGTCAAAGAAGAGCCAAAGCAAAGGAGAGCCTTATTCAGGGCAAGATGCAAAATACTTGGGAAGGTTTGCAAGGTTATAGTGGATTCAGGGTCTACTGATAACATTATCTCTGAGGAGGCAGTGAGGAAGTTGATGTTGGAGAAAGTAATCCACACTAATCCTTACAAGGTGACATGGTTGAACAAAGGGCAGAGTGTTCTTGTAAATGAGCAGACAACAGTGGAGTTCTCCATTGGAGGGTACAAGGACAAGTTGACTTGTGATGTGTTGCCCATGGATGCATGCCATCTTCTATTGGGAATACCATGGCAGTATGACAGAGGAGCCATCTATGATGGAAAGGAGAACACTATCTCATTCAAGAAGGATGGAAAGACATTCAAACTATAGTCATTGTCAGATGAGGAAGAAGGACAGTCAAAGACCCCTAGTGTCTTGTTAAGTAGTGGCAAGGAGTTTATCAATACTCTACAACAAGGAGGGGAAGGATATGTGGTCATGGTGCAATCCAAGGAGGAAGATAAGACTAAGAAAATAGTCATACCAGGAGCAGTCTAGAAGTTGCTTGAGAAGTACAAGGACATAGTCAGTGATGGATCACCAACAACCTTACCTCCAAAGAGAGCCATCAGTCATCAGATTGACTTCATACCAGGGGCTTCATTGCCAAACAAAGTAGCTTACAAGCTTACACCACATCAGAACCTAGAAGTAGCTAGACAAGTGTAGGAGTTGTTAGACCAAGGACTAATTAGGAAGAGCATCAGTCTGTGTGCAGTACTAGTGGTCTTAGCAACCAAGAAAGGTGGTAAGTGGAGACTTTGCACTGATTCTAGGGCTATAAATAGAATTACAATCAGATATAGGTTCCCTATTCCTAGGATTGAGGATTTGATGGATTGTCTTGGAGGAGATCAATATTTTACCAAGTTGGATCTCAAGAGTGGATACCATCAGATCATAATCAAAGAAGGGGATGAGTGGAAGACAACCTTTAAGACAACTAATGGGTTATATGAGTGGATAGTTATGCCATTTGGCCTCTCAAATGCCCCTAGTACATTCATGAGGCTCATGAATGAAGTGCTTAAGGATTTCACAGGTATATTTGTGGTGGTGTACTAGATGATATACTCATCTTTAGCAAGACAACAGAGGAACATCTAAAGCATGTGGATTTGGTCCTTAAAAGATTGCAGGAGGAGAGGTTAGCCATCAACCTAGAAAAGTGTGATTTCTTCAAACAAGAGCTTGTGTATTTAGGGTTTGTAGTATCCCAAGGATCATTGAAAATGGACCCAAGCAAGGTGGAACTATCCTAAATTGGCCTACACCAACCACAGGGATAGAGATAAGAAGTTTTCATGGGTTAGCTCAATTTTATAGGAATTTTATAAGGAACTTTAGTGGCATATGTGCACCAGTACTTGATACAATCAAAGGTGGCCTAAAAACTAAGTTCAAATGGACTCTTGAAGCTGAGAAGGGTTTTGAGAAACTGAAACAAGAAGTGGCAACTCAACCCATCCTTTTGTTACCTAGTTTTGATAGGTTATTCACTGTGGAATGTGATGCCAGTGGAATTACAGTAGGAGGAGTACTAAGCCAAGAAGGCAGCCCTGTAGCTTTCTTTAGTGAAAATCTCAATGAAGCTAAATAGAAGTATTCTACTTATGACTTAGAACTATATGCTCTAGTGCAGTCTCTTAGAAAGTGGAGGCATTATCTCCTACCTAAAGAGTTTGTAGTGTTTACTGATAACCAGGCACTTAGCTACATCAACACACAAGAGAAGTTGAGCAATAGACATTTGAAATGGATGGAATACCTCCAAGCCTTCACATTTACCATCAAGCACAAAAGGGGGAAAATGAACAAGGTGGCAAATGCACTAAGTAGGAGGCTGTTAACAGTGCAAGAGATACAAATAAAGAGCATTGGGATAGAAAGTTTTAAGGATCTCTATGGAGAAGATGGAAACTTCTTGGAGGCATATAAGGTATGTTCTGATTTTGAGAATCAATTTCATAGTCAATTCTGAGAGTATACATTGCAGAGTGGACTTTTGTTCAAGGGGAATCAGTTATGTGTTCCAAAAGGTTCATTGAGAGAGAATCTTATCCAGGAGAAGCACAGTGGTAGTCTTAGTGGTCATTTTGGTATCAACAAGACAATGGAACTAGTGCAGAGGTTCTATTATTGGCCCAAGTTGCCAAGGGATGTCAGGAGGTATGTGGAGCAGTGTGTAGTTTGTATGAAAGCCAAGGGGGGAGCTAGTAATGCAGGTTTGTATCAACATCTACCCATTCCCAATAGACCATGGGAATGTATTATCATGGACTTTGTGGTAGGACTCCCTAAAAATAAGATAGGGTTTGATAGTGTCTATGTGGTGGTAGATAGTTTAGCAAAATGAGTCATTTTATTCCTTGCAAGACCACCCATGATGCTAGCTATATTTCTCATCTTTTCTTCAAAGATATTGTGAGGATCCATGGATTGCCATTGAGCATTGTCTTAGATAGCGATGTGAAGTTCATGAGTCATTTTTGGAAGACTCTATGGAGTAGATTAGGTACTAACTTGTCTTTTAGATCAGCCTACCATCCTCAGACCGATGGACAAACTGAGGTGATTAATAGAATGTTAGGTAACCTTCTAAGGTGCCTCACCAAGGAGTATGGACAGACATGGGATTTCATCATATCACAAGCTGAATATGCTTACAATGACAGTGTGAATCGCACCACTGGTAGAAGTCCTTTTGAAATAGTGTATGGAATGCACCCAAGAGGTGTGCGTGAACTTAGAGATCTAGGAGCTATGGAGCATAGGAGTGGCCATGTTGAAGATTTCTCTCAGACCATGAAGGAGATTTAGGAGCAAGTGAAGAAGACAATTACAGAGGCTACTCACAAGCTGAAAGCTAAGGTGGATATGTCTAGAAAACATCTCCAATTTGTAGTAGGTGACTATGTCATGGTCCATCTCAAAAAATCTAGGTTGCAGAAAGGAACATCAACCAAGTTGCAGATGAAGAGAGTGGGACCATGTAAGGTGTTAGAAAAATATGGCAAGAATTCCTACAAGGTGGAGCTACCTGCAGAATTAGGCATTTCACCAGTGTTTAATGTGGTTGATTTGATCAGATATAAAGGATCAGTCACTGGCTTGGATTAGAACAGTGTGGATGTCTTGAAGGATGTGAGTAACATAGCCTTACCTCCTCAAGACAAGCTGCAAGCAGAGAGGATCTTGGAATCAAGGGTGAAGAAGTCTACCCGGCAGAAGGATTACATGGAACATCTCATTAAATGGAAATACAAACCAGAATCGGAGGCCACATGGGTGGATGAAGCTCAGTTCAAGAAGCAGGGTATTGATTTATCTCTGATCTCTCCCCACATTCCTTAGTGTTTGTGCAGAGGGGGGAGAATGGTGCAGGAGCACCTTAAGGTATTTTGGAAGATCTTAGTGAGTTAGGGTAGGTTTGGCTTAGAGTCTTGAACTTTAAGAGTTCCTAGACAAATCTTGGCAATTTGTGCATTTTGGCTTTTTGGCCTAAAAGTTGTAAAACAACATTAGTGTTGTTCTAAGTCCGACCCAAGGGTCCTAGCACGTGGGAGAAAGGTATATAAGGTTATCCAAACCCTAATACCTAGGTTGGAAGCATTTGAATCTGTTGAAGTTTTTGAAATCAGGAAAACAGTGGTGTTTTTGTGTGTTAATTTTCTATTTTTTTTTGCTTGAAGTGTTGCTTTAATGGATTGAACAGGGCACTGTAACTAGTGCAGGATGTAGTGTAGTGGTTATTCAAGCTTTGTGTGGCACTTAGATAGCTTTCTAATTCAATTTCAAGCTTTGTTTGTAAATAATTTGGTTCCCATACTGTTGTTGGTCTGAACTAGGCAATTTTGTGAGAATGGAGTGTTAGTTCACTTTCCCACCGTACAAATTGTATGACCCTTTGGGAATAGTGACTAGACTCCATGTGTGTACATATGGTAGGGTTTAGAGTCTTTGAAAACACAAGAGCTGCTGTGGAAGTCTTGCCCTAGGCGAGCCAGGGAAATTGCCCAGCTAGGAAGACTTAAGTGCAGAGCACATAATTTGCAGGGGTGACAAATTCTTGACAAATTTCCTTTTGGAGAAGGCAGATGTGAGTCTTGCCAAGGCTTGGTAATCAAGAGGAAAATCCATCAATTCATTTGGTCAAGGAAAGACTTGACAGTTTGTGAGAAACCAGAAAAGGGCTTAAAAACCCTACTATTGCCCATTTTCAAGTTAAAGCTTTGTACGGACATATAAGACCCAAGACCCCAAAAATATTTGTGAGGTGTTCGTATGAACCAAAAATCTCAAAGAAAGATTGAGGGTTCTTTGGAAAGATTTAAAGAAATAACCTATTTTCTCGGAGAAGGAGGCCTAATTGGGGCTCCTAGGGCTAGTAGCCTTTTGAAGACCTAAATGAGGGTTTGGTGAAAGCGACCAAGAAATGGAGTCGGGTGGACCTTCAAGAACCATAGTAGGATGGATTGAAGTCTTTTGAAGCACCTCCACACCCCTGCAAAGTTAAATTCAATAATTTGGAGGTTTGTAGCCTTTAGGGTGAATTAAGGGCTAAGGTCAGAGTTGCAAGATTGTACCAAGTCTTGACTTGGTAGCAAGAATTGTGTTGGTAGTTGGGGTTGGCAAAGTTAGACCAGGGGATCCTAAGTACTAGAAGATTCTATAGGTTGAAGTGGTGAAGTGAGACACCTTAGAGGTATTCCAAACAAGACCTAGAGCATGAATCAGTGATTGAATCATCCAACCTCCCTATCATTGTCAGCATTGAATGTGTTAGTCGCTTCCTCCAAAGACTCCTTTGAGTATTTAGCAACCTGTCGGCTTAGTTTTACTGTGTTGTGTCGACTTGACTGAGCAGAAAGATTGGAAAACTCCAAATTCACTCGCTTCCTCTGTCTCCGCTTACTATACCGCACACAAAAGAAGCATGTCAGTAAACAGAGTAACAAACAAGCTGCAACCACCAAGGAAACAACAAGTGCTTTATGTTGCCCATTGTGGTGAGAATAGAGAGGCACTTCTTCAGGGGCAACACCAGTTACTAGGATTAGCGTGGAAATCAACAAGGGGAAAGAGGAAAGGGGTAATGCCATGAGTACAACAATTTCGTTCCGCTGTAAAACTAACTTAAGACGAACCGAATATATAGGCATTACTTCAAGCACTTCTTCAGGGGCAACACCAGTTACTGCAGGGGATAATGGCATTACTTAAGAATATATAGGCACTTCTTCAGGGGCAGCACTAGTTACTAGGATTAGCGTGGAAATCACCAAGGGGAAAGAGGAAAGGGGTAATGCCATGAGTACTACAATTTCGTTCTGCTATAAAACTAACTTAAGACGAACTGAATATATAGGCATTCCTTCAAGCAGCCCCAAGTCAACTGCAAACCATACTCCAAAAGAGTAGTTTAGTTTCTTAGAATTACTATCGAAAGATGGGTTTCGCTTGTGACCGTCGATCGAAAACGGTACAACGCGAAATCGATTGCACATTTGCCACCCAACAACTGACATTTTGTGTAAATATGGGGTAAGTACAAGATTATTTCATTCCCTTTGTATCTTAAATTGCATGGAAGACGTGACTAGTTATCAATTCTCTCTCAATTACTTAAATAATTCTGAAAACATAAATCTCTTCCTTGGGAGCAGAATGACTTGAAAGTAATTGAAAAAGAAATCCTTAGAACCAAAATATCTTAAAAGCAAATGAAAAAACAAATGCACCAGAAAGAGAATGAGTGGAGGCTTATGTACCAAACTGCAGGCTAAGGTTAGGATAATGATGTATAATTTGTGTACCAACCTCTCTGAATAATAAAATTTGTCTCAAATCTTTTTTTTCAAAGAGGAGTAAACGTTTATCATCCAGCGTTATGAACTGGTGAGATCGCAATCAGGGGACCTCATCATTGAGAGAAACATTTAACAATTATTATACCAATGGAATTGGAATCTTGATGATAACAACACGGCCACCACCTTTAAATCATCACATTATGTCAATATGACAAATTTGTTGAAAACATAAAATAATAAAAAAATATATATATTCTTATTTTTTCCTGCTGTGTATAGAACAACATGGATGTTTATATTTAGAAGTTTTGTTGCAGCTGTATTCTCTTGATCCAAAGTCGTATTCTGTATCTTCCATTTATTTTTTAAAGGATTGGGTCCCTTTCAAAATCCCTTTCACCTAATAAAAAAGACAGAAATATAAGACTCACAGCTATCCATCGTCTAATATCTATTGTTAATAGATACAGCTAGTAAGAAGACACAAGGCAGCAAGTACATGCCAGTGGGGTTTTAGACTAATATCTTGTACAATCCACATTGACAACCATCATATAGGTACTTTGTATAGAATCATCGTCTCTGCATAAATCTTTAGGCCGTTCAATCTGAGCAGAATCGTATCTGCCGTAAGATCTAGGCGTGTTGAGAAAGAAAAGCATTTTCTTTACTTATTATATTTTATTGATATAAAGAGAGTAAGAGTACGTTCTAGTAAGAATTTGGCTGCCTGTAATTATAATTGGATTTGTGTTTAGAACGAATGGAAAGAGAAAATCTTATACGGAGGATTTCATCTGTCTCTCATAATTAGGGTCTCTCATGTCGTTGACAGAGATGATTCCTTGCTAATGGTATAGAGACGGTTCTTGTAACTTAATGTTGCCCAGTGTTGCGCAGAATCTACTTGTAATATCCCAATGTAATTTTATTATTCATTGTAATGATGGGCTGAAAATGCCAAGAACCTTCTGGCTCGCCTTAAAATGGCACTGATTCTATTGATTTGGGTAGTTAGGTTGTAAAATTGAGAAACGCGAGGATAAATGGTCGAGGGATAAATCAACCAAGTTCAAACGACATTTACATGGCTTGAGAGGTCGGAAGAAAGAATAAATTTTGGACTAGAAGGAGCTCTTTGAAGAATTTTGGGGGAGTTAATGAACCTCTAAATCAACAAATAAAAGTCAAGAAGAAAGATGTCTTAGAGGTTGTGTAAGTGTCAAGGAAGGTTTAAAAGTGGATGATCTTAAATAAAAAATTATCAATGTGTGATGAAGGTTTAAAAGTAAAGGTTATTAAATAAATAAAAATACCATTGTGTGAATGAAGGCTAGAGCGATGAAAAATGGAGAACAGATAAATAAGGGTTATGCTAAAATATAATGTGCCATTAGATTTATGAATGACCCTACAATTATTATTTCTGCAATGTGAACCTAAGTTGGAGTCTAGGGGTATTTCAACTTCTAAAAATAATTGGTATTGTGTGTCTTTGTATATCCTATTTTTCTATTTGATTAAATGATATATGTCCTACTTATATATCTTTGGGATGAAGCCTCATGGATGGTAATCTATGATTGAACATTTTGTGTATGTGGTATTTTGCTTTATTATGATCTATGGGCAATATAATATTGATCAAACTAGTTAGTCTCCATCTAAGAATTGTGCTATAGTGTGTGAGCCAGTGACAAGTATGGTTTTTTTATGATTAGTGCCCTACATCATATATGGCATGGGGAATAAGTATGGAGTTGATTATACATTAGGACTTAGAGTGTTAAATAGCCACTCATTAATGGAGAGTGGAGCTCCATTGTCATTCCTATTACGAGCAACAATAATCTTGGTAGATTTTTAAAAAAACAAACACGATCATTCTATTAGTACAAAATGATGGTCATTATGTGGATGTAAAATTATAGCCATGATAGTTGAAATTGGATAAATTTACCTTATTGGGTATGTCCCTTTTTATTTGTAGTTAACCCATTAGAGTTGCAATAGCCCTTCCTATATAGATTTACATATATTATATATTTTTGTTAATAGTTGCAATTATAATTTACTCTTAAGCATAACAAATTTGATTAGTGGATGTTTTTTATTAAGTAAGCAGGGTTTTAAAAGGGTACTAACCCTTGTACAAAAAAGGATAGACCATGAAGCACAATTGGTAGCAACTAACAACAACAAAAAAAATATACTCGAAGGAATAGCAAGACAAACAGACTAAACAACACACCGAAAGTCAGGGTGGTTTAAAAAATTATTCCAATGAACTCTGCTATATCTCAAAACAATGATCCTTCTCATTGATTTCATGTTTATGGTCTCACTAGAAGATAAGGACAAGAAAGTGAAAAAAAGAGAAGGAAAAATTTTCAATCCAGAACAAAATAGGAGCATGTTATAACATGCTCACATTTTGTGAAAGCATTGACAAAATGCAAGTGCATTATAGTGCACTTGTGTGTTGTCAATACATTCAAATAACATGAGTGTGTTATAACATCTTCAGATTTTATCTTTCTTTGGAAATTTCAAAGCCTTTGGGTTGGATTTGCATTGGGCTTCCAACCCAAAGGCTTGGACTAGCTTTCCAATGCCCAAAGACATGTTTTCCCATATTCTAAAAAGATTTCACATTATCTCAAGGGTGCTCCCCATCAAGTTTGTATGTGTTTTAGGGCCAATTCAAGAAAACACTTGGGTAATGTTAATCTCTCTCTTAGATAGATCTAACCATGTATTTTTTTCACATTTTGAGTATGTTAGTGTTTTCATCTTTAATTTCATTTGTTCGTGTATCTGTTTTTTGTCAAAACCCAATGTTTGGTATTTTTTCTTTATTTTTTAATTGTTCATTAAAATTTCAAATAAATTACAATTTTATAAACTAGACTCCTCTAACACTGAAAAAAGTAACCCTTTTTCATGCTTAGTTTGGAAATGAGTAATTAATGATAAAATGGACTTAATTGTGCCTTATTTAGGGTGTTGTAAAGTGTTTCTTTACACTTTCACACTAATCTTGGGGTTTATTAATTAATTGAGGTTAATTAGAGCTTAATTGGCCCCTTAAATTGAAATCTAATCCTTATTAATTGCATTTTCCGAAGGATATATCTCGACACTCATTAATGAAGTATCACAACACTTAATTTGGAAAGGTTAGAGTCCTAGGCTAGGGACCTGAGACCCATTTTCCACTTGGTGAATGGGTCTTTCTTAGGTGTTAGGACCCCCTTTTTACATATTATTTCATGTCCCTAAAACTTGTCCTAGTTGACTATGCTAGGACCCATTCGGCGTATGGTGAATAGGTCCTCCTTAACCTACGACACCCCTTTTTGAACATGTTTGTGGCAAGATTTTAATGATTTTCAATCCAAGATCTGATGTCATGTGTTATTTAAATTTTGAGATAAAATCTTAAGATAAGTATAAATATGTTTAATGGTGAAAAAGGGGGCTTGCATCAAAATGAGTTAACAAGATAATGAGGCACAACTTCTCACTATTAAAAATTTAATTATATGTAAGATATGATGCAAATAACAATAAAAAATTAACCCTAACTATTATAGCGATAAAAATGGAAGTTTGGAGAGGCTAGAATGGTGTGTACATTACCTCTAGGAAAATTTTCCGCCAACAATTCACCGATAGAAAATTCACTATTAACAATTCACTACAGGAAAATTCACCACCAAAAGCAATTCATCGCCACAGAAAATTAACCGTCAAAAATCCATGCAATTAATTATTTGCATGGCGAATTGTCATGGCGGTGAATTTTCCCACGATGAATTGTTGGTGGTGAATTTTCCCTTAGTGAATTGGTGGTGGTGAATTTTTTGTATGTTGTGTACCTTATTGTAAGAATCTTGTTTTTAGGACACCAAGGACTCATTTTCCTTTAGTGGAAAATGGGTCCTAGGGTTTCTGAAACTGAAATTTGGATTTTGTTCCTTGATGTTTGTACTCTCAGATCCTTGATTGTTAGCTCCCAAAATATGCAACAAATTTTGTAGCCTTCTTTTTGTGTTCTTGCACTATGAATGATAACTTTGTAGCTTGACAACTTTGACAATTTTGCTTTAAATTTATTCTACACTTGATCTTCAACCTGTAAATCTGCAAACACACATTCAAGAGAAGAAAAACTTGTTGATTATTAGTGAATAGAGGTTTTCCTCAGTCAAACCCCTTTTAGGTAATTAAAACAAATGATGAAATAATGGAATTGAAGCATGAAACATGAAATATGCAATGTTTATACCTTAGAAGATGTCTTAGAGTATAAATCTATAAACTAACATGAAGTGGCCATGAAGAATGTAGATATTGATCTAAAATAGGATGTGAAACAATGCTTGCAATATGAATCTTCAATACTACATCAACAATCTTAGCTCAACAACATTCTTGAATACATTATTCCTTTGACATGATGATAAGATCTTGAACTGTTGCAATAAAACCTTGATAACCTACCCTTGAATGCCTTTGAAATGCTCTATAATACTCTTGTAAACTCAAACTTGCTATAATGCATGAATACTCAAAGCTACTAGTTGATACTATGTGAATTAACCCCATATTTATACTAAATCTAGAGATTAACCTCGAAATTCAAATAATTCAAGCCGACGCTAGATCTAGGATTGAAAACCATAATAATCTTGCCAAAAATAAATTGAAAAAGGGGTGTCCTATGTGAGGAGGACCCATTTGCCACTAAAGGTGATTGGGTCCTAAAAGTTTGAAAAATTGTAGTTGCTTATGGTTTAGGACATAGAACAATAATTTGATTCACTCTCTCATTCAAGGAAAACCCTAGAGATCTCAATCTAAGGTATGCTAAGGAGAAAGAGATCTTGTAAAAGGTTTGTCCTAGGGTCTGATTAAAAACTAAAGAGGGGTTTAGGTCACCAAGCTAGGGCTTGGAAATATTATGGAAATGCAAGACCTAATATTTAAACTTAATGATATGCAAGGCTTCACTAAATGACTTAGAAAATAGTATAAATCTGAAAAGCAAATTGGGAAAACACAAAAGTGCATCTAGACACCTAAAAGAGCTTGGAATCCACTTTGAAATATTGAAAATGTTGCTTTTAGGGTACACTGGGACTCATATGCCACTTTTGGCATATAAGTCCCATTCTAGGGTTTCTTGAATGGAAAAGGTTTTTGGAAGTGTAGATTCTAGATCTTAGAAAATATGAAAAATTGCTTGTAGTGGGACTCATACACCACTTTTGTTGTATCAATATCATTTTTATTTTTTGAGAATTCAAGGTCTAGATCTATGTTCCAATCTCTGCTCTTCATTCCTAAATTGATTTTTGGGTTTAAACCTACAAAAAGACCTGCAAAACAAAATATAGTGTTAATTTGCTTATGGGGGTTTGCCTCAGACAAACCCCTAGTTTGGTAATTAAACACTCATAGAAACAATAGATCATGAATGTAAATATGAATATAAACCCTAACCTTAAGTGTGTATAATATTAGGAAATCAGAAATGCAATATAGCCCTATTCTAATGTGCTACAATAAGATACATGTATGAAGCATTAATATGAATGACTTACTTTGGGAGATCTATAATCACCCTAATTAGGTACAATAAGACATGTACCTTCCTTAGGTTGAAATTAGAGTGATAATGGAGGATGGAATAACTTAGGAAACAAGTCATTAAGTGTGGTTTGATGGCTAGTTGCATCTCCCCATCCTAGAATCCATCATGATTCACCATAGGCAACAATAATCAACCTTTGGCAATGCTAGATATTGAATGAAAGTGAGTTTGAAGACCTAAAAAAATACTATAATGTTGCTCCTAGAATTTAACTTTGCATGCTACTTGTCTTTAAATGCTCCTATGAAATAATGCTCAGGTACGTATGAATGCTTAGACTTTGAATTTTCTCCTCTAGATTGAAAATAATGACTTAGAAGCTTGTTTATATAGAAATTACACCTAATTTACTATTATTTAGATCTCAAAAGCTGACATCAACCGAAACTTTAAATTAAAAACTTTAATTTCCCACTCAAACTCTAAAAGTAGGCGACATGGGACTCATACGCCACTTGTGGCGTATGGGTCCCACCTAGGGGGACTCATATGCCCAAGGTGGCATATGAGTCCCACCCTAGTTTTTCAGGGTGGGCCAATGATGGGTTGTTAGAAAAATTGATGCTTTTGCTGATTTTGCTAGGATTTTCTAAGTTGAAATAAGCTTCAAGATCCAAAATAAAGGGTCTTAGGGGCCTATTAATGATGATTTAAAGGGTTTCTAATGCAAGGGTGCTAAAATTGGTCCAAATTAAGTGTGAAATTGTACTATCTCCAAGAGTGTACAACTTTCTACACTATATTTAGCACCCACTTTAGTGCCCATATGACTCTACGTGCATATGTAAGCTAAAGGAATCTAAAAAATAAACTTCATCTCGTAAAAGGATACTCATATATGTTCATTCACAACAAGGAAGAATGAAGCCCCCACTATAGTTATCTACAAAACCACAATGTTAGGAACCACATCCTACAAGATAGACTCGTTAGTTGTTCAAAAATGCTCTTATCTAACTTCTTTACGAAATTGAATTTAAGGATAGATGTATGCCCCCCCTTGATTCTACTTACTTTATGGAGGTGGAATCAAGGTAGCAATCTAAATGCATTGAATAAGATAAGTCATACCATATGGTATTTCTAAATACCATACTACATAATGATAGACGTTTGGTGAGGACAAGAGCAAAGTCATGATTCCAATGCAACAAACAACATCAAAAAATGGAGTTCGCTAGCCCTTGGTACATGCTAGTTTGAATGAGAAGCACTTTCTAACCCTAATATAGTAAAAACCTAATTTTAACATATATAAGAGAAAAAATTGAAGTAACTTGAACTAATTTTATCTTTTACCTTCTTCCAACTTGACTTTGTTGGAGAGTAAATGAAGATGTTGAGCCAATGAGAGTATGTGCGTCTGAGGCTCGAGGTCCTACTAGAGGAGGTAGCTTGAGGTGAGCTGTAACATTAGGTGAGTTTATTTTTTTGTGCCTTATTTTATGTTTTTACACATTTCAAGTTTAATTTAGGATCCTAGAAAAAAAATTCATAAAGTGTCTAGGACCCTTAGAAAAGTACTAGAACAACTTTAATACACTTTTTTTATTGTTGATGTATAAATTTAAGGTTTTAGAATGCTTATAGGACATACTTTTTATTTTTTTATTAGATTCCACCCTGGTCTCGACAACATCTTAGCAGTATATTTTTTTTTTCTATGCGACCTAGTATCAGCGTTATCAGAGGTGGGCACAAACTTTACAGATCACTAGATTATACTGGGTGTACCTCATGCATCCTATGAGGTACCATGATGGTATGCTAATCACGTTTACTGAGAGATGCGATGCTAACACTTGCACATTTCACCTACCTACTAGTGAAATGACGATCACCCTGGAGGACGTTCATCACATCCTTTGAGTTCTTGTTCGAGGAAAGACTATGTGCTTTTCCAAGGATCGTACATTCATAGAGATGCAAGCAGACACAGGGTACTTCCTGGGAGCACTAGTTAGAGAAATCATAAGGCCACGTATTGATCTAACATGACTACTCTATGCACGATTGCCACTCTTGAGGTGGATTATGATTTTCATAGTGGCACTAGTACTTGTCCCTGATGGTTGAGGTGCACATCTGGATGGAGTTATTGTTCATATGATTAGATAGATGGAGCAACACGGGACAATATATGCATAGGGCTGAAACATCTTGGCACATTTGTATTATGATATAGGGTGATTTGTATACCATGAGGTTGACAGTATGGTATATTGTACACTACTACAGGTTTGGTGCCTAAAGCATATCATGTGCACTAGGACAATAGGGTTTACATCTATATCAACCATAGGATATCCATGTGCATTCAATTATCCACTAAGGCATTCCTGGAAGTATGGGGATTTACACTTTTGGAGAGTCAGGTTCAACCGACTAGATTGAGAGGAGGTCATTTGGAGACCATACCAGCTGATACCACAGTGGCCAGATGATACCTAGAAGTTGAGGAGGATGTAGACAGAAACATTTCTTCAAGGGAGGCATGATTATGTGGTCAAGCTATTCTATTATGATCATGTCATGTGGCAGTTCGGGTAGATACAAGTACCACCACCAACATGACCTTTTTACAAGTGATTAGTGTGGCGTGCCCGACGGCTAGGAGATGTTAGGCGACTGATAGTGGACGATGTTAGATCCAGTGATTTAGAGGACGTAGATCTTGAAATTCCCCCAACCTCCAATGCTGATGACGTCGATGCGACTAATGCATACAAGGAGTGGTGTGTAGCAGCACAACCAACTCTTGTATTCTCGATGGATCAACCTATAGGCTAAATGTGGGACCACTTCTAGAGAAAAGGGATGAGGAAGATGAGGTAGGTGAGGATACAAGGGTCGAGGCATTAGATCTATTTTACAAATGAGTTAGATGAGGATTTTAACGAGGATTCAAATCCATATTATGAGGGAGGAGAGGAGGAGGAGGAGCAGTTGATGAACGAGGGAAGTTATATGATAGATGAGGGTCTAGTTGCCCACCAGTGGGGAGATCCATCTCCTACTCATGTTACTAGATCACATACAGCATCCGCAACACACACCAACACTCATGATTGTGGAGAGGCTAGTACATCCTTAATATCTCCTACACAGGATGATATTGTCTTCACACAACCAACTAGAGATCTAGGTGATGATATTTATTTAATATTATTCTTGTGCTTATGCTTTTTTAATTTATATATATCATGATGTGTACTTATTATATTTATGATTTCTATCTTGCATGGGCTGTGAGAGATTTCCATGATCTCTATCGATAGGTGGCTACAAAGATAGTGCCTTTATCATTCTTTGATCAAACTATAGGTACATACTATGAGCCCCCACCCATCATGGAGTGGGACCCATAGCTATTTGAGCCATATGTCATACTAAGGGTAGTGTATGAGGGTACTATGAGGCATGCTAATTGAGTTGAGGCTTCTTATGAGGAGATTCAGTCATCTCGAGGTCCAATGGAGGTCGAGAGACTTCCTATAGAGATAGCCAGTCTATAGGCAGACAGAGACAACATAGTGCAAGAGCACCATGAAGCCATTGGATGAGCACATGGTCTACATTATGCTTTGGATGCTCTTATTAGTTCACAATCACAATCTCATACTACTATCTCTCGACGAAATGCATCTAGAAATATGTGATCACCAAATCTTGAGGGATCTAGTAGCCATAGGCCACCCTAGCATTCTATACTTAATGACATGTACTCAAAACTTTGTGATATATATAATGATCATTTGATGATTCGTTATTTATGATTATGAGGTTTAAGTTAAATGGAAATGCGATTTATCAAATAATTTTTGTAAGACTATTTAATAAATATCTCCATGATTTAACATGCTTTACATGATCTAATTAAAACTATTATAATTTCTTTTAGATGCAACATTGTGATTAAGTACATTATGCTAAATTAAATGCACCTATGATCTAATTAAAGAGCATTAAATGCATATAAGGATCTAATTTAACACAACACATAATATGAACTTGAATAGTATGAAACCTAAAGTAATCACCTAAAAAATAATTTAAACAATTACTTTAGTTTTTCAAGACACAAATAATTGTTTGTCTAGAACGAAGCAATGGGAGAGCATATAGAATGTCATCTACTAACTCTATCTTCACTGCTTTATCACTCATACTATTCAAGAGGGGTAAATATAATACTAGCACAAATGCATGGCATTAATAGGTTCTTTAAGAGGTGTACCATCCATTTTGTTAATGTATATGCTCCAGACCCATAAATTTCATTAATTATATAAGGTCCTAACCAGTTCTAGGGCTGAATTTTCCTTTTTTAGTCAAGTCAACATTGGCATTACATTTATTTTTGAATAACACCAAATCACCTTTAGTAAATACCCGAGGGATGACATAATCATTGTAACTATTTTGCAATTTTCTAGAATAAGCTTGAATATGCTCAAGAGCATCAATGTGCTATTCATTGATCATTTCAAGCCGATGCAATCATTGTTCCTTATAAATATTGTCATCAATAAGTCCTTGCAAAGTGATTCTTAATGATGGAATCTCTAACTTCAAGGGCATTATCACCTCAATACCACAAACAAGGTTATAAGGAGTATTCCCAATGGATTTTCTTATACTAGTACGATATGCCCATAATGCTTATGATAATTGTGTATGCTAGTCCTTATTGTGTTTTTTTTATTTTTTTCCATAATATTTTCTCAAGGGTTCAATTAGTTGATTCTTCTTTTCCATTAGATTGCAGGTAGTAAGGTGTTGAGAAATGATGGTGAATGTTAAACATTTCTAATAACTTCTTCATGCCATTATTCTTAAATGGTGTCCCATTGTTCAAAACCAATGTGGAAGGAAGTCCAAAGAGAGAAAATAATATTTTCCAATATGAAATGACATATTACATCAACAATTGTTGAAAGAAGGGGAATAACCTCCACCCATTTTGTGAAATAATCTATTGCAGTAATTATAAAGGTATGTTTGACCGAAGATGGAGGTGAAATTTTTCCTTTGAGATCTAGTCCCCATACTGAGAATGGCCAAATAGGAACTTAGGCACATAGCTCAAAAGTGGGAGTGTGAATCAAATTACTATGTTCCTAACATTTGTGATGTTTCTTAACATATTCGAAGCAATATTTTCCATATGTCTCCAATAATATCCTATACAAATGAGTTTTTAAACTAATCATCTTCCTCCACAAGAACTTGCATGAGCTTCTTCAAGTGCTATGGGGATTTCAAATTCTTTAAGGCATCTAAGTAAGAGACCGTTAAAGGATCTTCAGTATAGTACATTGAAGAGGATTATATATTTCAATGTGAGTTTACAAAGGTGGTCGCAAGTGTTCTTAGTTTTTGGCTTAGGAAAGGTACCTTCCTTTAAATAATTCAATATTGGAGTGTACCATTCACTAGAGCTTTCCATAGTTGTTGATAATACTTCTTCCCGGCTATAGATTATATTGTTGGTTTCATGATTGTATGGACAATAAATATGAAATATTTTGAAGGATCTTGAGGAGATATAAGAGAAGCTATGCTTGTCATTGCATCTGCATGTCGATTATCCTTTCTTGGGATGTTGTAAATGGTAAGCAAATCAAAGTTCTCCAACAAAGCCATTGTGAGATCCTTATATTTTGATAGTTTGTCATGCATTACTTAATATGTTTATTTTTTTAATGACTAATTGTGAATCACTAAATATTTTAATGTGTTGGGCTCCCTGAGTTAAAGCAATGTGTAATCTAATAATTAACACTCATAGTTTGCGATATTGTTTATGCATAGGAAATTTAACCGATATGATAAGGGAATAGGTTTTCCTCTAGGTGGACCTATTATAACTCCCACGGCGAAGCCTGTTTTGCACTTAGATCCATCAAAATATAATTCCCATATTTCTTCATCTTTCTAAATAGTCAACACATTCTCATCAAGAAATTCTTTTATATTAGGTAATGTGATACCCCTCCATGTTTTGGAAATTGACTTTGTTCAGATAGACTAATGATGACTCATTTAGTTTATATGATTGGATGATGTTTATGTTATGATGATTTACTTTATGAAATAATGCTTTTGAGTAACTTATTTGTTATTTAAATGATTCAGTTTCCTTTTTGATTAGTTATTTATGGATACTAACCCTGGTACTAACACTTTTAGTTAGATTATGGGATATGATATATTATGTCTTATGTGTTTGATCTTGATTGTGGTGAGAGGGGATGATGTCTTATCACTCTCTTTGGGGAGACATGAGATGTCATGATTTCCCTTCACCAGTGTGCATGTGTATTTTTATATTTTATATTGTGTATGCATTCATCTATGATGTAGGGTTGTAGGTACAGGGCATCAACTTCATCTAGTCCCACAAGTTTGAGCATACTTGCCCAATTCCTATGGAGGTTGTGGGAGATAGCATATGGTCCCGTTTCCCTAACCTTAACCCTTTTGATCAATATTAGGACAATGAGCCTAGTCTGTGTCTACCTGATCAGATGACCATTTAGGAAGTTATGTGATCTTGATTAAGCATGTTGGGTTTATGTTATGATGAATTCCTCCTTATGTCTATCATTTTGCAAATACTTAAGTTATTAATCCTATAGTTGCTTTATTAATAATAATAATTTAATCCTTATACATAATTGTTTATGCTTAATAACTATTTAATTTAATAAATGATTTATTTAAACTTTAATGTTTGAATTATAAAGATTTTATAAATCAATAAACAATTAATATTCAATTTATAATGTTTAATTCAAATTTAATTTATCTAAACTATATAACCTAATTAATAAATTTAAACTTCTGTTATTAAGTTTTGTTTATTTTTAAGTTTGGTTGGATTTGGTTGGTTGCGAGAAGTTTTATTTCCTTACAAGATATTTTTTTTTGGGGGAGGCTTTTGGTTTCTAGGTAAAAAAAAATTGATCTAGAGTTTAGTGGAAGGAAGATCATTAGACTGGAATAAAGACTTGGGAAAAGCTTTGGACTCATCCGAAACCACAGGAAGTTGGAGAGAAAATTAGAGGTTCCTTCTATTGTCTTCACCTCTGTGTCTTCCTCTATGTCTTTCACTTTTTTTATTCTATGCTTGGCTTTTGGAGTGTGCATTTTATATTCTCTTTGAGCATAAGAAATTAGATTTATAATTCTACATTCTTCCTATTCCCTACCAATAAAATAGTCTAATTCCATCATCCATAACTCTGTATCTGTGAATTGGGTTGGTTAGAAATTTGAAATATTTCTTCACCTTATTGTCTTTTGGTCTCTGTCTAAAAATCTCCAAAACCCATATCACAGTTTTGAGATATATTTAAAACATGGGGCTCCTATCAAGAAGCTCCTATATGGTTGCAAATGTATTTGTTTCTCCTTGTAGCTAGCCAATGGAAGATTAGCATTTGAGATTAATTTAACACATTATTATAATATTTAATTTGATATTTAGGGTTTGGGAAAAGTGCATTATTTATTATATAGTTTTTTTTATATCCCGACGATTGTTTATTCATTTCTTTTTATTTTTTTGTTTATGGCCCTCATTTATCATGGTCAATTGTAGTCAATGGATTTATAGTTTATGTGAATAAATATATGTAAATTTTAATTGTTATATATATATATATATATATATATATATATTCATTTATAACTTTCATTTATGGATTAATGATAAATAATGTTATTAGTTTTGTAACTTGACACTATAATTATGTATTTAATAGGTTAATTATTTGGTTTAAAATTTAATAAATTGAAATTAATATACGGTTCGTAATTAATATATTTAATTTGTCATATTATTATTTTTGGTAAGTGTTTGATTAATAAATTAATTGAATTAAATTTGAATATTATATTCAATGGTTTATATTATTTAATTGGTTGATTTAATAAGTTGGGATTAATTAAACTCAAATATTATATTTAATTGGTTATATTATTTAAATTTGTTAAGTGTAGGAATAAATTTAAGAAATAGAATTTAATTATTGTAAGTTAATTATTCTTTGAAGTGTTAAATAATGTAATGTTATAATTAATAAATTAATATTAAATGACCTTGTGTTGTTACAATTTATGATGAGCTTTTTGTGTGTTGTATTTTTTTTAATGTCATGTGAAATTATTCCCCTTTTTTTGTATTCATGTCATGTTGGAATTAAACCATGGTATCTATGTGTCCTATGTGCCTTGTGGGGGATCTTGTTATTGTAAGTCGAGATGCAGTGAGATCATTGGTCCTTATGTGGACCTCTCTTTGATGATGTTGAAGTTGTGGCATCCTTGTAATGTTTTGGTTTGTGGAGATTTAGTGTCATAAGGGGGAGTGGCTCTCCATGGGGGATGGGATCCTAAAGTGATCACTAGGACAAACCATAGGAAGAGTTGATCTAATAAGTGATAACCTAAATAATGAACTAGGGATTTTGGGTAGTTAATCACATTAATCAAGATAATTTCATGCCCCACTTATGGCTCGACTACTCGTTTACACTTGAGATGAGATGGGAAGGCCTAGAATGGTAAGACCAATTTCCTTTACTCCATGAAAGGTACGTTAGTTCCACATGAGTCTTGTATGGAATCAGGGGTTGGGAAAGACTACTAGGACAACCCAAGATGGGGTTCAGGGTCTATGAAGATCTACTAGGACAACTAAGATCAAGCTATGTGATGGCACTCTTCCCTTGAGAGCACTAGTGTCTTGTTTGTGTTGCATGGACCTTTTGGAGTTATCCTTGTGATGTGAATTCCTTCCTTGTGCTTGTTGTTGTCCATATCATATGGAGGTAGGGTGAGAGCTTGTATTGTGTATCCATTGTTTGTGTGAATGTGGGCCATATGTCTATCTCCTAGCATGGGGGTGGTCTTATGGATCCACATGGTTGTGTGGTAGATGCATTCTTCCATCGGGTATTTTGGACCTATTCTTGTATGGATTGGAGTTGCTTCATTCTTCCAATGATTCTCTTGTATGCAGTCCACTAGTAGATTAGGAGATGATTCTTATATTCTTGTATTATTTGATCATGATGTAATTGTAGTTCTGGACACACTTGTAAGGTGGATGTTGTATCTATTATATAATCATGATGCTATTTTGATGTAACGTAAATGTAATGGTTTTATAAGACTTATGATAGAAATTGCAATGGTGTTATTTTGGGGTTTTCAATAGTATAATTAATCTCTTGTCATAGGAACATTTGAATTTGGGATCTAAAATGAACCTAGTCTTTTAGAGTAAGTGAATATATTCAATGGTTTAGATTAGTAGATATAAATGGAATTCATCTTTAGTTTATGTTAGTTCTTCGCTTATATATATTTATGTGAATAAGTTAAAATTAGATGGAGATTTTTATGTTAATCAGTTGTTAAGTGACAACATTAAGAAACCCTAGAGGATTACTTAGCCTTATTATTTCCACATGTGCATTTGGGATTATTATGTTAGTTGGTTGGAGTGATGCTTTAGTTCTCATAGAAAAAAAAATCACCTTTTAGTTTAGTCAGTTTGGTTAGATCCTCTAGGGTTCCTTGGAATGGCATTACATCTAGTATCAGAGCCCAAGTTTCTAACACTGGGTACTCTGGTTTCATATGAGCCCATTATGTTATCCTAGTTTCTTCAAGAACTCTTGTGATTATGTTTCCCCATTTTTTTCATCCTTGCATAGTGACCTTAGAATTTTCCTTTAGTGGTATTTGTTGAGGAAGATTCCTAGAGGTTGAGGTCGGGGTCATGGTAGAGATCGAGTTGGTGGTCATGGGGCTAACCGCTAGAACCTGCCTTCTCATGATTCCCACGAGGGTGGTCGTGAGGAACAATAAGGCTCTCAAAATTCTCATGGGAGTGTCGGTCAAAATCCTAGTCAGCCAAAGTTAGAGGGAGCTCAGTTATGTCTTTTGCTTGAGTAAATCCTTGCCCGCCTAGGCTCTAGACATGAGGGTACTCAACAAGGGGAATCCCAACACCCTGGGTATATGGATAGGGAGACAGAAAGGTATCCTAGGAGGAGAGATATCAAAAAAAGTAGGAGACTATGATATCAGGTCATATGAGGTGAACCATAGATTTTTGGGTAGGGCTTATAGGCTATTCTTGCACTCTTAGGAATGTTTCACCTAAAAAGAGAGAGATAAACCCCACTCAAAAGTCTAGGTGGTTCACTCTAATTATGCAATGTATTATGTTATTTCAACTAAATGGAATGATATAAGTGTAATTAAGTTAACTATTTGATTGATTATGAATGTGAAACCTAAGAATTATGCAATGTTGGAAAACACAATGTGATATGCAAACATGAACTAAAGTATAACTAAATGCAAAACAAAAAAGAAGAAGGTTGAATCAGAGTGCACCTAGAAGTTTGATGAAGGTTTTGGAGTGTTCTTTATGCTGATAAAAATAATTGAAAATCACCAGTGGGACTCATTCACCACTGGTGGCAAATCAGTCATGCTTCTGATGAGAACTATTGAAAGCTGGTTTCTGAGTGTCGGGATCCAGAATCTGACAAAATATGGATTTCCAGCCTTAAGGTGGGACTCATTTACCACTGATGGTGAATTAGTTCTCTCCAAAAATTTTGAGTAATCAACAACCAATTCTGTAGCACCAGATCTAAGGATGTTTGCTTGTCGGGTTGACAAAGTTAATTCTGCAGAAAATGGACACAATGTATTTTCCAAGCTTGAAATAGGTTGTAGTTGATTTGAAACACTTTGTTGACTTCTTGCCCACTTTTCAACACCTAATAACTTGTCAAATCTACATACACAAGTTTGCAAACACACATGCAATAGGGGAAAACTCGTTAAGGGTTAGGTTATAGAGATTTTCCTTGGTCAAATCCTAGTTTGGTAATCAAACCCTTAATGAAATGATGAAATGAAAGAGGAAGATAAAATAATAACATTCAAATGCTATCAACTTACCAATCTTTGTTGAAGAATATCTGAAGATATAACAATGGCTACCCCTGAATGCTTGATTAGATGATGCAAAGTGCTCAAATGCTAATTTGAATGAAAAGATTGCTTGAATGAGTTAGGAGATGTAAAATAAGGAGAAAAACACATATTTATACACACGTGTGCCTTAGTAACCAGATGATACCTCATTATAGGCTAACATAAGGTGATTTTAAATAAAAAATTGAAAGAAAATTTGAAATATTTTTAATTTTGAGCCAAGAGGGACTCATTCGCCACCCATGGCGAATGGGTCCCACCTTGGACTTGAATGTGGGTGTCAGGAATTAAGTCACATTTAATGTTCTTTGTCAAGTTTACATTCAAAAAACACTTAATTAAGCCTTATAAGGACATAAAGGGGTCAAATCAAGCATAAGAAAGGTGTAAATAGTGAAAATAAGCCTAGAAAGTGTGAAATCTTGTTACAAGACTTTACAACACTTCAAAATAGGACTTGATAAGTGATGAAAAGGTGATTTTTAGGTGAACTGTCATGAATAAAGTCTAGAAAAGTGTAGAAATGTTTTACAACACTTCACAACACCTTCACAAGATGTCATAATTTGAATTTTAAGGACTTAATGTGAATGTTTAAGTCACATTACAACATGAAATCAAAGAAAAATGGACCGATCATTGAGAGGAAAGGCCTAAAAGACCATGAAAATGACAAGGGACCATTTTTCTATGGTACATTTAGCCCCCACTTTAGTGAGAGGATGAACTTGCTTCAAACTCACACTAAAGTAGCCATGAAATTTGAGAAGGATCCAAATGCACTTATGTTATCAAGATGGAATGGCAATGATCATGAGGGATGATCAATCCCCTAGGATGAAGATCCCATGGAAAACTAGACATAAGAACAAAGGAACACACATGTGAAACAAGAAGAAGAAGAGGAAGAATTAGATCAAGCTTCGATCATTTTCCCAACTAGTTGTGGATACTTGATCTAGGCTATTTGTTTGAAAAAAAAATGCATACTCACTCTAGGGAAAAATAACTCATGTCGGTCCACCGGGTGAGAAGACCCAAAAAGGTGAAGTACATATGCTAGTTGGCATGCACTCATAAACACAAAGGTGGCTATGGGGAAAGTTGTGTCGCTAAATGGGCTTCCCACTCAACCATATTAAAGTTATATATCCTGATAAATTTTATAAGGCACCAGAAGGGAAAATGTTGGTTCATGCTTCATGAGACAAGCAAAGCTTCATATTTTTAGAAATCATGAACAAAGAGTATGGTACCATAGGCATGCAAGTTGCGTTATGCAAGGTGGCAAAAATGTAGAATGCAAAAATGTAACATGTACAATGTAAAAGATGTTCAAAGGAGTCTTATTAAGATCATGCAAGGTCTGTCACTTAGGGAACATTGTGCCTAATTTCTCCAAGAGAGGACAAATCAAATAATAGAATATTCACAACTAAGGGGATGTAGTGTGTCGCATCAGGCCACCAAGAGGAATGTAATATGCTAAGATAGATCACACTTATGAAGGACATCAAACCCAATGTCATCCAAAAAGTGACGAACACATCATATGAAGTGACAAGGTTGCACTAGGAACAAAAAATGTAAATGAAATGATGCCAATGTATGCCCCCCACTTTAAAGGAATTGCCACACATTGGTCTAGGAGCAATTACTTTAGAGTAGCAAAGGAAAGAAAATGCAAAAAGAAAAACAAGACATTAGAGCCAACTTGGAAAGTCCCTATGCCAAGTCATATGTTTCCAAGTAAGGCTACATCATGTAAATGAAAAAGAAAACACAAGAAAAGAGAGTTTCCCCCCAAAAAATAACACACCAAACACATAAGGGATCTATGGATTTGGGGTCAGCATGTTCGTTGCTACAATGTTTTTATTAAAGAGTTTGAAACTGTCATCAAATTCCCCAAAGCACATAGAACTGGAAGAATGACACAAATAGAGAGAAAAAAAAATGGAAAATAAAAGTTCGTTTTGGGTCAACATGGAAGAGACATTGCGGTCTCAACGCTTTGCATCATCCTCAAAAGGGAAACACAAGCAAAAATAAAATGAAAAGGCGAAATAAAAGAAAAAAAAGCTTTTGGGTCAACATGAACGAGACATGTTGGTGTCGATGCCTTGTGTCATCCCCAAAAGGAAAAACACAAGAAAAGATAAAAAGGAAAAGGAAAAAGGGACCTTTTGGGCAGCATGGAAGAGACATAGGGTGTCTCAATTCTTTGCATCATCTCCAAAAGGAAAACACAAAGCAAAAAGGAAATGTATGACATATAGAATAATAGGGGTAAACATAGAAGAAGTTTAAAAAGAGAGAAAACATCAAACACACATTATAGGGGAACACAATATGCATAGTACACAAGCAAATCAAAGAAAAAGGAAAATGTAAAAGGCTAGCAGGGAGAATGCAAGTCAACCATCTAACAAGTCATCCACCTGCCAATCATGTTCAATGTATTGCGAGGGCAGTTAACTCTCCAAAGGAAGAATTGCAAGTGCTGATCTAAGAGATGTGCTAGGTTCTTCACTTGGCTAAGAAGATTTATAATTTAAGCTCATGGTAGATGAAAATAATGAGTTTTATTGTTATACACTTCATTTATTTTTGTGATCTCATCATCATCATCATCATCAAGATTGATTACAATGGGAGGACAAAGAGTTATTTCTAAGGAAGGATGTATCAAAAGTTGTGGTTGTTGGATTGATTCATGTTGTTGTGAGGGATGGACTATGTTATCTTGTGGCGGGTCAGGAGGGTGATCATCTATTGCTTCTATCAAAGGTGAAGGTTGATCTTCTTTATTCTCTTCCATTCGAGATTGACGAGCAAGGAGATGATGATGACTCTTACGTTCCCTAGCACCACTGTTTCATTTTATTTTATTTTGAAGTTGTTGAGTGGTAAGGGTGGGTTGATCCATCATAGGTAAGAGTGGAAGAAACCAAAGAAGATAGGTCAATCACTTTCTCTTTATCTTTATACACTTGTTTAATGTGGGGAGGCATGACATGATTGGTTTCATTTTCTCTTGGTCATTTAAATGAGGAAGGGGAAGTGTTTATGGGTTGTTGTTCATGAGGTTGTGTGGTTTGTTCAATTTCATACTCAAGTTGAAGCATGGTTTCATCTAGGATAGGAGGAGTGGTATTGGATGAGGACATGCTACAAAGAGACAATTCAACTATGCATTTGGCTTTGAACTTTTGACAGGCTATGCAAAAGAAATCCTTATGAGGGGTGATGGGCTCCATAGGTTTAGGCCAAAAAGCTTCTAGGGAAAAATCACCTTTAAAGGACAATGGATTAAAGCCACTATGTTTTATGGTAAATATTTCATTGCCATGTGGAAACTTCAGACACTTGTGAACAACTTAGGGGATCACTTTCATTGAGCGAAGCCAAGGGTGACCTAGCCATAAACAAAATTGATCCAATTGTGAAATGATAGAAAATGTTACATCCAGTGTTTTAGGTCCTACTTGTAATGGGAGTACAACTGATCCAATCATAGGGTACACAAAACTAGTATGTGTTTTAATCCATGCATTTGGTTTATTATAGTCATCTTGATACAACTCATGTAGTACTAAAAATTCTTCTATGATCACATTCTCGCCACATGCATGATCTATTAATATCCTATTGATGGGCTTATCATAGATTTGGATGAAAATGTAAAGAGGACCATCAGGAAGATTTTTAAGTATATCTTTAGAAGAAAAAGTGATATCAAGAGTTTTGTTGGTTGGGCCCTTACACGGGATAATGTCTATCACACCTACAAGTTCGTCCATGGGAGTAACTTGGGTAACATTTGAAGTTATATCATGTTGTTGATTATTTGTATCAATGTTCATGACTTGAGGGTTTGAAGGTTCACTAGCCTCGACAAATGAAATGTTGTGTTTAGGCATAGGATTGGTAAAGATTTGTAAATTTTGGTTAGGGGGTGCAACAAAGTTATTGCCTTGATCATTGACACCCACTATGGACAAATGACCAGAATCAATGATGTCTTGAAATAAGTGTTTGAGATGCTTACATTGTTCAGTGTCATGTCCATTTTTGTGATGAAAATGGAAATAAGAATTATGTTTAAAGTATGGTGGTAAAGGCTTGGTGGTATCAAGTGGTTTAACGGTAGGAAAAGTGATCATTTGTTGTTGGAGCAATTGGTTCATTGTATTATGGAGAGTATCAGGTAAGGGAGTTGTCTCTTTGGGTCCCCATAGGTATAGGGAACAACTACTTTAACAATGACCACTTGACTTGGAATAGGTTAGGTTGGTTGCAAAGAAGGCGGATTGAATTGTAAGAAGCCTCGGTTTGGTTTTCTAAAGTTTTGCACATTATTTTGGTTGATTTTCTCAGACTTCTCATCTTGGTTAGAAGTGGACTTTGAATCACGACTAGAAACTGAGTTGTGATAATCACAAAGGGTTATGCATAAATGCATGAACGAAGGGAATTTCATCATAGTTAACTTATCTTGAAGGTGAGTGTGAAATTTTTTGATAAACATCTTTTGTAGATGTGAATCAGGAATCTTGACATCAATTTGAGCATACAATGACTGGTAATGTGAAATGAAGTTAGTGACTTTTTTCATCTACATTTTATTTACATTGCATTAAATCAACCATAGTATTTTTGGGAGTCATATGGACTTGAAAATGACTTATGAAGGCATCTACAAGTTCATTGAAGGATCAGATGGAATGATTAGGTAAGTTTGAAAGCCACTCTCATGCAGTTTCTTTCAAGGTCCTAGGAAAATTTTTGGCTAACAACTTGTCATCAAGGACAAAATCACTGCATAAGGCTATATAAGCATTGACATGATTAGTAGGGTCTCCTTTACCCCCATATTTCTCAAACCTATGCATTTCAATTCCTTGTGGCATTTGGGTGCATAAGATCTCTAAGGATAATGGGCTACTACAAGCATGGTATGTTAGTCGAGCATTTTGGCTTTGGCTAATGGTGGAGAGTTGTTGCATGGATGAGACTTTGTTAAAGAGTTGTGTAATGATGGGATTAGTGTAATGGGTATGAGGTGGAAGGGAAAATGGAGATGAAGTGTATGTAATGTTAGGGGAAGTGAAAGAAACACTAAGAGGGGTGAAGGTGGGAGAAGGAATATGTGATGCCACAAAAGAACCAAGAATGCTCTAGAGTTGGAATTGTGAAAGAAGGAGCCACATGACTAACCTATTGCATAGTTTTTATAACTTTAGGAGTGGTATAAGTTGGTATGGATGCTATGGTTGAAGGGGGAAGAATGTGAGATCCTCCTTGGATCACAACTATGTTTGTTGATTGTGATGTGGAAGGAGCATGTTTATTGTATATCTCATCTATTCATTTCATAACTTGTAAACCATCATCACTTTCAAGAAAATGATGAAGGTTGTCTATTGCAGGTATGGCAGTGGTGGAAATGTTTTCAAGAGACAAGTCTTGTTGCAAATGGGAAAAATATTCATGAATACTAATGACTTTTTCTTGTGGAATGGAAGTGTTTTGTGTGTCAACATTCATTGGATGGAAAGGGGAAGGCATAGAAGTGGTAGTATCCATGCCTAATGCACCATTTTCCATACAAGGAGTATGAGCTTTTGAGATCCCAAGGTCCACAATGAAAGTTCTATCGTGAGAAGCCATGAGCCTAGAACTTCGTCTCACTAAAGTATTATCAATGGGGCACCAAACACTTATACAAGTACCACAAAAGATGGGGCGAATGTAAGTGCAATGTAATTTAATAGTGCACAATGAAAATAATAGAAATTTTACAAATTGAAATAGAGAATAGAAATGCAGTAAATGCCCATAAAGATGCCTGAAAATGTAGTCTAAAATGTGCAGGTGGATTGATTCACCTAGGGTGGCAAATGAGTCCAACTATGAGATTATTTTGTGTTTTTCAAAAAATTTAAAATGATTTAATTGGTTGTTAGATGCCAATGGAGGATGTAGATGCAATTTTTCAATTTTTTCAATGATATGGTATGCAAAAATGAAATCTAAATGAGTCTTTCACTAATGAAATTTGAAGAAACCCTAGGATGCAAAAACAAAACATACCCTAATTGAATGTTGTTGCAAATGAAACCTAGGATGTAAGATACACTGGAAATCAAAAATGTAAAGTGATCACTATGCAGGCTCACCAAAATGAACCATGGATTTTTGGGTATGGCTTATAGGCTACTCTTGCACTCTTAGGAATGTTTAACCTAAAAGGAGAGAGATAAACCCCACTCAAAAGTCTAGGTGGTTCACTCAATTTATGGAATGTATTATGTTATTTAGACTAAATGTAATGATCTAAGTGTAATTAAATGAACTATTTGACTGATTATGAGTGTAAAACCTATGAATTAAATGTAATGTTGGAAAACACAATGTTATATGCAAACATGAACTAAAGTATGAACTAAATGCAAAACAAAAAAGAAGAAGGTTGAATCAGAGTGCACCTGGAAGTCTGATGAAGATTTTGGAGTGTTTTGAATGTTGATAGAAATCATTGAAAATCACCAGTGGGACTCATTCGCCACTGATGGCGAATCAATCCTACTTCTAATGAAAACTATTGAAAGCTAGTTTCTATGTGTTGAGATCCAAAATTTGACAAAATATGGATTTAAAGCCTTAAGATGGGACTTATTCACCACTGATGGTGAATCATTCCCCTCCCAAAATTATGAGAAATCAGGAACTAATTCTATAGCACCAGATTTGAGAAGGTCTACTTATTGGGTTGATGAAGTTCATTCTACAGAAAATAAACAAAATGTCTTCTCCAAGCTTGAAATAGGTTGTAGTTGACTTGAAACACTTTTTTGACTTCTTTCCCAATTTTCAACACCTAATAACCTATCAAATCTGTATACACAAGTCTGTAAACAAACATGTAATAGGGGGAAAATGGTTAAGGTTTAGGTTATAGGGATTTTCCTTGGTCAAATCCCACTTTGGTAATCAAACCTTTAATGAAATGATGAAATGAAAGAGGAAGATAAACTAATAACATGTAAAAGCTATCAACTTACCAATCTTTGTTGAATAAAATATGAAGATATAACAATGGCTACACTTGAATGCTTGATTAGATGATGCAAAGTGCTCAAATGCTAATTTGAATGAAAAGATTGCTTGAATGAGTTAGGAGATGTAAAATGAGGAGAAAAATATTTATAGACACTTGTGCCTTAGTAACCCGATGGTACCTCATCACAAGCTGACATAAGGTGATTTTAAATAAAAATTTGAAATAAATTTTGAAATATTTTTAATTTTGAGCCAAGAGGGACTCATTTGCCACCCATGGCGAATGGGTCCCACCTTGGACCTGAATGTGGGTGTTGGAAATTAAGTCACATTTAATACATTGTTTGTTGGGTTTACATTCAAAAACACACTTAATTAAGCCTGATAAGGGCATAAAGGGGTCAAATAAAGCATAAGAAAGGTGTAAATAGTTAAAATAATCCTAGAAAGTGTGAAATCTTGTTACAAGACTTTGCAATACTTTAAAATAAGACTTGATAAGGGATAAAAAGGTGATTTTTAGGTGAATTGTCATGAATAAAGTCTAGAAAAATGTAGAAATGTTTTACAACACTTTATAACACCTTCACAAGATGCCAGAATTTGAATTTTAAGGACCTAATGTGAATGTTTAAGTCACATTACAACATTAAATCAAAGAAAAATGGACCAAGCATCAAGAGGAAAGGCCTAAAAGACCATGAAAATGAAAAGAGACCATTTTTCTATGGTACATGAGGGATCTCTTGAAGTCATACCCTCCTACCTTCGATGATTTTAGTAGTGGCTTGGAGGCTGAGACATGGTTGATAGACATGAAAATATTTTTTTCCATGCATCTATATGGTTGTAACACTAAGGAAAGATGTGCCATCATGCACTTTAGGGGTTTTGCTTCCACATGGTGGTGGTTGGAGGAACAAAAGTTGCATTTGGACATTGTCTTAGTTTCATGGGAGATGTTTCTAGAGAGGTTCAGAGCTCAATTTTTGTTAGACCACTGGAGGCAGCATCACGCTAATGAGTTTCATAAGTTGAGGTAGATGGATATGATTATGGAATAGTATGAGCATAGATTCTTTAAGATCAAGCAATATGCAGGTATTGGTGATGATGAGTTCATGTTGGTAAAACATTTCATTAGGGGTTTGAATGCCCATATCAATGGGGGAGTCTGTGTTTTTGAGCCGAAGACCATGGAGGTGGCTATGGAGAAGGCTTAGTTGGCAGAGGAGAACCTAGCCATGGCAGTTGGTGGGTAGAATGGTGTGCAGATTGGGAGTGTTCCTTCACCAAGTTTCGAGGCTAGAGGTAGTTAGTCTTAGGTAGCAGGTTCCTCTAGGAATCATCAGACACCCTCTAAGGATGGACAACAACAACACCAACAATCCCAAATGAAATAAAAGAAATTTGAAAATTAGTAGAGTAGTAGCCCTTAGTCTGGGAAGGATTATAACTCACAGTGGGCCAAACAATATTACCCTAGTGGGTCTACCTAGAGTGCACCTTAGGTTTCCAGTAGGGGCAGCATTCAGCAATCCAGTGCACCATCAGGTGGTAGGTAGAGGTTTCAGTGGGTGTTTTATTGTGGAAAATATGGTCACATAGTTGCACATTTCCCTCAAAGATCAACATGCAGGTAGCTAGCTAGAGAGTGAAAACATCAGAGCCCATAGTAGGAGATGTAGGTAGTTCTCATCGTGTGTTTGTAGTGGTTGATAACACCAGGTAGAGCATGGGGGATAGTCATTGAGAGCAAAAGTGTATTGGTAGATACTACTATCTCTATACTATTAGATTGAGGTGCCTTGGATTCATTTATATCTTCTTCTATTGTGGAGTGGTGTGGGCTAGAATCTACAAAGCAAGTCGATAAGTGGTAGGTTGAGTTGGCTATGGGTTCTCGTGTGGCTGTATATTCCTACATTTTGAGTTGTGTATTAGATATAGGCCATTTTTCTACCTTAGTAGACCTCCAGGTAATTTTGTTGGGGTATTATGGTGTTGTTTTGGGGATGGATGGGTTAGATTCCCATCATGCTTGTATTCATTGTCATTAGAAGAATGTGTAGTGTGTGGAGATAATAGGTATTTAGAGACCCATTTCCCTTCACATGATCTCCACTATGCAACTTAAGTGGTGTATGCATCAAGGTGTCAATTTTTTGTAGTGTCCTAGGGGATTTGGATGAAGAAAGGTGTCAGGAGGTATCTTTGGATAGTCACCCATTCTTTGGCAGTATGTCAATGTTTTCCCCAGTGATATTCCTAGTATGCCATTGAATCGTGACATAGATTTTCACATCGATTTGGTGCTAGGGGTAGAACCTATTTATAGAGATCCTTATTGGATGACAACTCAAGAGTTCAGTGATTTGAAGTTGCTGTTTGAGGAGTTGTTGGCTAAGGGCTTTAGCCACCCTGGTGTTTCTTTGTGGGGAGCACCAATTTTTTTGGTGAAGAAGAAGGATGGTTCTCTTTGTCTATGCATTGATTATATACAATTGAATTAGGTGATGATCGAGAGTTATTATTTGTTGCTTATGATAGACAATCTATTTGATCAAATGAATGGGGCTAAGGTGTTCTATAAGATTGAACTTAATTCAAGTTATCATCAATTTTGTATCCATTGGACCATTTTTCATACTTGATATGGACACTACGAGTTCACAATGGTTCCTTTTGGGTTGATGAATGAGCCCTTAGTGTTTATGAGTTTGATGAATGGGGTGTTTCACACTTATTTGGATCAGTTTGTGCTTGTGTTCTTGGATGATATTATGATTTATTCTAGATTGATGGAGGAGCATGAGGTTCATTTACAATAGGTATTGTAGTGTTTGAGGGAGAATCAACTCTATACCAACCTGACTAAGTGTGAATTTTTTCCAAATTGAGGTTAAGTACCTTGGTCACGTGATTTCAAGAGAGGGTATAGTCGTGGATCCCTCTAAGATCTAGGCCATTGTGGATTGGCCAATGCAATTTTTTTTTTCAAAAGTTCAAAGTTTTATGGGGTTGGCTGATTATTATCGTTAGTTTGTTTAGGATTTTTCTTGGATAGCTCACCATATTACTTCCCTTCAGAGGAAAGGGAAGAATTTTGTGTGGACAAATCAATGTGAGACAACCTTTCATATGCTGAAGGAGCTTCTCATCAATCCACCTTTTTTGGCAGTTTTTGATTCTTCTTGAGATTTTGTTGTGTGTACCAATGCTTCTTTGGAGGGCTTAGGAGTAGTACTTATGCAAGATGGTTGTGTGATCACTTATGAGTCTTGCAAACTCAAGGATCATGAGTTGAACTATCCCACTCATGACTTGGAGTTGGTAGCAGTGGTTCATGCTTTAGTGAGGTGGCAAATTTTCTTTTGGGGGATTGGTTTGAGCTACATAGTGATCACCGTAGTCTATAGTACATCTTCACTCAGCCAAACTTGAATTACCAATAGTGTCGATGGATTGAGTTCCTCTGTGAGTATGAATTTAAGGTCAAATATATTCAAGGGAAGGAGAATGTAGTGGTAGATGCTTTGAGTCAGAGGCATCATGAGATTGTAGTGGTGACCCTTGGTGTGGATTTGAGGGACAAGATCATTGAGGCCCTTCTGAGGGACACATGGTATCAGGAGGTCAGAGTTGAGATAGAGGCTAGGAGGCCTTTGGAGGGAAAATTTCTTGGTTATTCTCTAGAGTTAGATAGTCTTCTTTGACATCTTGGAAAAAAATATGTTCCTACTTTAGATGGAATTCACACAGATTATGGCTAAGGTACACGATCCACCTTACTCGACACATCCTAGTGTCAAGAAGATGCACATAGATCTGAGACAAATATACCATTGGTCTGGTATTAAGAGGGATATCACAAGTTTTTTTTGAGATGTTTGGAGTGTCAGTGAGTGAAGGCTAGGCATCAACACCCTACAAGGATTTTTCATTCCAATTTGGTTCTAAGGTGGAAATGAGACATCATTTCTATGGACTTTGTATGGGTTTTCCGGTTTCCTCTTGTGGACATGGAAAAAGTATCCCTTTGTCCTTTCTTTATTTGGGAATAATTGATGATAAATTAGACTTAATAAGGCCTTGATTTAGTGTTGTGAGGTGTTTTACACATCCAAATTTGGTCTTAGACCCTTGCAAACTAAATAAAATGCATTTAATGATGTCTTGTAAAGGTGTTGTAAAGTGTTGTAAAAGAATTTCACGCTTATCTAGACTAATGAACTTGTTTTTCCCCTAATTCAACATTATAAAATGTATTTGATTACATTCCACATCAATATAGAATGCTTGCAAATTAAACCTAATTCTAATATACTGTTGTAATGTGTCTTACACATTCACATTAGATGTTGTGCCCTTTTAGGCTAAGTGGACGTCATTTTAATGATGTAAAGTATATTTAATCAGACTTTCATATTGAACTTTGTGTCCCTATCCCTAATTACCCTTTACATCATTATTAATAGGCCCCTATGGCCCCATATTGTGCATCCCAAGGCTTAATTTGATCAAAGACCTAACTAAATCAACATAAGAATTAAAATTCCTCACTCCCTAACAACCCAGCTAGAAAAATGACCCCTATGGGACCAAGCCACCCATCTGGGCGAATTTGTCCTGTCTAGGTGGGACTAAGTCACGAAGCTTGGCGACTTAGTCACATTTGGGCTATTTTTGAGGTTCAGGTAGGAAAAGTTGGATTTTAAGTTTATTTTTCTTTAATATCGCCCTTAGGGATCAAATTAATGGGAAAATTAGGTGGATTTCCTATAAATACAATCCTTTGAACCCTAATTCATAATAATCTTAACTCATTCATCATTTATCTTCTCTCTCAAGTCAAGAAAGCTAGGGTTTTAACATTTCAAGTCATCAAGATAGCTTTTTCAGACATTCAAGGGTAGATTCTTCATATTTTGCTTCATGCTTCATTCAATTATATCTTCATTTTGGTTTAATTATCTAAAAAGGTGTTTGACCAAGGAAAACCCTCATGCCCTAACATCCAACATTTCTTTGTCTTTCATTGTGTGTTTGCAAACTTAGGTATCTTGAATACTTGGAAACCATTGAAAACATCTCCTTGTTTGCAAAGCCAAAATATCGACTAAAAGTCACTTTCAGGCCCAAAAATTAGAGTTTCAAAACTAGACACCTATCAGGAACTAGAGTGCAAACCGAGGGATTTTCTTTCCACTTTTAGATTTTTTAGAAATTAAAAAGTGGACTAATTCACCAACAGTGGAAAATTAGTCCCACTGAATCTATTTTTTGGAGGTTTTTAAAGATTTGGATACCCATTTGACTGAAATGGGCTCTCCAGCAGTTTTTCCAAATCTAGGACTAAGTTGCCCAGATTGGTAGAAGTGTCCTAGTTGGCTTCTACATTAGGTTTTTTAGGATCCCTGACCTTCATTCCATCCCTTTTCATCTTCCAGGTGCACACCTTCGGTTTTATCATTTTCTGCTACAATTTTCCTTCATTTCTAGGTGTTTTTGCATATCACAATGTGTTTTCAAACAACTTGCATTTCAATAGTTTTGCATAAATAATGAATCTATTTTATTAGTTCTTTGCATTTAGATCATCTCATTTAAGCATATTTCATTCATTTTACATTAGTCTTGAATTTAGAAATTTCCCATTTTGGCCCATCTTTCTCCTTTTAGGTGAAAAACCCTAGAAATGCTAGAAAGCCAATGGGTGCCAAAATATTTGTATACACCTCTCGTCATCACAATGATATCATGGTCACTATAGATAGGTTGACCAAGGTTTCCCATTTCACTCTTATTTTCTCTTCCTACACAACAACTATGTTGGCTCAAGTTTTCATGGAGGATATTGTGAGGTTGCACAAGATTCCTCAACAAATCATATCAGATAGAGATCCTATTTTCAAATTAGCTTTATGGAAATCACTACAACATGCCTTGGGAACCCAGCTGAAATTCACTTTGGCTTATCACCCAGAGATAGATACAAAGATAGAGTAGGTTAATCAGGTTTTGGAGGACATGTTGCACATGTATGACAAAGATCAACAGTCTCGGTGGGAGGACTGCCTTTACCTTGTGGAGTTTTCTTATAACAATGGATAATCATAGTTCTATATTTATGTCTTTGTTCTAGGCATTATATGTGTAGAAACTTAAATTTGAACACTTACATTTGTCCAAATTTATCCCTTTTCATCTAAATATCCTCTTGTTTGCATTAATTAAGTAATATTACTATTTTTTTAATACCCCTAAAGTCCTCTAAATCTCTAAGGTATCTAGTTAAATAATTAAATACCATACCCTTTATCCCCCTTTTCCTCAATGAATTAAATAAATAAGACATTTATTTAATTCCTCACATGTCACATCCTCCATAATCCTATGCTAATCTGGATTAGCTTAATTAATCCATGATTAGGATGTGCACACCTTTAATCAGGATTAATGTCACATCCTCCATATTTTGCCACTTGCCTCTAATCCTTCATTAGTCTAATCATGGATGTAGCTTAATTAATCCATGATTAGGACTCTCCTCCTTTAATCAGGATTAATGTCACATCCTCCATATTTTGCCACTTGCCTCTAATCCTTCATTAGTCTTCTTAATCATCTATTTTCATAACCTTAATCTAATTACATTCCATCTCTGGCATGTCCTCCAAGTCAACCTTTCATAAGTGCTTTCCCTTTTAATCCTTGACCTCTTCCCCATATGAATTTAAAATTCACTTTTATCCCTCCAAGACTCTCCTCTTCCCCATGCAAGTTGTTAGGAGTTATAGAACTCCTCACTTGTCACATCACTCACATGAGGTCAAGTACTTACCTGTTTGAGAACCTTATTTTATCCCCAAGGCACTCCCAATCATGTGAATTTAAAATTCACATTTATTTCCCCAACCACTTCTCTCTTCCCCATGGATATTTTTGAGGAATACTAAAATTCTTCATGTCACTTTCCTCCCATATGGCAATAAAAAATTATTTTTTAAGGAAATCTTCTCCCAATCCCAAGGTACTTGTAAGTACTTCCACCTCACATGTCATTTTTCCAACTCACTTGTCTTTGTGACATCTCATCCTCCACATGGAAAGATGTGATGGCTTGTGAGTCTTCAACTCACCACAACTCTTCATCTTTCCCATATTGGAAAAATATTGACCATCCATTTCTCTAGATATTCTTCGCTTAAAATGGAATATTTTCTCTCAATTGATTCATTCAATCACATTTTCATTCAAGCACTCATACTCAAGCATTTTGTAAGCAATTTCATATCCTCCATTGTTGCATGTTTCAAGCTCTCATCACTTGCATTGGCATTCATCCATCAAAATACCCAGATATCTCATTGCTTTCATCATCTCACCTAGATCATTTTGAATCCATTTTTAGTCCATTTTCCATCAAGGAGAACACATTTATTAACTATCAAAGAGCCAAACAAGGAGCAACTCATACAAGGTATAAATCTATTTTTCATCTTTATTTTGTTGGAGTTTAACATAGCCCAATTTTGAGGTGTTGAAGTGTTATTTGCTTCTTTTAAATTCTATTTTGCATCTTTTAGGATAGTAAAAGAACACATCACACATTTTTGGCACGCTTGGTGGGACCCACAAATGGGTCCCTTTCTTTCACATTTTCTGTTGTTTGGCATTTTGTAGGTTCAGGTTACACAAAGGCTGCTCTATAGCTGACAGAGGAAACCATGCCCATAGTTGGGAAAACCTAACCTTAACAGAGGTGACCCTGCCCTAAGTTGGGTGTTCCTGCCCCAACTTAGGTGACCCTACCCTCAACAGGGGTAATTTTGCCTTGCAGAATCACCCATCTATGAAATAGAAGGAATCTGCCTTCAGTTTTTTGGATAGGTGACCCTGCCCCAGAGAGGGGTGAACCTAACCTTAATAGGGGTGACCCTACCCTAAACAGGGGCAACCTTTCCCAGATAGAGGTATCTGTGAGGTAAAAAAGTGACATAACTTCATTTTTAGAGTTCGTTTCTTGTTGTTTTGTTTAATACTAACCCTCTAACTCATCTTGTCATTAATTTTTTATGTTTTTCCTAACATTTGTACAGTTGTTCCCTACTTACCCAAGGTTGGAGGCTCAAACTACTAACACTTTTCTTGTACAATGATCTGTCCCAACATTGTTAGTTTAATTTGTTTGTCATTTTTGCTTATTAATCTAGGAAAATAGTTATAAGTAGAGGGAGTCAAAAAAATTTGTGTGCTTTTCTTGTCAAGTAAGCTATTGATGTATCCAATCCCCTTGCACCATTTGGTGATTCTGGGTGATGAGAAATCATAGCTTACTTAGTCCTTTTGTTACCCAAGGGGGCACTACTTCATTCAAGTTTTCCCCTTCCACTCGTGTGAGCCTGTGGATTAGCCACAAACGTTTAGTGTTCTCTTTTTTGTGGAACCTACTTGGGGATTTCAAAACCCCAAGGGATGATCCCAACCATGTGTACTGGTAGGGTATATAAAAGGGGAGATCCAAAGTTGTACCCCAATCCAGTCACGTTATGTCTGGCGAAGCGTCAAAGCTAGGGTGATACCTAGATAAGATGTGAAGAGTTGGTCTAAGCCTTCAGTATCTCACTAGGGTTCCCGACTCACACTTGTAGATGGGTTGGTATTCACAGTTGTTCTTCACATACTGTGCATATAATGGGGACTTACTAGATCACCTTGTTCAGCCTAGTTAGACGACCATGTCAGCCATACCCTTTTCACTAATCTTAGGATTGTGTTCTTTGAACTATGTTTTTTGTGTGAAACCAGTACATTTCTATTAGTCAATTTAGCCTTTGCCTCTTGCTTGTTGTTTGCTATGTTCTAGTCCTTTTCCATAGCTATTTTTATCTAAGTTAAGTCCAATTTTGTTGATAGGGGCAACCTTTCCCTTAATTAGGGTGACCTTTCCCTAAATAGGGGTGACCTTTCCTTCTACCTCAGTCATTTCCTAGTTTGTTTCTATCATAATCACCTATCTTTCACTGAACAGGTGACCTTTCCCTCAATAGGAGTGACCTTGCCCTCAATAGGGGTGACCCTACCCTTAAAAGGGGTGATTCTTCCCTTTGTCAGTCAAACAACCATCAAATATCTTGTTTCATCAAGTTGGGTGACATTGCCCCAACTTGGGCGACATTGCCCCAAGTGGGTGACCTTGCCCCAACTTGAGAGACCTTGACCTTAAGTTGGGTGAACCTACCTCAACTTGGGAAAACCTACCCCAACTTGGACAACCTTGCCAAAATTTGGGCAATTTTCCCTCCAAAAATATAATTTCACCCTTCATCCAATTGTTCCAAGCATCTGTCTCCCCATTTTGAGCATCCATCTCCTCATTCTGAGCATCCGTCTCCTCATTCCAAGCATCCATCTCCTCATTTTGAGTATTCATCTTCTCATTCCAAACATCCGCTTCCCCATTTCGAGCATCCTTCTCCTTGTTTCAAGCATCCATCTCCTCCTTCTGAGCATCCATTTTCCCATTCCAAGCATCCATCTCCTCATTTTGAGCATCTGCTTTCCTATTCAGAGCTCCCATCTCCTCGTTCTAAGTATCTGTCTCCTTGTTTTGAACATTTGCTTCCCTATTTTGAGTATTCTTCTCATTTTGAGCATCCATCTCCTCATTCCAAGCATCCATTTTCTTGTTTCAAGCATCCATCTCCTCATTCTAAGCATTCATTTTCCCATTCCGACCATATGTCTCCTCGTCCTGAGCATCTACCTCTTCGTTTGGAGCATCTGTCTCCTCTTTCTAAGCATCCAACTCCTCATTTTGAGCATCTGTCTCTTTGTTCTAAGCATCTATCTCCTCATTCTGAGTACTCATCTTCTCGTTCCAAACATCCACTTTCTCATTTCGAGCATCGGTTCCCCATTTCAAGCATCCATCTCCTTGTTTCGAGTATCCGTCTCCTCGTTCTAAATATCCGCTTCCTCATTTCGAGCATTTTTTCTCCATTACAAGCATTTGTCTCCTCGATCCAAGCATTCATTCCCCATTTTGAGCATATGTCTCCTTGTTTCAAGAATCTATCTCGTCATTCCAAGCATTTGTTTCCTCGTTCGAAGCACCCATCTCCTCATTCTGAGCATCCATCTCCTCATTTTGATAGTCTGTTGGCTTGTTCCCAAGGTTCATTTTCCCATTCTTTCAATCTATTTTCCCTTTTTCTAATTTAGACAAGCCTAAAAACTAACTTGGGTGACCTTGCCCTTGACTTGGGTGACCCTAACCTTGACTTGGTTGACCCTGACCTAAACTTGGGCAACACTTACCTTCACTTGGGTGACCTTGACCTTCACTTGGATGACCTTGACTTGAACTTGGGCGACCTTGACCTGAACTTCAATGACCTTGAGCTTGATCTTGACTTGGGCAACCCTGACCTGAACTTGGGTGACCCTGACCTTAAGTTGGGTGAACTTGACCTTCCTCTAGTCATTTCCATCTTCCATTCATCCATCATTTGAATTTCAATCCATTTGCATTCCTCCAAGGTCATTTATTCATCATCCAAATCATATAGACCGTACATCATCCAAAAGAATCTTTGGGTTTCATATCCATCATCATTTTCTTGATCCAAATCCCCTTTACTTTATCTCAAAAGTTATTATCCCAATTGACCTAAGTGTTTGAATTTGATCATATATGCTTAGGATCATCATCCATCCCAAGATAATCATCATTGTTGGCCTAATCAATCCACTTTCAATCTCAAGGTGGAGTCGATGCCACAACCATCTATCTATCCTTTAACTCGATTGTTCAACATCCTAAGTCACTTAGGGTAATCTTCGAACTTGGTTTAGAATCCCTTTCATCATCTTATTCAATCCATCATCTCATTTTATCAATCGTTTCACCACTTGATTTTATCCCATCTAATCGAATCACATCCCTATCCGATCACCCGATCAATCTACTTCCATCTTGAGGTAGATTTGGCATCGTAATCATCCTGAGGTAATCCAATCCCATCGAACCTCGTAACCTAGTTTAGAATCAATCCCATCACATCCCTATCCAATCATCTGAATCTGAGTTTCAATCCAATCCCAATTTGAGCTTTAGTCCATCTGCATCCATGATATTCTAATATTGAGACAAATCTTAAGATCTACTTTCCTCCATATTCTTCCAATCCATCCTATTTATCCTTTCATCACCTTTTATTTCCTTTTAATTGTCTATTCCCATACTTTCAATCTGTATCCATCTAATCTGGCATCATGAATCCTTATCCTCCATCAATAGTAGTCAAGGGGAATCATAATTACATTGATGTTGATAACGAGTCTTGTTGATCAAGAAGTATACTACATAGATCCCCTTGATGCTATCATTTCTTGTAAGATTTCCCCAACCACTTTCAACAATCCAATTACACCTCTGAGCTATCCTATTACATCTTCATCCACACCTAACAATGCTACTTATGCTACCTTTGACAAGGGATATCCATTATCTTCCCTATCCACATATTCATCATATCCTTCATCTACTTCTTTCTCTTATCCCTCATCCATGTCCTCCTATCCCAATTCATCATCCCAATATTCCTATCCTAATCTACCATCCCAATCTTCCCATCCATATCTACTATCCCAATACTCCTATTACAATCCCCTATCCATGTCCCCCTATCCTAATCCTACATTCTCACCTTCTTATCTTAATCCTGCATCCCCATCAACCTATCCTAATTCAACATGCACATCTTTGTATCCTAATCCATCATCCACATCCTCCTATCTCAATCCACCATCTCAATATTCCCATCCTAATCCACCATCCCAATACCTTTATTACAATACACCCCCTATATCCTCTTGTCCTAATCCACCATCCCAATATTCCTATCTTAATTCCCCTTATAAATCCTCTAACATAAATCCACCATCCACATCTTGCTATTCTAATTCACCATCCCAATATCCCTACCTTAACCATTCATCTAATCTTGATCCCCCCATCAATCCTAATCCTCCACCTACTCTTAGTCTTCCATCCAATTCATTCCTCAAACTAATCCTAGTACATCAATCCATAATCCTAATCCTCCACCAATCCCTAATCCTTCGTCTATTCCCACCACCCCAGCTAAGCCTAGAATATGCATGATTCTCACTCTGAAAGTTCTCCAAGGATTTATGACAAAGAAGACATCCCCAAATCCACACCTTGAAGTCATGGAACCATGCCATCCCAATCCATCATCTACGATCACTAGTGATGAGACCTTTCTCCACACCACACATATCATTGTTGTTACCACCCCTTGCACCACTCAAACCATTGAGACTATCGTACCCACCGAATCCATTGAACCCCCATTTCCTACTTTGAGAGCCACCAAAACCATCAGCGAGAACCAAACCCAATCACCATCTTCTACTCCTAGATCCACCCAATCCATCAAAGATACCCAAATCTAATCCACTCCTCCTACTCCTAGATCCACCCAATCCATCAAAGACATGCAAATCCAATCCACTCCTCCCATTCCTAGTAGCACTAAAATTCATTCCCATGAACTTCATGAATCTCCATCTTTCCATCTCCCCCACTTGAGGAGTCTCTCAAATGCCCCATTATCATGCCTCCCACACAAGATGAGTCATGCCAAGAGCTTGATCTAGAGCATACCAACATATTCCTTTCTCCAAATAAAGATCCTACCATCCCATCTAGCCCACCTCAAGATCACAATCCCCCATCCATTCCATCCCATGATCCCCTTGAAACTCATGATCTAATCACTCCATCTAATGAGCCCTTATTGCCTACTACCACAAATCCAAATCCTATCATGTCACCTAATCCCTCTATTGATTCCTTGCCACTCACTTGTCCTAATCAAGATGCTGCTATCCCATCATCTCTATCTCATGCTCCTCCATTATCACCTAAACCTACTATCCCCACATCACTTCTATATCCCCTTGGTACTCTCACATTCCTCCATGGTGACCTCCTTGCAGAAGAAGAAAAAAAGCATATTTACCACCCATCATCCTCTGCCTAATAATGGACTCGCATCATTCTTCCAAAATAACAAAAATCCTATCATGCATCGAATTCTCAAGAACATGAACTATCAAGGAAAAGGTTTAGGCCTTCATGAGCAAGGTATTTTGGAGCCCATTGAAGTCAAAGAGCACTCCTATACATGAGGTCTCAGATGTACTACTCACAAATCACAATCCAAAAATATTGGTACAACCTCCACATACCATCAACAATCCTCCTCTAAATGAATAAGAGGCTCCTCCCATCACTCCACTAGATCATTTGTTGCTATCCCCCCTCCCCCATCATATCACCTCAAAACAACCATCCATATTCCTCCATCATCTACTCCATCTATCTTGGGTCCTTATGTCCCTCTATCCACCATCTCCCATCCTTCATCTACTCCATCGATCTTGGGCCCTTATGTCCCTCCATCCATCATCACACATCCTCCAGATAGTAAGTCCATTTTGGGCCCTTATATCCCAACATCACCTCCTCCATCTCATCATATTCATCCTTTTATCCATCCATCACCTATCCATGTCACCCATCATAAACATCCCAATCTCATGTCTCCTAATCAAGATAAAAGAAGGCACATACCTACACATCCTCCATCCACCTATCATCCCCAAAATCCTCCCTCCATCACTCCATTCATGTTTCCTTGACATCATCCATATGCTTACACCCATCCCATTGCTACTAAAAGAACTTTGGATGCCAAAGTAAAAATGCATAAATCTAAATATCCACATGAATCTAAAGCTCCTCATGTCCCCTTACATAGACATATTGAAGAAAAGAAAAATAAAATCCAAAATCCAAGTCCAACCCATAGGCCACAAAGGCCCACCAAAGAAAAAGTAAAAACCATGTTGATCACAAAGAAAAAATATGCAATTCCTTCAAATGAAAAACCCATAACAACATCCAAAGTTGCTAATCCAAAATCTAATCATTTTCATCCACCATTTCCTAAATCTGTTTTGGGTCCTTATGTCCCAACATTCACTATCCCATCTCATCCATTATCCCCACATTCTCCATCCATTAATATTTCTATCCTTTCACATACACCACTATATGTGCCAATGTTGGTCCTGAAAAAATTTCCCCGTCATTCCATCCATACAATTTCCAACATCACATCCATTATCGTTCATATCTCCCCCATCAAATCCTTTTGATCCATTCTCTTACATAATCCATTTATCCTAATAATGTTGTACCAACATCAAATAGTCACCTCACACATGGGCTCTTAATACCTCATATGGAACTTGATGCTTGAGTCCTTCATCCATATCCTTATCACATGTCTTCTAAATCCACTTATCCATATCCCTATCCTTATCCATCTCCATCTACCTGCTATCCAAAAATCCAAAAAGTCAAAAAGTCAAAAAGAAAAAGAAAATAGTAAAGAGAAATAATTCATCCAATGGTAAAAACTTGGAAAACAAGCGCCTTGGATAAGTAACATGCTAAAAACTTGGAAAACATGCATCATGTGTAAATCCCCCATCCAGCTTACTTCCACACTTGGGGAAAATTGCATTCCCTTCACCCATCTCCTCCATCTCACCTATCTTACACGTCCTTCCTGTCATATCCCATTTATCCCAACCCTTCCATTCTCCTTGTGATCTTGATATAGATTGGGGAAAATGTATATACATGCTTTGGACACCTCTTGGCATAAATTCCCCTCATCCATACACTATCCTAATCCTTATTCACATCCATGTATTTTCCTTTTCCACCCATCATGCTATCATCAATCTTCCTTCCTTATTTGTGCATCCTATCCATACCCATATCACTCCCTTATTTTGCCATCCTTCTATCTTCTATCCCTCATACCTCATCATACATGACATATATAGAGTCGGGGAATATACTTCCTTTGTGACTTAGTCCTTGGAGACATCCTTCATCTAGCAAAACATACCTTCCATCTCTCTAACCTTATCCCTCTATCCATCCATCATGGAAATCCCTTCCATATCCACATCCTTATCTTCCTATCCATCCAAACAATCCCTTCCATATCCCCATCCTTATACCTCTATCCATCCATCATAGGAAATCTCTTCCATCTTCCAAATCCTTACCTTTCCATCTATCCATTGAGTAACCTTTTTCCCGTCCAAATCTATATCCCTTTATCCATCCATCCTAGCATCTTTCCATCTTATATTTATCTCTCCATGCCTTCATCTTTATCCACATTCCATCTCATAATCCCTTGTCATTGGTATCTAGCTATAGGATTCTTCCCATGCAACCCAATTCCATTTATCTCATCATCATCACTCCTTCTTTTGCACATCTTTCCAATCTCCTATCATTTCTCATCACTTATCTATTTATCAAATCATCATCATAATTCATCTTTTGCTACTTTGGATAACTATTCCATTCCTAAGCTATGTGTAATAACCATCATCTTATCTTATCCACCAGGTCTATCTAGTCTCATTGTATCAGTCCCATGATTTTATCTACTTATCATGGTTATCTCATCATCCCTTATCCATCGTTTATATTTGGTCTTTTGTCAAATTATATTGCCCCTATGCTTTCACATAGGCAAGGTTGATCATTTTATCCGCTCCCGGAGCTTTTCTTTACTCTTTTTGTCCATCCTATCTTTATCATCTATCATCGGTCTTCATTGTCCTCTTTGGAATTTTTTCCATCCTGTCATCCATCGAGGTTTCCATCATCCTCTTTTTTCTTTTATCCATGGTTACTCATCACCCTTTTATCAAACTATGAGGGTTCTGCGCTTTCACGTAGGAAAGGCTAATCTTTGATCAGCCCCCAAAACCCTAGGTCTTTAGGGTGTGCCATTCTTGTGTCTCGTTTCTTGTTGGTTCTTCACATATGAGATCCACTCGTATCATGAGATTCAATCAGTTCCAAATATCTTACATCATATCAGTCTTTTAGTTTAGTACCCATCTTTGGTCTCAACAAGATCTATCCTTCCTAACAGACCTCATCAATCCCATCCATCCCCTTTATCCTATGGCAAAGGATGTTTGAAATTGATTGTGATCTTTTGATACTTTTGGCTTTTATTTATCATTTGAGCTCTCCATCATACCTCGTCAAGGTCACCTTGATCCATCATATCATGGTGTGCTTTGACTGGTAAACATAGGAGCGTATCTTGATCTTTTCTTTTTTGATGTCTTCTTGGTTGTCCCGCGTGGTACCCACCAAGATCCCCATGGTCTTGTGATATGTTGAGGCATCCTCTTGTGCTTGTGGTTATCCCAATGCCTGGCCCGACCAAGGTCTTCATGAATTTAGGGTGTTGGGATATCCTTTTTGTATGTTGTGTTTTTTTTATGCATTAGACACTAATTTGCCTTGGTTACACATACCCTTGCACTTGGTGTCTTATGCTATAGAAAAAATCAGTGCTCTGGAAATGGAAAATTGCATTAGGATTGCATTTCATTTTCCATTCCATTTCATTGCATGTATTTTCCATCTCTTCTCATCCATCTTTTCATCAATCCTCATCATTTCATCCTCTTCAATCTTCTTGGAATAATATAGATTGGTTATTCTAAGCATATTTTCGTCCATCGTTTTTATCCCTCACACATCTCCATCCAATCCTGATCCAATCATATCTAGCAAAAATCATCTAATCACATCTTTAGTCTTGTTCCCTACCTTGCTATAAGCCTTGATCCAATCATCATCCTCATCGTTATCATCATCGGGATGTATCCTTCCCTATCCTTTGGTATTTTTTTAGGATGTATCCTTCCCTCATCAACAACACTTTCATCATCATCATTAGGATGCATCCTTCCTTATCCACGTGTTGTTTCAGGATATATCATTCCCTCCTCAACAAAACTCCATCTATCATCAACCCATTTTGTCTTGTAGCTTCATTGGGGCAACATCACCTTTGTCCTTAAATCCATTTGTGCTTCCCAATCTCCTATCGCTTATCATCATCTCTTATCCATCACTTAGCATCATATTTCTCATATACCCCTTGCATCATCTCATCCATTTTGAGAGCACACCCATGTTCTCTTGAACCCGTATGTCCTCTTGAGGGGGAATCCTCCATCCCTAATCTTCATCTTCACTCCTATCATCCTTCTTCCTAGTCGTTGCATTGATGACTGAGGCATCTTTTCAAATCTAATCATCTTCTTCCTGGTGCTATCTTTTAATCTTCTTTGAAATGATGCTACTTCATAGCACCATCTCAAAGAGGGGAAAATTGTAGACACCTAAATTTGGACACTTAAATTTTTCCAAATTTATCCCTTTTTGTTTAAATATCCTCTTACTTGCATTAATTAAGTAGTATTACTATTATTTAATTAATACCCCTAAAGTCCTCTAAATCTCTAAGGTATCTAGTTAAATAATTAAATACCTTACCCTTTATCCCCCTTTTCCTCAATGAATTAAATGAATAAGAAATTTATTTAATTCCTCACATTTCACATCCTCCATAATCCTCTGCTCATCTAGATTATCTTAATTGATCCATGATTAGGATGTGCAAACCTTTAATCAGGATTAATGTCACATCCTCCATATTTTGCCACTTTCCTCTAATCCTTCATTAGTCTTCTTAATCACCTATTTGCATAACCTTAATATAATTACATGCCATCTTTGGCATGTCCTCCAAGTCAACCTTTCATAATATCTTTCCCTTTTAAGCCTTGACCTCTTCCCCATGTGAATTTAAAATTCATTTTTATCCCTCGAAGACTCTCTTCTTCCTCATGCAAGTTGTTAGGAGTTCTAGAACTCCTCACTTGTCACATCACTCACATGACAACAAGTAATTACCTTTTTGAGAACCTTGTTTTATCCCCAAGGTACTCCTAATCATGTGAATTTAAAGTTTACATTTATTTCCCCAACCACTTCTCTCTTCCCCATGAATATTTTTGAGGAATACTAAAATTCCTCATATGACACTTTCCTCCCATATGGGAACAAAAACTTCCTTTTTAAGGAAATATTCTCCCAATCCCAAGGTACTTGCAATTACCTCCACCTTACATGTCCTTTTTCCAACTCATTTTTCCTTGTGACATCTCATCTTCCACATGGAAAGATGTGAGGGCTTGTGAGTCCTCAACTCACCATAGCCCTTACTCTTGCCCATGTTGGAAAAATCTTGACCATCCATTTCTCTAGAGATTCTTCCCTTAAAATGGAATATTTTTTCTCAATTGATTCATTCAATCACATTTTAATTTAAGAAACTTCAACTCTCAACTCTCAAGAAATATAATACTCTCATTCAAGCTCTCATCAACCATTGTTGAATCCTCAAGCTCATCTTGCACTCAATTTAGTCATTTATCCAAATACCCACTTACATCATTTGAATCCTTGTTGCACCCTCATCATTTTGCATCCATTTTTAGCACTCTTTCCATCAAGGAGCACACATTATCAACAATCAAAAGGCCAACTAAGAATATCACTTCAGCAAGGTATAAATCTGGTTTTTATCTTTATTTTTTTCAAGTCAACTTAGGCTAATCATTGAGGTGTTGAAGTGTTGTTTCTTCCTTTTGCATCTTTTAGGTTAGCTAAATAACGTTGCATCACAATATGGTTGTCCTTTCCATACTCCAATGAGTTGGGATACGTTAGAGGACAAAGTATAGTTAGTTCCAGAGATGCTTCGAGAGATGGAGCAGTAGGTTGAGTGTATTCATGATCATTTGGTGGTAGCTTAAGATAGGAAGAAGTATATTGATGCTCATAAGATGGATTGTTAGTTTTTAGTTGGAGATTGTGTATTCTTGATTTTGTCCAAGGAAGAGTCTGATATGATATGGAAAGGGCTCTAAGTTGGCACCTCATTTTATCAGCCCCTTTGAGATTCTTGAGAGGATAATACCTTTTTCTTATCATCTTGCCTTGCCACCGAGCCTATCATGCATCCATAATGTTTTTCATGTATTAGTTCTTAGACAACACTTTCCTGATATGACACATGTATTGGATTGGAATGCATTGTAGGTAGAGGATGGGAAACTTTCTTTGGAGCCTATGCACATTCCGCAACAATGGAGTTTGGCCCTCAGGGGTCAAGACATAGACTAGATAAGGGTCCAATGGGACTCAAATGATGATACCTTAGCTACTTGAGAGGTTGTGTCGAGGATGCAAGATCTCTACCCAGAACCTTTTATAGGCTTCCAAGAGTAAGCCTAGCCCTAGGGGGAGGATGTGATACCCCTCCATGTTTTGGAAATTGAATCTATTCAGATAGATTGATGATGAATCATTTAGTTTATATGATTTGGATGATGTTTATGTTATGATGATTTACTTCATGAAATAATGCTTTGAGTAACTTATATGTTATCTTAATGATTCAGTTTTTGTTTTGATTAGTTATTTATGGATACTAACCTTGGTAGTAACACTTTTAGTTATATTATGGGATATGATGTATTATGTCTTATCACTCTTTGGGGAGACATGAGAAGTTGCAATTTCCCATCATCAGTGTGCATCTACATCTTTATATGATATATTGTGTGTGCATTCATTTGCGATGCAGGGTTGTAGGTATAGGGCATCGACTCCACTAGGTCCCATAGGTCTGAGTGTGTCTACCCAATTCCGATGGAGGTTGTGGGAGATAACATATTGGCCCATTTCCCTAAACTTAACCCTTTTGCTTGATATTAGGGAAATGGGCCTAGTCTGTGTCTACCTGATCGGATGGCCATTTAGGTAGTTCTGTGATTTTGATTGAGCATGTTGGGTTTATGCTATGATGAATTCCTCCTTATGTCTATCATTTTGCAAATAATTAAGTTTTTTCTAAAGCCTATATATTTATATTCATTTATAAAAGCATAACAAAATTGTAATAAAAAATGTCTGATTGCCATCTGAAACTCGGAAATGCACTTTTAGAGACTGCAAAAACATAATCCCCCTACACTGATTAGAGGACTAACTAAATCACTATTACCATACATTACAAACATATTATCCATTTCAAACCTAGATCTAAACTCAACCCAAATTCATTTGCTAAAACATCCCCATTATTTTTCCACTAAATGTTGTAAATAAACTTCCCCATTAGCTATCAACTAAGAACTATAACTATATAACTAAAAAAATGGAACAAACAACCCATTATATTTTATTCTTCCATGTTGACTAGCTCTTTCTCACCTTGGCTTTCATCAAGAGTAAGCTTTTCCATTATTTTGGTTCTCTTACACCCTATGTAAACTTTCAAACCAATGTCTCTACTTGTACCACCAACAACTATGGGCATATTCCCTTCAACCACATTCCTCTTGTCCATGTCACAAACCTTCGACAAACTATTCTCTTTCTAGACATTACCATGAACCCGGGTACACATTTTCCCAGAATTGGGGTTTTTTTGAACAACCAAGAATGCATGAGAGTTGAGGAAGTAAATTGAAAAATATATATTTTTTATGTCCATTTCCAACTGAGCAAAAACACAATGTGAATTATTTCACAAAACCCTTAGGAATAATCAATCATTTTTACCCTACAACCCCATTTTCATGGCTTCATATACCTCATTCAACACTTGGCACTTTCTTAGAAGTTTGTGTGAAAAAATCCCTCCTACTAACCCTTTACCCTTAAAAAATTAGTACCCCTAAATTTTTGATAGAAAGGTTTGACCATGAAGGAACTGGCTTAATAATAATAATTTAATCATTATACATGATTGTTTATGCTTAATATTTATTTAATTTAGTAAATGATTTATTGAAACTTTAATGTTTGGATTATAAGGATTTTGTAAATCATTAAAAATTTAATATTCAATTTATAATGTTTAATTCAAATTTAATTTATTTAAACTATATTTAACTTAACTAATAAATTTAACTTAAGTTATAGAGTTTTGTTTATTTGCTGGTTTGGTTAGTTTTGGTTGGTTGCGGGAAGTTTTATTTCTCCAGAGGAAATATTTTTTGGGGGGAGGCTTTTGGCTTCTGGGTAAAATTTTGTTTGATCTAAAATTTGCTGGAAGGAAGATTGTTGGACTGGAATAAGGACTTGGGAAAAGCTTTGGACTCATCCACAACCTCTAGAAGTTGGAGAGCAAGTTAGAGGTAGGATCTATTGTCCTCACCTCTATGTCTTTCTCTATGTCTCTTTGTTTCTTTCACCATGTTTATTCTGTGCTTGGATTTTGGAGTGTACATTTTATATTCTCTTTGAGCATAATAAATTAGATTTATAATTCTACATCCTTTCTATTCCCTACCAATAAAACAATCTGATTGGTTCGTCCATAACTCTGTATCTACGAATTGGGTTGGTGAGAAGTTTAAAGGGTTTCTTTACCTTATTGTCGTCTATTTTTTATCTAAAAATCTAAAAAACCCAAATCATTATTTTTGAGACATGTTTGAAACACGGCGATATTATCAGGCTACTCTTCCATGGCTAGAAATTCCTTTATTTCTCCCTATAGCCAACCACTAGAAGATTAGCATTTGAGATTAATTAAACACCTTATTATCATGTTTAATTTGATATTTAGGGTTTGGGAAAGGTGCATTAATTTATTGTATAGTTTCTTTAAATCCCAAAAATTGCTTATTCATTTATTTTTATTTATCATTTATGGCCTTCATTTATCATGGTCAATCATAGTCAATAGATTTATAGTTTATGTAAATAAATATATATGTATCTTTTAATTATTATTATTATATGTATATTCATTTATAACTTTCATTTACGAATTTATGATAAATAATGTTATTAGATTTGTATCTGAATGCTATAATTATTTATTTAATAGGTTATTTGTTTGGCTTGAAATATAATAAATTAAAATTAATATACATTTTGTAATTAATATATTTAATTTTTCATACTATTTTTTTTGTAAGTGTTTGATTAATAAATTGATTAAATTAAATTTGAATATTATATTCAATGGTTTATATTATTTAATTGGTTTTTTTAATAAGTTGGGATGAATTAAACTCAAATATTATATTTAATTTGTTATATTATTTAAATTTGTTAAGCGTAGGGAGAAATTTAAGAAATAAAATTTAATTACTGTAAATTAATTATTCTTTGAAGTGTTAAATAATGTAATGCTATAATTAATAAATTAATATTAAATGAACTTGTGTTGTTACAATTTATGATGAGCTTTATGTGTGTTGTATTTTTTTTAATGTCATGTGAAATTATTCCCCTTTTTTTTCCGTATTCATGTCATGTTGGAAGTAAACCATGGTATCTATGTATCCTATGTGCCTTGTGGGGGATTTTTTTATTGTAAGTTGAGATGCAGTGAGATCATTGGTCCTGATCTGGACCTCTCTTTGATGATGTTGAAGTTGTGGAATCCTTGTATTGTGTTGGTTTGGGGAGAATTAGTGTCATAAGGGGGAGTGGCTCTCCATGGGGGTCGAGATCCTAAAGTGATCACCAGGACAACCCATAGGAAGAGTTGATCTAATAAGTGATAAACTAGATAATGAACTACTAGGGTTTGGCTAGTTAATCACATTAATCAAGACAATGTCATGCCCCACTCATGGCTCAACTACTCGTTTAGGCTCGAGATGAAATGGGAAGGCCTATAATGACAAGACAAACTACCTTGTCTTCATGAAAGGTATGTTGGTTCCACATGAGTACTATATGGGGGTCAGGCATCAGGAGAGACTACTAGGACAACCCAGGATGAGGGTCGGGGTCTATGAAGATCTACCATGATAACCCATATCAAGCTATGTGATGACACCCTTCTCTTGAGAACACTAGTGTCCTACTTGTATTGTATGGACCTTTTGTAGTTATCCTCGTGATGTGAATTCCTCCCTTGTTCTTGTTGTTGTCCATATCTTGAGGAGGTTGGGTGAGACCTTGTAGTGTGTATTCCTTTTTTGTGTGAATGTGGTCCATATGTTTATCTTCTAGCACGGGGGGTGGTCCTATGGGTCCAGATGGTCGTGTGGTAGATTCCTTCTTCCATCAAGTATTTTGGACCTATTCTTGTGTGGATTGATGGAGTTGCTTCATTCTTCAGATGTTTCTCTTGGATGTAGTCTTCTAGTAGATTAGGAGATGATTCTTATATTCTTGTATTATTTGATCATTCAATGTAATTGTAATTTTGGATGCACCTACAAGGCAGATGTTGTATCTATTATGTAATCATGACTTTATTTTGATGTAACTTAAAATGTAATGGTTTTATAGGACTTATGATGGAAATTGCAATGGTGTTATTTCGAGGTTTGCAATAGTATAATTAGCCTCTTCTCATAGGAACATTTGGATTTGGGATCTAAAATGAACCTAGTCTTTTAGAGTAAGTGAATCCATTCTGTGGTTCAGTTCAGTAGATATAAATGGAATGAATCTTAAGTTTATGTTAGTTATTCTTTAATGTTTATTGTTGTGAGTAAGTTTAAATTAGATGGAGATTTTTATGTTAATCAGTTGTTAAGAAACCCTACACGATTACTTAGCCTTATTGTTTCTGCATGTGCATTTTGGTTTATTACGTTAGATGGTTGGATTAATGTTTTAGTTCTCATTGAAAAAAAAATCACCTTTTACTTGAGTCAGTTTGGTTAGATCCTCTGGGGTTCCTAGGTGGGGTGTTACACATAATGCCAGAGGGGGAAGGGGTATCAGCTAATTGGTCAGTCAAGGCTTATCTTTTAATTGCTTGTTTGTGAAGAAAATTTAAGGTCAAACTCAGTTAACATCATATCCCACTTAGTTAAGCATCCTGGGGTGTGTGCAAGATCATGATGGGCCAGGAAGTGGCGATATGATGGGCATGTATAGGGTACGTGGCTGACTACTTTTTTTTTCCCCAAAATTGATGAAATGAAAAGAGTTTTTAAAGGAGATTCTCGTTTTCCACCAATATAAATTATGCTTTACTTTGAATTGAATAAATAATTATTATTCATTTTCTTTTGAATTATGACTAAAGTCTGATTGATTGGTTGATTGGAAAACATCTGTAGCTTTCAAATGGTATCATATTTTTTGAATCAAACATGCATCACATTCTATGCTTTGCATACTATAGGATTAAAAAAGAAAAATTGAATTTCATGAAGTTTTGACCAAGTTAAGGTGATCGGACATACAAGTTTTTATATTTTTCAAAAATTGTAATAAAAATTTCATAATTAGTTATTTACTTGGAAAAAATTACAAAAAATATGTGTCACATCGGGACATGAATCCTCTACTTATATCTAAAATATTATAAAAAAAATTTTACCACTTTATTGTGGTTAAGGTGGTCAGACAAACACCTACTTCTTATTTTTTCCCTGAAATTTAAGTACTACTGCATTGAAATATCAAATTTTCACCAAACAATTTTTTTAAAAAAAAAAGCTTAGTAGTTTAGAAACTATATTTAATTTGCTACAGATTCTATTCTTACATTTTTTTGAAATAATATAGATAACTTATTTGAATTTTTATGTCAAGTTTCCTAAATCTAATTTTTCTATTTTTTTTGCCATTTAAGGGCCTTTTTTTTCCATAATGATCCTACACATACCCCTTGATAAATTTGTTTTAGTGAAAAGGTGTTTTAGAGGATCAAATTTCATCATCACATGTATTTCAACATTCAGTAAGTAATGTCTCAACTTAATAGTAGTGAATACAAGATCCAAAAATTGTTTCGCTATCACTATGTGTTGTTTCTCATAATCAATAAAACTTTGGATAATATAATAAACATGATTCTCTTTACTATTTTTGTCTTTTTGGGACAACAATATTGTGAGAGCATGGGTCGATGCTACTATCTAAAGGATGAACAATTTATTTTGCATAGTGGGTTGTAAAATAGGTGGAGTAGCGAGATAACTTTTCAAACTCTCAAAAGCATGTTTACAATACTCATTCCAAATAAACTGAGCCTCTTTCTTAAGGACATGTGTGAAAGGTAATGTTCAATCCACTAAGGATGTGACAAAATGACGAATAGCTTGAATTCTTCCTTGTAAAGTGTGTAATTGAGAAATGTTTCTAGGAAGTGGCATGTTAATTATAGAATCAATTTTATTTAGGTACACCTCAATGGCCCTATGAGATATGATAAATAAAACCTAAAAAAATTCCACTATCTACACCAAAGACACACTTTTTCAGATTCAATCTCATGATGTATTTTCACATTCGCTCAAAGATCTTTTGAAGGATATTCACATTGTCTTGTTTAGTTAAAGATTTGGCTAGAATATCAACATAGTCTTAAAAAATCTTATGTATGTAATCATGAAATATTAATGTCATAGCTTATTGATATGTTGCACTCACATTCTTTAATCCAAGGGACATTATTACCCAATAAAATATTCCCCAAACAATTGTAAATGCTATTTTGTATTGATTTTGAGGGTTGATAAATATTTGATTATATCCAAAAAAATCCTTCCATGAATGACAACAAAGCATGCCTTGCAGTTGAGTCTACTATCATGTCAATATTAGGAAGGGGAAAGTCATCTTTTAAAGATTCTTTATTCAAATCATGAAAGTCCGTACACATCCTAATACAATTATCTAGTTTTGTGACTATGAAAATGTTTGAGATCTAAGGAGAATAACCTATAGGTCTTATGAAACCAGCTTCAAGGAGTTTTTCAGTCTCACCCTTAACTAGAAAGGCTATCATAGGATTCATCTTTTATATCTTTTGTCTAACTAGTTTAGCATTTTCAACAAGGACTATGTTGTGTGTCACTATCTTAACATTGATTCCTGACATATCCGAATAAGTTCATTCAAAAAGTTTGAGAAAGTCATGAAAAAGGTTGCATGGTGTTCTTGTTCCTCATCATCAAGGTACTTTTCTAAGATCTTAATCACTTTCTCTTTATTGTTGACGTCCATCGTTATACCAATTGTATCTCCTAAAGGAAGTGCACTTTGTTTCAGAAATTTAGGGTTGTATTCTTATTTGTTCATGTCAATCTCAGTACTTTCCTTTTCTCCATCTTTTTGTTTGGTGCTAGTCATAGCACATGTAACCTATTACTTTTTAGGAGTAAATGGTTTTTCATAAATTCCTAACATTTCTTTCAAGGCTTCATAATCTTTGAAGTATTTTGATGATGGTTCATAAGTCATATCAAGCGATTCAGGATGCTTTAAGGTGAGATTGATTTTAGGTTTACACATGATGGTGTTCATGTTTAACGACGGTCTTTTTTTTGCTTGTGTTATCTTAGAAGGAAAATATCCCAAACCACTTTTTGTTTCTTGTGTGTTAAATGTTCTACAAGAACACAAATTCCTTGTTCTTTCTTTCCACAACCTTTTCCACTATAACCCAATTGTTTCATAAGCTCATAACCTCTCCCATAAAGTCTTTCCATTTCTTCTAGTTTTGGTGGTTTTTGGTAATATATCTCATCAAAATTAGTTGTATAGCTTTTTTCATCTTCAAGGGTATATGAGGTTGATGCTTGTGAGTTTTCTTTTGAATTCTGCATTGACATTACTATTGGTTACTTTTTTTTTCATCTTCTTTTCCTTGTGATTATGTATTCTCCCATAAAAAAAAGTGTGGAATACAAGGTACCTGATGTGGATTAGGGTGGATGGTATCAAAACACTCTCAAATAAACCAAATTTACAATTCAAGAGCCTTAACTTGGTGATTTTCTCTCAAACCCTCCTATTCTCCTTGTAGCACTTGAAACTAGGTTTTTCCCACATAATTTTCAAACCAGACCTCATACCTAGAAACTAATTGTAGATTTAGATATCCATTAAGGCATTTGAAAACATATCTAATTTTAAGGTGGGGTTAATTTGGAACAAAGCCTGTAAAAATTGACTGCTACACTACTAATAAGGCCCAATTAGGCTTGTTTAACAAGGCAACAATAGGGTATTCTATCTCCACACTTCAATGCTTCACTCCAATGAATAAAAAATGTTTTATAAGGTCTACCCAATCATTTCCAACCACTACAAACCAATTACCAAGGGATTTTGTTCAAACTCTGAGTCCTAAGCAACTTCTTTGCCCAAAATGTGAGGTTTTCAACCAAGGGAATCAACATATTTGCACAAAATCTTCATCCCCTGCCCCTACAAGTTTGAAAAAACCTAATAAAACCTAACCCAATCCATTCCACCAAGTTTCATGATCTTTCATAGGTGGAATGGTGGATTTTTTATTTTTCCTACCTTCAAAGCAGTTAAACAAGGGTTTCAAACCAGTCTTAGAAAATTTTCTCTAAAATGCTCAAATTCAAATGAAGAATAATGAAACCAAATGGAAATGATAGAAGACTCAATGCTTCATAAATCTTGATGCATAGATGATCACTTACATGTCGTACAAGGCCGTACTATCTCCTGCAGCAGAAAAATTAATGAAGAAAACACAAAAAAAAAAAGTTTTTATTATGGTTCAATCTCCAAAACAACTGCTAGAACCTTTCCTGAACCAAAACAAGGTGTATTTAAAAATTACACATCAAAACCAACAGTTTCCCAACTCCCAACTATTCAACTTCCCACAAAACTTAAAAGTGCAAAGTTGCTTGAGAAATTTTTTAGAACTTTTAATAACCTATTCCCAAATGACTCAAAACCATAACCAAATGGTCTGAAAAGACCTTATTACACACAAAAAATGACTTAAACACAAAAACACCAAAACACTTAACACTTTTCAACTTTTCCACATTAAGACCTATGGTGCCTTGCACCATACTTCCCGAGAAAAAAGGACTCAAGTCCCATTGAGGACATTGTGGCAACTATAGAATCATGCTTGTTCATAGCATCCTCTAACCTTCAAGTGAAATATCCATTTGGGTAACCCTTCCAATGAACCAAATACTTGAAATAGGAACTGTTCTTTGTGTTTTTGAATTCTTTGGCACCAAGGACATGCTGCAACTTCAAAGGGTTACTTGATAGATGACCTTGGATTTGCTCTTCACTTAAGAATGCTATAGAATCTACATCATTTCCTACTACCATAACTCCTCCATCCTTGTAATGAGCTTCCTTGTTCTTCAATTTAGATGATGCTTGAACTTACCGACATTCCTTTGAAACTTATCCTTAATCTCTTCACCTTGCTTACATCTCTTCTACCTATTATTGTGTCCTTGTAATTGATTCTTGATTAGGTGAATTAACCTCTAGTATGAAAGAATGATCAACATCCCCTTTTGAAATAAATAAATGAAACACCCCTCCTATCATCATCATAGCAACACACTTCTTAATCCAACCTTGAATCTCCAATATCAATTCATCCTTGACCTTCTACAAAACTAATCTTGACACCAACTCAATATCATTCCCCTTCAAAATCAACTCATTATTCATGTTTGTTGTCATAATATCTCCAAGTTTAGAAGTGGTTGCAAACTCCATGTGATTTTCTTCCTCTACCTTTATGAACTCCTTCCTTCCTACCATCATCACATTATCTCCCTTACTTTGTCATTTTTCCACCTCTTTCAATGGTTTCAAGGTATAGGATACCCCATCTTTTTCTATCTCATAAGTATTCCTCCTTCCATCATACATAGCATGCCTATGAAATTGTGAAGGCCTCCCTAGTAGCAAATGACATACATTTGTAGGTAGTATGCCACACAAAATTCTAACCTTATATCCTCCTATATTGAACTCCACCCAATTTTTTTCATTTACCAAAACATATTGACTCTCATTTAACCAAGAGACTTTATGAGGAGAATCATGTGGTATTCCAGGAAACTTGAGTTTTTCAACCATCTCAACTGAAACCATATTATCTGTGCTTCTTGAATCAATTAAAACTTTACATACCTTACCCAAGCACCTACAAGTTGTTTCGAAAAGAGTCTTCCTTTGTGGTGGCTCCTTCTCCACTAATGCTTTGATGAGAGTTCTCCTTACCATAAGTGATTCACAAACCTCTGGAGTAGCATGTTGTGATGGAGAGTTTACACTCTCATTGTCATTTTCTTGTACCAATTGAGCTCTTCTTTCTCCACCATGTGAACTAGAGGGATAACCTTCATTAAATTACTATGCTTGATTCCAAAACTTGTTGCATTGATAACACCTTATGAATCATTGTAAACCTCTTCCTTGACCTCCAAATCTACCTCTAAAGCATGATCTACCTCTTCTAAATCCACCTCTCTAATCAACAACTTGGTCTTGGACTTTGCTTGCATCTTCTTGATTCTCATATGACTTCCTTGGATTAGAAAATGATCATCTTCCTCTAGAATTGTTTCTTGTACCCCTATTGTACTTGTTTTTCCTTCTTTTTAGCTTTTCTTCAGCCTTAATTGTCATTTGATAACATTCCTCAACTGTTCTTGGATTTTCCAAAGTTAATTCATATTGAATGTTAAATATCAACCCATTGAGATACCTAGCCACCTTATCCACATCATCCTCCACGAGACCTGCTCTTATGCTCATCTTATAAAACTAATTAGTATAGGCTTTGACATCCATTTCTGTTTGTTCAGTCCTTGAAATTTCTTATACATTTGAATTGCATAATTATTCAGAAAGAGCTTACCCTTAAACTTAGCAACCATTCTATCCCAAGAGACAATTTTTGACTTTCCTTTCTTCCTCCTTTCAGTCTACTCATAATCCCACCATAATAGGGCATGACCCTTCAACTTTTCTTTTGCAATCTTTACCTTTTGTTCCTCAGGTACATCTTCACATTCAAAATAGTTATCAAGTTCCATACATAGGTACATCCATCTTTACCTTGTGTTTATCTGCCTTGACTGCTCTCAGTAGCTTAGCCATCCTCTATTCATTAGGATCCATTTTCTCTTCCTCTTCTTCTTCATTCTCCTTTTCCTGTTCTTCTTCAGGGACACTCTCATCACACATAACCTTACCTCTTCTCTAACTAGTTCCCCTGGCATCAAGATTTGCTACCACCATATCATGGAGTTCCTTCAACTTTCTATTCTCTCTTACAGTCTTCTCTTTCATCTCATTCATTTCTCTAGCCATATTGTTATTCTTTGGAGACATCTTGTTCTTTTCTCACTTCACACTCTCCCTTTTTACAAACCTATCTATGCTCTGATACCAATTTGATGCATATTAGGGTGGATGGTATCAACAAACTCTCAAATAAACCAACTTTGCAATTCAAGAGCCTTAACTTGGAACAAAGCCTCCAAAAATTGACTGCTACACTGCTAATAAGGCCTAATTAGGCTTGTTTAACAAGGAAACTGATGAGGGCGCAACCCGAGACATAGAAAATAACTCACAAACAAAATAATAATTTTATTATTCAGAGAATAGAGCTTCTTTCATGCAGAGGATCTCAAATCCCCAATTTCTATAACACATGCAAGCTACAAAAAGCTACAGAATAACCCTTTCGCAATATGCAAGCTTGTCCCCAAAAGTTACCCAAAAATTAGAAAACCACCCCATAAATAGAGCTCCTCACTGGTTTGGAGCCAAAACAAAATTCAAATTGAGTTTAGGCGGTTTGGCACTGAAAATTTACAACATGGAGTTCAAATTTCAAAAGAGCATTTGCAATGGTATCTTCTAGAAAGTGCGCCAACTTCCCGGGGCCATAACTTTTGATCCGGGACTCCGATTCGCGAACCGTTTGAACCATTGGAAAGGTCTCAAAGTAAAGAATGCATTTAAGATTTTCCATGCCAATTTCGGTAAGTTTCGGGATCCGGGAGCTCTAAGTGCCTCAAATCCCACTCAGAAGATTTTTAGGTGCAAATATGGGAAACTAAAACTGCAATATCTTTCAACCCAGGAATAGAAAATAAAAACCATAAATTGGTAATTTCATTATGATGAAAAGGGTATCCAAAAATGTAAAAACATCTAAAAACTGAGAAACTTGAAATTTAACTATTTTGGGTGATGCAAGATTGCCCTTACCAACTGGATGCTCCTGCATCAGACACCCAGGGTAATTTTGAGAAGTGACCCGTCCGCTCAGATGGTTGAGAGACCCAACCCGTTGAACTGCTGCCTTAGATGCCAGGGATGAATCTTCCATAGCCTTCCTCTCCATTTCACCAGATATTCTTCATACTACCTGTTTCTGGTACTCCTCACACGACTATCCAAGATGTCCTCAATCTCCTTTTCTGAAGTAGGTGTTGGAATCCCATGCTATTCCATCATTGGTACTTCCTCTGCGTCACCTTCATGATACTTTGTCAAATCTGAAATGTTGAACACAGGGGAAATGTTGAATCCATTCAACAACTCTACCTCATATGCATTCCCTGAATCATGCCTCTTCAAAATTTTACAGGGACCGAACTTCTTCATCTTTAATTTGTTGTATGTTCCCACTAGAAACCTTTCTTTCCTCAAAGTGGACCATCCTTCATCACCAATCTACGGAAACTCATATACCTCTCCTCTTACGGTCTGCCTTGGCCTTATCTTTATATTCATTTTGTTAATATGTTCTCTTAGCTTCTCGCATATGCTTGATGTGTTCTACAAATCTTCAGCTTCAGCATGGCCTGTCTCTTGGTCCATCTTCCTCCAGTGCAGGAGGTGTTGGGGCTACCTCCATACACAATCTGGAATGGCGATCTACCAGTGCTTTTGTTGACAGAATTATTGTAAGAAAATTTTGCTTTGGGTAAGATCAAGTCCCATCCCTTGGGTTTATCTCCTACCAAACATCTCATTAGGTTACCCAAACTCCTGTTAACAACCTCTGTCTTCCCATCTATTTGTGGATGGTGTGCAGAATTGAACTTCAACTCTATCTTCAACTTCTTCCATAGGGTCCTCCAAAAGTACCCCACAAATTTGGTGTCG
>VDFB02193867.1:476152356-476203018 GCA_007258455.2 Sequoia sempervirens | reverse complement strand
ATACCACTTGATGAGGGCGCTACCCGAGACACAGAAAATAACTCACAAACAAGAGAATAATTTTATTATTCAGAGAATGGAGCTTCTTACATGAGAGGATCTCAAATCCCCAATTTCTACAACACATGCAAGCTACAAAAAGCTCGAATAACCCTTTCACAATATGCGAGCTTGTCCCCAAAAAGTTACCCAAAAATTAGAAAACCTGCCCATAAATAGAGCTCCTCATTAGTTTGGAGCCAAAACAACGTTCAAATTTAGTTTAGGTGGTTTGGCACCAAAAATTTACATGGAGTTCAAATTTCAAAAGAGCATTTGCAATGGTATCTTCTAGAAAGTGCGCCAACTTCCCGGGGCCATAACTTTTGATCCGGGACTCTGATTTGCGAACCGTTGGAAAGGTCTCGAAGTCAAGAATGCGCTTGGAATCCGCTACACTGATTTTAGCAAGTTTCAGGGCCCATCCGAGAGCTCTAAGTGCCTCAAATCCCACTCGAAAGATTTTCAGGTGCAATCTGGGAAACTAAAACTGCAATATCTTTCAACCTAGGAATAGAAAATAAAAACCGTAAATTGGGAATTTCATTATGACGAAAAGGGTATCCAAAAATGTAAAAACATCTAAAAATCGAGAAACTTGAAATTTAACTATTTTTGGGTGATGCAAGATTGCCCTTACACCAGTGGATGCTCCTACATTAGAAACAATAGGCTATTCTATCTCCACACTTAAAAAATTCACTCCAAAGCCTCAAACATGTTTTATAAAGTCTTCCATAGAATTTACCACTACAAACGTTAAGCCCTAAGCAACTTCTTTGCCTAAAATATGAGGTTTTCAACCTAGGGAATCAACATATTTGCACAAAATCTTCATCCCCTTCTCCTAAAAGTTTTTAGAAACCTAAAAAACCCTAACCCCATCCATTCCACCAAGTTTCATGAGCTTTCACTGGTGGAATTGTGGGTTTTGCATTTTTCTGCCTTCAAAGCAGTTAAACAAGGGTTTCAAACCAAACTTAGCAAAATTGCTCTAAAATGCTTAAATTTCAAAAAAAAATGATGAAACCAAATGAAAATGACAAAAGAATCAATTCTTGATCAATCCAAATGCATAGATGATCACTTACAAGCTGTACAAGGCCATACTATCTCTTGTAGCAGCAAAATTAATGAAGAAAACACAGAAAACAAAGTTTTTTACTATGATTCAATCTCCAAAACAACTGCTAGAACCTTGATTTGACCAATACAAGGTGTAATTAAAAATTACACATCAAAACCTAATTTTTTCCAACTCCTAACTATTCCACGTCCGACAAAACTCAAAAGTGCAAAGTTGTTTGAGCAACTTTTTACAACTTTTGTAAAATTTGACAACTTTTAACAACATATTCCCAAATGACTCAAAAACATAGCCAAATGGTCTTAAAAGACCTTATTACATACAAAACATGACTTAAACACAAAAACACCAAATACTTAACACTTTGCAACTTTTCCACATTAAGACCTATGGTGCCCTGCATCAGAACCCCAATCATCTTCCAATAACTTCGACACCATTTTCATTTCTTGTTTATCTTCTTCTATAGGTTCTATGTTGGATGTTGGAATTAATGTGTTTAGAGGACTTCTCATTCCTTTTTCAACTTGTAAACAACTTTCAAGCTTCAGGTATATTTCAATTTGGTATAATTTAATATTGTAGAAATGCTTCATTATATGATGAAGATTTGAAGGTATTGTGCATGCATCTAATGAATCCAAGGTCACCCTAAAGGAAGATTGTATGAAAGAAATTATAGGGAATTATATGAATAGGAGTTTACAAGGTAGCCTTTCCAACTATAATAGGAAAAGTAATGACACCCAATGGTTGTTTTCCTATATTATTGAATCCTCAAATCAACAAGGAATCGGGTTGAATTTTTTACTTATCCACATCGAGTGTATCTAAAAGGGTCACACTACACACATTAAAAGCGAAATCCTTGTTAACAAGGGATCTTTTTATTCTTGAATTATTATGGATAGCGATTATCATGAAGGCATAATTTCTCTTTCTCACTTCCTAAGGAGGTAGCTCGTGTTGATGAAAGGTAATGTGTACATTAACTATATTCATTCCTTGTATTAGAACTACCACATCATTTGCATTTGTACCAAAGGGAACCATTACTTGTTGCAAGGTGGTTTGAAGCATAGTGTGATAATTAGGTGAATTATGAATTAGGTCCCATAGGGATATCTTTGCAGGAGTATTCCTAATTTGTTCAACAAGATCATACTTCTTCCCACTATGCAAGGGAAAATGAGGAGCACTAGGCAAGATGGGATTAGGCAAAGGTAAGGTTGTTGGGGCTGGTTGCCTTGGTTGTGGATTGTTTCGAGTGTTATATGTATGAGCTATGGTATTATAACTAGATTGTTGCAAAACATTATTCTTAGGTGGGTAAAGAATAAGTTTAGGCTTGTTTTGAGCTTGAGGTTTGTGTGAAGGTAGGTAAAGGATATTTGAGGTTGAATCACGTTAACTTCTCTTGGTTTTGGTTTGTCAAAGCAAGCCTTAGTGGATGAACCTTGTGAGATGAAGTCCTCAAGGTCTTCATCTAATATGCCAAAGTCATCACTACTAAAAGGCTTGAGATTTAGGTTAATTTGGACAAAGATATTTGAAATAGTCAAATAACCATGTTTTCTCCAAGTGGTTCATCAATTTATAGGTGTTTTTGGTTTTGTTTTCTAACAAATGCCAAATGTAATATAATCTAATTAAACTATAAAATAATGTTGAAAATGAAAATTATTGTAAGTTAATTCTATCCAAAATTGAAATGAATGTAAACTAATCTAGATCTAATGAAATGAATGTAACAAAAACTCTACAAACTGAAACACCTAACTAACAGCAACAAATTGAAACCCAAAAATAGAGAATTTACTACTATAAAATGCAGTTTAAAATCTTGAATGAGACTAAATTTCCTAGAGGGGCATATGAGTCCCACTTAGGGTTTTTCAAAGGTCTAAACAATGAAAAACAATCAGCACAAAATACCCATAAATAAGGAAAAATCTCCTATGTTGGGACTAAATCACCAAGAGGGGCGTATGAGTCCTAGTTTAAGATTTTTGCACCATTTTCAACAAATTTTGTGTGAATGTTGTGCTTTCTAGTTTGAATGATGTGTAGCACTCCTCTAGTTTGCTATGCTGTTAGACAATGTGATTATTTTGATAGACTTAGATATTTGTTATGGTTTTATGGTCGCTGGTTTTAGAGTGATTTGGATGTTATACTATGATGAGATGATGCACTATATGGATGTTATGTTTCATTTTATGCTTTTGATTAGCATAGTTGTTGATATTGATATATGCTTATCTGTTGATTTATGACGCTTTACTTTTTTTAGTCTTGATGTGACTGTATAGGTGAAGGGGATAGGATTACATCACTCACATGTGAGCGCCTTGTGATTTCGTGATCTCTCTTCACAGTGTGATTGTTATGTTTATCCATGTACAACATTCATTTTCATTATAGGAGTGCAGGTACAAGACATAGTCTCCACCTAGTTTCATAGGTCTGAGCGTGTCCATATCCCAATGGTTTTGTTGATTGGGAGATAGTAACAGGGTTCCCTTGTCAAACCACAACCTAGTCATAGTGTGTCATCAATTTGTGTCAGGTATGTTGTTGAGTCATGTCATCTTTGATGTTTGCATAATTTATTATCGATGGAAATTATAAGTGGGAATTAATATTTAAGTGGTGGTAATGTTAATTTATGTATTTAGATTAAAATTGTTATTTAATTTAGTTAATTTAATTTTATTCAGTTAGTAAGGTGATTTAATCCTCGTGGTTAAATTTATGTTATAAAGTAAATAAACAAATTAATTAAATTTATTTTGTTGAGTAAATAAATAAATAAATTAAACTTATGTTGTTGATTAAATAAATTAAATAATTAAATCCTAGTAAATGGATAAATTAATTAATTAAATTATAGTTATTGATTAAATAAATTAAATAGTTAAAGTGTTTTGAAAGATGCATAAATTGAAAGATTTAAATTTAATTGAAATAGAATTTTGTTTTAATTCATTTAAAGGGAAAAACATCTAAAAATGCATAAGGGGGGAAATAACTATGGTGGTGATGGGATATTTTGGAAATTTGACTAAAATGGAGGAAAATTAATTGGAAATATTTTATTTTTATTTTTTAAAATTTTTTATTTTGAAAATTGATGTTAAATGAAGAAAAATTGGGCTTTGTAAACATACATTTTTTTTGGATCTGGAAGTGGAGATTTGGAAGGAGGATCTGGAATTTTGGCTTTGGCAAGGAAGCACAACATCAAATTGTATTTCTTCAGACTTCACAAAACAGGTTCCTTTAATTGCTTTATGTTGTTTTTAGAAGTCTTGAATTTCAAAATTTGAAAGCTTGCTATGAATTCTTGAAGATCTCAATAGAAAAAAAATGGAGAAATTCTTAGTAGAGAAAACAAAAGAAAACAACAATTTTTTTTGCAAATCTCTGTTTAAATTGTGGAAGTTGAGCTTCTTTGTCAAATTTGCGGAGATGGAATTCCTCTGTAAATTTTATTTGAAAGAAAAAAAAGCCTTTGTAGTTTGTCAATTTTTCTATAGGAAAATTTCCTTCTTTCTAGAAAAAAAAACAATTGCTCTTTTAGCAATTGAGATTGAATCAAATTATCTCAAATTATATATATATATATATATATATATATATATAAATTCAATTTATATGAATGTTGTTTTTTTGTAAGAGTGTTTCTATTAAAAATAAAAAATAGAAAATGAATTTTATTTTGTGTCGGACTGTAGCACCGCATGGCAATCTGAAACAGGGGTTTTTTATAAAAAATAAAAAATAATTAAATTTTTTTAGATGAAGCTAGGGGAGGGGGGCAACTACCCCCACAATGCCCCCATAGAGGAGGCGCTGCCATGGAGGTAGCGTCGCTGCCTACACAATAACGTACCTCCCCATGGGAGGGCTGTGTGGGCAACAATCCCCTGCCACAGCTTTGGCTGTTGTGTGCACCCGACTGTGGGTTGGGGGTTTTGTTTTTTATAAATTTTAATTAATTTTTCATATATATATTATATATAATATATAATATATAATATATAATATATATTCTATATATTATATATTTTAAATTTTATTTATATTTATATATTTTATAAATTTTATAATTATATATATATTATATTTTATATATTATTTTTAATTTATAATATATATTATATATATGTGCGTGTGTGTGTGTGTGTGTGTTTATTTGCAAATTTAATTTGTAAATTAGGGATTATGTATAAATGATTAGATAAAAATATTTTTTTTAAACATAGGAAATGAGAATTAAATTTATGTTTAAATGTATATTTATTTAAGAATAATATGATTTATTTTAGTGCATGTAAGTAGAATTGGACAAGTTATGGGAAAAGATTTTATTTTAAATAATTAATTTTTATCATTAATGAAATAGATAAAATTGAAGTTAAACTCAGAGTCTTAGTTTTTTTTAATTTATAATGGAATTATAAATTATTCTAATTGATTACATGTAATATGTTATTGCTTTACTTGGATCTAGGAAATCCTAAAGTAGGTTATTAATTTTCCTAAATAGTCATTTTGTTATGTTATATCTCTCATTCTCATTGTTGGGCAAGTTGAGTTATTTGTTTATGTAAGACTTCCAGATATGTTTTCTTGAGATGGGGATTGTAACTTATGTTGATTTTTTTTTGAAATAACTTGGGTAGTGCATGTGGTATTTTGTCAAGAATGGTCACTTGGTTCTATGAACAGGTTGTGTTGTACATTGCTATTAAGTTGGTATATGTAATTGGTTATGTGCACCTGGTTTACCCTATGTTAGTGGAGTTGATCCCTTAGGTTGTTAATAGGGGAGTGGCTTTTCATGAGGGCTGACACACAAAGTGGTGTCAGGATAACTCATGCAAAGTTAGTTAATTAGTGAAAATTAAATAAATATGTTAGGGGAAAAGGGTAGTTTAAACAATTAACTTTTGCTAATACCTTGCTCATGGACTCAAGGACTAGTATAGACTTGGGATGAGATGAGAAGGCCTAGAATGGCATGATCGATACCTTGTTTCTTGGAAAGATAATCGATTCTGCATTGGATTGAATGTGGGGCCAGGTTTCATAAGAGGTCACCAGGGTAACCCAAGATGGGGGCCAGAGCCTAGGAAGATTCGACAGGGTAACCCATGCAAATTTATGATGAAACTCCTCCTATGACAACGGTGAGTCAATTTGTTGTATTGTGTAGTTGATCATTGTTATTTGGAAGCATTGTAACCATTTTTTAAGTTTTGTACTTGTGTAGTTCAATATTGTTTTTGCCTATGTCTAGAGGTTGTAGGTTTTTCCTAGGAAGCTCTTTTACTATCTCCTAGCATGGGGGTTGGTCCTTCGGGTACCACATGGTTGGGTGGAATGTGCACCTTACACCATTGGGTCCCCATTTCTCATTCATGATGACGAGTACTTCATGATTAGAAAGCTCGTGTGTGCCAGTGAATTTGTAATTCTATTTTTTGCTCACTTGTATCTGTTGGATACTTTGTTATTTGTAATGGTATCACTCCTTAATTTTATTCGAGGAGAATCCTTGTAATTTGTAATTGTAACATTTTTGTTTAAAATATCTCATTTGGAAATGAGAGTTATAATTGTAATATTGAATCGATGCAATGTATGAATGGAACATTTTGTACTTTATATTTTATGTGACGTAATTTAATGTTAATAGTTATATGATCTTTAATTCATGAGTAATAATCTTATGGCATGTTTAGTAACTTTTGTTAGTAATGGGTATTGTAAGTAAGTGTCATCACGTACCTTAGAGAATGTATGTATAAGTGTAGTTTACTTTACTTATTTAATTACACTTTTTAAAAAAAAATGTGCGCTTCCATTCGTGTGTGACTGTTTCTAGGGTTTCGTTGCGGGGGTTTGGTTTTGTTTTCTAACAATGCCAAATGTAATCTAATCTAATTAAACTATAAAATAATGCTGAAAATGAAAAATATTGTAAGTTAATTCTATCCAAAATTGAAATAAATGTAAATTAATCTAGATCTAACAAAATGAATGTAACAAAAACTCTACAAACTAAAACATCTAACTAACAACAACAAATTGAAACACAAAAATAGAAAATTTAGTGTAGAAAAATGCAATTTAAAATCTTAAACGAGACTAAATTTTCTAGAGGGGCATATGAGTCCCACTTAGGGTTTTTCAAAGGTCTGAACAATGAAAAACAATCAACACAAAATACCCATAAATAAGGAAAAATCTCCTATGCTAGGACTAAATCACCAAGAGGGGTGTATGAGTCCTAGTTTAGGATTTTTGCACCATTTTCAACAAATTTTGTGTGAATGTTGTGCTTTCTAGTTTGAATGATGTCTAAGCTAAGTGAAAATGTAGATTTTAAGTCAATTTCAATGATGCAAGATGCAAGAATGCAACCTATATGCACTTTCACTAATGCAAAATTTAGAAACCCTAGATGCCAATTAACTAATTATGCAAAACCTAATGTAATGTTAATGCAAGCTAGATCTAGGATGATGATGCACTCAAAATCAAAATTATGATGTTCTAAATGCAGTTTCACCAAAATGAAAGGTTGAAAAATTGTAGTTGCTTATGGTTTAGGACATAAAACAATAATCTTCTTCACTCTCTCATTTAGGGAAAATCCTAGAGATCTCAATCTAAGGTATCCTAAGGAGAAATAGATCTTGCAATAGGGTTATCCTAGGGTCTAATTACAAACTAAACATGGGTTCACCACCAAGCTAGGGCTTGAAAATATTATGGAAATGCAAGACCTAATAGATAAACTTAATGATATGCAAGGCTTCACAGTGACCTAGAAAAGTGTATAAATATGAAAAAACTGGGTAAGCATAGAAGTGCACCTGGACACCTAAAAGAGCCTAGAATCCACTCTGAAATGATGAAAATGCTGCTTTGAGGGTACACTAGGACTCATATGCCACTTCTAGCGTATCAATCCCAGTCTAGGAATTTTGGACTAGAATAAGTTTCAAGTAGTGTAGATTCAAGATCTTCAAAAATCTAGAAAATTTCCTATAGTGGGACTCATACACCACTTCTAGTGTATTAGTCCCATTTTTATTTTTAAGGAATTCAAGGTCTAGATTTGTGTTCCAATTTGTACTCTTCCTAAACTAATTTTTGGGTCTGAACATGCAAAAAGACTTGCAAAACAAAACATAGTTTTGATTTTCTTATGGGGAATTTTCCTTAGTCAAACCCCTAGCTTAGTAATTAAACCTTGATAGAAACAATGGATCATGAATGTAAATATGAATATAAACCCTAACCTTTAGTGTGTCTAAGATTAGGAAACTAGAAATGCAATAAAAACCTATTCTAATGTGCTAGAATGAGATGCATGTATGAAGCATGAAGATGAATGACTTACTTTGGGAGATCTCTAATTACCCTAATAAGGCACAATAAGACATGTACCTTCCTTAGGTTGAAAGTAGAGTGATAATGGAGGATGGAATCACTTAGGAAACAAGTTATTAAATGTGGTTTGATGGCTAGTTGTATCTCCCCAACCTAGACTCCATCATGATTCTGTTGGAGTTAAAATGACACTGAGAGGGGGGTGAATCAGTGTCTTAACAGATTTGAAATTTTTTAAAAATTCAAAAACATAGCTTAGATTTGATCTCAATGTTATTCTGATTAATGCATTCATGAGTTGAATGTAATCATTCATAAACAAAATTGAGAAAAATAATAATCCCAACAGTGTACTGAAACAACAACAACACAGTAAAGTAGTGAGAACATAGAAGAATAAAGTGACACAAAATTTTCCAAGTGGAAAACCCTCCTGGGGTATAAAAACCACTCCCTAAATGCCTTCTAGGCTTAATCTTATAATCAACTATTCACAATGCCTTATAGGCTGATTTTTGAGCACCCACTCAAGGAGCACCAACCCCTCATTTAGAGATATCTATCTCAAGGAGTACCAACCCCTCAAATTATGTTTTGAACAATAATAATAACTTAGAGGATTTCTCTATTTTCAGTTAAGCACATATTTCTTTGTTTTCTCGTCTACAAAATACCTTAAAGATTCAACAATTGAATCCCTAAAATACTTCATAGAGAAGAAATTTACAATCTCTACATCTTGTTTTTCAGATTTTATTGTAGAGTTTTTTCCATATATTTTCATATAGCCAAAGACTAATAATCTCAGAATTACAACAACAATAGTAGAAAAGAGTTTTCTACTTCTATTTATACATCTTCTAGATAGGTAACTGTCTTCAGGAGTAATGGTAGAACAACCAACCCAGCTAAGAGCCATTCTCAACAAATTCGTAATGTATGAGTTCATTTTACTGCATAAAAAGCACAACTGTCCACCACATAAAATCATAACCTATAATGCATGAATGACAATACTCAGTCAGGGCATCATTTTTCATACTAGTAACAGAGATGCAAAGAGTAGTTAAAGAAAAATGGTGATTGTAAACTAGTATGTGTAGCATGAAATGCATAAATAAAAATACCAGACAAATCTGTAACTCCCATGGCTCCATCAACCACTGTCGAGCTTCCAGCCAAAAATGCACCAAATAAACCTTCCATAAACCACTGTAAAAACTATTACAGTCAGCAACAACATAAACATAAACACTCAAGATGGCAGCCAGGCTAGGGTTCGATACCCAGCTAAAAGAGTAAACTCAAAAAGTTTGCCCTATTACTTTTTTATTTCCATCGATGACACATTATGCCAAAGGAAACTTTAATGTCTCCAGGCAACTTTATGTTTGTCACTTTCGCCAAGACCCATCAGAGTTGGGAGAAGTCATAATGAATACATAATGTCACACTGAGAGCTTATAACATCCTTTTGGTCGATGAGACAAAAAGGCTCTCTCACCAAAATGAAACCATCATTCGCTATCGCTATAGCTTTAGATATCGGAGAGACATCATATAGATAACCTTTGTTATACCAAAATTCATTGATTTGACTTTGTTGACAAGACACACCATCCTCACCATGACCTCACATCGATGAAAGAGTCTCACCGAAAAGACTTTTCAACTCTTATGTGTCGCTATAACCTACAATCTTCGGGGAGACCTCTCAGAGAATACTTTGACATACTGAAAAGAAACTTTATTCACCGAGTCGCTGAGACAATTCCAATCTCTCACCGAATGCAATTCATAAGACTTAGTCGGCAAGACCAAAAAGTTCGCTATGACATTCCACCGAAGAACTCTTGCCGATACGCATCCATCCACCACCGGTCGATGTGACATTGCATATTCGTTATAACCTCACGCCGAAGCGTTAAGCTCTTGCCGATGAGTTCCCATTTAATCTTCAATCGGTGTGACATACCAATATTGCTGAGACCACATACTAATGGAATAACATACGCCGATAGAGATTTCTTAAGCCGATGAACCACCTTATGAGCTAGTCGGTGAGACACGACTCATTCGGTAAGACCTCCTAGTGGTGAACACAACTCATGCCGATAGACCTTTCCACTGTCGCCAAGACAGCAGGAATGTCACGCTAAAAGCATCCTGTATATTAAATTCAATCGACATGACATCAGAAATGTCTTGCCGATAGGCAACACAGATATTTTCAAAGTGGATCGGGGAGACCCTGCCATACTCATGCCGATATGTGTAAGCCTGAATGAGAAACAACCAATACCCACCATACCTGTGAGATCGAACAAACTCCCCCTTTGTCCTTGATGGAAAAACACAAATGACTCTCCCCCTTTTTGCCTCAAGGCAAAGAATAGAAGAAAATGTGCATTACCATAACACAACTGAGTCAACCAAAAATACCATTAGAAACAGCTGTAAAAAGAGTAATATTGTAGCAACCAAGATTGTAGGAGAGCTTTAAGTGAATCAAAACATATAACATGCTCCCCCTAAGTAGTAGCTTGGAGATTTAGTGTAGTAACGATTGAGAGATAACTCCCAATCGAAGTCTCAGCCTTTCAAATAACTCTTTTGCTAAGGGCTTGGTAAAAATATTAGCCACTTGATCTTGAGATCCAACAAACTATAAGCAGACTTCATTAGCCAAAACCTTTTCTTGAAGAAAGTGAAACTTGATAGCAATATGTTTAGTGCGAGAGTGCATAACATGATTTTTTGAAATATTTATCGCACTAGTGTTATCACAAAGAATGGAACTAGGTTTAGAAACATCAATACCCATATCTGAAAGAGTCTAACTCATCCAAAGTACTTGAGTACAGTATGAAGTGGCAGCAATGTATTATGCTTCAGCAGTAGAAAGAAAAACTGGTACTTGTTTCTTGTTGTGCCATGCCACTAAACGATCACCAAGAAAGAATGCAACACTACTGGTGCTTTTCTTATCATCCAAACAACCAGCCCAATCAACATCAGTATAAGCAATCAAAGAGAAATCATTGCTCCTAGGATACCAAAGACTATAATTAAGAGTGCCCTAAATGTATCTAAAGATCCATTTAACAGCAGTAACATGAGATTCTTTAGGTGATGCCTGAAAACATGCAATAGTGCAAACTTCTTGCATAATGTTAGGTCTAGAGGCAGTTAAATATAAGAGACTTTTGATCATTGATCTATATTCCATTTGATTTGTAATAGGAGAATCATCAACCTTAGTAAGTTTGCATCCAGTAATCATTGGAGTGCTAACTGGATGGCATTCATCCATTTGAAATTTCTTAAGCATCTCTTTAGCATACTTGGTTTGAGAAAGAAATATTCCATTCTCACATTGAGAGATTTGAAGACCCAGAAAGAAATTTAATTCTCCTAACATTGACATTTCAAACTTAGATTCCATTATCTGAGAGAACTTTTTACTCAAAGTGACATTATTGCAGCCAAAGATAGTATCATCAACATAAATTTCAACAACCAAAATATCAGAACCTTCAGTTTTAACATAAATATTATTGTCTACACCTCCTCTAACAAAGTCATTGGAAATTAAATGACTGTCCAACCTAGAGTACCAAGTTCTAGGTGCTTGTTTTAAGCCATAGAGAGCCTTTTTCAGCTTGTAAACATGGTTAGGATTCTCTTTGCATATAAATCCTTCAGGCTATTCAACATAGACCTCTTCATCTAAATAGCCATTCAAAAAAGATTTTTTGACATCCATTTGATAAACAGTAAAGTTTTTATAAACAGAATAAGCCAAGAATATTCTGATGGATTCTAATCTAGCTACGGGTGCAAAGGTTTCACTGAAATCAATACCTTCTTGTTGAGCATAGCCTTTGTAGATAAATCTTGCTTTGCTACGAATAACATTACCATTTTGATCAAGCTTATTTCTATAAATCCATTTGCCTCCAATGACATTCTTGTCATCTGGTCTTGGGACTAACTCCCAAGTCTGATTTTTCTCAATTTGATCAATTTCTTCTTACATAGCATTAAGCCAACATGAGTCTATGAGTGCTTCATTAAAAAATTTAGGCTTAAACTGAGTAACTCAACAAAAAGCAATTTGTGCCTTTTCATCAGATTCTGTAGCCTTTCTTCTAGTTTGAACTCCTGCATTTTTATTCCCAATAATCTGATCTTTGGGGTGATATATAGCTAGAGTTTTTGAAGGAGCATTTGATGCAACCTTTTTAGGACTTTCTTTTTCATTTTTAGGGCTTGCTGATTCAGTAATAGACTTTGTTGTTTCAGCTCCTTCTGAAATTATTTCAAGTTTAAGTTCTTCTTCCTCATTATCCTACAAAGATTCAACATTCAAATGTGGTCTTTCATCAAATTTTACATTATCAACTTCAACAATCTTATTAGGCCTTTTGTTGAGACATTTATAAGCTTTTCTGTGAGTTGAGTATCCCAAAAAGATACCTTCATCACTCTTGGATTGAAAAGTTCCAAGGTTATCATCATCCTTTTTGATAAAACGTTTACTTCCAAAAAATTTAAAGTATTTGACAAAAGCAGTTTTTCCATACCACAGTTCATAAGGAGTGTGTTTAGATTTCACTCTAATCTGCACTCTATTCAAAATGTATACAGTTGTATGAATAGCTTCTTTCCAGTACATATCAGGCAACTTAACTTCATCTAGCATGGTTCTAGCCATTTCTTTTATAGTTGTGTTTTTACGTTCAACTACCCCATTTTGTTGAGGTGTTTTAGTTGCAGCATACTGCCTTTAATACTGTGTTGTTCACAGTAATCAATAAAATTGTGAGAGGTGAACTCACCTCCTTTGTCTGATCGAAGGCATTTGAGTTTCAGATCAGATTCCTTTTCAACCATTTTACGAAAGATTTTGAACCTTTCAAAGGCTTCTAATTTGTGCTTAAGAAATGAGACCCAAATCATTCTAGTATAATCATCCACAAAAAGCATAAAGTATTTTTCACCATTAATAGACCTTGTTCTAGTTGGTCCACATAAATCAGTATGCACTAGTTGTAGAGGTTTTGATGAAGAGTGTTCTTTTGTTTTGAAACTGATTTTAGTTTGTTTACCACTTAGAAATTCTTTGCACATAGAATTTTCTGGCTTGTTAAGAACCGGTAAACCTCTAACATTCTGATTTTTACTAATTCTAACTAGATTTTCAAAGTTTATGTCCTAATCTTTTATGCCATAACCAACTCTCTTCAATTTGTCCCATTAGACACATACCTTGATTATTGTCATTGCATGATGAGTCAAGAAGATTGTACACATTTCCTTTTGTCCTCCTAGCTGCAACAACCTTCCCAAGCTTGTTTTTAATCTCACAACCCTACGAAGTGAAAAGAACATGATAACCACTATCAAAAATTTGACTAATACTTAGAAAATTGTGCTTGAGACCTTCCACATAGTACACATTATAGATAGGAGTGTCTTCATTCAGAAGGAGTGAACCTCTACCTTTAATTTGAATGCCAGAGTTATCACCAAACATAACATATCCACCCACATAATCTTCAAGATTTATAAACTTATCCTTGTCCCCAGTCATATTATTAGAACATCCACTGTCCAGGACCCATAAGTCCTTTTTCTTGGAATGAAAAGAAGTTTGAACCAACATAGTTTGTTCAATGTTGTTAATAGTCTTAGGTTTCCAAACCTTTTTAATTTTATGTTGTTTCGACTGCAGATAAGCTCTGCATTGTTTGACAGAATGTCCCAAAGTATTGCATTTAAAACATCTGATCTGTCTAACAAAACCATGGTGTTGCTTAAGACCAAACCTGGGCATTCTAGAATTCATAAGCCTACAAGTGCTCACCTTATGACCAAATTTGTTACAGAAAAAAAATAACCATAGAAAAAAGGATTGACTCTATATGAAGGTCTATTATATCTTAAAAACTTAACATGATCCTTACCAAATTCTGAGTGATTTGAACCTGAACCTTTGACTTTAGAAGATGGGTTTTGTTTTGCATTGTTAGTTGAGTATTCACCCTTTTCAAAACCAACACCAGTTTTATCAGTATACATCTTTTGCTTGCTGAGCATCTCATTCAATTTTAGAGTGATTTCATATTTTTCATTTTCCTTCCTAAGAAGGACTACTTCTTGTTCTAGTTTTTGAATTTCTTGATCTTTGCAGCTTACAGTCTCTCGAAGACAAACTTCAACTCTTTTAGCTTCTTCAAGCTGAGTTTTTAGAGAGACCATTTCTTGATCTGGTTTATGTTCTTAAGCAAGAACTTGTTTTTTGAGTTTTCTGATTTCTTGTAAAGCACATTTCAGCTCACTTTCAAGATCTACTTCACCTTCTTCAACGTCAATCGTGTTTGAATCATTTTGCTGAGTAATTTCAGCCATGAACAAGGTTTCATCTTCAAACTCAATATTAGACTCATCCTTAGTAAATAGACTTTTCTTCTTTTTGAAATAGAATTTTCGTTTAGGTTTGAAGGCCTTCTTCTTAGGTTGTATTTCACTTGTCTCGTTGTCACAAATTTGATCATCATAGGGACACTTTGCAGCAAAGTGACCTATTTTTCCATAGTTGAAACATTTAAAGGGAAGTTTTCCCTTATATTTTCCTGACCCCTTTTTAAGTATTCTAGCAAAATGGGATTCTTTAGAATCAGACAACTTTGATTCACTAACTTTGAATTTTTCTTTCTTTTCAGTGTTAAAGGCAGTTTCTTTTCCTGTTGAATTGTTTTTGCTAGTTCTCATTTCATAGGCAGTAAGTATTCCTTGCAGGCTGTCTAAGGTAAGTTTATCAAAGTGTTTCTTTCCTTCTAGGGCTGAAACCTTAGATTCAAATTTGGATGGTAAGGTTCTAACAACCTTTGTGACCACATCAAATTCATTAACCTCTTGACCTAGACCTTTCATAGCATTGACAACTTCATCAACTCTTAAAAAATATTCAGCCACTTTCTCATCATCCTTCATTTTCAACTCCTCAAACTGATGTTTGAGTGTAATGATTTTTGACAATTTGACTTTCTCATTCCCTTGATATATAGTTTCAAGTTTATCCCAGATGGCATGAGTAGATTTGCAATGCATGACTTTAATAAACACATCTTTAGTTAACCCACACAAGGGGCATGCTTAGCTCTAGCATTCATTTCATACTTCTTTTTAGCAACATCAGTGGGAATAGTGGCTGGTACATTGTAATCTTCTAAAAAAATGCTCCAAACATCAACATCAAAAGAAACAAGAAAAGCTTCCATTCTTATTCTCCAGAACACATAATTTTTTCCATCAAATAATAGAGCTCTGGTTACAGAGGCACCGTCTTGAGAATGTGCCATTAAAAACAAACTCCAAGACCAAGATCAATCCAAAGTAATTAAACCTATCAGAGGACCCCATGGTTTGATACCAATTTTTGGAGTTAAAATGACACTGAGAGGGGGAGGGGGTGAATCAGTGTCTTAGCAGATTTGAAATTTTTTAAAAATTCAAAAACATAGCTTAGATTTGATCTCAATGTTATTCTGATTAATGCATTCATGAGTTGAATGTAATCATTCATAAATAGAATTGAGAAAAATAATAATCGCAACAGTGTACTGAAACAACAACAACATAGTAAAGCAATGAGAACACAGAAGAATAAAGTGACACAAAATTTGTTGAGTGGAAAATCCTCCTAGGGTATAAAAACCACTCCCTAAATGCCTTCCAAGCTTAATCTTTTAATCAACTATTCACAATGCCTTATAGGCTGATTTTTGAGCACCCACTCAAGGAGCACCAACCCCTCATTTAGATATATCTATCTCAAGGAGTACCAACCCCTCAAATTATGTTTTGAACAATAATAATAACTTAGAGGATTTCTCTGTTTTTAGCTAAGCACATATTCTCTATTTTCTCGTCTACAAAATACCTTAAAGATTCAACAATTGAATCCCTAAAATACTTCATAGAGAAAAAATTTACAATCTTTGCATCTTGTTATTTAGATTTTATTGCAGAGTTTTTTCCATATATTTTCATATAGCCAAAGAATGATAATCTTAGAATTACAACAATAGCAACAGAAAAGAGTTTTCTACTTCTATTTATACATCTGCCAGATAGGTAACTATCTTCAGGAGTAATGACAGAACAACCAACCCAGCTAAGAGCCATTCTCAACAAATCTGTAACTTATGAGTTCATTTTACTACATAAAAATCGCAACTATCCACCACAAAAAATCATAACCTCTAATGCATGAATGACAATAGTCAATGAGGGCATCATTTTTCATACTAGTAACAGAGATGTAGAGAGCAGTTAAAGAAAAATGGTGATTATAAACCAGTATGTGCAGTATGAAATGCATAAATAAAAATACCAGACAAATCTGTAACTCCCATGGCTCCATCAACCACTGTCGAGCTTCTAGCCAGAAATGCACCAAATAAACCTTCCATAAACCATTATAAAAATAGTTACAACCAGCAACAACAGAAATGTAAACACTCAAGATGGCGGCCAGGCTAGGGTTCAATACCTAGCTAAAAGAGTAAACTCAAAAAGTTTTCCCTATTCTTTTTTTATTTCCATCGATGACACGTTATGCCAAAGGAAACTTTAACATCACCAGATAACCTTATGTTTGTCGCTTTTGCCAAGACCCATCAGAGTCGGGAGAAGTCATAACGAATAAATAATGTCATGCTGAGAGCTCATTACATCCTTTTGGTCGATGAGACAAAAAGGTTCTCTCACCAAAATGAAACCATCATTCGCTATCGCTATAGCTTTAGATATCAGAGAGACATCATATAGATCAACTGTGTTATACCGAAAGTCATTCATTTGACTTTGTCGACAAGACACACCATCCTCGCCATGACCTCACATTGATGAAAGAGTCTCACCGAAAAAACTTTTCAACTCTTATGTGTCACTGTAACCTACAATCTTCGGGGAGACCTCTTGGATAATACTTTGACATACTAAAAAGAAAATTTATTCACCGAGTCACTAAGACAATGCCAATCTCTCGTCGAACACAATTCATAAGACTTGGTCAGTGAGACCAAAAAGTTTGCTATGACATTCCACTGAAGCAAAACTCTTGCCGATACGCATCCATCCACCACCAGTCGGTGTGACATTGCATATTCATTATAACCTCATGTTGGAGCCTTAAGCTCTTGTCGATGAGTGTCCATTTAATCTTCGATCGATGTGACATACCAATATCTTCTGAGACCACATACTGACAGAATAACATATGCCGATAGAGATTTCTTATGTCAATGAACCACCTTATGAGTTAGTCGGTGAGACCCGACTCATTCGGTAAGACCTCCCAGTGGTGAACACAACTAATGCCTATAGACCTTTCCACTGTCGCCAAGACAACAGGAATGTCAAGCCGAAAGTAGCCTGTATGTTAAATTCAATTGACATGACATCAGAAATGTCTTGCCGATAGGCAACATAGACATTTTCAATGTGGATCGGGGAGACCCTACCATACTCATGCCGATATGTGTAAGCCCGAATGAGAAACAACCAATCCCTGTGATATGCAAAAAGAACCATCCTGACAAGGAAACCAACTAAAAGAGATTTTGTCATCAAGGACAAACCATAAACACAACTAAAATCCAACAGATTCACCATAGGCAACCATAATCAACCCTTGAAAATGCTAGATCTTGAATGAAAATAAGCTTGAATACCTACAAAAATACTATAATGCTACTCCAAGACTTCAATTTTGCTTGCTACTTGTCCTTGAATGCTCTTGTGAAAAAATGTTTGATTACTCGTGAATGCTTAGATTTTAAAATTGCTCTTCTGTATTGAAAATAATGATGTAGAAGTTTGTTTATATAGGAATTACACTTAATTTACCATTATTTACTGTGAACCCCTATTCGAAGTGCCTACAAAAACACAACAAAAAAAAATGTTAGAGAGTTATTTTGTAAGCATGAACAAGGATTCCCCATGAAATCCATTCACAAAGCTAAAAATAGGAAATAAAACAAAAGAAACAATGAAGAACATAATGGAAGTATGAAATCCTAATTTAGCATGCAAACACTTGATCCCATGGGGGAGTTGGTGCAAATAGGTGTGTGGAGATTTTCCCTTTCCCAACTCCTTGAATGCAAATGTTGATTGAAGATGATTGATCCACTTGATAAGTCCCTCAATGAGCTCCAAAATCTGCAATAAACTAGTTAAGAAGATGGATGGAATTTGAGAGATATTTGTGCATAATAACTTTGCATAATTGTGGATGATAAAATGCATGGTGAAGCATTCTATTTATAGAATGTTGAAATGGAAACAAAGCCAAAATAGAGCAATGTGGGACAAAGATTTGGCCAATGGAAAAATGCCACTTGTCCAAATGTGATTGGATGAGGAATGAGCAAGTTTTGACAAATGTGCCAATAAATGCATTTTTGAATTTGAATTTTGAGAAAAGACATGTAAGAGGGGGAAAGAAAATTGCATTAAATGCCACTTGGCTCAAGGCAAGGACATGTAAGAAGAAGTAAATGCCTTGTTGGAAGGACTTGTAAGAGAAGTAAATGACATGTTGGAAGGACATGTCATTCAAATTTTGAATTTGAAATAGAAGAATATTCCTCCAAAAGATGCTTTGTTGAGGGAAAATGAAGATTTAATAAATCAATAAATTGATTTATTTGTGCAAGTGGGAAAAGCTAGAGGATTTTGAAGATTAGATTAGATTTAATCAAGATTTGATCAATTTAATGAAGATTAGGAAGTTTGACTTGTTTTGACTTAGATTTTTGGATTAATTTAAATCAAACAAGAGAGGAAATGATTTAATGAGTTTAATTAAATAAACATGTTTTGATTATTTAATTAAAGAGATTGAAGTAAGATTAAATTAAATAAGATTTTAGTTTATTCAATTTAATAGATAGACTTTAGAGATTTAATTAATTAAATAAAATTAATTATTTAATTAAAAGAGATGGAGAATGATTTAAGAGACTTAATTAAACACATGATTTGTTTAATTAAGAGAAGAAAACAAATGAATTTAATCAAATAAAGATATTCAATTAAATGGTTAGGTCGGGGAATGATTTAGGATGAAATGATGTCGGTAGTCAGACTTAGATGCGTAATGTCAACTTGTACATTTTGCGTGTCTACATTTTGCCCCTCTTTGAAGCAATGTACTTGTTGCATTGATTCAAAGAATGATCTTGTCATGATCAAAATCAAAAAAATTCTAATTTTTCGAATGCCCCACTATTGCCCCAGTGAGAAGAATTGCACTGGTATATTGCCCCCTCGAGATGTTGAATGGGAATGCCAATTGCCAATCAAAATCGTGATAAAATGCGAGAGGAGTGGTTGATGTAGATGAATGGACATTCATTAGCTGTGGGTAGCTTCATGTACCAACTGGGATATAAATGTTAGTAAAGATAGAAGAATGTGATAGAAGAATGAAAGAATGAGATGATCATGCAAATGATGATGACTACTTTCTGTGGAGTTGGGATTTTCAAAGGGTGAATTTCCTTATGTTTGACAATACATGCAGTACGATGCATCAAGGTATCAAGAACCAGGATGGCGTTGTACCTAGTGTGATGGACACTGACTCGACAAATCGGATAGGAGTATTCTTGTTCACACTTGACATATGGAACACTGTCCAGAGAATAGTTCAAATATCTTGGACCAAAACATAGGAAGGCAAGCCTTTCTATGTGGTCAACAAGAAACTTAAAACACCCTCGCTATAGACTAAACAAAAGCATGCATGACCAAGGTTATATTACAAAGATATCCAACAAGCACAGTAGACAAAAGATAATGATTGTTGCCCCATTCCTATCTCTCTAAATCCTTTGTTCGGACATCATTGAGAGGTCCTTGGAATGAGCACAATGAGATAAATCAAACAAAATAAAGTAAGTGAGCAAACAAACTAATGTTCTTTGTACTGTTAGCCGAGAGAAACAATGTTTTGAAAGATGGGAGCCGAAACTTATTGCCAAAAGATAATGTCCATTATCGGAACGGATCCTAGGACATGTTAATGAAACGTCATTTCATTTACCCAAAGTGGTTGGTTTGATAAAAGTGCCCATTGTTGGAACAGATCCTAGGACATGCTTTTATCAAATGATGATGAAATTGATTTATGATTTATATGCCATTGATAAGAAAAGAGTTGACCAACTTGCTTGTTGACTGACCTATACTTGAGATTTTGACAGTTTAGGTTTTCACATTTGACTGCTAGACTTGTTTCCAACTGTTTTACCAAAGGTTGAGGGTGATGACGATTTATTATGGATGATTGATTATTGCGAGTGTAAGCGAGATGAGGCAGATGGATTTTTTTCAAATATTTGGATGTTTTTGGAGTTTTGCAATGTTTTGAGGCTGTTTTTGGTATTTTTTCTAGATTTTCAAATGTTTTGATTTTCAATTTTCCAATGTTTTGAGATTTTCTAAGATTTTGACCAAGAGACTAACCTAAAGACCTATCCTAGGGGCCTTGGGGGCTGATCAATAGATTAGCCTTGCCTACGTTATACATGCAGAGACCACGTAGTTCGACTGACAACTTGACCGATTTACAAATGAAGATATACATGATGAGATGTCAGTTTATTATGATGGACTCCTATAGGACTGACCAAATGTCTCGGGGGATAATCAAAGATCAACCTTGCCTACGTTCAAGCTCAGAGATGACGTAGTTCAACAAGACGACTCTGTTTTTAACTTTTTGAATGACTTTTTGACCTGTTTTTGGATTTTGATATGTTTTGAATGTTTTTGGATTTTCTAATTTTCTGATGTTTTTGGATTTTTTGATGTTTTGATGTTTTTGGATTTTCTAATTTTCTGGACTTTAAGATCATACACGAATCCGATCCGATGAGAACGTGCCCCCAGCGTGAGGCAATAGACTACTCCGATATAGGTAGGACAAACTGACCTTTTAAGTGGGCCGAGTAGCTCTAGGAGGAATCATGACACAAACACAAGACCAAGCTATGGTGCAGATGTGGATGGAAGGGTGAAATGCGATGATATGCAATGGGTGAGTGAATGATGCAAAGGAAGTCACAGAGACCAAGATGGATGGAGAGTGCTTATTTACACAAGGTGCCTGTTTGCTAGGTTTTCACCAAGGTACTTGCCCAAAGTGCCATCGAAGTGGTTTTCACTAGAGGACGATTTTTTCTATTTACTGTTTTCTTGATTTTTTGATTTTTTTATTGTCACCAAGACGCTTGTTTGCCAAGTTTTCGCCGAAGTAACCATTTTTTCAAGACTTTTTATGATTTTTTGGATTTTTTGGTTCTATACCTTGAAAGATCTAGGCATAAAACTTTTTGAGATGGGAGCTATTCATTGGCTCCTATAGGGGTTCCCCTTCGGGTGTTGAGAATTGATATGCCCCTAATTTGTAGCTTGTTGTGATGACAAAGGGTCCCAGCCAGTTGGGTTCAAACTTGCCCTTGCCATTTGGGTTCAAGACATTCTTCTGATTCTCTTTTAGCACCAATTCTCCAACCTAGAAAGTTCTGCTTCTAATTTTCTTGTTGTAGCTCCTTTTGAGTCTATTTTGATACACTTGCAGATGGTTTAAAGCGTCCAAATGTCACTTATCCAATAGTTCCAGCTCGTTCAGTCTTGAAACTCGATACTCCTTGTCCGTGATGAGGTTTTGCAATGATACTATGAGGGATGGTAGCTCGATCTCAATGGGCAAGATGGCCTCTGATCCATAGACCAAGGAAAATGGTGTGGTACCAGTGGGTGTGCGGATGCTGGTTTGGTAAGCCCAAAGGGCAGGATTAAGTTACAAATTCCAGTCACGACCTGCATCTTTGACTGTTTTCTTAAGGATTTTGAGGATGGTTTTATTTGTAGCTTCTACTTGGCCATTGCCTTGGGGATAGTATGGGGTGGAAAAGCGATGTTGGATTTTGAATTTATCACATAGGTCACAGACTTCCTGATTTTTGAATGGTGTCCCATTATCTGAGATAATGGCTTGTGGGACACCATAGCGGCATATGAGATAGTTTAGGATGAACTTTGAGATCTGCTTTCCTATTATGTAGGTCATAGGTATGGCTTCAACCCACTTGGTGAAGTACTCAATTGTAGTTATAATGAATTTGTGGCCGTTGGATGAGGTGGGTGTGATTTTCCCAATGAGATCGAGTCCCCACTGTGAAAAGGGCCATGGTGTGATGATTGGATGAAGCTCTTGAGCTGGAGCATGGATGAGGTCCCCATGTTGCTGACATTGTAGACACTTCTTGACGTATTCATGTGCCTCTTTGTCCATGGTAGGCCAGTAATACCCACTCCTTAGCAATTTCTTGGCCAAGGTCATGCCACTTGAATGAGAACCATAGATGCCATTGTGTACCTCAGTTAGGGTAGCCGAAGCCTCCTTAGGGTTAAGAAATCTTAGTAAGGTTCCTTCCATGCTTCTGTGATATAGGGTTTCTCCTAAAATGACAAAACAAGATGCTTTCTTGATAAAGGTTTGTCTAAGGCTTGAACGCAAATCGGCGGGAATGATACCTATCCTAAGGTATGTGTAAATTTCTTGGTACCACTGATTGTTTGGACCAACGATTTCACCGACAAATTCTGACTCTGGTACCTTGAATGCTGGTACGAGAAGCTGCTCTAGTAAGAAGTCGTATTTCAGAACATTTTGAGGGATCTCTAAGAGTGATCCAATAGTTTCCATTGCGTCTGCTACTCTGTTGTTGGTTCTTGGTACTTGCTTGAATGTGATGTCAACAAAAGATTCCTTGAGATTTTCCACCAGCCTTTTGTATGGAGTTAGCTTATCATCCTTTGTTTGGTACTCATTGTTCACTTGATTTATGATAAGCTGTGAATCTCCATATACCTTCAATGTCATAATGTTCCACTATACTACTATCCTGAGACCTATAGTTAAAGCCTCATATTCTACAATGTTGTTGGTTCAAGGGAATGCTAGTTTGTATGATCTTGGTATACAATCCCCTTGTGGAGTGATGAAGAAGATACCAGCTCCTAACCCATGTTGTGTGTAGGAGCCATCAAAGTATAGTTTCCAATGAGTAGCTATGTCAATGTTCAAAATGGATTCATCTAGAAATTATGAAACAAGTGGGTTCTCCGCATAGATAGGTGCGTCTGCCAGCTGGTCTACAATGACCTATCCCTTGATTGCCTTGCGCTCCACATACTCAATGTCATATTCTGATTATATCATTACCCACTTAGCCATTCTTCCCATAAGCATTGCCTTTGAAAGAAGATACTTTAGGGGATCAATTTTAGCTATGAGTTTGATCTTGTGTGCCAACATGTAGTGTCTAAATTTTTGGGATGCAAACACCATTGCTAGGAAAGCTTTTTCAATGAATGTATAGTTTAACTCATGGCCCATCATTGTACGACTGATGTAGTAGATGGCTCTTTCTATTCCATTTTCATCATGTTGTGCTAGGAGAGCACCAAGGGCTGATGCAGTTGCTGAGATATAAAGGATCAATGGTTTGTTCTGAATTGGAGGCCTTAGTACTAGAGGTGTTAACAGAGATTCCTTGATTTTGTTGAAGGATTTTTCACATTTTTTGTCCCATTTGTATGTTACCCCCTTGTGGAGTAAGTGAGAGTAAGGGATTTGTTTATCTGCTAATTGTGCTATGAACCTGCGAATTGACTGAAGCCTGCCTTGGAGACCTCTCAGTTGTTTCAATATCCTAGGAGCTTCCATTTCAAGTATTTCTTTCACCTTTGCTAGATCAATCTCAATGCCTCTAATTGACACTATGTAGCCCAACAGCTTTCCTGATTGTACACCAAAGACACACTTCTTGGGATTCAAACGAATCTTGTATTCTTCTAGTCTGTCAAAGATAGCACTCAAGACCGATATATGATCCTTCCTCTTTTTGGATTTTCCCAGGATGTCATCGACATAGTCCTCAATTGTTTTGTGGATCATGTCATGGAATATTAGTGTCATGGCCCTTTGGTATGTGGCCCCGGCGTTTTTTAAGCCAAATGGCATTACGTTCCAGCAGTATGTTCCCCAAGGACAAGTGAAAGATGTTTTATGTTGGTCTTCCTCTACAATTCTTATCTGATTGTAGCCTGAAAATCCATCCATCAAGGAAAGCATCTCATGCCTCACGGTCATGTCTACAATCATATCAATGTTAGGCAATGGGAAATCATCTTTTGGGAAAGCCTTGTTCAAGTCCCTAAAGTCCATACAGATTCTTATGCCCCCAGTTGGTTTTGAAACTAGTACTAGATTGGAGACCCACTCAAGGTAGGCAATCGTTTGTATAAATCCTGCATCTAGTAGTTTCTGGAGTTCCATCTTGACTAATCGAGCAATCTATGGGTGCATCTTTCTCAACTTCTATTTTACAGGTTTAGCTTTAGGATAGACTGCCAAGTGATGAACCACTACCTCTGGATCCAATCCTGGCATATCAGCATAGGTCCACGCAAATTTTATCTTCCTCTCCTTTAAGAAGGTAGCCAACTCCTCTTGTTCTTTGCATAATAATGACTCAGCGTAGAATGTAATATGAGGAGTTTCTTATGTTCCCAGATTGATGGGGTTGCACTTTTCTACTAGCATAGCTAACTTTTCTTGGTGTATAGCTGTAAGAGGAAGATTGAATCCCCCATCCTCAGGAACCTCAAAGAGGTTTTCACCATTGGATGCATCCTTTCTTTTTACTTTTTCAGAGTCAGAGAGTGCCACAAGTTGGTTTTCACTCAAGGACTTGGAGATTATTCTCAATTCTTTATTTTTGCGACTGAGGGATTCAATCGTTTCTCCATAGTATGCATGTGTATCTAGCTCTATGATAAAACCTACCTTATGATCCCCACATGGAATGTCATCCCTAAGTCCCATGAATTTTGAGAGCACCTCATCATTTTCAAACATGTCAAGAATTGGTGGTCCTCGTTGGTCGTAATCAATCAGTTGGGGATAGACTAATCGGATTTCATTGCTTTGGTTTTCAGACTCATAAGACAAGGTGCTAATCATAAGGACATTAGTATCCTCAAACAACAAAGGTAATCCTATTTCTGGTGACTCAATTAAATCAGTGGGCATTCCTAAAGTCATGGAGGATTGTGGAGTAGCTACAGATTCCTGAGGAGGCGTTCGGTTCTGTCTACCATGGGCACCTTGACCAAGTACAGTTACCTTAGGAGTAGGATGACCAATGCCAAGATTTTTTATTTGCTTCTCAGGTATAATGGGTATTACACGCCCGTTATTATCTTGGCCTAACCCTTGGTTCCGGTTATAGCCCATCGAGAGCATCATCTTCATACCTTTGTTTTGTTCGTCCATAGGCAATTCAACTGCTGGTATATCATCTTGATAGAGGAGATGAGATAGATCCCCCTCTAATGTTTCTTGACCAAGATCTCCTACACTTGTGAAGGTAGGGTTTCGTTCATAGGAGCCTTGAGATGTTGAAGCTTCTTGTGATTGTGGTCGTCCTCTTGATCTAGGAGATTGTGGTAGCTCTCCTACTACAAAAGCATTCTTAGGCATTGAATAGTTTCCACAACCATCATCTTGTATTATGACTTTGATATCAGAAAAGGTGGGGATGGCGGGGGTGGAGGGTGTCTCTGTCGCAGAAGTGAGAGTGGCGGGATCCACATAAGGTGTTGATGGGCCTTCATCATTCTTGGGTACTTGCGGGATCTTGTAGTATTTTGCCTCTAGATTTTTGCAGTAGGCAAATGGCTCAGGATCTCCATGGATAGTAACCTCTTGACCTTCATGTGTGAATTTCACACATTGATGAAAGGTTGAAGCTACAGCTTGCATTGCATGTATCCATGGTCGCCCTAGGAGAATGTTGTATGGTAAATCAAGGTCCAAGACCTGACAGTTGGTTTGCATGATGGCGGGTCCAACCTGGACAGGAAGCTGAATGGTGCCTTGGGATACCCTTTCCTGGTCATCGTATGCTCTTATTGTGATGCCTTTTCCTTTGTCAATTGAATCCTCTAAAATGTTCAAATTCTTTAGAAGCTTTAAGGAGCAAATATTTAAGCCTGCACCTCCATCCACCAAGACTCTCTTGACTTTCTTTTTATTTACGTACACCTCCAGATGAAGTGCACGGTTGTGAGATGGTTGTGTGGGGAAGTCTTGTTTAGAAAATGTAAGAATGTTAGGTGTGGTGATACTTGCGACCATAGCTTGGAATTGTTCTGCATCTAGATCTGCGGGGACAGTAGATGACGCCAAAGCTTCTTCTAGAATCTTTTTGTGTGCAGATGAGATTTTGAGTAACTCCATGATGGAGATATGTGTAGGGGTTCTTTTCAATTGATCCAAGACATTATAGCCACTAGGGTTAGACCTTGGATTGGATGTGGAATTTCTACTTGGTTGGGATGGTGCTGCAATGGTAACCTTTCCACCTCTTGTGGTGACTCCACAATCGGCTTGGGCCCCTTTGATGGTGATGACTCCACAAAACTCATCTAAACAAGCGACAACACCCTCGTATGTGTGGTTGACATTTTTATAAGCCCCTTTTCCTTTGTCTTGATCTTTGTTTCCTTTGTTCCATGATTCGGCATCGGATTCGTGTAAATCTTGAGATCTTTGTTTCCTGATGGTGCTTCCACATCTATGATTTTGTCATCTATGAGGTCTTGAATTAGATTTTTGAGCCTCATGCAGTTGTTTGTCATGTGTCCCTTGAGTTTGTGGAAGTCGCAAAGATAATTCTCATTATACCATGGTGGCTTGACCGATGGTTCTTGATAATTATTATGTGTAGGGACCATTATCAATTTTTCATCTACCAATCTTTTCATGATTGCTTCAGCAGGTTCCCCAAGGAGTGTGTATTTTCGTTTGGGGAAGAACTTGTTTCGCTGTGGTCCTCCTTGATTATCAAGTGTTGTTTGTGTTTTGGTTATGGGATGGTTGGACCACAGTATTGACTTGTCGATTGCTTTGATTGGTATTTTGGTGTTGTTGTTGTTGGGATGGTGGATTGTTCTTCCGTGGGGCACTAATGACAACTTTGGCGTCAATGACACCATCGTTGGTTACATTACGATTCTTTGCCCATGTTCGTGGTTTGTCATGATAATTGGATGATGAGCGGCCTTCTTGATATGATGAAGTTTCTCCCTGTGTGGCAAGGGCTCGTTCGATATTGAGCGCCCTAGGGATCAACTGGTCGTAAGTGGTGATGTTTTGCACTTTGAGGTGGAAGGCCAAGGGCCCATCAAGATTCGCAATGATAGTTCCCACTTGTTGCTCTTCAGGCATGGACCACTTGCTTCGATTAGCTTTGGATCGCCATCGTTGTAAGAAAGCACCGAATGATTCATTTTTCCCTTGTTTGAGAGCTGATAATTCCTGTAAGCTAACCTCCATGGGAGTGTTGAAGGAATAATTCTGTATGAAGGCATCTATGATTTCCTGGAATTTTTTGATTCCAGAAAGTCAAGAAAACCAATCAATAGCATTTCCAGCCAAGCTTCTTGGGAATAATCTCATCAAGTACGTTTCATCGTAAGCCACCTCCATGCAATGTACTTGGAATTCCCTGATGTGATCTTCAGGGTTACCCGTTCCACGATATTTGTCAAATTTAGGGATCTCAAACCCTTTTGGGAATGGTTTCATTTCTACGCTCCTATCAAATGGATAAGGGCATAGGTTTTTTTGTGGTTTTGGTGTCCTTCCTGATTGAAGGTCAAGCACTTGTTGTGACAGAAATTTAATTTGTGTCGTGACATCCAATTGTGGATCAGGAGGTGGAATGAAGGTGTTCTGGGGGGGTGGAGTGGGTGTTTGAATGGGTGGAATGTTTTCTTGTTGTGCCATGTATGCTTTCAACAACGCTTGTTGATGATCTTGCTGTTGTTGCGCTAATAGAGCTTGTTGTTGTGCTTGTTATTGTTGTTCCAACAATGCTTGTTGTTGGTCAGCTAGGGCTTGTTGTGCAGCTTCTTGTTGCTCTTGGTATTGCTCTAATGCTTGCTGATATGCAAGTTGTTGGGCTGCTTGTTGTTGTGCGAAGTACTGTGCTTGTGCTTGCACTCGTGCTTGGGCATCTTGGGCATCTTGGGCATCTTTTGCAGCTTGAGTAGCTTGTGCGACTTGAGGAGCTTGTGCAGCTTGTGCAGCTTGTGTGACTTGAGCAACTTGTGCGGCTTGTGCAGCTTGTGTAGCTCATTGTTGTTGTTGCAACAAAGCTTGGGCTTGTGCCACTTGTTGTGCTTGTTGTTGTTGCAGCGATGCTTGAGCTTGATTTCACTGTGAAGCTTGAGAAGCATGCGTGGCTATAGGTGCTTGCTGAATTGTTTGATATTGTTGGAGCAATTGTTGGTATGCTTTGAATGTAGCGTTGTAATGGATTACTTGGCTTGGTCGCAATGGTGGTGGTGGGAGGTTGCGATGTAAGGGGTGTGATGGGGGTAGTGGAAGTTTGAGGTATAGTGGATGTAGTGGTTGGAGTGAATGTGGTGATAGGTGCATTTGGGATGGGTGAAGTGATAGGAATGGTGGGACTAGGTGATGTGGTAGGAATGGTAGAGATGAGTGAAATAGTGGGTCTTTGAGAGACCATATTTTGATTAGCTATCATGCGTTGGTTTGATGTGGATGGTGTGTTTGAAAGATGTGATGTACCCCCTTGGTTGGATGAATTGATTTGGATGGGGTGATTTATGTTAGGGAAAGGTGGAAATATAGGTAAAGGGGAGATCCCTAAACCAAAATATGGTGTTGACATGGTGGGAGGTGTGAATGGTTTGAATGGTGGAAAATTTTCTTGTGCAAATGAAGAGACAAATCCGTAAGGTCTCTCTATTTTAGATGAGCTTGCTTGTACCAAAGGTCTAGACACTTGCGTGTCAAGGGAAAATGATGAGGTGGTTTGGTAAGGAACCTCAGATGTATCGATAAATCCAAGTGGGTTGTAAAGTGGATTTTGATGCGTGTTGAAGAGGGTGTCATCCTCATTGATAGTAGGTTCTATGGTGGTAATGGAAGTGGTCGATTGTGGAAGGGTGTTTTGGTCATTTGGTATAAGAAGCGCATCCTCAACAGTGTTGAGAATTGATGGATTTATTTTAGTCATTGTGCGAAGAAACTTTTGTAGTTTTGGTTGTTTGAGCATCTCAAGAACTTCTTCCTCACTTAGTTCTGTTGGTGCGATGTCTTCCACCAAGACCTCTTTTTGTGGATCGTGTGTAGTGATAGTGAGGTCTGGAAGTGGTGTGTTTTGGATTTCTGGAATGTTTTGGCTTAGATCACTTGTGGTTGATGTTTCTTGATTTAACTCCATGTTCCTCTTGTGTTGTGATCTTGTTTGAACCATAAAAGAGCAAACTAGGATGTGTAAAAGATCAAAGATGTGAAGATGAAAGGTGTATGATATATGGATGAGAATGGAGTTTTGAATTTGTATTGAAAATCTTGATGTGATGCTAGGTACTTTGGGTTTGCTTTGATTGATGTTTGTTTGATGTTTAGACTTTGAATTCTATCTTTTGAATGTTGATGTTTGAGCAAGAGATATCCCCAAGATGTTTGGATGATGATCTAAAAAAGATAACTAATGCTCATAAAGGATAATTTGATTTAGGAGTGAGAATAGGATGTGTCTACTCACAAGCTAACCAAAAGATAATCCAAATTAGTGATGGGAGAAGGATGCATCTATCCACCATTAATTTGAACAAAGTGATAATTCAACTAAGCATGTGCAAAAGGATTCATTCACACACACTTGAGTTGAACAAGTTTGATGTTTGATGTTTGAAGAATTCAAAGTCTCATGTTTGAAAGGTTTTGATGTCTACCAAAGGAGCCTAGCATAGTTGTGTCAAGATTTTCTCAAAATGTTGGTGAGATGTTTATGGTTGATGATGTTTTTGATGGATGAATGTTTGTTTTGATCTTAGAATGACCCTAGTTTAGACTTTTGTTTAACAAGACCAAGGTATTGAAGAACATGTTATGCCCTAAGCAAGGTATCCAATCCCTTGAAACAATCTTGGATTTTGTGTGTAGTAAAATGAATATAAAGTGGGGTTGTCTCTTGAAGCATGTCTATAGAAATTAGCCAACAACTTTTCTCTAAAATCATATAACCTTTTGAGTCTTTGTTGATGTTGTTTTGGGCTAAGTTTCTTTTTCTTGGGTTTTTGTATCTTGACCTTGTGAGAAATCATTGAAAAGACATGTGTGGGGCTCAATTGCTTATCTTTGCTTTTAATGACTTCTTTTTACCAAATACACTTTCTTGATTATGTTTCAAACTAAAGATGTCCTCTGTCAAAATTCCTTTTCTTCCCACAAAGTGTTGTGTGGGAGTTCCAAGAAATTGAGGCAAAGGGATTTCCTAGGTTAACCCTAGTTAGAGCAAATGACGATATAAACTCAAGTGCTAAGAAACCTCTAAGGACATAATCCCAAGGGAAAGCAACAACACTTAAATTTTTCAAAAGGTATTTGTTCTATCAAAAGGGGTTTGAAATTTGCATGATCATGTTTAAGTGTTTATTTTCCAATGTTTATGAACAAGCATGTGTTTTTGTAACCCAAAAGCATGTACAATCCTATGGATGTGATAGACAATGCTTGTTGAGTCCCCACTTGGACAAGTCCAGCTACGCCTACTTTTAGCGGATGGTTAGATGCTTGACCCCACTAGCTCCCCTCCACAACACTCACTTATACGAGGCAGCCAAGCACCAACACCCATGAAACTCCCATGGCATGCTTTCCATCTCTACTAAAAGCCGTAAAATTGTGGGGCGGCTTTAGAACGACCATTCTTGCACCAACAAACAGATAGGATTTTGGCCTTTTCTAAACAAGGGTTTTAATAAGGATTTTCCATTCATGGAGATTGACCCATATGGCAAGAGTCCCCTTTCAAATCCATCTTGTTGGAGCCAACCGCATGATAATGGAATTTAACCAATACCCACATTTATATCCCGGCTGGAAATACTCTTGGCTTTAGAGTGTTACCGGTTGAGTCGTTCCCTTGGGTGAGTACTTTTTCCCCAAGGTAGGCCCTCTAGGATAAACAAAAGCGAATGAAGAACAATATTCGTAACTCGGTCAATCCTTGTAGGCAATAAGGAGAGAGAATATATGCAACAAAGCTCCCACTCACACTCACACAATAGTTTGTTCAATTTTAAGCCCAAATCAAAATGTGGAGGTGATTGCTTTATCTCAACCCAAAGTCATGGAAAAGACCTTTTGATTCTCAAGATTGCTATAAAGCGCGAGAGAAGCGCATACGTCCTTTTCCAATGGCTTTAGTCTAAGTAAGCCTTCACAAACAAACAAAGCTACACTTGTTCTTTTTAAACCCTCAAAGCAATGTGTGAGTTCATTTTAGAGCACCAAATCACAAGTGAAAATACATTTGTTCATTTGTTTAATCCATAAACGAAATCTAGTAAGTTGTTGATCCTAAGGTTCTTTTTAATCCTTTTGCAAGAAATAAACAAAATTAATCATTTTTAAACCCAAATGAAAGTTAGTGTCCTAAAGAAAGAAAAGGATGACAAATTCTTGAAGAAGTGTTAAACAGACACTTAAGTGTTAAAAAATACTTTGATTAGACAAAATATCATCCCCATGCTCCTTTTTCTTTTGATTTTGATTTCCAACACCATTGGATAGCTTATGAAATTCTACCCTATTTCAAAAAAAAAAGCATCAAAAAAGACCTTCGTATGACCAAGATATGGTCATTTTAAAACTGACTCATGGGCGCTAAAACAGTGATCATGGGCGTTGCAGGAATGATCATGGGCGCTGCAGGAATGAGCAGGATGATTAAGGGCGCTGCAGGAATGATCAAGAGTGCTGCAGGAATGATCAAGGGTGCTAAAAGAGTGTTCATGGGTGTTATAACAGTGATTATGGGCGCTATAACAGTGATTATGGGCGCTGCAGGAATGATTAAGGGCACTAAAACATGGATTTATAAACAGAACTGTAAAAAATGGCAAAAATTTTAAAAACTTGTTAGAATCTGTCCATCAGCCCTCCTTCTAGCGCCAATATGTGAACCCCTATTCCAAGTTCCTACAAAAACACAACAACAAACAATGTTAGAGAGTTATTTTGTAAGCATGAACAAGGATTCCCCATGAAATCCATTCACAAAGCTAAAAATAGGAAATAAAACAAAAGAAACAATGAAGAACATAATGGAAGTATGAAATCCTAATTTAGCATGCAAACACTTGATCCCATGGGGGAGTTGGTGCAAATAGGTGTGTGGAGATTTTCCCTTTCCCAACTCCTTGAATGCAAATGTTGATTGAAGATGATTGATCCACTTGATAAGTCCCTCAATGAGCTCCAAAATCTGCAATAAACTAGTTAAGAAGATGGATGGAATTTGAGAGATATTTGTGCATAATAACTTTGCATAATTGTGGATGATAAAATGCATGGTGAAGCATTCTATTTATAGAATTTTGAAATGGAAACAAAGCAAAAATAGAGCAATGTGGGAAAAAGATTTGGCCAATGGAAAAATGCCATTTGTCCAAATGTGATTGGATGAGGAATGAGCAAGTTTTGACAAATGTGCCAATAAATGCATTTTTGAATTTGAATTTTGAGAAAATACATGTAAGAGGGGGAAAGAAAATTGCATTAAATGCCACTTGGCTCAAGGCAAGGACATGTAAGAAGAAGTAAATGCCTTGTTGGAAGGACTTGTAAGAGAAAGTAAATGACATGTCATTCAAATTTTGAATTTGAAATAGAAGAATATTCCTCCAAAAGATGCTTTGTTGAGGCAAAATGAAGATTTAATAAATCAATAAATTGATTTATTTGTGCAAGTGGGAAAAGCTAGAGAATTTTGAAGATTAGATTAGATTTAATCAAGATTTGATCAATTTAATGAAGATTAGGAAGTTTGACTTGTTTTGACTTAGATTTTTGGATTAATTTAAATCAAACAAGAGAGGAAATGATTTAATGAGTTTAATTAAATAAACATGTTTTGATTATTTAATTAAAGGGATTGAAGTAAGATTAAATTAAATAAGATTTTAGTTTATTCAATTTAATAGATAGACTTTAGAGATTTAATTAATTAAATAAAATTAATTATTTAATTAAAAGAGATGGAGAATGATTTAAGAGACTTAATTAAACACATGATTTGTTTAATTAAGAGAAGAAAACAAATGAATTTAATCAAATAAATATATTCAATTAAATGGTTAGGTCGGGGAATGATTTAGGATGAAATGATGTCGGTAGTCAGACTTAGATGCACAATGTCAACTTGTACATTTTGCGTGTCTACATTTACATCTCAAAAGCTAGCATCGGGGTATGTGCGGGATCATGGTGGCCCAAAAAGTGGTTATGAGGAAAAAAAAACATCTTTCATCGACAGAAAAATGTGAAAATAACGTGTTGACTCTTTTTAGGCTCGGGGGTCACCATAGCAAACACTAAACCTAGTTTTACAAATCAAATATTTTGCAAAAAGCATATATAAAAAAACTCAGTCGCTATTTTAAAGTTTTTTTGATAGTCAACAACCCGCGGGCACTGCATAGTGAATTGATTCTTCGCGTAATAGATATCCAATTTGAAAAGGTAAGAGCTTTTTATTTTTATTTGATTTGAATAATTTCATATGGTTTTTTGTGGATTTTTTTTTAAAGTAGGGTTTTTGATTGAATTTTTATGAAAAATTTGAGTTTAGAATGAATTTTGATTAAAAAATTATTTTTTTGTGGATTTTTTTCACAATAGGGTTTTTGATTGAATTTTTATGAAAATTTGAATTTAGAATGGATTTTGATAAAAAAAATGAATGTTTTTGTGGATTTTTTTTCAAAATAGGGTTTTTGATTGAATTTTTATGAAACAATTGAGTTTAGAATGGATTTTGATAAAAAAAAAAAAGAATGTTTTTTATGGATTTTGATTTAAAAATAGTGTTTCTTATGTAATTGTATTAAAAATTAGGGAATTTTATATATTTTTGTTGAAAAGTAGGGTTTTTTTTGGATTTTTTTAAAAACTAGGGTATTTTTATAATATTTTCATTTATATTGTCTAATTTTAATTAGATTAATTATTTTTTAACTTTAATCAGGCATTATGGATGCTGAGAATGAGAATGCACAAATTCCACCAATTGAGAATGAAAATCCACCAACTGAGAATCAAAATGCAAAAATGGAAAATACTCCACCACCTTCGTAGCCATCAATTGAAGACTTAAGTCATGAAAAATTGGAGCAATTGAGAGGCATTTGTGATGTTTATAAGAAAATCCCTCGATTATCCCGTATGTCAACCACATTGACAGGAATAATTACAAATGTAGAAACCCTCTACACCCAACATAATGCCTTTCATTCGTGGCGAGAAACCATGAGGCAATATTTTACATTTGGATTGTCTTATGATGATGTGAAAGATCTCCAAATAACAAAAGCCCAAATAGCCTCTTTATTTATTAACCCCAGGACTAGTTTGCCAGTTAATGTTAACAAACCAAAACTTTCTATAAAATGGTGCACGCATAGGGGCATAGTAGATAACTTTTGGGATCATTGGTGTATGGTTTTTGAGAAACCACCCAACAATAATCTTGATGTACCTTTTTAATTTATTAAAAAATTATATGCTGAGTTTTGGTTAGGGCATCATGTCAATTACTTTGACATTAAACCCTTCCAAGGTGTTGGTGGAGGTATGCCCCAGGATAGGCTAGGGGCAGCTAGAGTAGTTAGGCGCCCACATGTTCCCTATCCTCCCCTTCCTCCACCACCTCCAATACAACATCCAGATATTATAGAGGATGCAACCATACAAACTATCTAGGCTATTCACTCTTTGAGTGGTCTTTTGGTTTCCCATGCTTCTTTAGTAGCTCAGCCATAGTCTGGTGATCTTGGTGATGGATCCAGTGTTGCTGCATCATCCTCCTTGGGTCCACATATTTTTTTGCCACATATTTGCAATACGCGCCAACAAATATGCTTGGATCCTATTGCATAGCCCCCTAAGTAGCCATTAGACACTTCTAATTGTGACATCTAGGATGTGGAGATTATAGTAGATCACATGCAAGGGAGTGGAGCACACCCTATAGAGTCCTCTCCTGCTAGAGAGGTGGACATTGGATTAGTTACATAGGTAACATTTAAGGTGTAAATTCATAACTTGCATTTTTTTAAAAATGAATATTAATAAGAGATAGTATCAAGTACTAATATTTATTTACATGGTTTATTTAACAGTTAATTTCTGAGGAGGAGCTCACACAGGTTACTAATAGCACCCTTAGGGCCATTTCATTTGGCCTCGAGATGCACACAGTATGTATTTTCACACTCACTCATTTACATTTTTTTATTGTATACTTGCTTGTCATTTGAATTGTCATTAATGAAATTATATACTAACTTATATGTTTATCTTATTCTTTGCTTGTAGGAAACACCTAGTGAGAGTGAGGTGTGACGCTCTCCAGACTATGGACACACAATGTTAGATAAGGGAAAGGTAATTGAACTCAAATTTGATTGAATTAAGATTTATAATATATTTTATTGATTATGCATACATTGACATAGATTCGTAGTTTCATGTGTACTTGTCATTTTTATGTATAGGTGGTTGTGAGCTATACATCATTTTTGATAAGTTTCACAACACTTGAAGGAGTAGGTATTCGAACACCTGAAGGAGGAGGTGTTGAAACACCTAAAGGAGATACATAAAAAGATTAGCCTAAAGAGGTATGTGTTTATTTTATTTTGTTCCTGGTAAATATGTTCTTATTACCAACAATTCTATGCTAACTTGTATCAATTTCATGTTTTTCTTCACATATATAGATTGATGTTACAAAAGTTGGTTTGGTTAGTTCTTTGATAGGGGTATATTCTAGGACTCCTGACCCTTCGAAGAGACGTATATTTCAGGTAATCAAGATTTCAATTTTAGAGTTCAATTATAATTCAACGTGTATTGATTTTTATGTTAATTATTCAATTTTAAATTATATAGTATAACTAATCTCAATTGTGGTTTGAATTTTTCTTGTGTAGCTACCTTTAGAGCCAACAAATGCTTCAAAGATGCTCCATTTTGATGATCCACCAGTAGTTCAGGATGAGATAGACATTTTGGCATGTAAATTTTGAATAGATATCGAGATGGCATATGCCACATATTGTAAAACTTTGTTTGAGTTGGTGTTGATGCCATTTTTTTATATGGACATACACTTGATTATTGGATAATTTGATATGTATAGAAGTTGACAATCAAAATTTAATTTCCTCCTCATGTGCATGATTAAACTCTTTGAAAATTTAATCAAGTGAGCAATGGTTAAATATCAATGTACAATAGCATAAAAAGAATGGTTAAATATTATGTAGTTTATATTCATATTGTTGATTACACACACATCTTCAAACTCAAAGCATTACTTCACATTGCATAACTAATAACTAGTCATGGAATTTATGAGACCACATTTCTTTGAGGAAACTTGGCACAAAACTCACAAAAATGAAAAGAAAGCACTCAAAAAAACTTTAAAGGGGTCTCAGGCCTGCTACCCCCTCATTCCACATGCTATGCAGCCATTTACTTGCAGTGTAGGGGCCAAACAATGGAGAAAACATGTAAAAATAATATATATATATATATATATATATATATATATATATATATATATATATATATATAAGCCTAGAAGCATGAATTATGATTAGAATATCACATAACATCATATAAAAAAAAAACCACTATAAACTTGAATGTCATTTAAAACATGCATGATAAATATTCATCGTTGAAACTTGAATTGTGGTAGCTTGATATACAAAGTCTATTGATGCCAGGGTTCAATTTGTATGATATTGAAAAAATAAGACAACTGAGTAGAGTTACCAACATTCTTCAAAAATCATAAGAATTCTTTTAGAACACTCAAGAGTTATCAGATGTCTTCTTACAATCTCAAAGTTATTTTGTATAATTGTTACATTGGTACTTGAGAGTGGTAGCTTAATATAGGTCCACAATACAAAATTTGGTTTACCTATGCAGTGTAACAGTGGCATACGAAGATTTTTCTTTGAAAGCAAAAATGAAAACTTAGCCTCTTTCAATGAAAATTCTTGTTTGCAAAACAAAAGAATAAGAATGAAGTAGTTAAGGTGTTTGAAGTGATTTAGAGGTCGCTTTTAGAGAAGAGAGATGTTAAAGAGTACATCAAGTCAGTGAGAACCGAAGTGTAGTGTGTTTTAGTTTGTGGCACTCCTTTGTTTCTCAACAGATGTGTGATAAATTCTTAGTTCAATGATGTTGAAATTTTTTTCAAAAAAGAAAGTTGTGTCATGGTCCGCATTCAATCCAACAAGCAAAAATGAAAGCTCAGCCTCTTGGAATGAAAATGCTTGTTTGCAAAAAAATGAATAAGAATGAGGTAGTTAAGGTGTTTGAAGTTATTTAGAGGTCACTTTTAGGGTGGAAGGCTTAAAAATACATTTTAAATGCACAAAAAAGAATGAAATTACTTCAAACCAAGTTTATGAAGAAGTTAACTATGTTGCCCACTAGTTTCCCTTAAGAGTCCAAAGTGCTAAAAGGCATCAATCTTTGAAGGGCTATTTCTCAGAGACTATGATGCTTACAGACTCTCCGTATGAGGCTATGGGATCATGTTGGGACCATATACAAAAACCTCTCTCGGTTTTTACTATCTCGGAGGCATTTTCCTATGGTGGTGAATTTTTACTGGAGGGAAAAGTTGCCAGATGCAAGCAGTGTAAAGTTGCAAAGTGGTGCAACTTTCATTCTGCAACTCATACGACCAAATGGACTATTAAAACACATCTATATGGGTACGTTTATGCTAGGGATGGTCCTCTCTTGCACCCAAATATGCTGAATCACTCTGAGCTATATTGGACCAGCCATTTCCCTTAAGAGTCCAAAGTGCTAAAAGGTAGCAATCTTTGAAGGTCTATTTCTCAGAGACCATGATGCTTACAGACTCTCCGTTCGAGGCTATGGGATCATGTTGGTACCATCTACAAACACCTCTCTCGATTTTTTCTATCTCGGAGGCATTTTCTTGTGGTGATGAATTTTCAGTGGAGGGAAAAGTTACCAGATGCAAGTAGTGTAAAGTTACAAAGTGGTGCAACTTTCATTCCGCAACTTGTATGACCAAATAGACTATCCCAACATGTTCGAATGGGTAATTTTACGCTAGGGATGGTCCTCTCTTGCACCCAAATATGTCGAATCACTCCAAGCTACATTGGACCAACAATTTTTCTTAAGAGTCCAAAGTGCTAAAAGGTAGCAATCTTTGAAGGTATATTTCTCGAAGACCGTGATGCTTACAGACTCTTTGTCTGAGGCTATGGAATCATGTTGCGACCATCTACAAAAACCTCTCTCGGAGGCATTTTCCTATGGTGATGACTTTTCAATGGAGGGGAAAGTTGCCAGATGTAAGGAGTGTAAAGTTGCAAAGTGGTGCAACTTTCATTTTGCAACTCATACAACCAAACAGACTATTCCAACACGTCTAGATGGGTACATTTACACTAGAAATGGTCCTCTCTTGCACCAAAATATGCTGAATCACTCCAAGATACATTGGACTGACGATTTCCCTTAAGAGTCCAAACTGCTAAAAGACAACAATCTTTAAAGGTCTATTTCTCAGAGACCATGATGCTTAAAGACTCTTCATCTAAGGCTCTAGGATTGTGCTCGGACCATCTACAAAAACCTCTCTCAGTTTTTTCTATCTTAGAGGTGTTTTCCTGTGGTGATGACTTTTCAGTGGAGGGAAAAGTTGGCAGATGCTAGCAATGTAAAGTTGCAAAGTGGTACAACTTTCATTCCACAACTCATACGACCAAATGAACTGTTCCAACACATCCAGATGGGTACGTTTATGCTAGGGATGGTCCTCTCTTGTGCCTAAATATGCCGAATCACTCTAAGCTACATTGGACCAACGATTTCCCTTAAGAGTCCAAAGTGCTAAAAGGCAACAATCTTTGAAGGGCTATTTATTGAAGACCGTGATGTTTATAGACTCTCTGTCTGAGGCTATGGGATCGTGTTGGGACCTTCTACAAATAAATCTCTTAGTTTTTGCTATCTCGAAAGCGTTTTCTTGTGGTGATGACTTTTTAGTGGAGGGAAAATTTGCCAGATGCAAGCAGTGTAAAGTTGCAAAGTGTTGCAACTTTGATTATGCAACTCGTACGACCAAATGGACTGTTCTGACATGTCTAGATGGGTACTTTTACACTATGGATGGTCCTCTTTTGCAACGAAATACACTTAATCACTCTGAGCTACATTGGACCGAGTGAAATTAGGTGAAAATTGATGTAGACACAAGGGCACAATCACAAACTCTTTGCAACCTGCCTATTCGTGGCATCTAACAAGATTATTCTAACCCAGTTATCCACGCCTTCCACTCTTGAAATAATGTCAAGACCTGTAATAATGTCTCTACATAAATTTTTTATACAAAAATGCTTGAATGGCTTGTGCATAGGCATAAAACACAAGAAAAATAGTAGAATATAAACTGAGCAATTGAAACTTTATTGATTCAAAGAAAAAAACTCCTTCAACCAAACCTATCTCGAGCCCTTGAAGGCCTTAAGTACACCTGAATAACCCATGAAACCTCCATATAATTCCTCCAATTTACAAAGCAATGGGAAGATAAAACCATGCAAGTGGCTTCCCCAAACTAATTGCCACCAAAACCATTCTTGATAGTTTAAAACCATGAACCACCCCAACATGTAATTATAATAGCACTCAAGATAGAATCCATGAATAGATAATGTATTTGACCAATAACTCATTGAGAGCACAAATTCCCAAAACTAGCCCTCCACTATGAACATATCAACTAAATAGGAACCCATAACATTATGGAAAGATGATCCACTTCTCGCAATGTAACTCCCAAGCATTACATCTGAGAGATGGTCAACTCATTGATGAAAATGATTGTGTGACCCCCATTGATGACCTTCTTTATTCAATGCCATTACAACAATATCCCAAGCATTCCAAATAATACTAATGAAAACAATATTTCCTTCAACACCTCATGATCATTCAAGTATACATTCTAACAATACAAGAGATTTACACATCAAATTACAAGTGAATATAATTTACTATATATTAACATAAAAAATGAAAAACCTAATATAAAAATGTATCAATGATGTACAAGGATGTATAAGAAAGTTCAAATTTGAAAATAGAATGTAAACTTAGAAAACTATAGATTTAAAAACCTTAATAATGTAAAACCCTAAAAAGGTCGGATCAAGTGTAGGATTGGTTGGGCTCAACAAAATATAAAGAAAAATAAAGTTTATTTATGAAGTTAACCTAGGATAATTAAGTAAATGCAATCAATCAAACACAATCAACCTAACATAATTAAGGGTTGATAGGGGTATTAGATAATTAAGGGTTGATAAGGGTATGGATGTTTATCATTGAGCTACTCTTGAATATCTAGGGACTTGGTGGTATTTAGAAATATCATAAGGGTTGTTGATTTCTCATAGGGAGGCAAGTTCTCCTAGATCAATCCCCAAAAAGTGAAACAAGATTAAAAATAGTTGGCAAGCACTCTAGATGTTCAAATTTGTTACTCATTTTTATTGCATTGAATCAAAATGTCTCACTATTAATTTGTCCAATGCTATAAGATAAATGAATGTTTTCATGATTATAATGAATATATTGTATGTTATTAATGCTAGCATATATCATCAAATTATGCCAAACATGTGTTTAGTCAACTCAAAGTGGGTGTATGACGCCACTTAGCCAAAAGTTTGAATTTTGAATTTTAAAATGAAAGGGAATAGGTTAGTGACCATGAGGTCACCCTTGAAATTGAAGAAGTTTCCTAGAATGGGTTAATAGTTAAATCTAAGTGGCTAACAATCAATTCCAGGTGGCTAATGGATAAATGAGGGAATACCCATTGGTGAATGTGATAAATGGGAAAATAAGGTAAATGTATAGATGTGTGTGAATAAGAATAGGATAGGGCTAATTGTATAGTGATTTAAGTATGCAAATTGATAAAAGGATAGAGAGATGAGCTTGAATTTACATGTTGAGTCACTACGTACATGTATCAAGACATTTCTTCAAAATAGACACAAAATTGTGTGGGAAATGCCATGGTATGCACAAATTTTACTGTTACAATTACACACATATTGATTTACAAATGCTTTGCATATGTTATAAATTTACTTCAAAATTAATACCTATTAATACTTCTTCTTTAAGAAAACATGATTATGTATTCTCTAATAAAACTTTCACCATAACAAGACTTCTTGCAATTACTTCAGTTGTAGCATACATAATTTCATATTGCACCTATCAATGTGCCCATGACATCTTCACGTGTGATTGATAGTATATGTATGTCTCTTCAAAAAACATAGATGGGTTAAGCTCTCTCCTTAATCTTTGAGTAAGAGATAGAGTAAGAGATAGTAGGGGACAGGACTAGATAGTATTACAAAACTTGGTTAGAATGAGCATACCGACAGGAAAGAACCTGGAAGAAAACCTTCAGTTGTAGCTCGATTAAGTATAAAAATAGACCCCTTTACAAAACCTACGAGTTTCCAAAATAGAGACCCATTTACATTTTAAACATACCCTTTATACAATGCCAGACATTTCACCCATATTTCAAAAAACATCACTAGGTATAGATTATGCCCATACACAATTATGACCGTTTTACATTGTTTCCAATTTGACAATTAAAATTTTACAAAATTTTCCTATTAGAGGCATTCAGGGCATATTCTTCAACAATAGTAGTATATTCATGTTTTAGACTAACAAGCACCTATACAAACCATCAAGATAGCATAGAATAACCAATCTATATTATTCTAAATGACACAAAATATGATGAGATGGTAATGCAAACTATAAAAGACGCTTAGAATAACCAATCTATATTGTTGTAATCTATTGCATACCTCTCCAAAAGGATCAAAGTTGGCTATTGTTTTAGCAGGTCCATGATCAATCATGCTAGGAATATCGCAAAAGTGGGAAAATAAGAAATCTATATTGTCACAATAGAAAAGATGCTTAGACTAACATATCTATATTAATCTAAACAACTTGAATGATGATGATTTGGTGATGCAAACTATAAAAGACACATACCTCTTTGAAAGGATCAAAGCTGGCTATTGTTGCAGTAGGTCCATTATCAATCGTGCCAGGAATATCGCAAAAGTGGGAAAATGAGAAATCTCTCCATCGCTAAGAGTTCTTACTGAACCCTTAGTGTTACCCCGATGCCTCCAAGATAAAGTTGTCTGCGAGACATATCACATCATTAATACTTCATACTGAGCCAACATATGCTACTTCGAGTGTATACTATTCGTGATACTTTCCTTCATCGCTGAGAGTTCATAGCGAAGCCTCTGTGTTACCCCAAAGACTCCAGTCGCCATGAGTCTCCCCGACCACCACTTGACACTAACCTGTCGGAAAGAGATCAACTCAGGCAGAGTGAGATATAAATTGTCACAATGATCATAATGTCACAGCGATAGATCCATTCGGCATGACTGAAGCAAGGTCATAATGACCAGAACTGTCACCAAGGTTTCAACTGCTAGTCGGCCAGACATAAAGCATGTCACACCAACTTGGCTCTCTTAGAGGTTTCAGCCTGTGGGATTGAGGCACACATTTCCAACAATCTCCCACTTGACTAAGATCACATAGGCACCTCAAGAGCACAATAAAACTATTGAATTTCATGGGAACTAAGGCCCATCGAATTAGCACACCACCTGAACTTCTCTGTGCTCACTGGCTTCATCAATGCATCTGCAACATTCTCTAGAGTATCAAATTTTCCCAAAATGACCTTTCCATCCTCCACCATATCTCGTACAAAATGGTACTATACATCTGTATGTTTCGTCTAGCATGGAAAGTAGGATTCTTTGCTAGACAAATTGCACTCTGACTGTCACAAAAAATAGTTATTTGCTCTGCATCAAAACCAATGCTAGAAAATAAACATTTTAACCAAATTATTTCTTTACAAGCATGTGTAGCTACCATGTATTCAACCTCTATAATGGAAAAAGTGACTACAACCTACCGCTTACTCATCCAACTCACTGCACCACCATTCATCATGAAAATGTATCCACTGGTGGACCTCCTACTATCAATGTCCCTTGTCCAATCAAAATACACATAGCTTGGAATGTTGAGAGTACTCTGTGATTCAACCAAGTTCCCATGGTAACACAAAGCATATTTTGAAGTGCCCTTCAAATATAAATACTCTCTTCACAACATCCCAATGTGTCCTTCCAAGATTAGCAATAAACTGACTAAGTACTCCCACTGCTTGGGCAATGTCCGTCCTTGTACAAACCATTGCATACATAAGACTACCAACCGCACTAGCATAGGGTACACTGGTCATGTCCTCCATCTTAGTAAGATATTTTAGACAGTCTTCAGGATATAGCTTCATTCCCTGCAAGACTGGAACAACTAGTTGCTTGCAATCATTCATGCAAAATCTCTCTAGAACAGTCCTGATATACTTACTCTGACTGAGCCAAATTTTTCTACTATTCCTGTCCCTGGTTATTTCCATCCCCAGAATATACCTTGCTTCACCAATATCTTTCATTTCAAACTTAGCAGACAACTGAGACATAAGATCAGAAATCATCAACTTACTATTGCCTATGAACAACATATCATCAACATAGAAAGCAATAATAAGCACTCGATCACTTTCAGCTTTATAATACACACAATGATCAGATTTTGATCTAACAAATCCCAAAGACAATACAAAAGTATCAAACTTCCGGTACCACATTCTAGGAGACTGCTTTAACCCATATAGATACTTTTTCAACTTGCAAACTAGTTTTTCTTTACCTTTCTCAATGAAGTGCTCAGGATGGGACATATAGATTTCTTCTCAAGGTCACCATGAAGAAATATTGTCTTCACATCCATCTGTTCAATCTCTAAGTCATATGTCGTTGCAAGTGACAAAAGAAATCTGATAGATGTCAGCTTAGCTATAGGAGAAAATATTTCCGCATAATCAATTCCCTCTACTTGGGAATAACCTTTTGCAACCAACCTCACCTTGTACTTTTCCACACTACCATCCAAACCTATCTTCTTCTTAAATACCCATTTGTAGCCCACAAATTTTCTACCTTCAGGCAAGGGCACCACACTCCAGGTTTCATTCTTTTCTAATGATGCCATTTCTTCATTCATGGCTTCCAACCAATAGTCTGAATCAGAAATTTTAAATGCCTCTTTCATAGTCCTAGGCTCACCAGTGCTAGAAATTAAAGCATAGGCACAAGTAGAATCTATCAAAGAAAACCCATACCTATTAGGTTGCTTTCTTTCACGAGTTGACCTCCTTAATGGCTGAGGCTGAGGTTGTTCTTCTTCTTCAAAACTTTCAAAACTACTTGAGCTCTCCCCAGTTTTAGGTACATTTTGAATTTTCAATTCCTCTTTCTCTGGTGTTAAAGGAATTACAACTACATCCTTATTATTTTCAAACTTTGTCTCTAACTGCAGATCCAAGGTAGAAGGCTTCAGCTCACAAAAGATTACACTTCTGCTATATAGAACCTTCTCCGTATCAGGATTCCAAAGCTCATATCCTTTTATGCCAGCACTATAGCCAATAAAAATACATTTGACAGCCTTGTTCTCCAACTTAGATCTTTTCTCATTCCACACATATGCATATGCCTCATAGCCAAAAATATGAATGTGTCTTAGAGAGGAATTCTTACCAGACCACGCTTCCAAAGGTGTTTTCTCAACAAGAGTAGAATTTGGAGAACGATTTATCAAATAACATGCAGTAGCAACAACCTCAGCCTAGGACTTCTCCTCCAAGCTAGCACTACTTAGCATTCTTCGTGCTCTCTCCATCATTGTCCTATTGAACCTTTCTACAACTCCATTTTGCTATGGAGTATAAGGTGTAGTCTTATGTCTTTTAATCCCATGGTCTTTACAGTACCTCTCAAATTCATCAAAACAAAATTCACCGCCATTATTAATCCTTAAACATTTTATTTTTTTTCCAATCTAATTTTCTACAAGGTTCTTAAATTCCTTAAACTGACTAAACACTTCTGATTTACTTTTCAAAACATACACAAATGCTCTTCTTGAATAATCATCAATAAATGATACATAGTACCTTGACTTAGACAAAGAAGGAACATTCAATGGACCAAATACATCAGAATGAATATAATATAGCAAACCAGAAGATTTGTGAGGACTCGAATAAAAAGAAACACAGTGCTATTTTCCATATATACAATGTTCACAGAATTCAAATTCAAGGTTACAATCTTCAAGCCCCTCAACCAGGTTTTTGTTCTTAAGGTTTTTAAACCTTTCTCTCCTATGTGGCCTAGCCTATGATGCTAGAGCATAGTCTTTTCTGTTGGAAGTTTTACTTCCATAGATTTTACACAATTAGGAACTTTTCCTTCTTTTCCTCCATGAGTAGTTTTCTGTGACTTTACAGAGACACTATTGCATTGAAAATCATGTGCATCCAACTTGTACAAGGCACCAATACATTTACCCCTTTCTAGCACCATTGAGCCTCTAGTCATCTTGCAGCCATTTCCAGAGAATGTGACTTGCACTCCAATGCCATTCAGCTTCTTGACAAAAAGTAGATTTTGAGCCAGACCTGGTATATGCATCACATCCTTGATTCCCTTCACTCTTCCATCAGGGAATTGGATTATGACTCTTCCATGACCAATAATCTCCAAAGTTGAATCACTTTCCAAGTACACCTTTCCACCATTGTATTTTTCATACTTTGTAAACCAGTCTCTATGAGATGTCATGTGGAAAGATGCTCCAGAATCATTCAGCCAAACATCATCTGATGCCTGTGTAGCCAAGGCTGCAATGAACATGTCTGCATCACTCTGAGAAGAATCATTGTCAAAAGAGCTCTTCTTCTTCTTCTATTTCTCCTCTTTACAATCCTTTGGACATGACCAGTTTTCCCACAGTTCCAACACTTCACCATGGACTTCTTACCAGGAGACTTTGATCTTCCCTCTGATTTGAATTTGGATTTCTTGTCCTTCTTCTTACCTTTCTCTTTTGATCTTCCTCTAATAGCAAGGGCCTCCTTTGCCATATTAGAATATTTCATTCTCATCTCTTCTGATAACAAAGAAGCAACAACATCTTCCATCTTGAAATTGGATGTTGTACTCCCAATAGCCATCACTAGGTGATCCCAAGAGTTTGGCAAAGAACACAATAAAAGCATACAATGATCCTCTTCATCAATCTTCACACCAATAGATGTTAACTATGCAATCAACATGTTGAATGTGTTCAAATGATCATCTACAGACCCTCCTTCCTGTACAACTTCTTCCTCAGGAACAATTTATTCACCAAGGACTTCCCTTGATAAATAGATGTCAGTCTCTTCCACAAGGAAGATGCAGTCTTCTCTTCATGCACATTCAGAAGAACTGAGTCTACCAAACAAAGCCTTATCAACCCCTTAGAATTTCTATCTACAAGGTCCCAATCCTCTTGCTTCATGCCTTGAGGCATCATCTTAGACACAACAAGCCACAAATCATGATCCACCAATAGATCTTCCATTTTGAGTTTCCACAACTCAAAATTGCTGCCATTGAATTTCTCTATTTCAAAACTTTCCTGATGTGCTAGCCATCTCAATCTATAGTTAGAATTAAAAAAATTCTACAACACTCCCACTGAACATAATTGACATAAAAAACCCAACGTACCCACAAGGATAACACAACTGGCCAAGCTCTAATACCACTTGTAAGGAAAGCTAAGGTGCAGAAAGAACTCTCCTAATGTCAAAACCTCAGAGAAGAATGCAAATATACCTTTTAAATTTTACAATTATAATTCAATTAAGATGCACTTGAAAGAGATAATAGAAATAGAGAATTAAACATACACATATGAACACCAGATTTACATGGGAAAACCCTTACGGGAGAAAAACCCACCACACCAAGAGAAGTCACTTTGTATTACAGTAATGAAGATTACATACAAAGATCAGAATTATCTTTTTGATGTCAAATTACAACATATTCAATTGACCAACCTTGTACAAAACATCCAAGTTACAATTCTTATTGAATCAAATTCACACTGACCATACACCGAACTATTCACCCAACTGTTCATTCAATCATCAAACTGATCAACATTCTACAATTCCTGAGAATATCCATGATGCCCATGGTTTGTCGATCTTTCTCTCAGTAACTACTGTAATAGTCCAACTGCTAGCGGTTCACATTTGGCTTCTCTAATTGGTCATAGCCTCACCACGTAGGATGGTCTCCCAATCGGTCAAAGAAATTTAACCTATGTCGTCATGTCGGTGAGACACTAACCGTGTCTCTCCGATGCCACAAAGTCAACATTCAATATTGCCAAGAGTCATCCCTATTAGCAAGAGGATACACCGAGTCCAGAGAGCTATCGCTAAGACTTCGCCTTGTCGCCAAGACCTCATACCGATGATCATCACTTGTATTGCTATAGCCAAGACTATCATTTTCGATGAGACATCATAACGAAGCTCCAAAGTCACATACATCATACCGACCCTTCATGTTATTCTGAAGTGTTCATCAGTTGGCAAGACTTATTGCTTTCGCCGAAACACCATACCAAGGTTCAAAAGGTACTCCAAAGTGTTCATCTATCGCCAAGACTTATCGCTATCACTGAAATGTTACTCTGAATTCTTAAGTCATACCGAGCACCACATGACAGTCAGCAAGACTTCTCTCCATCGCTAAGAGATCTTACCAAACCATTAGTGTTACCCTGATGCCTCCAAGATAAAGCTATTAGCGAGAGATCTCACATCGTTAAGACTTCATACCGAGCCACCATATGTTACTCCGAGTGTATATTGTTAGCGAGACTTTCTTTCATCACCGAGAGTTCATAGTGAAGCCTCCATGTTACCCTGAAGAATCCAATTGCCATGAGTCTCCCTGACCACCACTTGACACTAACGTGTTGGCAAGAGATCAACTCAGGTAGAGTAAGATATAAATTGGCACATCGATCATAATTTCATTGTGGTAGATCCATTTGGCATGACTGAAGCAAGGTATAGCGACCAGAACTATTCACCAAGGTTTCAACTGCCAGTCGGCCAGACATAAAGTATATCACACCGACTTGGATCTCTTATAGGTTTCAGCCTGTGGGATTGAGGCACACATTTCCAACAATTTTCTATAACAAGTATTACGAATCTTAAGAGGCACACAATAAAATGGCTTCAAACCCTCAAAATTCCTTTGTGAGATTTCCATATTTTTATGTGTTTCAATAAATTTTTAAAGCAACATTGTTTGGCTTGATTCCAAGAAATGTTAAGGATGTGGTGTACGGTCTCAATTGCTAATTCTTAACTTTAAAACATCCTTTGCATTGGGTGATACTCTAGAGTTATCATGCCAAAATTGTTGAATTACCTACTTTACATTATCGGTTAGCTTCTTATCAACACATGGAAGCCTCCCAACAAAAGCCCATGTATCATTTTGAAGAGGATCATCTATTCTTTCTCTTCTTGCAAGTGTTCTATCCAAATTTTTATGATTTATGTCAAAATCAATTCAAGTTTGTCTCATAAAGCAAGCCTTTTTCAATTTATGGCTTACTAGGGCAGTTGTAATGACTCTCTGAGTAGCTCTCTTATCCTTTTCCTTATTACTTTTTCCAATAGACTTGAGAGCATTAAAAATATTTTTGACAATAATAGAATTTTTTTTGGTCTTCTTTGTCACACAAATCTTCAATTTGGCTAGAAAAGGTCTCATACTTTTCATCTTTAGCAATTGTAGAAAAAATTGGCATTGCTTGCAATGTCTTATCACTAAAATATTGGTTGAAAAGTCTTCTAGCCCACAACCAAACAGTTCATGTTGACCTCTTGCCTTCAAAATTGTTTATAATGTTCTCATCAAATTCAAGTAACCATTTAGGGGTTCTTAAAGGTCTTGAAATTGGAATATGCCTTTCTTCCATACAAGGTTCTTCATTTCTCATGTAATTTGGTGAAACATAATTTACACGTACTTCAATATTATGTTCAAAAGCTTCAGTTCCAACATTTTCACCTCGAACATTTTCAATATCAATTTGAATAATTTCATTCCCAATTTCAATATCATGTTCAACATCTTCAAATCCAACATTTTCACCTTGAACATTTTCATTATCAATTTCAATATTTTCATTCCCAATTTCAATATCATGTTCAACATCTTCAAATCCAACATTTTCACCTTGAACATTTTCATTATAAATTTGAATAATTCCATTCTTAATTTGAATATCATGTTCAACATATTCAATTCCAACATTTTCACCATGAACATCTTCAATTTCCTCTTCACTTGAAATACCATAGGGGTTAGGCTCACCAATATTTAACATATCTTGTCTTCTCTTCCTATGAATTTCTCTATCTCTTTGTCTATATGCTTCAATTTCTTCTTTTGTAAGCTTTCTCTTACATTTTTTCTTCTGACGATTGCTGCTCCCCATTATACCTCATAAAAGATGCTAAAAATTATTGCTTATGACAAATTTCAATAGAAGATGCTCAAAAAAGTTGATCTTTGTCTCTTTATGTCTGAAACCGCATGTGTGTCACCTGCAAACAGAATGTAGGGTCTGTTGGAGTGCACAAAATGACCCACATGGGGCTTTTCTATGGCCCACAAATCCGATATTCATTATGATTTGATATCTGATTCATTTGAAAAAAAATTACGATACTTGTAACAGTATAATTTTGGTTCTACAAATCGGATATCCAA
>VDFB02193867.1:475953566-476150735 GCA_007258455.2 Sequoia sempervirens | reverse complement strand
TTTATTTTTAGCCAAAATTGATGAAATAAAAAGGGTTTGTAGAGGAGACTCTCAACTTTCCACCAATATAAATGATTCTTTACTTTGAATTTAATAAATAATTATTATTCATTTTCTATTAGAATTACGACTAAAGTCCTAATTGGTATGCTGATTGAAAAATATCTATAACTTTCAAACAATATCATATTTTTTGAATCCAAAATATGCGTCACATTTTATGCTTCGTATACTATAGGATTAAAAAAAAAAAATTTCATTAAGTTTTGACCAAATTAAGGTGGTCGACATGAATTTTTATATTTTTTAAAAGTTGTAATAAAAATTCACAATTAATTATTTACTTGGAAAAAAATTACAAAAAAAGATGCGTCACATCTAGACATGAGTCCTCTACTTATATCTAAAATATTATAAAAATATATTATCATTTTATTGTGGTTAGGGTGGTCAAACAGACACCTACATCTTATTTTTTCCCTAAAATTTAAGTACTACTGCATTGAAATTTCAAATTTTCACCAAACAGACTTGAAAAAATAACAAATAGACTTAGTAGTTTAGAAACTACATTTAATTTGCCATAGATTCTATTCTTACATATTTTTGAAATAATATAGATAACTTATTCAAATTTTTATGTCAAGTTGCCTAACTCTAATTTTTCTGAATTTTCATTTCCACTTAAGGGCCTGTTTTTTCCATGATGATCCTGCACATACCCATCGACCAAAAATTTGAAATTTAAACTTGAATTTCCTTCTCAAACCCTAAAAATGGGCCACATGAGACTCATACACCTAGGTCCCACCTAGGGGGACTTATATGCCTATGGTGGTGTATGAGTCCAACCCTTGATGGGTCCCACCTAGGGGAACTTATATGCCTATGGTGGTGTATGAGTCCAACCCTTGATTTTTAGGGTGGGCCAATCATGGGTTGTTAGAAAAATTGATGTTTTTGCTGATTTTGTCAGGATTTTAGTTGAAATAAGCTTCAAGATCCTAAATAAATGGTCTTAGGGTCCTATTAATGATGATTTAAAAGGATTTTAATGCAAGGATGCTAAAATAGGTCCAAATTAAGTGTGAAATTGTACCATCTCCAAGTGCATATAATTTTCTACATTACAAGTCCTAGCACAACTTTATAGGACCTTGCTTCAGGGGGTTGAAAGAACATCAAAAACCCATTTCGAAAATGCATAGAAAAGGGTGTCCTATGTGGAGAGGACCCATTCACCACTTAAGGAAAATGGGTCCTAGCAACATTTTTAGGACCTTGATTTTGCAAATTAAATGTTATGCAATTTAAATATTGGGTGTTGGGATAGATCTCTCGGAAGGTGTCATTAAGAAGTCTTAAATTTGAATTAAAGGCGTCAAGTAAGCTCAATTAACGCAAGTTAGTTAATGGAACCCTAAATAAGTGTGAAAGTGTAATACAACACTTTACAACACCCTATTAAATAAGGTACAATTCAAGTACATTTTTTTAAAAAGGGGCCCTAGATTAATGTGAATGTGTACAAAACGTTACAACACTAATCCAAGGCATTAAGTTAAGTTAATTATATATCATTTATTCCCAAATTAAGTGTGAAGTAGGATTACTTTTTTTGACACTACATTTTTCCCCAACTTTAGAGAGAGTTTTCCCCATGAAAAACTCACACTAAAGTAGACATTCGAGACACTTAAGTATGCAACAATAACAAAGGTACATAGTCATAAGAGGCTTGAGTTTCTACTATGGAACTTTTGTTCTCAATGAGGAAGTATAGTTAGCTTAGAATTGCGCTCAAGGAACATTGTATTTGTAGGGATAAGAGTTGATATCATTTTTTCTTGCTTTTATATGATTGTTGGTCATAGTTGCACTATTGGTTTTTGCTCCTCCAAACTCCCTTTCGCCAGTTTGATGATGCCTATTTTATTGCTATATTCTAGATGTAGTAGTTTTAGATGTCGAGATGTTACCTTGAGAGGGAGGCAATGACCTAGACTAAGTAGGGCCTACATAATCATTTCAACGGCTATAGGATGCGTCTAGTGGTTGAAAGTTGGGGCTCAACATTGCATGGGTATAAGATCTAGAATAAATGTTGAAATCTGGGAGCTTTGTCATGGTTCATCTTCCACCCACCACCCCAATCAATTGAAAGATGGTGTGCCATATTGAACTTTTAAATTATCATTGCAACATAGCCAAATAGTCACTTTAGAAATAAATGAGCAAACCATCCCATTTCTAGGCTTCTAAAATTCAATTACCTAAATGCAAGTAGGGGTAACAAAGATCTAAGTTCAATCAATATATTTCAAATTTATGAGTTGTAGGATATACATGTGATTGCATTGAATATGGTCGTTGCGATTTCCTTTTTTGAACCAGCCAATATGGTGAGTGGTATTTGGAAAAATTCCATAGCTCTTATGCACAAGAAGATAGAATGTTGGTGATGCCTTGTCAAACATTCCATAAGCCTATCTTATGTGCAAGGTGGAATGTTGGTGAAAGGTATTAGATTTAGCTTCGAACCATCCAATTGCATTTGCTTGAAGGCTTCTAAAGCTTCAAGTTTTGCTTCATTTTCAAATCTAGACAAATGAAATTTGTGTTGGCATCAAGAAAATGTTTATAGCGGTCAACATGCAACTCTATCTTCTTCTTCATTGAAAATCCTTTGCATCGACTCATCCATGTCAAACCAAATAGATTACACTTGTATGAGTTCTAACAATACATTTTTTACCACAGTTTTGAATGGTATCATTTGATCACCCGATCTTCTTGAACTTACAAATTATGTGAGTGTACAGTAAAATTTCACTGAGTGTACTTGTGAAGACAACTTTAACAAATGCTTGCTTGCTAGTTTGCAGTGACATAGATCAGAGGCATTATGCAAGCAACTCATAATATCTACAGTTATAGAGGGCTTGTCATAGATGATAGTTTAGCATAAGAGTGCATTATTACTTCAAATTTAGTTTTGATTTTGATCTAGGTTATGTTAATTCGGTTTTGATTTAGTTTTTCTTGATTTTGTTTATATTGATTAATTTTAGATTTAGTTTTAAAATTTTCATTTAATTTAGCTTTAGATTTAGATTAGATTTTAATTTAATTTATATTTTCAATTTTAATTATTATTTTCATTAGATTTTAATTCTCTCTAGACTAGATTTTTTTTTAAAATAAATTATTTATTAGATTTTAGGGTTCTTTTTTTTTAAATTAGATTTTCAATTAAATTTTAGATTTGGTAGTCTTTAGACTAATTAGAACTTAGATTAGTTAGATTTTTAGACTAGATTAATTTTTTTCTATTAATTAGCTTGATTAATGTTATCTTGCTTCGTAGTTCAATTTTGATTTTGTGGCTAATCTTTGAATCTCTTTTTGTAGGTTCGAATGACCAAGATTTGAAAATTAAAACCTAAAATTTCACTTGCCAAAGTTTGGAGGTCAAAATTACTAATCATGCTTTGCAAGGCTCTTTCTTTAGTTTTCTTTATCTCGAGTGCCTTTTTTGAATAGAATGATTAGTGGGCCTAAAAAGAACTTGAGTGTTTGATTTCACATAATGAGTGGGGTTAAAATTTACTAGTTCTTGCATTATCTTGTGGTTTGCATTTTTTTTCTAGGTGTGTATTCTATTCTCTCGTGCCATTTGGTGATCTTGAGAATCAGAAACACCTTTATACATTTTGTATAACCACCCACACACTTGGGTTTTGGAATTAAAGTGAACATTCTGAGAGTGTGAGGAAAAGGTATTGTGTATGCTCTCTTCATGTGCTTCGTGTGAACTTGGATGATAAAAACAATGTCCTTGTATTGATTTTGTTACTTTAGAAGGGACTACCTCGAAAGAGGGAACAAATCCAGATGGTTTTTTTCTCAGGCTGATATATAAAAGGATAAGACTAATTTATCAATTTCTCATGGTATGTAGGCCTTAGTCGTGCAGTGTCACTCGAAATAGGGTACCTACCATAAAACGTATAAGAGCCCTTAATAGAGTGATTAAATCCTTAAGTGGCTTGTTAGGCACTCGCAAGGTGCCATGTCCCCGAGTATTCACTAAGAACCTTTGTTTTAGTGGACAAAATCCTCTTTCACTTGCTAGCATGAGAATAGTAATTCTAAAGCCACCCCACATCTTCACTAAGCATGTGTAGAGGCAATAATTCCTCTTTGGGGAATTGAGACTTGGTGAGCTTGAGAAGTGAGTGATGTGGAGGGGAGCCAATTCCACCAAGTCTCTAGTTGTTCATCTTGTTTAAGTGGTTGGAGAAATTCGAGTGGGGATCTAGCGAGTGGTATCTCTTGAGAAGCCTAGGTTGTGCAAAGTGTTTTCAAAGATTTTGTCAAGATAAAACTAAAAAAAAATTGTTTCGTTGTGTTTTATGTGTGTTTATTCAAAAAAACAAGCAAACAAAACTTACAATTTCAACCCTTCACAGCTTCATACCAAGCAACATTTTCAAACAAAACAATCAAAATTGGGTCAAACTCTTGCCAAAATCAGGTAAAACTCTTAAGATCCATTTTCAAACCAACTTCTTGTTGTGATTCCTATTTAAAACCAGAAACTTGCTCCATTCAACTTGCATATCATCATTAGGTCATCATTTTAGGTACCTTAGCATCCTCATTACTTGCATCTCCTAACATCACATTAGGCTACATTTTTCAATCTTTTAGGCTTGACACCTTGTGGATTTTAGGATAGAAGAACTGTATATACCTTGGCACAAATCATTGCTTCAATGAAATATTTCCATTTGACCAAGTCACTTTTTAACTTAGTCCTTTGTCATTTTGGTGATAGTTTCCTGCTCACAAGTCTTGTTGGGAAACTCACCTTGTCAGTCTTTTCACTTGTCCTAGAAAAAGGCCATTTGACAATCCTAGTTGAAATATTGGTTTACGCTTGGATAGTTCATGATCTTATTCTTACATATTTCAAAAGTGTTTAAGCCCTCAAATTCACTATAGGTATCCATCACCTCTTGTTCATTTTCATCCTTCATACCTCAACATTTTATACCTAAAAGAGCATTATCATACACTTTAGACATCATAAATGGGTGCTGCCACAATAGTGGTTTACACTTTCTAGGAGATCCCGATTTTTGTTGAAATCACATATTTTTTAGAAAATATAATGATTTAAGCCTTGAAAAGTTCCATTTAAAGGATTCCAATTGAAGAGGTTTTGATCAAACTACCTTAGAACAATCCCCCTTGGATAGAACCCCGCTAGTTTTAAACCATACCTATAACGAAGTCTCCTTTACACCTATCAAAATGCTGATAAAAAACCACTTTTTATTTACCTTTTGGGGGGATCAAATGATTTCATTTGAAATTTATTTTTGTAAGTATGTAGTCCTTATTATAAGCTTCCAAAAAAGTATAATTTTAATTAAATTTTTTTTTTTTTTTAGGCTGCAGAAATTGGGTTTGTATAGCACGCCCCCCTATAAACTACATCACGCTTGGTAAACTTTTTAACTTGACCGGTGGCGCTAGCACGACATGCCCTCCGGTACCACAGGACGGGGGAGACTAGAACTCGTGACCAACTACCTGCAACAAGAAATACTTAGCCAACCAAACTAGGGCCCCCGCCCTAATTAAATTAAATTTGATTATTATATTTATTTTTTATTTCTTGTGAATGTAGGTTTTTCATTGAAAATCAAGCTCTCTGTTCTGCACATGTAGAAAAATAGAATATTATAAAAATATATATATATGAGTGCACTAGATATTGAAGTACTTGATCCAATAAAAAAATAAAGAATTTTTATACATACAAAAAAAGTAGGTGAAACTTTAGTGGCGAATCTTTGCCAATTGGAAAATAATTGAAATCGAGACCTCTAGAAATGGCAAATAGTACAGGATAAAAATGATGTTGAATTTCTAGTTTTCTACAAAAAATTAATTTTATCTCGATTAATTTTTCTATGCATTATTTTTTAAATGATGCGTCATTGGAACCAATTTGCCAATAGTTTATACTATAATTACAAATATTAATTATATTCACCATTAATTTTGGGGCAATATCGTCACAATAATAAATTACCATTTAATTTTAGGGATATTTTAGCCTTGAATCAGATTGTTGTAGGTTGATTCCACAACCTAATATGCATGTTCTTTTTAAAAGGATTTTTGAGGCCCAAAATTTGTTTTGGGCCCCTACTTCAATATTAAAAAAAATAAAAAATATGGGGGAATTGCGCTAACCAACTACACAAATTTTTAAAGCAGAGATTTTCCATTGTAATTAATCTTTTTAGTGATTATTCACTAGGATTCACCACTGTTATTATTATTTTTACCAATTATTCATTAATATTTTCTAAAATTTTACAATTTTTTAAATATGTGCATAGATTCACCAGGAAAATTAATAATTTTTTCAAATAAAGGGAAAGATTCACTAGGATTTTACACCTTTTTTGAGGGGGGGTTTTCTTAAATTTATCCCTAAAAGAAAGTTGTGTTATACGTTCTGCCTATGTATAAATTATAATTGTTTTGACTTTGAAACTTGAATAAGGAAAAAATATTCAATAAAACAGTATGAAACCAATTGGAAGCACTAGATATCGTAGTTACAAATCTAAATTTAAAAAAATTAAAATTTTATCCTTCATGGAAAAAGTTGTGTTATACGGTGAGCGTCACTCCTTAAAAATGGTGTTTACTGAAAAAACTAGTTTTCGAAGGAGTTGGAAAAAGAAGTGTAACTTGATTCCAAATTTATTTAAAAATATATATTTAGAATCTATAGAAAATATGTCACAAATCACTAGTTTGCATCATCTTCAAATTACTCATAGTTTAGCCACTATAGTTGTCCGAAAGCGAAGATTTAGTTAGAAAAAATTAGTTCAGTATCCAGTTTGGCTAAAAATTGTATTGTGGGATTACCCAAACATTACCAATATAACTTTTAGTCTTGTTGCATCTATTAGACATCTTTAATCCTCAAGATACCAAAAATACCAAAAAAATAGTTGCATTACATTTAGGCATACCTTATTTCAAAAATACCAAAAACATAGTCTTAGCCTCCTATCATCAACCTTCATTTTGAGCAAGTCTTTTATGGTTGAAACTAGATTGCAAAAGAAACATCAAGCAATGGATCTCTTTCATGACAATGAGGACCTTTACAATTACACTAGCACCCTCAACTTTCAATACCACTAATGATCCTCACAACAATACCAAACTTGAAAGTCATGACCATGTCAACTTGGGATCTACGTCTTATCAACAACCAAAGAAAATAAATCCTTTCAAATAATTATGTGTTAGAGAAAAAGATGGAAATGTGTTCATAGAAGAAGTAGAGACTGCCACACAAAATCTTGATGTTGCGTCTCTTGTGGATGAAATTGTCATGTTGGACCCTCAATGATATTTAGCAAAAATATTAGATGGAGTTAAACTACCTCAAAGATTTGATGTCAATACCTTATGTGCAACAAAATCACCCAAGGACAACCCACAAACAATCCAAGGACAATCTACACCACAACCTACAATTTCCATACCCATTGGAATGACAAGCCCAAATACTATAACTTCCATCACTTCATCCATCTTTGCGACATAATCTATGTCACAACCCATGACACAAACCACATCACAACCATTATTCACAACACAACCCTTTGGCTTGACATTTACTCCCTTTGGCTCATCATCTCAAGCTATAGGGGCATCCACATCTAATATCCTTGGTAGACCTAAGGAAAGAAGGGTTCTCATCCAAGGACCTGAATCAAACAAAAACACCATGTCACAAGGTCACCAGGGCAATACAAAAACCTTACAAGGACAAAACATGAACACCCCATATACTCAAAATACAAACATGCCACATCGTTATAATCCTTTTCAACAATGACGAGGATAACAAATGACACAACCTATTAAAATATCATATGGCTACACACAAGGAGTCCTTTATGGAAACTAACAACATGGAAAACACAAATGTAACATAGCTCAACCACTTCTCACATCCCAACTTACACATCACACACTCATACTTATGGACATAATCAAAATCCCCCATATATGCACAACATTCTGATCCAAAACATGCCATATCAACAAAACATGGCACGACACAACACAAATATGGGGCCTCATAAAAATGTTACCATCAATCCTATAATAGACGCATTGACTACCCAATTGGCTGCCTTGCAAAATCAAGTGGAAGGGATGCAAGTTTCAAATAAGAAGATGTACTCATCACATGATTTACATCCTTACCTATATGACACTAGCTTATACATGCCTCCTTTCCCTCCTGGATATATTATCCCTCCCTTCACTAGGTATAAGGGAAAGAGCAACCCTCTTGATCACATACAATAATTCACCACTGCTTGTGTGGATGTCACAAATGATCACTCCTAGATTTTGATACTCTTCCCTAGAATTCTTATTGAGCCCACACTTGAATGGTTTGCATTGATACCTAAAGGGTCTATAAATTCATGGGATGACCTCACCAATAAATTCATGGAGAATTATGCTCATAACATTGAAAATGATGTCATGATTGCTACCTTATGCCACTTGACACAAGATGAGGGAGAATCCTTTATTATTTTCTTCCAAATATGGCATAGTATGGTGAGTTGATGTCCTGTTGAGATCCCTAGAAAACAAAAATTGGACATGTTCATAGAAAACCTCAAGTCAAAGTTGAAACACCCTCTACAAGTACATTGTTGTGCCACAGTTGCATACCTAGTTGAAATAGGCATGACACTAGAAAAGGTTTTAATTTCCCAAGGTGAACCTACATATGGTAATAAAAACACACACAACCAATAGACGTCTAATGACAGAAGCAAGTTTTGGTTTCTTAATAAGAATGTAACAAATGATGGAGTCATAGACGTGAAAGTTGTGAAAAAAAAGGACACACATTGACACTTAAAGCACCCCACATGAATAACAACATGGATAATGTGGTACAAAATACTCAAGAACAAGGATCTCCAAGACAACCAAGGAAATACCCATGAAGACAATACACTCCTTTACTAGAACCAATCGAATATGTCCTTAAGAAGCTATTAGAACCAAATTTCATACAACTCGAGGATCCCAAACCATATAACCAATGTTGGTTATTTTTTAAGAAACAAACTCATCTTTAGAAATACCCATGGAATTTTCCATTTCCAATACTTATTACTCTAAAGGGATTGTCCAACAAACGAGTAAGAGCTGCAAGACTTCTACTCCTACACTTTGGGCTTTGTGAAACTTATCAAGGTGATCCCACAATGTATGCTCAAGAATTTATATGACCATTATTTCAATGCATTGTACAAAATAGATAATCTTCATACAATTACTCAATAATGTAGCATATCAAACAAGTTTTTAGCTCATTTATTGATATCCTAACTTGGAACATGAGAATAATGAAACTCAACACAAAATAACTACTATGGTACTCATTGAAAGTTTATGAAATAAAAGTGATTAGCTAATGAATCAACCCAGAAACTAAATTAAAAATACTTTGCACAAACTAGTGTCTTAGCCTGTTGGCATATGGCTTCTAGTGTTGTCATTGATGGCAACCTAAGTCATTATTTTGGTCCATATATTAGAATTTGTTCATACTGGTAGATAGAGTGAAGCACAGTGTATTACCAAAAGTAAGAATGAAGAATAGGGTATCCGGTTAGTATGTTGATTTGTATGCTTCACCAGATTATCATTTTGCATTGTGGATCTTGGGGAAGTCTGTTAAGAATCTATATTATCTTATTGTCAAGTTTTGTGGTGTCACATTACTCAGTGTATGAGTTATTAGATCTGGTCAAATGGATTTTCTGGTTCATGTTGGCCAACTCAATGCATGTAGCATGTCATAGATGTATAAGGAGTAATTTTTTAAATGTTTATATGCTCAAACATTTTTTTGATTCCCAGCTATGATTTAGTTGACTTTGGTAGGTGTGCATGATATATCAAATGTGGAATGAGCCAACAATTGGAAAACATTTTTGTCTTGTTGTTGCTGACTTGAAGTATCTAAATCTTTGTAGCTAATATATATATGAGTTCGAGTAATTTATATTGTATGAATGTGAAGAATTGTGTAAGTGTGAGGGAAGAGAAAAGTAGATGTATGTGCATATTAGAAGATCAGTTGATCAATTTTTTCTTGTGCAGAAGAAGGTTTCAATGAAGTGAATTAGGGTAGAGTAGAGAAAAGTGCAAAATATGATAGAAGGTCCATAATGTAATCAATCAGCTTAATTGGAACTGTAATCTGGCATTTGTAGATGTTATCTTCTCAATTCAACTCTTTGTTGTAATCCACACATTTTGTAAAGTAGTGAGCCTTCTTTCTTTTGAGCAGTGAGCTGAAAGGAGTATGCGTGAATGCATGTGCATTCCTTTTCTTCATACTTTTTATAGAGTATAAATTGTGGATTGACCTCCACCGTGGTTTTTCCCCTAACAGGGTTTCCATGTAAAAGTCTTGGTGTTATACTTTTTTATTTTTTCCGTCATGTTCTTACATATTTACTTTTGATGGAATATTGTAAATGGTTTAAGATCTGGAATGAAATTTAAATTTTGTTGAACACTGATTCACCCCCCCTCTCAGTGTTCCTTGAGTCCAACATACCCCAAACATGGGGTCAATATCAACCTATGAAACTAGACAACAAATCAACAATAGTAATATATAATCTCAAGAAACACTGCATTGTATCACTCCCCTATCACATTCATGATCATCACTGCTTACAAATATCCTAGAACCTAATTCTTATGAGTTAAAAATTTCATCGAACCATTTACATTAATTCATTGAACTAATAAGTAGGAATGAAAATAAACATCCATTGAGAACAAAAAGATTCAAACAAAATAATCCTTGATTACTTTCATTCATAACTCATAAAATGAGTAAAAAGGAGAGACAATAGCCATGAAATTGGTATCACTTTGTATTGTATTTTCTATATTATCAAAATTGCATACATAAAAACAAAATGTGAACTTAAGACAAAACTTAAAACATGCTTGATATTCCTTTTACAATTCACAGTGTCGATTGCAAAACAATGAACCCCTACTTTTTGGCCGTGAATTCCTTCTTATAGAAATGAAGGAGATAAACATGCCTCAAGACAAAGAGTACACATGTCAATACCCTATTGGAATGCTACAATAAAAATTCCTTTTTCAGTTACTCAACATTCCCAAGAGTTGGGAAACATGTGTGAAATAGAAGTATTCTTCCTTCATTGTTAGAGATCAAGTCTAATTCTCAAAAATTATTTTAAATAGTTACCTCAAAATTTGTGCCCACACACACCAAGTGGAAAGAAAGAAAGCATGAAAGAAATAAAAGAGAAAGGACAAAGGATAAGTCGACATCTGCAACCCTGTCATCAATTCAATTTGAAGAAGATCCACTATATTTTCCATACTTTAGAAAAATCCCAATCTATGCTAAATCCAGGCTATGCAATGAATTTTCACCTATCCATTATTCATCATGATTGTAGAATTTAGAATCAAAGTTTTCAAAATACCATCCCACAATTTCTTATTAATCTACTACTGTATCTACCTCTCCATGCCAAAAATTCTTCTTCAGTAGGCCAGTTGAAATTCATGACCTCATCTACACGTTCTCTATAAGGTGCATACTTGGTGGCAATTTGGTTAGCCTCCTTGTCAAATTCTAGTAGGATAGTCTCTGCATGAGCCAACATATTCATATTTCTCTTCAATGTACCCATATCATATTTTTAACAAATCAAAACTACCTAATATGAAATAACTTTATTTGTTTCATCTTTCCATTCTTGTAGGGTTTTTATACTACCATCATTCCTTAGAATGGATGGAAGGAGGCCATGATGTGATTCATGAAAGGTTTTCACCAATTCTCTTATTTTATTCTCCAAAGGTTCAATATTTCCCTTGTACCCCTTAATCTTACCTACAAGAGTAACAATGGGATTAAACTTTTTAGGCGAGTTGGTATCATGCCTGGCTCCAATTGACATCCATATAAAATCCCTCATCCTAGGGATCCATGCTTCCATAAGTGGAAAAGCTCTTTCTTTGTCATTGTCAAATTTTTTTATAGCAACCAATATGGAGAATAACTATAGTGAATGCTATTCAATTTGTTATTCACTCTTACGTTCAAATGTTCAAGTACTATAGTGGCAATCTCCATGTTGCTATTAAAAACCTCCCTATCATGATTATCACATTTCTCTTTATATTCAGCTAGTTGCTTGAGCAACTCTTCTCTATTGATATCTTCCTCATCATGTGGTATTTCTAACGTACCAGACTCTATTATTGAAATGGGAACACTTTCCATGTTGTATGGCACAATTTCCCATGAGAAACTCATTTTAGTGGTAAATTCAAGGGGTGCAGCTTCCAGTGAAGCAATAGGGGAATCAACATCAATCTGCTTATACTTTGCTGTTTGCAAACTTTGCAACTTATCCTCCAATAAAGCTATTTTATTTTGCATCTACATATTGTGTTGTTCAAGCTTCCCATATTTAACTAACAAATCATTATATTCTATCCTGAGCTTCTCCTCTTCTGTAGTTATAGATTCTACAGTGGCCCTTGTGAATTGTGTAACATGTACTGACATGTTTTTTGCCTCTAGAGTTGATGTTTCTGACACCATCTTTATTATCAGACCTCCACTGTAGTTAGGTGTAGCCTTAGCAATGTCGAGTTTCATTGTACTAGGGGCCAGATACTAGATAGCTAATGCATCCCATTGCTCACTAAAAGAATACCCCTATAATGCAATTGTAGCCTCTTCTTTTGAATTATAGAGAGGTCTATCACATATCTTTATTATATAAAAGGCTATGGGAGAAGCTAAATCCCATTCTAGAAGAAAAAAATACTACTATTTCTTACCAATTCTTGACCCTCTTTTGAAGTCATCTTTTGAAATTTAGCTCTCATTTCATTCAAGACCTTTGTCTAGATAGTGGCATCAGGTAGTTCTGGATGAAGGATTATTTCTATAGACATACTATTGACATATTCATCTCTTTTAGCTTTGTATGCAAATTCCATTAAATACCGAGACTTTATAGTGAGTCACCATCGAAAAACTTTGTACATAATTCTACCCGCATATCATCTTTTCCATTGAGCCTAGTGAGATTAGCTTTACTCAATCTCATCCCTAATTGTTGTGCCGCCCTCATTGCTGGTGTAGTGGGTACTCCTTGCATTTCCTGCTCTGATACCCAAATTTCATCATCACAGTCATCATAAGCATAGTCAACCAGACCAATCACTTCAACCTTTTTCTTTTTCAATAGTGGCTCTTTTGGTAGTGATGCACTAAGTGGCGGAGAATCAATATCCACAATTTCCATCTCTATTTGCCTTGGAGGATATGGTGGTGGTACTTGTAGCACAAGAGAAGGAGGCTTGTCTCCTCTTGTTGAGAGGGAGCATGAGATGCATCATCTTTCTTTGCCTTACTCTTTCCCCTTACAAAGAACTTTATTCTTGGTTCTTATGGGGCTTGAGATGTATATTTTTCTTCCACAGTAGGGACTTCTCCCCCACTTTTTTCTTATACAATGGGGGCTTTCCCCTTATCCTTTCGTATCACCCCTTTAGTCTCAAGGTGGCCCACTATTGTATGTAAATTCTTGGATACATGTTCCACCTTTTGCATTACATCTTCAATCTCTAGAAGAACCTTGAAATTAAGTTCTTCTTTCTTTATCGTCCTTTGTATTTTATTGAAGGAAATCTAGCTTTCTCTTCTTTTATCTTGTTCCAAAAGGCCAAACACATTTCTTATCACATCCTCAGGATACTAGAAAATGTGCACAAATTTGTAGGTCTTGTTCCTTACCTTTAACTTGGAAGCCATAAAACCTTTTGGATCATATTTGATCCTCTCAACTAATCTATGCATGCGGTAGGCCTTGAGTATATCAAGTATTTTATTCCAAACTACTTTAATCATCACAAAATTAGAAAAGAATGTATACAAGGGAAAGAATGTTCCTATTCCTTGATTCAACAAATGTTAATTTTCCAAACTTCCCAATAGCCACATCACCTCAAGAAAACCAATTCTCTCTAGCACAAATCTTGGTAGCAAGTGAGGTGCAACCATGGAACCATGCACTCTTAAAATAGTTTAATTTGGATATGGGATGACATCTACCTAGTTGTGATCAAACCCTATCTTGGACCTTCTTTCCTTGGGTCTCAAGAAGTCATGTAGGGCTATGGGAATTCTAGGTATATTCACAACCAATGCTGTCATTAATTTTGAAGCAAAGAAGTTTTGAAATGTCACATAATCATATGTCCTATCATCCTTGTCTAAAATAGTAATCCAACATTGCACTTGCAACTCCAAGTTACCCTCTTTCTTATCCAAACTCAATTTATTCCTAAAGTCAGGTGCACCTTTGAACATAAACATATGCATCAACAATTATTACTAGCTAAACCTTACTCCATATGCACCTTTCTTCAACCTTATCAAGCCCTCATGAATCTTTTCTACAAGAAACCCCACATAGTCATACACTGTGAAATATTAGGGGTGTTGAACATGGGTTGCCATATACATCCATGCCATAGGCATTCCCATGATAGGATCATAAATAATTATCTGGAAAATAGAGTAAAAGGTTTTTTTGAAGTAGGAGATAAAATAATTAACAGGGAAAGGCTCCTTATCGCATTTAACTATTGTAATCTTTTATCCTGCAAATTTTGTTAGATACCTTGGTAGAATGTGGACTCTAAATGCAATTTTAGTCTTATCATATTCCTCCTTGAGAGAATTTTCATTGATCTTAGGCATTTCATCACTCCATTTCGTGAGTTTGAAAACAAGAGCAAATTCTTCCTTGGTAATTTTTACCATTTCCTTCCCATTATATTTTCTTATAGTTCTTGTAACTGGGACATAATTGGTGGCCACTGCTTTGAGAAAATCAATGTCGATGTAGACATTGGGCACAATCAACTTCCCCAGATCACAATTCCAAGGGTTACCTACTAGAATACCCATGTTTCTATTCTTGAACCAACTATAAAACAATTCCCACCCAGTATAAGGTAATTTGATGTCCTTAATAGAATTATTTTTGTCAATAAAACCCTCTACTACTTGTGGACCTTAGAGAAGCAGTTGACCCTTAGGTTTTTCACAAGTCAAGGGTGGTAACTAGTCAGTAAGGTCTTTATTCAAAGGTATTTTGGGAATAGAAGCTTCCCCTTTAGAAGAAGACACTTTTGATTGTGCTTTAGGAGCCATGACACAAAAGGTATTACAAGGCATGGTTTTTGGTCTCCTTAACACAACTTATAACTCAAATAAGGTTTTGACACAAATTATGGCAATGTAAGACCAACCAATTATCCTTTATGAATGCCAAACTTTAAAATGTTGAATCAAGAGAAAACCCTAGCAGACTCAAAGGTTTGAGAAACCACAACTCTATCAATAATTTTGATGGGAAGGAAATAATTCACTTACTAGTTCATTTGTAGGTTGATAACCCTAGCCTCAACACTAGACAAGACTGAAAACCATAGCATGAGTTCTCAAAGTGTGTATAATATCCTTTATAATGCTCAATTGTGCTTTCAAGAAAGGTTTTAATAGCTACACAACCTTCTGGTTCGGTAGCTCAACATCCTTTCTATTATTAAGGCTCGCTTGTGCAAACCAGAATGATTCACTTGCCCTCAAACTAAGTTTTGAATGCCAACCATTGATCATGTAGGCGTGTTAACTAATGGATGATCCAAATTTAGTCAACTTGATTTGAAAATCTCGACCATAGGTACATAGTTGCAATACTTATCAAATGGCATAAAGCGACATGGAACCACTTGATGGTGATCTGTGGGCTCCACCATTCCTTTGTGACTAGAGCCAGAATCCACGTGTCTTCTTCCCCTTGCTCCTATAAGTCTTACCTCGTGTGCAAATTTCATCAATGGGGAGATGGGGAAGGGCAGAGATTAAGCCCCATGACCTCTTCATACTCACATCTTAATCCAAGACCAGTCACCTACAAACTTATTCTTCATGTACCATCAACAACCTAGATTAAAATATCTCAAACACATGCATTATATCTTATTTTAGTAGCATAGAATTTATTCTCTATGCCTTGTGTTGAAATATTTGATTAATATTTTCCATTGCTTGAATGCTTCTATGTCCTTTGGGTTATTCCATATGGAAATTGCCCACCACCTAGTTTGAAATTAGTCAATAAAATTAGGGCCCACACAAGATAGTGGGGAGCAGTCAAGCTTGGCCAACATCACCCATTATCGACCATTGATTCACTTTAAATCTCTACCTTTTGACTGCTTGGAAACATAGGGCCCATAGTTAGACTCACCATGCGATAGTCACTTGCTAGCCTATTTGAATATTTTAATGAAGAATTAACAAGAGCGGGCACACGAGGAATGGTCGAAACACAACCATGTTACTCAACACCTATCGTCGATCTTCTTTCAATACCACTAGCCATCCTCAATACAAAAATTGGTATCACCAATACATAGGACACGTGGCTTATGCTTGCTAGCCCATGAGAATAAAATAGTAAGCAATGAAACAAAATGAGGGAAAGGGGAATGACCAAGATCTGCTTGTGATTATTGGATGGTCATCAAAGATCTTCATATCTTCACATGCCAAAACTATTAATCTTAAAAGAGGGACCCAACTAGGTCGATGGAACCATAACCCATAGGATTAAAAAACTAAGGCTCGAATGATTTTAGAAGGAATTATTTAGCCTGACTTTGAAATAATTAAAACAATGGGCTAACATACAACAACCGATAAGACTAGATCAAAGGTCTGATTACTTTATGTATTTTGATGGCATAAGTCATAACTTAAAAGACTTGGAACGGACAACAAGGAGTCAACAAAGAATTAAAACCTTAGCAAGGAAATAAAAATCAAGGGTTTTTCAATTAGGATCTCAGGTGAACTAAAACCCTTAAACAATGATAGTAGCCAAAACCTTAAGCCCTCAAATACAAACCCTACCCAAAATTTAATAGGATTTTGAGATGAAACATAAAATTTTTGGGAGTTTCGTCAGTGGCTCCAAATAGGGATGCATGCCTCTTGTAGGGATGGTGAGATCCTAGAATCTTAGGCTTTGCAGACCAGTCAAACACATGTGAATGCAAAAAATAGGACACTACCCAAACTACGTAGAAAGACCAAACTAGACATAACTAAAGAAAACACACCTATATAAAATGTACAGTGTACATGGAATCATAATATACTTAGGAAAAGTATGGCTTCAAGAACTGTCCATGTAGTAGGAGTTCAAAAATTTCACCTGTCAAGCTTTAGAGGAGGTAAGAATCCTCCCCATATGTGTTGGCTATCAAATAAGGGCCTAACCATAGTGCTTGAAACTTTCCATGTTTATCCTTATCTTGAGCCCTTGCATTCTAGGCTAGTACCATACTATTCACCTCAAATCTTTTGGGAGAAGCTCTCTTATTATGCAAGTGCTTGACTTGCAGTTGTAGTTTTTCATTTTTGGCTTGAGCTTCTCTTATAGTTTCATCCAATTATACTAGATTATCAATTTTTTGATGCATATCATCACATAGATCATCATCATATTCTTGCACAAACTTATACATATTTAGCAATTTATTATAACCTAGCATCTAGACCATACACCAAGCCAAATGGTGAATAACCAATAGCCTTTTTCATAGTCACTCTATCTATCCAGAGTACCAACTTAGGCTTTGAGTCCCAAGCCTTCTTTTTCTTTTCCATTACCCTTTTGATGATTTTCATTAAGCTCTTTGTTGGCCCCCTATAATGATCTAGAAACTAAGCCCTTACAGTTTCGATTCAGAGATTGGACATCTAAACTGAATAGCCATTTCAATCATCATGAAGGTACATTTATCTTGTCAACCCAGGGATGTGAACTTGAAATGGGTGAACACAGTATGTGTACTAAGGATTCAAAGTAGCCATATTCATTCTACAACTAAGAAAAACAAAATGCTGAAGGTAAATTGCTTGGAAAGAAATAACATAAGTGTTGAACATCAACCAACAACTATGCTAAGCTGAAATGCATGACATAAACGAAAATCCAATAAAACAAATAGGAAACTACTTTGTTTGCTTCGCTATAGGAATAGTCACAAAATGGAATTCTAGTGGCTGCAAGAATAGTCAGTGTTAGATTCTTAACTAATTACTGAACATAAAGTAATAACTAAACTAAACTAAACTAAGGACAAAATGCTCACCAAGCGGCCCCCCTTGGATGAGTATCCTCTAAAACTAATGTAAACTCAGATGCACAAAATTATAAATTCATTTTATTCATTGAGAAACATGAGTACAATAGAGGAGTGTAATTGTATTGCTAAAAAACTAAGAATGTCAGTACATCATTAGATTGCACAACCCTCTAAGAAGGAGCATCTGAATCTAATTTATATCAAAAGAAGCTACTAACTAAACAAGGCAGTCAAATCCACAAATTAGGAGGACACCACTTTAGGGAAAGCAAAGAAAGTGGAGAGGCGGTTACACATGCATGGAATCTAGTCAGATGTGCTTTCCTCAACACAAATTTAGCACAACAGTAATGCCTATATTCGCTCAATAGCAATAAATCACTCAATATAAATAAATATCATTTACAAGGTGGTTACAACTCGATTTGCATGGGGAATTTTCCACCATCGATAGTCTTCCCTTCATTGACCTTTGTATGACCACTTTATTAACTGTTATGATGAATGACCAGTTGGCATAATCTTCTCGATTTAGTGGCCTCAAATCATTTTTGAATGGAAATATTAGTATACACAATAATTATATATTTGTAACTATCTTAAAGAAAATTCATTAATCCACCTGTAGAATTAACACAAATAATCCATATAACATGCCAATGTCATTAAAGATTTGCAAAGATAAAATTAGGCCCAATGTTTATGGTTTTGAGGAAATATCAACATTCAAACATCAAGGTCCATGACAAATTCAACAAATAGATAATAAATTCTACCAAAATTAAACCATAAACTAGACTCATCATTCCCCACAACCTAAGGTTTTGTTGGTCCTCCAATAGGGGAAGGGTTGTTCTTCTGCTTAGTCAATGCCCTAAAATTTGCAACCGCCAATTGTCCTACATCAGTGTTTGATGTGCATGAATTATGATCCCAATAGAACCCGTGTTGTCTATCCAATCTATTCCATCTTTGTGTCTCTGCAGTAACATCATAGTTGTAAAACCTATAATTTGGAATGAGCCACACCAGGATGGGTTGTTCAAAAGTCAGTGGAAGCCAAAATCGTCCTTTTGTCATCCCAATCTTTATATATCTGTCAATTCTTTTAAGTGTTGCAACATAGTTCTGTATAGAGTGGAGCTCAACTTGTTTTAGCTCATCAGTTAGGCTATTCGATCTTTGTGGCAGGTATCTTTTCATAGTTCCCTCTTTTTCTTTTTCCACCACCTCATTCACTGTAAACTACTTCTATCTGAGGTATAATCATATTACCATAGCTAGGTCTGAGAAGCATTATGTGCCATTCTCTGTAAATATCCCTTGGGTTTCTTGTTTCAGCCTTGATGGGAAGAGGGATGTTGGATTCCATTTGTTTATAAGCCCCATATTGTTGTCCCCAATTGATCTCATTCTGTTCTAGGACATAAATGCCATTAATTGGACATCCCCAACATACAATAGTGGATTCCAATCATGGTCTTGAGTCACAACATAATTGTGTAAATATAATTTACACAACAAATTCTTCATCTCACAAGAAGAAATCTTATAAGCATTGAAAAATTCAATAGGAGTCTCAATCGAAGGGTTCAAATCAGAGACAATCCTTTCTAGCTTAAAAGAAAGATATTTCTCCTTTAAATGTAAAGCATAGACCCTTGGAGGGGCCCTGTATTCTACTATTTGGGGTACCAAGGTTGTCATATCATCCACCTTCTTCTTTAAAGTAGCAATTTCTACATTCTTGTCTTCAATCTCCTCATCTTTCTTTCAAATTTATTTCTTTAGGCTACATTTCTCTTCTTTGCATCTCTTTCCATAGATGCATAGCTACCATGTGCATTGAAAAATTAGGGGGGTTATGTATTCCTACCAACATTTTACTTGGCACTAATGCTTGCTCTTCATATAGTACCAGTTGTAGGGATTCAAGTTGTTCAGTCAATTCTAGTTGCAGGGCCTCTTGTTCCTATTCTTGCTCATGTTGCAATATCTCTTGCTGCAGGGTATCTTTCTACAAGAAATCCTAATTTTCCTCATACACTTGACTCTCAGCTTGTTCCACAATATCAACAAGATATGCCAGTTATATGTTTGTTTCTTTCTCAAATATATCCTCTTCCTTGATATTCACCCGCCCCATCGGAGCTTTAGTGTCCCCCTGTGACATTTCTCTATACTTAGGGCTTTCTTGTGGAGGCATATCAAAGGCTAGCCTGACTGGTCTTGATTTTCTGGGAGGGATTTCATGTTTTTCTTTGGCTATAGGTTGAATAGTGTCAACCTTCGGCTTCCTAGAGCTTGGTACTGCTTTTTCTGTTGACTACCTTTTAGCTTTTCCCTTTCTTATTTCTGCTTCTCTCTTTTGTGCCCTAGTTCTCATTAGGATTCCAATAGGAATGTAATCATCAAAATCTAGAGAGGAACTTTCTTTTTTTGAGTTCTTTTTCTTGGAAGAACTAATCTCTATGGTTTGTTTTGTTGCAAGAGGGTTTGCACTAGGGCCTATGCCAAAGATTGAAGCACCCAGAGGGGCTTCAGCCATGATCAATCTCTTGATAGACCTATGAGGTTGAGGTAAAACCCTAGGTCACAAATTCTCTGGTCTAACTTGATCAATATTTACAAATTCTTCCCAAGTCATCTCAGATATATCATATAGAGACTTCTCAACTAACAATTTAATTAAACAATGGTGGGAAATGAAATTATCCCTAACTTTCTAAGTTTTGGCTATCATGATTCAAAGAAGGTGGTAAAGCACATTCAACACATTTATCCTCCTCCCATGCCTCAAGAGTTTAAAGTGCACATAATGTAGATTCTATTGGCATCCTTCATAGGTGATATATTTTATAACATAAAAAACTATTTGCTTTCATGGCTCGGGCATAGAGGTTTTGTTTTAACCTTGTTTGTCCATGCTTAATGGAGGGTCACTAGGTTCTATAAATTCGGCCCTAGCTGACCTAGAATCTCTAGAAGCAGGGTAATTCTCACTGTTGGCATGCAAACCTATAAACTCTACAATTATTTCTTCAGTAGCCAATACTTCCAACCCTTTCAATTTCTGAATTTATCTTGTCAAGTTACATCCTGTAGGAATACAACATGAACCATGGGTTCGTTCCTGATTAACCCACCTCCCATTGTTTAGTTGGCTGCAATCAAACAATCATTCTACAAATTTTCCTTCCTGCAACAATACCAAATTTCCAACGACAATGTTGTCTGAATCTTCCTTTTTTGTTTTACCTTTTTCTTTCTTTCTATTTTACCCTCTTGGTGACTTAAGATTATGACAGGATCAATAATGGTAGTAAATGAGTAATAAAGGAAGGTTATGATGGAGAACAATGGCAGTGGCGATTGGTATCACCTCACATGTACAAGTTGTCATCTTACTCAGAATTCAAATTGGCTCGATTTAAACTTGTTGACGTAGACTAGTATGGAATGACATGTGGGTAGAGTACTCATCTTTTCTTCCCCCAACCTAAATTTGAGCATGTGTCCTCACATGCGAGGTGGTAAGGATGATTTGACATGGATAGGGAATAATGACATGCTATGGTGAATTTCCATATTAATTCATAACAATTAAATGAATGCACTAAAGACAATTAAGATATAGCAATTAATGTGCACATACCTTGATTCATTCAAGATTCGTTGCAAAGATTGTGGAGAAAGTACCGGTCAACTTTTAAGAAATAAGTTGAGCAATTAATGAAAATGAGGTGGAATGAGGTGAAGTGGAATAATGGAAGAGAGAGAAACATGGATATGGATGGGTGGATGGGTGAAGAAGTGGACTCCCACAAAAGTGGAAGTCTTTATTATGATAGGTACATACCTTAATTAGCCAGAAGGAGGGACACTAGGTCCACTTCCCTTAGCTGTAGGAAGCTCGGGTGTTTCGTACTGAGTGAATTGTTGTAGAAACTCCTCTTTGGAAGTTGGATTGTGATACAATCTGCAGCGATGACCATTGACAAGGAACTTAAATCTGACTGGGTCAATAGTAGTGAGCTAAACAACACCATTGGAGTATTTCTTGCATTATCCTGATATCTTGAATCATAGAGCAAGGCCCAATCTCCCTATTGGTATTTATTTTCCTTGATGAATTTATCATGCCACTTGATTCTCTAATTCTGCACTACCTCTGTGTGATGCAAGGCTACTCTCTTCATCTCATGCAAAACATTCAGCTACATGATTCTTTCTCTTTGTTTGTCAGAGATATCCATCCCCAAATCTACTGCAGTCCTAAGAGTATTATGTTCAAATTCAATGGGCATCATGGTTGTCTTTTCATACAACAACTCAAAAGGAGTGAAGCTTGTTGTTGTCTTCCAGGTTGTCCTATAGGCCCAGACAACTTCTAGCAGTCTATTTTCCCAATCCTTTTTATGAACCATTGTTTTGATCAGAATGACTTCAATCTCCCAGTTGGTCACTTCAACTTGGCCATTGGCCTGAGGGTGATAAGGAGTATACTTCTTCTGTCTTATGTTGTACTCATTGACTAGTGCTACACCAAGGGTTGATGTGAATTGAACCCCTTCATTAGTCACTATCTCTCTTGGAACTCTATACCTTGTGAAAATCTCCTCATAAAGAAATTCAACAAGCTTATTATCTCTTGCATACTTCATGGTCTTAACTTCTACCCACTTAGTTATATAATCAGTGAAAAATAAGATATAAGACTTATCATTTGATGGAGGATCAATGGGTCTTACAAAATATATTCATTTGTCAAATGGAGTGATTACTACCTGAAGGAAAAGTGGCATATCATCAAATTTGGTTGGCCTGCCTATCCTTTGGCATCGATCACATTTTCTTGTATACCTTCCTGCATCCTTGTGTAGTGTTGGCTAGTAGTATCTTGTGTTCAAAATCTTCATTGTTGTCCTCTTGACTACAAAATATCCTCCACATGGTTTGTTGTGGCATGCATGCAAAATATCATATGTCTCATCTTCTCTCACACATCTCCTCATGATGTGGTTTGACCCAGTGTAAAACAAATATCCAAAAATCCATGAAAAAATAAAAGATTTTTCAATGAGCACCCTTCTCTCTTTTGGAGAGAAGTGAGGAGAAACTCTCCTTGTGAACAAATAATTAGCTATGTCAGCATACCAGGGTGTTTGCACACTAATGGAGAATAGATGTTCATCAGGAAAAAGGTCATATTTGTTAGAGTAAAGGTTTTAACTTAATTATGTTAATTAAGTTACCTTTATTCCTCTCTTAAGATTTCAATTTATTTTGCATATTGTGACATTTAAAAATTATATTAATTATTAAATGTCTACCTATTAGGGTTTCTTTAGGGTTGAACAATCTCATTTTATAAGGATTGATCATTGTATTTTACCACTCTCTCTAATTAATACATTTTCAGCTTTCAGAGCACCTTTGCCTTTTGTCTCGAATGTCTTCTTTCTGTGATAGGTTATTTGCATGTAGGTGATCTTCAAGGTCTGTGAAGTTGGCTTTCACAACTTCAACATGGTATTAGAGCTCCAGATTTGCGGCTGCCTATTCTTTTTTTGAAGATACCAACTTATAGAGTGTTCTTCTGTGCAAGGGTTTCATTCCAATTTTTTTTTTCCAGATCAGAGGGGTTTTCCATCATTTTTTTGAGAAATTTTGACCTTGATCTCTCAAACGGTGCATGCTGGTGCAAAACAGACCTCATGGTTGCCAAAAAAATCCATACAATTGTATGAATCCATATAGACGCCTCAATTTTTGTGCCATATTTTTTAGTGTCTGCATCAATTTTGAGCTGCCTCAACTTTTGTGCCATTTTGCATCAATTTTTGTGCCCTCTTGATTTCTTTGCTACCTCAATTTTTCTGCCATGAAGGTACAGCTGAATATTTTATTAATTTTTTAATCTTTAAATTAATAAAATGTTTGGTTTAAAGCCTAAATGAGCATATTTAGTAAAATTGTCATATCTTGAGCATACGGTCTCCATTTTTCGAAAATGAGATACCATTGGAAAGCTGATTCTAACGCCAATCTGATGGAGTAGGTGTGGTTTCTAGATTTGTCTATTTTGATACATTTTTTATCAGTCAATTTCAGAACATGTTTTTTGCACTCCTAGGGGCGTAACTTTTGCGTACAGACTCCGTTTTTTGCAAACGAATAGGCGTTGGGAAGGTGGTTTTGTGATATTTCCAGATATGTCATTTATTTTCTAGACTAAGCCCCAAGTACATTTTATTCAATTTTTTGTGTTTTCACAATTCTATCAATTACCTGGAGTACGTTTTGGCACCTGGAAAGGATTTGTTTGCGTGAGATGGCATATTTTGATCTGCTTTATATTTACTGAGGTCATTAGTCTTTTATTTTTTCATTTGAGTGAGTATAATGGGTTTTTCTATTCATCCTTCTATTATCAACTTGGATAAGGATAATTATGAGCGATGGGTAAAGGGCATACTTACACATTGTAGGTGGCTTAATATTTTTCCTCATTTGTATCGACTCATACCTACACCAGAAACATCAAGGAATTTATCAACATGGGTTATTATTCGAGATCATATTGTAGGGGTTATTGGTTATAGTGTTGATTTTTAAACTTTGTGTGCTTTATCTGACATTCGTTGTACTCACACACTTTGGCATCATCTTTGGGAGATTTTTGGAGATTCTAATATCTCTCCATTCCTAGAGGATCCCGCTGCAGATTATATCATCCCTCTTGCAAATATAGATTTCATACCCTATGATAACTGTACACTAGAGGAGCTTGAGTATATCACAAGTCTTGCATGTGATGATGGTTTAGAGACTTGTATTCATGTTCCCACTCTTGAGATCGAGACTACATCAACATCTCCTATTGTTCCTGATCAGTTTGACATCGCCACATCTTTGGCCCCTATTGATTTAGTACAACAGGACATCATCCATCTTCCAGACATAGCTACTTGGGATTCATATCTTGTAGACATATCATCCTTGTTTGTAGAGTCCTATATTGTAGATCTGGAGGATTACTTTGAGGAAATTCATCTCCTCTACCGTGACAGTCAGGTTATCACTGTCCACCCACCATTATTAGTTCATTCAGAGGTTGCATTTTGGGAGTCTTCACTTTAGTTTGGATTTGGCATCATTTGTTTTAGTTTAGTCACAAAGATTCTTCAACATCCTATCATGGCACATATCTTGAAACATATTGGTTCATCACTCTTCACAAGGTTTCTTTGACATCGTCCTTTGGATCCATTTCTTCCCAAGGGGATAAATGTTATTTTCCACTTCAGGATCTCTTTTTGGATTCTACATTAGGCATCTACCATTGTGACAGGAGTTTCTACATTATGGGGGGCCCTTCTTGTCTCTTTATATCTCTCATATGGACACCATTGTATATGTACTTATATGATAGAAGTTGTCTATGGGGGGTATCATGTAATCCACCTCCTATCCTTCTTTCATTAGTGCATTTCATTCTTTTATTTTCTCTTTTTTGGGGGGAGTTTTGTTCCCATGAGGTTTTCTCCCTTTCTCCACTTTACAGAGATTTGGTTGTATTCAGGTACCTGATTAGGCCTAGTTTCCGGGACCCTTGTTTTCTTTCATGCATTGTAGTTACCTTTGTTTTCTTGCACATGTTTGTAGCTGCACTCTTGCTCATCTTAAGGGGGGGTGTTAGAGTAAAGGTTTTAACTTAATTATGTTAATTAAGTTACCTTTATTCCTCTCTTAATATTTCACTTTAATAGTTTGTATATTATGACATTTAATAATTATATTAATTATTAAATGTCTACCTATTAGGGTTTCTTTAGGTTTGCAAAATCTCCTTTTATAAGGATTGATTATTGTATTTTACCACTCTCTCTGATTAATACATTTTCAGCTTTCAAAGAATCTTTTCCTCTTGTTTTGAATGTCTTCTTTTTGTGACAGGTTATTTCCATGCAAGTGATCTTCGGGGTCTGTGAAGTTGGCTTTCACAACTTCAACAATATATGGCTTGATTATCTTTTGATGTAGCTAACAATTAAAGAAAATCTGCAACAACATTGATCTTCCCTGGTTTATCCACAATGGTTATGTCAAACTCCTACATCAACAACAACCATCTTGCTAGCCTACCAGTGATCTGGGGTTTATTCATGAGGTATCTAGTGGCTACATGATTAGTTTGTGCAAAGATTTGATAGCCTGTTATGTAGTGCCTGAATTTGTTTAGGGCATAGATCACTGCCAACATTTCTTTTTCTATCACTGTATAGTTTAATTCAACTCCTTGTAAGATTTTGTTGACAAAATAAATATCATTTTCAATAGCTCCTTTCTACCCTAATATTTCTCCTATAGCATAGTTTGATGCATTTGTATGGATGTGAAAATGAAGATCCCAATTAGGTCCTTTAAGTACAAGAGCATGAGTCAAAGCTACTTTCAAATTAGAAAATGCTATGTCACAGTCTTCTATCCATTGAAATTCAACATCTTTGGTGAGAAGAGTATACAATGGTTCTACTATTTTTTTGAAATCCTTGATGAACCACCTATTATATCTTGCATGTCCCAAGAAAATCCTAACATATTGATGCAGAGGGTAAGGGACTTTGAAAGAACACAAAGTTTCAAGGCTTATAATGATTCACTCTTTATCCTTCATCTAGGCACCCTTCTGGAGATAAAGCCTAAAAAGTTCACTTATGTCCTCAAACCTTCTCCAATGGACCCAAACCCTACGTGTGAACCCAATTTCCAACTTACATTAGCAAAGCAAACATTAAAATTGTTAGATTAAAATGCAAGTATAAAATAAGAGTTTCCCATAAAATCCATCTGCATTGTTAGAAAACAACGAAAAAGATGATATAATCAAATACAAACACAAATAACTATCCCTATTCTAAAACAAGACAAACAATTGATCTTATGGGGGGATTGGTGCTATTTTGATATGGAAAATAGCCCTTTCCCAACCCCTTTAGATAAGCTAATGATAATGATGGACAAGATCATTTCTCAAATGAAGAGAGTGACCTTGCATGAGTGATTGTGGAGATGATTTGTGGAGTTGTGGACAAAATCAGTTCTCAAATGAAGAGAGTGACTTTGCATTAGCTTTGTGGATGAATTGATGAAGATTAAGGCCTTCATTTATAGATTTTCTTGATGAGAGATTGGCCAAATGGGTGAATGTGGGACTAAAGATCCACCAATGAGAAGAGGCCACTTGTCAAGTGGTGATAGGCCAATGGATGTGCAAGATTTGGGAAGTGTACCCATGAGAGGGAGTTTCAAATTCAAATTTTGAAATAAAATTTTGAGAGGGGGACAAGAAAATGATCAATAAATGCAATATTGGAGGGACAAATCAACTTGTCATGTTTTCAAACCTTGAGGGAATATTCCTCATAAATGCCATGTTGAGTGAAAATGAGGGGTTTAATAAATCAATAAATTGATTTATTTGTGCAAGTGGAGATATCTAGAGGATGCAAGTGGGTGGGTTAGGTTAGGCTAATTAGGATTAGGTTAGCTTAATGATGATTAGGATGAGTTTGACTTTTAGGACTTAAATATTTGATTTATTTAATTCAGAAAAGGATGGAGTATGATTTGGGATTTGATTAAATGAATGCTTGATTTATTAAAAGGTTGATGATAATGTTTATTTGATTTTAAATAAATGACCTTAGGAGATGAGATTACCTAATGAATGGATGAAGGAGATGAATGGACCTAATGTGAAATCTAGTTTAGTTAATGAATTAACCTAATCGAATGTAGAATGTTAATTTTTCATGTCTACATTTTTTCCCTCTTTGAAGCAATGTACTTGTTGTATTGGTTCAAAGAATAAACTTGCCGTGATTAAAATAAAAAAATTTCTGATTTTTCAGATGCCCTAGTGGAAAGAAGTACACTAGTACATTGCCCCCTCAAGAGATCGAGCGAAAAGATTCGATTTGAGGGTCGATCTCGCGATAAAGAGGTTCAAAATGGATGGTTATGGACGATGATGCAAATGACATGATTTCAAGATGCTTATAATAACAAATCTATATTATCGTAAACAACTTAAATGATGATATGATGCGATGATAGATGAGATGGCTGATGTGATATGCTATGATTATGCAATGGATAATTTATGTAGATGCTTAGACTAACAAATCTATATTATGATGATGATGCAAATGTAATGCATGTGAAATGATCGATGTTTCCTATTATGTATGATATGATCGATGTTTCCTATTATGTATGATATGAATGATATGTGGTATGCTGATAGTTTGTGGATGCAAGATGTATGCAAGATGCAAGATGTATGATGGATGCATGATGGATGCATTGGCGATTCCTTGGTGATGTTATGTTAGCACGAAAATGAGATGATGACAAGAGGATCCAACAAGTCCATGATCTGACGAGACTTTATTAGAGATGATGATGATGACAGATGATGATGATGATAAATGATGATGATTTGCTTATCAAGGATTGGGATTTTAAAAGGGCTACTTACCTTATGTTTGATTACACATGTAGATACGATGCATCAAGGTAAAAAGAACCAGGATGGCGTTGTACCTAGTGCGATGGAATTTGACTTGACAAATAGATAGGAGTATTCTTGTTCACACTTGACATAAGGAAACCTTGCTAGGATGTACCTAACAAAGCAAGTATTCGCCAAGTTATTTTACAAGAACATCCAACAAGCACAGCAGACAAAAGATAATGATCGTTGCCCCATGCCTATCTCTCTAAATCCTTCATTTGGATATCATTGAGAGGTCCTTGGAATGAGCGCAATAAGGTAAATCAAAAGAAAAGATCAAGTACGCAAACAAGCCAATGTTCTTCATATCGCTAGCCAAAAGGATGTGTTTTGATAGGATAAGGATCCAAGGTGATATCCAAAATGGTGCCCATTGTCAAAATGATATATCCTAGGACATGCATTGTATAGGATGATGATGGTTTGATAAGTTGATTGATAGTCTATTGATAAGGTCGATTGACATGTTTGTGAATGATCAAGAGTTTGATTTTGTTTTAAAGGCTTGTTGTTTTGATTTTGATTTTGCATTTGAAGCTTGCTTTTGCTGATTGTTGTGGTTGTTTTTGTTTGTTTTTCCAAAGGATGAAGGTGACAATTAGTTTATTATGGATGATTGATTATTGCGGGTGCAAGCGAGATGAGATGGATGGATTTTTTCAAATATTTGGATATTTTTGACGTTTTGAAATGTTTTGAGGCTATTTTTGGTATTTTCAAGATTTTACAAATGTTTTGTTTTTTTATTTTTGTGATGTTTTAGGTTTTCTGAGATGTTTTTTGAATGTTTTTGGATTTTGATGTTTTGGATGTTTTTGGATCTTGATGTTTTGAATGTTTCTGGATTTTTGTGTCTCAGGGGCTGATCAAAGATGAGCCTTGCCTACATTTAAGCTCAGAGACGATGTAGTTCGGATTTCAATGTTTTTGATATTTTTCTAATTTTTTGAGTTTTTTTGAATTTTTTCGATGTTTTGGATTTTTTTGGATTTTCCAATTTTCTGATGTTTTTTGGATTTTCGCATGATTTTGACGATTTGGATATGGATATATGTGATGATATCAATTCTCTTTTTGGGATTTTTTTGGAAATCAAGCTAGGGTTGAATGATCGAATCGATGAATTGATGATGATGATAACATTGTTAAGGATACACAACAATGCAAGGATAGTGTTAAGCAACATGAGGATTTAGGATGTTGATGGGATTGATGATGATAACATTGTTGAGGATGCACAATAATGCAAGGATTTGATTTATTAGGATTGCTGATGATAACATTGTCGAGGATGCACAACAATGCAAGGATTGATTGATCGAGATTGATGATGATAACAATGTTGAGGATGCACAACAATGCAAGGATAGTGTTAAGCAACACAACGATATCGCGAGATGATGATTTTTTGATTGGATCATGTTTGTTGAAGCTTGGTTTGGAACAAAAGATGTTCGAATGATTTGATGTGATGTTAGAAGGGTGTGTTAGATGTAACTGATATTGATTATTTGGATCGATGGAAGATGGAAGATGAAGCTTGATAAGGAATGTTTTCTCGTAAAAATATGCCATGGGCTATGATTTGGATTTTGTATCACAAATTCTTTGACCAATTTGGTTTCACATTTTCTAATGTTCAGATCATCACATAAGTTGGAGGATATAGATCAAGATTTATTCCTGAAGCAAGATGCAAATATCTACCCCCAGTGTCTAGCAATGTAGGGAATATCATGGATGGGTGCTCAGATAGGTGTATGGATGGATGGATATGAATTATCTTGTGATAATATATTCAGATAAAGAATGCTCATTTGGATAATGCTTCATGGCTTAGATAATGCTGCACAGGATAGGATCAATGAAAATGACCCATGTCAAGATGTTTACCATAAGCAAGTGTAAAGTGTACCCCAAAATTTTATCAAGATCAAGACCACTTAGATGATGGATGTAGATGGATAAAGGTGGATAGGATAAATGGTTCATGGATGAATGGATTTATTATGGCTGAGATGGATGGAATGCTTGATTTATTACGGATGGGATGAGATGCTTTCACCTAAAGTGGCATACGTAGATGCTCAATTCTACACATGACACCTGTTTGCCAGGTTTTCATCATGGTCTTGCCCAAAGCGCCACCGTAGTGGTTTTCACTACAGGACATTTTTTTTTCTTTACTGTTTTCAATCCTTTTTCTAATTTTTTTGGGATTTTCATATTTTTTTATTTTTCTGAAAGATTCATGTTGAACCACCTGGTGGTGTTGACATAGATGCCCCTATCATAATGTGCCATCGATATCCTACTCGAAGAAGTTTCTTTGCTAAGGTACATGCACTTGAATGCAACTTTTGGGATTCCTGATCTGCTTTATTGATACCAGGGTTAACTCTGTCCCTGTACGTACATCGCAATAGAGTTCCTTTTGAATCCTTATGATGAAGGGTTGTTGCCAATACATGGTCAATTTGAAAATTGGATATCATGCGTGGAGGTGTGGATGGAGTGTGTTTAGGGATAAGATATGGATTGGTTGATAGTTTGGAACCTTTGACTCTCCAAACTTGGGAAGATGAGCAGTGATGGGTGGATACGAAAGTGTGTGTGGAATTCAGACCAACTACTTGATATACTTTGTACATCGTTTGAAAATACTACTTTTGCTTTTGTGGACATCTTTGATGAATACTTTTCCCTTTTTTATTTTCCCCCATAGTATCTTTGACTGATGGATTTTGATAGGGATAATCTTTCTTTGTATTCTTTGGTATCCATATGTATTTGATTTGTCCATTATGATTTTTAGCTTCTTTTTCTTTGATAACATTCTTTGTGATTTGATTCAAATATTTCCTTCGAAATTGGTTCCAATTTGTGGATGGGGTGATGGGTGGATGAAGATTCATGATGTGGCTGGTTGTAGTATTGATACTAGTTTCATCATAAGGACTCTTCGTGCTCCCAATGTTGACGTTTGCTTGAGACAAAGTTGCCCCCAGTATGGTGGTAGTAGTACCTTTATGCTTTGATTCTGCATGTTCTAAGATGTCATGATTAGAATGAATTCTCTGATAAATGGCTACTATAGATGGTGTTATTTCAATTTGTTACTCTGTCGACTCTGAAATATCTTGTTTTATCTGACCTGATTCCTTGAGTGGATAATGCTGGAAATCTTCATACATGATGTCTTCAATCTAGATTTTGGATACATCTAATCCTGATGTTGATAACTTAGTTTGACTATAGGAGTTAATAATCTACTCTTTTTGTGTAACAAAATTTTGTTCTAGATGAAGATCATCTACGTGTCCATTAATAGAAAGCATCTCATGGGTAGATGGAGGATTATGTGCTACATAGATATGATCATCTTGCATAGATAGGAGAGTTTCCATTAGATTATTGTAGTATCGGGTGATCCCACAATAGTGGTTTACAATTTTTGGCCAAACTAGACACTGATATTATTATTTTTTAACTAAATCTTCACATTCGGGTAGCTATAGCGGCTAAACCATGAAAAATTTGAAGATAATGCAAACTAGAGTGTCATCACATTTTTTCTGTAGACTCTAAAAAAAAAAAATTTCAAAATTTTTGGAATCATTTTACACTTCTTTTTCCATCTCCCACGAAAACTGGTTTTTTTCAAAAAACAACATTTTTAAAAAGTGACGCAGACCGTATAACACATAATTTTTTTCCATGAAGGATAAAATTATAATTCTTTCAATTTAGATTTTTAACTCTGATATCTAGTGCTTCCACTTGGTTAGATAGTTTTTATTGAATATTTTTTCTTTAATCAAGTTTTGAAGTCAAACCAATTACAATTCAACATAGCACGACCGTATAACACATAACTTTTTGTATATATCAAAATTCAAATTTTTTTTTTTGGTTGGATCAAGGACTTCAATATCAGTGCAATCATATTTTTTTTTTTTTTTTTTTTGATAATCTTCTATTTTTTCACATGTGCAGAACATAGACCTTCATTTTTGATAAAAAACCTATGTTTAATAAAACTAAAAAAACAAATACATAATAAAACCAAAACATATTAAGATTACATTCGTTCAATAGCTTGTTTCAAGGAATTCCTAATTCCAATTGGGTTTGTGAAGATTCATCCATTTTCATCATCAACCGGAGCTCCAAAGTGCAAAAATTTATGGTTTTTTGGTGTCTTAGAGGAGGGATGAGGAATAAGGGGGGTTCGAATGAACCCCCAGGGTTCTGTGCAAACCCCTAGGGGTTCACTCGAACTAGGGTTCATTCAAACCCCCCTTTTATAAGGGCTTTTGTTTTCATTTTTGGCAGGAAAGCATTAAAAGGGTTCGGCCGAACCCAGGTTCTAGCGAACCCCTAATGGGTTCAGTCAAATCAGTATGTTCGTACGAAGCCCTAAAATCAATATTTTTGCCATGTATTCATTTTTTGTGAGTTTTCCTTCCTCACTTCAATTGTAAACCACTATTGTGGCTTCACCCTATCTTGAAGATACAAATTCTTGATCTTGAATGGTTTCAGAGTTGCTTTCAACATGCTTTGGATCAACTTCTTGACATGGATCAGTTTCAAAAGATGGATTGCTTACAAAGGTTTTTTGGATGTCTTCATTAGTCATGGTAAGTGGTTCAATATCCTCAAGTGTCGTGTTTAGGGTTCCTTTAGTATTTGTAACCATGAGGTCAAAGTATGTCAATATGTCTTTGAAAGGACCATTGCTAGACTTTGGTCAAAGATTTTGATCATGCTTTGGGATAAATTCTTGAGATATGTCCTCTAACTCATAAGGCAATGTAGAGACATTTTCAACATGATCATTGGTCAATGCCTCGTTGGATGAAGTGAAAACATCTTTATTGATGGATAGATCTTGATCATTGTTTTCAACAATTGTGGTGGAGGGATTTCCAATGTCTTCAACCATAGGGTCAAATGATGTTGACTTTTCTTGAATTGGATCATTGTTGCGTATTGCTGGTGGACTTTGATCAAAAAGTGACTTTTGATATATGTTGTTTTGATCTTTGGATGAAGTAGACACAGCTTCAAGGTGCTTAGTGATGGATTGATCTTGCTCCTTGTTCTCAATAGTTGTGGTGGAGAGATTTCCAATGCTATCATTGTCCCCAATAGTGATTATCTTCTAATCAATCAGGTCTTGGATGAGTTTTTTGAGTTGAACACAATCTGATGTTTTGTGTCCCTTTATTCTATGATAATCACAAAGGTGCTTCTCATTGTACCTTGGCGGTTTTATGGCTGGTTCTTGATAGTTCACATAAATGGGGATTTGGATGAGATTTTCTTGTACCAATTGTTGCAGGACTGATTCAATTGGTCTCCCAAGTGGTGTGTATATTTGATCATTTCCTTGTGAGATTTGCATTTTAAATTGACCTTGTGGTGATTGATTTTGTAGATGTGGTGATTGGGTTTGTTGTTGATGTTGTTGATCTAGATATCTAACTTCTTGCCATTGGATATGTTGTTCTTGATGCAGTTGTGGACATAACTCAATGCTTTGATGACATGGTTCAACCAATGGAGGAATGCATTTATTTTGGAGAGAAGATATCTCTTGGCTCAATAATTCAATTAATTTGGCATGTGAAGCCAGTTGCTCTAGCGAAATTTGATCTTGATTTTGAATTTGACTCCCTTGATTTGGCTTTTGTTCAAGCAGATTTCGGATGTACACTTGTAGTGTTTGAAAGGGATCATGAACAAATTGATTTTGGACAATGTTCAAATTTGGCATTATAGGTTGAAATTGAACATTGTCTTGATTTAGGTAACTTTGATTTTGCATGGTGTTACCTTGTCTTGGAGTCGTTAACATCTTGTTTGGACTCTGAACAACATTTGTGTGATTTGCAAACATATCTATCCCAAAGTTTGCCAAGTTTGGGTTCAAAATGTTCATGTTTGGTAAAGTTGTACTTGGTACATTTGCATTTGGCATATAGGGATTTGGTGGGATGACTTTGTTCATTTGAAGGCTCATGCTTTGATTGTTCACTTGACAGACTTGTAGGTTTGGATTTAGATCTACCATCGAGAAATGTGTTCCAATCTTTGATTTGGGAATACTCACACTTGTTGTACCATTGATGTTTGTTGGAGGCAATGATCACATGTATGGATTGTATAAGTGTGAGTTTTGATAATACATAGGCATTGTAAGGCTTTGAGCGTTCAATAGATTTGGATTACTCATGATGTATGGGTCAAGTTTGTATTCCATGTTCCTCTTGTGTTTTGACCTTGTTGCAAAAGTGACTTCTAAGACTCTTAGAAATAATGGCAAGATGAAGGACGAAAGGTGTAAATGATATGAGTGATGAACGTTTAGGAACTTTGGATCAATGCTAGACTGTTTGATTTTGATTGGTTTGATTTGGATAATGAACTTGTAAACCCTAAGATGTTGGATGTGATCTTAGGATGAATTTTCTCAAAGTATTGCTAATTCAATTAAATGTATGAGAAAGGATGCATTCCCATACAAAGTGATCCCACAAAGCTGGTTTACAATTTCTAGGAGGATATGATTTTTGCTGAAATCAGATATTTTTAGAAAATATAATGAATTCAAATTGAAGAGGGTTTGATCAAACTACCTTAAATGAAACCCCCTTGGATAGAACCCTACTAGTTTTAAACCATACCTATAATGGAGTCTCCTTTACCCCTATCAAAATGCTAATAAAAAACCACTTTTGATTTACCTTTTGGGGGATCAAATGAATTCATTTTTATTTTATTTTTGTAAGTATGTAGTCCTTATTATAAGCTTCCCAAAAAGTATAATTTTAAATAAATTTAATTTAATTATTATATTTATTTTTTATTTCTCGTGAATGTAGGTTTTTCACTGAAAATCAAGCTCTATGTTTTGCACGTGGAAAAGTAGCAGATTATCAAAAAAAAAATTTAAAAATATTAGTGCACTAGATATTGAAGTCCTTGATCGAACAAAGAAAAAAAAATTGAATTTCAATACATACAAAAAAAGTTACGTGTTATACAATCGTGCTATATTTGAATTATAATTGTTTTGAATTTGAAACTTATTAGAAAAAAATATTCAATAGAAAACTATCTAACCAAGTGGAAGCACTAGATATCAGAGTTAAGAATCTAAATTTGAAAGAATTAGAACTTTATCCTTCATGGAAAAAAAGTTAGGCGTTATACGGTGAGCGTCACTTTTTAAAAATGTTGTTTTCTGAAAAAAACTAGTTTTTGAGGGAGATGGAAAAAGAAGTGCAATTTGATTCCAAATTTTTTGAAAAAAATATATTTAGAATCTATAGACAAAATTTCACGAAACTCTAGTTTGCATCATCTTCAAATTCCTCACGGTTTAGCCGCTCTAAGTGCCCAAAAGTGAAGATTTAGTTAAAAAAATTATTTCAGTGTCCAGTGTGGCCAAAAATTGTAAACCACTATTGTGGGATCACCCTACACCTAACTAAACAAGGTGATTTTGATTTTCATGATTTACCCAAGTCTAGAATGATGTTTCCAAAGCTCTAAAGTTTTTTGGTGGGATGGATTTTGATAAGTGTTTGGATGGATGAAGTGTTTGATGGGATCATAAATGAACCTAAGGACTTGTTTACTAGGCCAAGATAGTGAAGAAAATGCCTTTTTATAAGAGTAATTCAAAATCAAAAGACCAATGTTTGCATGAAAACCATATGACCAAAAGATGTCAAACACATGTGTGGGGTCCAATTTATTCAATCTTTGCTTAATGGATTTTTTTACCACAAACACACTCTTGGTTAGATTTTGAATCTAGATGTATAATGTCTCAACTTTCCCCTTATCCCACAAAGTGTATTATGCGGAAACCAAGGAAATGTGAGGCAAGAGTTACCTAAAGTTGACATTAGTAGAAGCAAATTGAGATGAAATCCAAATGCTTAGATGCCTCTAAGGACACAAATCCCAAGGGAAAGAAATAACATGTGAGCTTGTTCAAGGATATTTGCCTCTCCTAAAGGGTTTGCAATTTTGATGATTTGTTGAATGTTGGTCTTCAAATGTTTTTGATAAAAGCACTGTGTTTTATAACTGACTCACAAGCAATATAACACCCTAGCTCAATTGGTACATTTTTCTTGGTGGGCTTGCCTCATGCCCTTCGTAGTAGAAGAGATGATTTTACATGCAACCAAGGATAAAATATAAAGGCATGTTAAGAATGAAGTATTAACCTCTATATTTCAACCAAGATCGGACATGGAAAGTAACTTTTTGGAATCTAAGTTCCAATGTACCACTTTGATAAACTCGTTGGATGGACTGGTTGGCAACTACAAACAAGGTTCTTAATGACACAACATCAGGGACATGGCACCTTGCGAGTGTCCAACAAGCCACTAAAGGATTTAATCAATCCTACTAGGGGCTCTTATACGTTTTATGGTAGTACCCCATTCTAAAAGACACTGTACGGCTAAGGCCTACATACCATGAGGACTTGACAGTTTAGTCTTATCCATTTGTATACCGGCCCGAATGAAAAACCAGTTGGAGTCACCTTCGAGTTCTCCTTTTGGATGTGTCTCTTAGGTAGGCCCCTTTAAAGGTGACTCAAAGCAATAAAATGTATTTTTATTGTTTCTCTTACACCCTAGATCGCACGAAGCGCAAGGGGAGAGGATACGCACTCAAAATGCACGAAAGACAACATCACTCAGCTCAAACACTTGTTCGTTTTAGCCTCAAAGCAATGATGAGTTCATTTTAAAGCACCAAACTTGAGTGTGAAGATTTCCTTGTGCAATTTTAGCCCAAAAGTAAAGTTTAGTCAGTTTCTAAGGTTCAATTTTAATCCAACTTTGAAAACAAACAATGATCTAGTTGTCTTAAAATAGAAAATTAAAGCAGTAAATGGAGGCTCCAAGCATTAAAAAATGCTTTTAAATTTCAATCTTGATGTTCAATTCCTCAACTCCAATCTTGCTTTTGTTTTCGCTTGATTTCAATGTGTGATTTTGATGTCAACCTTCGCCTTTTTTCATCTTTTTTCATTTTCTTGATTTCCTTTATACCTATAAGAAAAAAGCCAATCATATGGGGATTAATTAAAATTATTAATTTCAAAAAATAAATTGATCTCAATTAATGATATTTTAACTATTAAATGACTAATCCATAAGAATATTTTTTTTCCACCATCCCTTCACAATGTTAAAGCTATGCAGTGATCAAATGTAGCCCATCAAGGATTGGGTTCCTTCGTCATGATGCCATCTCAGTTCTTATTGATTTATAAAGCACTTTACTATGTAATAGGGCACGTCTCCCTGCTCAACACCAAGTACATTTGATACTTTTACTTCAAGGAGAAGATTTACTAGATTCTTTCTGATAAAGGACTGCCATAAAGTCAACATTTTTGAATATTCCTTTTGCAATTAATACCGCTCGATGCCCTAATTTTGACCATGGAGTAAAACGTCCCTATTTTCCATTAATACTGCTTGAAACATTTAACAAGAAATAAATTAATGATGATGATCAGCTGTAGTAAATCCCACATGTTCTTATCTTTTGATGTGAGAAAATGAGAGTTTGGAGGAGCTTTCTTGCTTTCAAAATAAATCTTCTCCAATATGTACAATCGCTTGGGCAATCTCAAAGAAAGAGCATGTGTATCCATCATGCATAATCTGTCTGTTTAAAAAGAATACCACAAATCACTCTCATGTACCCCTAGACTGTGTTTGAATGATTTGACATATCATTATGATGATTTTGTTGGAATTCTTAGATGCAGTTGGTAAGACATTTTACCCATCACAAAAGGGGCGCACTTCTATAAAAAGTAAGAGAAGCCGCTGAGATCCGTGGCCATGGTTTTCTTGGACTGTGTTAAGACTTAGCAGGTGCTATATTTAGTAGTGAAGTGACTCAACTAGCAACTTGAAAAAGACATTATCAATGGGTGTCAGAAGAATACTCGCGTATCTTCCAAAGGATCTCTATCATTTACTATTCTGAAGGGTTTGCATTCATTGTAGTTTTGGAGGACAACATGCAGCTTTGATATTCAAGATTGCATTGAGAAGATAGTAAAAAGGATACACTGAAGCTGACAACAATTTTCAAAGCTTTCAAATTCACAAGGATGGAATTATAGATGCATTAATTGAGACCAAGCAATCTAAACAAATGAGAAAAGAATAACAGGTAATCATAAATCGTGCCTTCAAACAAAATCTCTAAAGGTAGAAACATACTATGAGAGGACCCGCCAGATACTATGCTATTGAGTTAGAAATATTTAACGCTTAAATTGCTATGGAGTCAAAAGAATTAATCTTCATGTGCTAACAATCTAAATGGGAGAACCCGTCACCAACTGCTTAGAGTACGTTGCCATGTACATGCACATTTCAAAGCTTAATTACGCCCAAGAGTTCGCTACTAGATCTTGACTGAGAAGAAAATGATCTGATTTTTCTCCTCCGCCCCCTTTCGCTTTCAATCAAGCGTTTTCTGTCCCAATAAAGTTATAGATCGATTGATATGGCATGTGACTCTGCAGTGGTTAATGATAAAGAATACATAGAAAATTCACTCAGTATTTCCACAGACATAAATTCCAAAGAAGATAACCATGGAAATGTACGCTATCTGTTCAACACAGCAACAAAACCATTATGGTGGGAAACAAGGGAGCTCTACTATTTATAAAGGAAGACCATTGAATGTTACGCCATCATGAGTGTAGAAAAGTCTTAGAAGAGCAAGGTGCTTTAGGAAGTGCAGACTCTTCATTCTTTGGATCATCCTAGCGTTCTGAAGTTTTATGCATGGTATGAGACTTCCATACATCTATGGCTTGTGCTTGAATATCATGTTGGGTGGTTTCTTACGTTATTATGGAAGGATAGTTAGCTTTCAGAGGAATTTATACATGACTTTGCATGTGACTTGGTCCAAGTTTTACAATTTTTTGCGTTAAAAAATTCTTACTCTCTCTGGTTACGGATTATCATTTCAGCTTTTAAAGATTGAACATCTCATCTTACGAAATCACCACCAAGTTACATGACCTATGTTGATTTGCATTTCTTCCTCTTTCGAATTCACTAGCATTCATTAGAAGTGAAACTATGTGGAAAAACTAAGCCATGGTTACATCGCCTATCATTTTCGTATATTAATATTTCCCAGAGGGATACATTCACAACATCAATCAGCAATTAGTAAAACCGATATGAAGAGATCTTGTGAATGATTGATAGCTACCCAAGCATCATGATGACTATCATAGGTTGTGGTCAATGAAGTAATAGGTAAATGAACACAGCTAGCAGGTGTAAAACTAAGTCTGCAATGATTGTAGGGAATAGGCGCATCCTCTTTTATGCAATGTGCTTTGAAGCCTGCCTAAGAAGATCTATGGCTTGGTTCTACCCTGATATGAAGGATATGCATTGTAATAGGTGGTGCATAGGGGACCTTCACATTTATGATGTTTCCTTTCTCTTCTTTGTAAAAGCTATGCATACAAATAGCACTAGCATTGTGATAAGAGAGAAAGACAAAGAAATGGCTTAAAAGTAAACCTACATGAATTACTTAAGGAGTAAAAGATCAAATAATAGAAACCCTGCCAAGTAAAAGCAAGCTTTCAATAGTTATAAAATAAAAAATACTTAGCTTCACCATGCCTTCCAAATCCTTTTCTAACAAATACAGGAAAGGTACGTGTATGAGATAAATATACAGACCTGGGACTGCGAATTGAAATCATAAAATGAAATAAGGTCTTGTTAGAATTTGCATAAAAGAGCATTCCCTTTTGATAAGAAGGCCTACCAATCCATTGCTGTCACAAATGAGAAAAAGACTTTCCCACTATTCTGTCTGAATATGCTATATATGCAAAATATGTGTGTTTGGACAGGCACACAACTACATGGTAGAATGCCTAAAAAAATGTAGCTTGCAGGATTTACAATGATTTGCAGGATATGCACAAAACGGATTTGCTAAAAAGGCTTTAGAATTATCAAGCCTAAAGTTGAATTCTTCAACTCCTTAATCATTGTTAATCATTGCTTCTATACCCAAAGAATAATTTTTTATTTTTTTTGAAATCAAACATAGAAATCTGTTAACTTATGAAGATTAATCAATAAGAAATCTTCACATAAAAAGCAATACTTAAAATCCCATAAGTCATTTAAGCCTCCTTCTAGCGCCAATATGTGAACCCCATTTCCAACTTACATTAGGAAAGCAAACATTCAAGTGTTAGATCAAAATGCAAATATAAAATAAAAGCTCCCCATAAAATCCATCTACATTGTTAGAAAACAAGGCAAAAGATGATATAATCAAATACAAAGACAAATAACTATCCCTATTCTAAAACAAGACAAACACTTGATCTTATGGGGGGATTGGTGCTATTTTGATATGGAAAATAGCCCTTTCCCAACCCCTTTAGATAAGATAATGATAATGATGGACAAGATCATTTCTCAAATGAAGAGAGTGACCTTGCATGAGTGATTGTGGAGATGATTTGTGGAGTTGTGGACAAAATCAGTTCTCAAATGAAGAGAGTGACTTTGCATTAGCTTTGTGGATGGATTGCTGAAGATTAAGGCCTTCATTTATAGGTTTTCTTGATGAGAGATTGGCCAAATGGGTGAATGTGGGACTAAAGATCCACCAATGAGAAGAGGCCACTTGTCAAGTGGTGATAGGCCAATGGATGTGCAAGATTTGGGAAGTGTACCCATGAGAGGGAGTTTCAAATTCAAATTTTGTAATAAAATTTTGAGAGAGGGACAAGAAAATGAGCAATAAATGCAATGTTGGAGGGACAAATCAACTTATCATGTTTTCCAAACCTTGAGGGAATATTCCCCATAAATGCCATGTTGAGTGAAAATGAGGGGTTTAATAAATCAATAAATTGATTTATTTGTGCAAGTGGAGATATCTAGAGGATGCAAGTGGGTGGGTTAGGTTAGGCTAATTAGGATTAGGTTAACTTAATGATGATTAGGATGAGTTTGAATTTTAGGACTTAAATATTTGATTTATTTAATTAGGAAAAGGATGGAGTATGATTTGGGATTTGATTAAATGAATGATTGATTTATTAAAAGGTTAAAGATAATGTTTATTTGATTTTAAATAAATGACCTTAGGAGATGAGATTACCTAATGAATGGATGAAGGTGATGAATGGACCTAATGTGAAATCTAGTTTAGTTAATGAATTAACCTAATCGAATGTAGAATGTTAATTTTGCATGTCTACACTAGGAATGCTCTTAAGAGAATCAAAAAAACTTGTTTTCAATGGTTTCAAAGCCCAAACCTCTATCTTAGAAAAAACTTACTTTTCCACCCTAACTAGGCTTCTAGCCCAACTAGGCCTCCAACGCCTATTTTTTTACTTTGCTCTCAAAATTCGCCAAAGGAATTCTCAAAATAATGATTGTTTTAGATGTGTTTTATGATCCTACACAACATACCCAAACCTTGATGGCACTTGATTTGGATCAGACTCCCCAAATCCTGCCGTTTCCACAAAATCTAGGCCAAATTAGCCCTCTTTTTCAAAGCAACCCTATTCCAAACTCAACTCCAGATTGTAACACTTTCAAAAGTATCTTAAAATGTTCCCAAACCAAGGATTATAAAGGTATTAGTCTTCTATGACACCGTTAAGATGCTCAAACACAAAGCCCTCAATAAATGGCTCCAAAACTAAGGCTTCTTGAAAACTAGCCTCCCCAACACTTTCAGAACCCTTTCTTTAAATTTTAACCATTAAATCAACATATATAAACACCTTCAACTCAAAAAAATACCCCTCATTCAGGTGGATCTCCTGCTGCTACACTCTAGGCACCATTTTCATGCACTTTTCCTTGCTAAAACTCAGTGTACACCTTAAAATTCCTCTTTCCTGCACATTAATTTGTTATATTTGTATGTTACATGTTAAATTTGATCCATTTCATAGGTTTTCAGTCACAATCCTCCATGAAATGCATCAATCATCCATAAAAACCCTCAAAACTAGTGAAAATCTTAACTTTTTGTTGATAGACAGTTGTAAAATACAAAGATTTGGTTACTATTATTTATCAGAGCATAAAAAGGTTTTAAATAATGTAAATAAAAATTCCTAAAGCATCCAACCAAACATATCTTCAATAAAAATCAATAGTTCATCAACAAAACTCAAGAAAATTGCAATAAAACTGTAGTTTAATGGTTTTTTTTTTAATAGTCTGTACAATCTTTGCCAAAATCAACCAACATCCCATAAAAATGACTTCTTCAATCTTAAAAACCGTTTCCCCAATTGTCCCAACTGATTGGGATTGATTTGTTTACATTACAGTTGTTAAAACTCCTAAAACTTACTTTCCCGCCTAATGTTGGATTTCAAAAATTTGAATTTCCAATATTGCAATTTATTAACTCCTATCAACTAAAGCATCCTAAATCTTATTAAATTTCATTATTCAACCATACTTGACTCAATTAAAACATTATACTCCTATCTAACCTCCTAGGACACTATTGGTCCATTTGTAATGCATTTTAGTCCCATGGTCCTTATTAGGACCCTTAGGACCATTGACTCCTTTAACATTTTTATCCAATTCAAAAGCCATTATAGGGTTCCGGATGTTATAGTTGATGCTCTAAGATGCTTGACAAGTCTTCATGACCCTTGCATCCTCTTGGCCCTTGAAGTGTTCCTTGAAGTTCTTGGGTGCCCTTGCACCACATATTTTTATTTTGCAGGTGTGGGCAGATTTGTGATTACCTCAATCTTTGCAGGGTCTACTTGAATTCCTTTGTGAGAGATGTAGTGGCCTAGAATTATACCTTCCTGCATTATCATGAAGCACTTTTCACTATTTTGAGATAGATTGTGGTCTTCACATCTCTGTAGGACTCTTCCAATGCTTCATTGAAATTAGCACTATAGGTGGTGAAATTATCGATGTAAGTTTCCATGCAATCAAGAGAGATGTCTAAAAATATGTGAATGAATACCCTCTAAAAATTTGTAGGTGCATTGCATAATCCAAATGGAAGTACTGAGTAGGCATAACTTCCCCATGGACAGGTAAAGATGGTCTTCTCCTAGTCCTTAGGTTCAATTTGGATCTAGTTGTAGCCATTGAATCCATTTAGAAAATAAAAGTATTGCTTTCTTGCAAGTGAGTCCAAAACATGATATATGAAGGCTAAAGGAAAATGGTCATTTTTGGTGGTAGTATTACGTTCCCTATAATCAACACAAACTCACCATTTTGCTCCCTTCTTGAACACAATCACCAATGGAGACACCTACTAGCTATCTAAAATGGGGTAGATAAGTCCTGCATCCCACAATTTCTATAGCTCTCATTTTATAATTTATCTTAGTGCAGGGTTAATTCTTCTTTGTGGTTGTCTCACTGGGGTGCAATCATCTCTAATTTAAATTCTATGAGTGAAAATTTTAGGGTCCAATCCCATCATATAATGATAGTCCCACACAAATGCATGTTGGTGGGTCTTAAGTAAGGTTGTCAATGACAATTGTTGTTCTTCACTCAATTTTTTGTTTAGATGTTTTCCTTCTACCAATTTCACTTGTGTAGTTATCTCTATCATAGCTACTTCATTAATACATGGTACCTTGAGTTCATATGGCAACAATGTATGGGACATGCCTGTTGCTGCAGGAAGAGTGGTTGTAGGAAGAGTAGGAAAAAGTGTCCTAACTGGAACAAAAAAATGAGAAGATGATGCTTCCTCCACTTCAAAATTATTCTAAATGATATTAGCCAATACTTCATCTTCATCTTGAATTTGTATGAAATAAAATTTTCCTAACATCGTAAGTTGTGCCATAGAATTAACTTCCTCAACCTCTTCACCAACATGTGGCCATATAGAATTATCTAGATCATTGGATGGATAGGCAGGAGGATAAAGAATAAGCTTTTTAGTGCTCTTCCCATCACAAATGGTCATGTTTCTTGTACTACATATCCAATTTAGGCATTTTTTTGTTGCTAACCATGGCCTTCCAAGAATGATAGGGTCCCCGACGAGTGTGGCTTTAGGAGAAAGAATCATGAAATCTGTTGGGTACTCCCATGAGTCTAGAATTGCCACAAGATCCTCTACTATACCATCAAGCTTAATAGTAGAACTATCAACAGGTTGTAGGATAGTAGGAGTAGGTCTCATGCTTGCAAAATTTAGTTTTTTCAGGATATCCTTGGACATTACATTTATTGGTACTCCCAAGTAAATCAGAGCATTCTTTATTTGGATCCCATTTATAATAAATCCTACCACAGGACTCCCTGGATCATTATATTTGGGAACAGTCACTTTCCCAAGCATGATGCCAGCTAGTTGTCCCACCACATGAACCGTAGTGGGGTCTTTCTTCTTCTTGACTGGCTTCTTAAGGCATGCTTCCTTAATTACCTTGCCATAGATTGGAACAACTTTTATGGCCTAAAATAGGGGTATCTGGACACATATATCCTTCAACTGATCTATAATGCAAATTTTTTTCCTTCTTTTCTTCCTTTTCCTACATAGTTTCCAACCTTTGAGGAAATAGGGGTGTTTGTCTAGTCTGCTTGATTGGAACTGGTTTTAGGTTTCTTCACTTACACTCACAACATATGCAGGGAATTGATTTAAATTAGCGGAGTATACTAACTGTTGTTGTGGTTTGTTATTTGGATTGGGTGTTGGTTGAACTGGTAGCTGGGTAGTTTTAGGTGCATTTGAATTTGAATTAGTAGGAGGAGGCATTATAATAGGTTGTTGGGGCTGAGAAAGTGGTTGCATGTAGCTATTTGGCTGGTTTGGCCATTGTTGTCCTCCCCTCCATTGATTTATTTGTTTCCAATTTCTTGGGGGTGGCTGCCAATTTCCCTAAGGTTCTTGCCACTCCAAGGTTACTCCAAGGTTGTGGTGGATATCCTCCATAGTTGGATGGATATGGGGGTTTTCATTCATTATCAAATGAATAAGAATTGAAAAATGGCCCAACAAAAGATAGTGGATTTGGTGGCATACCTTATCTTGGAGCCCATGGCCTCCTTTGTGAAACATAGTAGACTTGATCTTCTTCAACCTAGATTGACTTGAACTCGGGTGCAATTTGCTTGCTATCAATATTAGCTATCATATTTCATCTTCAATCCTTCTTCTTTTGTCTACAATGAGGTAAATATTTTGCCAACATTGCCTCTACCTCCTATTGTTTCTTCTTGGCCTGAAGTGTATCCAAATAAGTAGCTATATTGTTTATAATGTCTTGCTTGAATTTTGCCAACAAATGAGTAATCTGCATTCTTGAAACTCCACTAGTAGATGACTTACCCATAGAATATTGGTAAACTCTCCCTTTCTTTGAAGCTTCCCTAAAGTAGTTCCAACATATCTTCTTGATATCCCTCCAAGGAACTTGGGAGATATCTCCTCCTCCCATTAGGTCCAAGGAATCAGTGCAGTTGCCATTAATTATTATTAAGAAAAGCATATTTTGTGAGTCTTCATTAAGTGTATAGTGTGGAAATTTTTGTAGGAAAAATAGAAACCTTGCACTGTAATCCTCTAGGTTTTCATCTTCCTTTTGTACCATCCTACAAATTTCACCTCCTTGTCTAAGAGCGAAATTGCACCCTAGGTGTAATTCCCCTTTTTTCCTTATTACACTTTAGAAAACTAAGTTAGAGGCTTAAATTCACTTAAACTGGTACTTGTTTTGTGTGTCGGTGGAGGAATTTATGTCGGATATGTCCTCATGGTGCATAAACATCTGTGTGGTGTGCTTACATCCTTGGAAGATTCTTACGGCTAAGCCAGCAAAGACGTTACTCTTCCCATTGGTATCAAACTTGTAACGCCTCCTTCAGCCACCTGACCTAAATATGGTCATTTCCTTTCTCATTACTTGATAATCAGCCTTTGAACTTGCATTTGGAGGTTCGTAGATTGTTGGATGAAAGATTGGAAGGACCCTACACCACATGATCTCATACTTTCACATTCACAAGCTCATTCCACTCACTCTCAAGAATTCAAGCATTCCATTACAGCAACATCAACACTCCACCACGTCGGTAGAGCAAGTTTGGGACCATGCCATTGCAACAGAGGCTTGAGTTCCTCTCATTTCTCCCCCAAGTAGCCTTGAGTGCTCTTGGTGGAGGAAGTAAGATTCCCTCTCCTCTCCTCTATCATTTGGTTGAGTAGCATTGTACTGTTTGTAGTGATTGTGTGTTTACCATTCCTTTATCTCTTTTCCATTGGCTATCTGTGGAGGTAGGAACACTTGAATGGGGGTCTGATTGAGGTACACCCCTATATAGCCACCCCCCAACATTCTCTCTCTTATTGTGTGTAGGTGTGTGAGCTCTTGGAGAATTAGTTGGTGAACGAGTTCATTAGTGAGATTCTCCTCATTTTCATCACTCTTGCTTATTTAGTTTACAGTATTAGAGAATACTTTCTTTACTTGTTAGCATCATTTTGGCTCTTTATTTAGATAGCTAGGCCGTTAGTCATTTTCACAAGATTGACCTTTTATATGCTATAATCTGACTGTATGAAATACAACACATTTCTGAGATGCCAATTTTTCGCGCTGTCAATTGAAGTCCACATTGACATCCTTGGGAAGAGAGCTCACTGAGGTTCAAAGTTGGACCTAAAAATGTACTTGCCTAGCCCCACATTGAAACTCAGGATTGCAGAGTGATCATAGCACCCAAAAATCCTCATCACTCTCATCCTCATATCATAAACAATACATTTAGCTAAGGTAAGTTAGTGCAACCTCTCATGTCTTGACGCTCTGTGACCTAGGGTCTTGCATGTGGTGGTCCCCCTCTTATATTTTTGGTGAACCCGACGTGAACCAACATTTTTTCATTCGTTGGTGTTAAAAATCCCGTTAGATATTTCATGGTTGTTGTGACCCCAAGTGTTGTGAAGGTTTATGAGAATCACAACCCAGTCCACAACTTCTAGGCATATCATGAGGAGAATTATATGACACCTCCCAATGGATAGAACGAAGGTCTCACCTTGTCTCTCTACAAGTCTCTTCTCTAGTCTCGCCATTAGTTTATTTGCGCAGGAACATTTATCCAGGAGTCAGATGGGGTTCGCTAATGAGACCAATCACATCCCCACTTCTCCTACATTTCCCATGCCATCATCAATGGATGAGCATGAGGCTATTTAAATTCCTATTTAGTATGTGTTTTCCCTCACTAAAGGGTTGGGCGACCTTGAAAACCACTTGGAAAGGAATCTAAAGATGGCTAGGGCCACTCTGGTTGTTAGCGAATTATGGCATATGATGGGAAAGGATCAAACAGGTATAGATATTTTGAGTAGTCTCTTTGATATCATTGAAGCATGTGCTCCTTCAAGCAACTCTAGTGTTGCACAAGGAGTCACCGTCAGAGAGCCTGAGAGACAATTAGGAGTATCAATGCCTCCTACTTTTATCTACATGACTGACAGGATCCCTTCCATCCCTAATTAGCCAAAAACTATCAAAGTGAATAAGGTCTTGTTGGGCTTTAGCTTCACCCCTTAAGTCACCTTTGATGGTGGAGGTTTTGGTAGAGTAGGAGGTGGAGGCTTTGGTAGTGGAGGTGGGTTCAGTAGCAGAGGTGGTGTTGGTAGAATTAGTTTAGGTAGAGATCATGGTGGTGGTTCTGATGGTGGCCCTACTGGTGGCAATGGCTTTGGTAGTGGTTTTAGCAGAAGTCACTCTAGTGGCAGTTCTGGAAATGGACCTAGCAATGGTTCTTGAGGAGGTGTTTCCTCTAGCCCTCTATCTTCTAACGACCCTATTTTGAATACTCTACATCAGAATATGGGTAAGATGCAAAGCCAGTTAGTGAGCCTCTCCCAAGCCTCCTCCCAACCTATTTTCTAGCCCTTCTTCTAACATAGCCCATTGTCAGTCACTATCTTGAACACTCCCTTCCCTCAAAGAATGGAGATTCTAAAGTTTGAGAAGTTTGGTGGCAAGGGGGATCCACAGACACATGTGTTTTCCTTCAATGCTCTCTACACCAATTTATTCCATCATGATGTTTTGATGGCTAAACTATTTCAACAATCTCTCAAGGACACAACACTCGAGTGGTACTATTCCTTACCTAATAATTCTATCTTCTCATTCGATCAACTTGCTAACCAATTCCTTAGGTAGTTCCAAGAAAACATTGGGCCAAAGATGACCTTCTCAGATATCATCTGATGTAAGCAAGGAGACAATGAAAAGATCACTAATTTCATAGCGCATTATCAAGTGCTTCCTTCAAAATCTCATATTAGCTACCTGATTTTGACATTTAAAAGGTATTCATAGGCAACTTATAAAGGCCGTGGCAAGAGAAGTTCACCTTGATGAAATATCCCTCCTTCACACATCTATGTGTAACTCTATGAGAGTACCAATAGACGATTTATCAATTCAGTGGGTATTCCTCGTGCTCTCGTTCTAAAGGAAAATCCATTATATCAACCTCCAGAAAAGGAAATTGTGAATGTAGTAGCTATTGCTAATGACAACGACCTCAAAAACAGCTGGAAGTTCACAAAGTTATTAGAATCTAATACCTCTATCTTACAAAAGTTGTTGAGGGATAAGATCATAACTCTACTAGCTCCTAATCCCATTAAGGAACCTTACCCTAACTATTATGATGGGAGCACCTACTCTCAGTACCATCATGTTAATGGACATGATACCGAACAATGTATGTAGTTGCATCATGAAATAGAAGACTGCATTGAGGACAGTAGAATTTGTCTCGATGGGAGTAAACAGAACACTAAAAAATCAGTGGAAAAATAAAATAGTGAATTGAAAATATACACAGACCCATTTTCGTCGCATTTTGCTAACATGATTGTCAATCCCACTGATTCTACTCCTCAACCTAGGGCCTTTGTGAATATGGTCACAGTAAATTCCATTGTTTCACCTACACCCAATTCGCTATATATTACATTTATAGCACATGATCTACCTTTGAACAACAAGCCCTCACCTCTTTACATTCTCTCTCGTATCAATGGTAACATTGTGACAGGAGTCTTGATAGACCCTGTGAGTCATGTAAATGTTATTATCGAGGAAACATTAGTATTAAATTCACTACAAAAAGAAAAATATAAAGATACAAGATCTACCATATGTACCCATGATGGTATGAATCTCAAACATTATGGCTCAATTACCTTGCTTGTCCTAGTTGGACCTAGGACCGTCGGCACAATCTTCAAGATAATTCTAGAGTCAAACTTGTTTAGAGTGAAGCTAAGCATTCCTTCATTGGCTTCCATGAATGGGGTCTCCTCCATTATCAACAAATGTTTAAAGTTCTCCCATGAGGTTGTCATGCATGTAGTACATGATACTGGATATCAAACTTTGGTATCTCATGGTGGATATTCATTGGATCACTTTTGGTCCTCACTAGTTGGTCCACCTCCTCTGACAATAGACCTACTTTACAAGAACTATGTGAAGTATAAAACTAGAGGCAAAGGGAAGCAAAAGCCGACCCTTCTTGTAACAAAGCACCTAGTTACCTCCTCTTCCTGAGAAGAGAAGAAGAAGCTCGCGCTTATGACTACTCCTTCTCTAGGGGAGAAAGAGAGGTCTGCGTTGGTCCCTTCTCCCCATGAAAGAAAAGAGAAGGTTACATCATCCACTCCCTCTTCCCCAAAGAAGGAGGAGAATCCCATAGCATCTCCCTCTTCTTCCATTAAGGGTAAAGGGAAGATGACCCTTTCATGGACTACCCCATCCTCTCCCCTTTCTTGGGAAGAGTACTGGATGAGCAAGCCCAGCGGCTACTTGTTAAATCCAATGATTCCTCCTTGGTGTAGGCCCAAGATCATAATCGCAGACCTCCCTAATGAATTTCTAGGACCATGGTACTACTTATACAACAGAAAGAAGGGTTCTCACAGAGAATTTGACCCACTACCTACAACAGAAAGAAGGGTTCTCATAGAGAATTTCTAGGATCTCCTAGCCAAGCAAGCCACTTCACAATAGAAAGAGGAAGAAATGACTGCCCCCACTTCAAGGCCCTCTGCAACATGTTCATCTCTTACTATTGTGTCTCTTCTGCCAAATCCACTCCCAGATTTTGTTGTGAGAAAAAATGCAGCTAACCCTAAATGAGTACAAGTGTTTATCACACCTTTAGCAGAGCCAACTTTGCTGATGACCGTCCCAGATATTCAACCCTTCCCTAAACCTATGGATATGGTTAACACTTTGGTCGTATTCATTGTGGTTTTTTCCTCCTCCTCTTCTGTACATCTACCTTCATTTGCATGGAGTTCATCTCCCTCTATGAAGAAAGAGGCAAAGGCTAGTCCTTCTCACAATAAAGGACGTAGGAGGATCCCACCTTCACAAGGTGGCCCTGTGATGACCTGTTATGTTCTTGTGATAGAATCAGTCCTATCCTCTCTTGAGTTTGTCACCACTCTCAAATCATTCGGCGAGCCTAGTGGTGGATCTCAAGTACAACTCATCCTGTGTACTAAAACAAGGCATAGCACTCCCATTAGGTGCATGTTTAACTCTTTGGATGAAGTTTTGACCCTATTGGAGATCTTCACAAAATTGTTGAATTTTCCTCCACAAGAGCTCGATGAAGAGGACCATGAGGGGCCCTCTTCCTTGCCCCTTTTTGTGGGAGGGTTAGATGCCCCTCCTCTTAACATTCCACCCTTTCAGGCTAATCTTCCTTCCCCTTATGAAGACCTACATTGGGAAGCAAACAACCTTTTGAATGATCAGTGTTAGGAGGAGGTCTCCCCCTTTCTTGATCTTGTGTGCATTTGTGCATGTTCTGTAATGTGTTCTCTCGTACTAGTGCTATGTGTTCCTAGATGACCCTCATCACCCTTGTTGGTGTGTGGATACAAGTGTGGTTTGTGTGTCACAAACCTTCTTCTATCTGTACCATTATTCTTCCATGTTAGTGCTTGATTTTTGATAAATTAGGGATGATGCAAAGCATTGGGGGCATTTAGACCTCCCTTCCATGTTGACCCAATTTTTTTTTTTTACTTTGCTTGTCATGCATTCTTTCTCATTTGGTTGGGGTTATATGATCTTTTGCTTTGCATTGCAGTTAACTATTATTATATGAGCTCAGACAGATCTAACCAAGCTAAACCAGATCCCCCTGTGCCCTTGGTTAGTGCTTTTTTGCTTTATCTTTATCTTCTTTTCTTGAGTTGTCCCTCCTATGTGTGACAACATCCTTTAACACTTCAACCTTCAAAAAGAAATTCGCCACCAATAAATATTTTCTTGAAAGTCCTCACAACACCTTTTCCTTAGAAGTGCATTCTCAACTTGGAACCCTAACAAAATGTGTTTCCTTCATCATGGGTTTGTAAAGAAAGGATGTAAAGACCTTCCTCCAAAGTGGGAACTACTTTGACTTCCCCTCACATGGGGGCATGACCTTCCTTTCGAGTCCCTTGATGAAGTGAACATCTTTCAGAAGGATCCCTTGATGACGAATCACTCTAAGATGGAAAATTTTGAATTGTGTCCCTTGAGTGGACCCCATTATACTTCATGGTGGGTTCCTCAAGGACCCTTTCTTCAAAAGCTTTTGTAATGAATGGACTCTTGCACATCTAGCCTGGGGGTAGCCCGACTAAACTCTTTCCATTCATCCTTTCTTATCTATCTTTTGGGCAACCAGACTAGACCTTACCTTTTCAAATGGCGCATCCCTTGAGTGGACCCCTCTCTTCTTGAAGGGTTATTGAGGGACCCCTTTGAAATTCTTTTGGTCTACATGACCGACCACTTTTTAGACATGTTCTATCTACAAGTAGGCATGTCGCCACTTTTAGATGCATTCTATCTGCGGTTAGATGTATTGACCCTTTAGACATGTTCTATCTATGGGTAGACATGTCATCGCTTTGAGATGTGCTCTATCTCCAGGTAGATGTATTTACGCTTTAGACATGCTCTATTTGTGGGTGGAAATGTCGCCACATTTAACATGCTCTATCTACAGGTAGACATGTTGCCATTCTTGACTCTATGAAGTTTGCTTCCTTGGGGATTCCTCCATGTAAGAGATCTTGGGGGTTTCCTCCTTACAGGTTTGTGGGCTTGTAAGGTGCTTTGTTGTTCCAACTTCATATTTCTGAGTAGCTATGGAGTCCTTTGTTTTTCCTACATCTTCAAGTTCACTAGATCGCAATCTGCTTCCTCGATGGTTCAGGTATACTTTTCTAACCCTGCTCTCTTCTTGATTTACTTTACCAAAAAATCATCATTAATTATGCTTGCTAAAGTGGGGGAAAAATGTATAAGAGCGAATTTTCACCCTAGATGCAATTCCCCTTTTCCTTATTACACTTTAGAAAACCTAAATCAAAGGCTTAAATTCACTTAAGTCCATTGATGGTAGTCCACTTGATGCCTGTTTTGTGTGTCGATGGAGGAATTTCTATTCGATACATGTGCGTGGTGTGTAAACATCCATGCAGCGCACTTATGTCCTCAACAGACTCTTGCAGTTGAGCCAGTAGAGACGTTACTCTTCCCATTGGCAGCGAAGTTGTAATGCCTCCTTCGACCACCCAATCTGAATATGGTCATTTCGTTTCTCATTCCTTGATAATGAACCTTTGAACTTACATTTGGATGTTAGAAGATTTTTGGATGAAATATTGGAAGGACTCTACACCACATCAAGCTCTCATACTTTAACTTTCACAAGCTCATTCCACTCACTCTCAAGCATTCAAGCATTCCATTGTAGCAACATCAACACTCCACCATGCCAGTAGTGAAAGTTTGGGACCATGCCATTGTAATAGAGGCTTGAGTTCCTCTCATTTCCCCCCCAGGTAGCGTTGAGTGCTCTTGGTGGAGGTGGTAAGCTTCCCTCTCCTCCCCTCTATCATTTGGTTGAGTAGCATAGTATTGTTTGTAGTGCTTGTGTTTTTATCATTTCTTTATCTCTTTTCCATTGGATGTCCATGGAGGTGTGAATACCTAAATGGGGGTTTGATTTAGGTAGATCCCTATACAACCAACCCCCAACATTCTCTCTCTTTTTGTGAGTAGGTGTGTGAGCTCTTGGAGGATCAGTTGGTGAATGAGTTCATTGGTGAGATTCTCCTCAATTTCATCACTCTTGCTTATTTACTTTACAATATTAGAGAATAATTTTTTTACTTGTTAGCATCATTTTTCCCTTTAATTAGATAGCTAGGTTGTTAGTCATTTTCATGAGTCCAACCTTGTCTCTGCTGTAATCTTACCATACAAACTACAACATGTTTCTAAAATACCATGGTGTTGTGTTGTCGACCAAAGTACACACTAACATCCTTGGGTAGAGAGCTCCTTGAGGTGCAGAGTTGGACCTTTAAACTGACTCGCCTAGCCCCATCTTGAAACTCGAGATTGCAGAGTGATCATAGGACCCAAAAATCCTCATCATTGTCATCCTCATACCCTAAACAATACATTTAGATGAGGTAAGTGAGGGTAGCCTCTCACGTCTTGACCCTTCATGACCCGGGGTCTTGCATGCGATGGTCCCCCTCTCTTGCACTCCTCTCATGTCACTGCCCTTGCAATATTCCTTGTATTTCTCAAGGAATTTTATCTTCATGTCATCCCATGTCTCCACAGTATCTTTTCCTAGGCTCATGAACCATCTTCATGCAGCTTCTTTTAGAGTGGTAATAAATAGCTCAAGCCTATGGGCATCAGTGGAATAGTCATAACTCCTACAAAGTATATCAAACTCGAAGAAGAAGGTATCAAGATCTTCTGTGACAAGTCCATAGAACTTAGGAAGGACTGAAGAACGGATATTTTTGAGGTTGTCTACTTCATTCTAATAAGCAATGGAGAAAGGAAAATCTAGTGGATTAGGTTTGTTTCTATTTGCAGCACCCATGCCTGCTTGATGTAGTTCCAAAAAAAAGGCATTCTCAAGCTGATTTTGGCCTTTAGAGGAAGCTTCAGAGCTAGTTAGATTATGAAATGGATCAACAGAAGGGTGTGGATCTTCTTCTTCTTCTTCTCTTGGAAGATTATACTATTCAACTAGCTAGAATAGATCAGGATTGTTAGGAAGGAATAACCCAAAAGCATCTCTTCTCCTTCCTCTATGCATGCGGTATTAACTCACTATCAACCAACTCACACAAATAATTGGTAAAGGGGGTCATTACTTCCTAAATGAGGGGTATACTAAGAACAACTTTCAAAAATACTATAGCAAGAAAAAAAACTATCAATGACTCTAAAGAACTCCCTAGTTTGGCACCATCCTAGCAACGACGCCAAAAAATGTTGGCCTCCTACAATGATCTAACAACTAAGCCCTTACAACTGTGATTCGAAGATTGGACATCTAAACTAAGTAGCCATTTCAATCATCATGAAGGTGCATACAACTTGTCAACCCAAGGACATAAAATTGAAATGGGTCAGCATAGTATGTGCACTAAGGATCCAAAGTAGCCATATTCATTCTATGTCTAAGAAAAACATAAGGTTGAAGGAAAATTGCTTGGAAAGAAATAAGATAAGTGTTGAACATCAACCAACAACTATGCTAAGCTAAAATTCATGATAGAAACAAAAGTTTGAGTGAAGAAATAGGAAACTACTTTTTTTGCTTGCTTGTAGGAACAGTCACATAATGGAATTCTAGTGGCTACAGGAACAATCACATAATGGAATTCTAGTGGCTACAAGAATAGTTAGTGCCATATTCTTAACTAATTACTGAATAGAACATGATAAAAAAACTAAACTAAACTAAACTAAGGTTAGAATGCTCACCAAGTGGGCCTCCTTGAATGAGTATCCTCTAAAACTAATGTACACTCAGATGCAAAAACTTATAACTTCATTCTATTTATTGAGAAAGATGAGTACAATAGAGCAATGTAATTATATTGTTGAAAACTAAGAATGCCAGTACATCATCAGATTGCTCAACCCTTTGAGAAGGAGCATCTAACTCTTATTTATATGAAAAGAAGCTACTAACTAAATGAGGTCAACTCCCTAGGGAAAGCAGAGAAAGTGGAGAGGCAATTACACATGCATGGAATCTAGTTAGACACGCTTGCCTCAATATAGATTTAGCACAATAGTAATTCCTATATTCTCTCATTAGCAATAAAGATCATTTACGAGGCAGTTACAACTTGATTTGCATGAGGAATCTCCAATCGTCAATAGTCCTCCCTTCATTGACCTTTGCATGACCACTTTATTAACCGTTATGGTGAATGACCAACTGGCATAATCTTCTTGATTTAGTGGCCTCAAATCATATCTGCATGGCAATATTAGTACACACAATAACCGCATATTTGTAACTATATTAAAGAACATTCATTAATCCACATTTAGAATTAACATAGTGCATATAACATGTCAATGTCATTAAAGATTTATAGAGATAAACTTAGGCCCAATGTCTATAGTTTTGAGGAAATATAACCATTCAAAAATCAAGGTCCATGGCAACTTCAACAAATAGATCATAAATTCTACCAAAATTCAACCACAAACTAGACTCATCACTCTTATTGCTAGACTCAGCCTGACCATTTCCTTGAGGATGGTAAGGTAAAGAATAGGAAATGTGTATTCCATGTTTATCACAAAAATCTCTGAATTCCTCAAATCTAAAACACAACATTATTTGAGATGGTCTTTTGTGGGACTCCAAATTTGATGAGAATATTATTCAATAGGAATAACACCACCACTTTGCTTGTTTCCTTTCCTATGGGTATATTGCTTCTACCCATTTTGTGATATAGTCAGTAGCAACAAGGATCCATGAATGCCCTCCACTGGAATTTTTTGGAATTTCTCTAATGAAATCAATTCCCCATTGTTGGAAAGAGGCTTGAATGAAAATAGGCGTAAGTGGTAGATTCCCTAAAAACTTCAACTTTTCTGCAAATCTTTGACAAGCATCACAAGTCTTAATGAACTTGTGAGCATCCTTAAAAATAGTAGGCCACGAGAATCCTGCTCTTAAGACCTTATGAGTAGTGGTCTTTGCCATGTAATGACCACCACATACTCCATTATGCATTTCCTGCAAGAGTTCCAATGCCTATTTTTCATCCACACATTTGAGCAATACACCATCTGAGTTTCTCCACCATAGCTCATTGCAAATAATTACATACTTGATGGCATGCAATTTCAATGTTCTCTTATCATTGTCAGCCATATTTGTAGGAAATTGCAACATTTGTAAATATTGTACAATCCTCCTATACAATCCAAATGTTTTCATTTCATAGATAGGTGCAACATTACCAATCAATTAGCCTCCAAATTAGTTTCTACCATCAATTTAGCTAGGTCCTACACTCTTACTAATTTGGTAATCTGGACATTAATGTTGAATTCTCGAATCTTCTTGATCCATCTACACCTTCTACCTATAGTTTCCTACTGGGTGAAGATGTCCTTCACAACAACACTTGGTACAAAAGGTATGACAGTAGCTCCCACTAGGTAATTTCTAAAATTCTTCACAACCTTAACCAGAGCATACACTTGCTTTTCAATCATGTCATATTTGAGCTCTATGACTTGTAAAGATTTGCTAAAGAATGTAATGGGTTGTTCAAATCCCTCCATGTTTTTTTGTAATAAAACAATAGCAATAGTGTGAAAAGAAACAAAAGAGAAAATTTACATTGGCTTAGAAAAATCCAGAGATTTCAATTGGAGCCTCCTTGATAGCTTGTTTAATTTTTTTGAACGCTTGACTAGGCTCCTCACTCCAAAGCACCTTTTCTCCCTTCTTTAGTATCTTGGAAATGGGTCTTGTGATTTTTGTAAACATAGTCACAAACCTTCTTAAAAAGATTATTTTTCCAAAGAATGATTGAGTCCCTTTGACATTTTTTGGCTGAGGGATCCTATCTATGGCTACTACCCTTTCAATATCAATCCTTACTCCTTCTTTGGACATAATGTTCCCCAGTAATTTTCCCTCAGTGACCCCAACTACATATTTTTTTGGATTCGGAGATATCCCATAATCTAGAGATCTAACAAATACCTTTTCTAAGTGCATACAATGATCTTCCTCTTTCTTGGAGTAGGCAATCAAGAATCTTGTATATAGCCATAAATAAATAAATAAAACCAGAATAGGCTACATCCATAGCCCTCTAAAAAGTGGCACCTACATTTGTTAAACCAAATGGAATTCTCACATAGATGTAGGTGCCTCATGGAGTAGTAAATGCAATCTTGTACTACTCAGATTCTTTTACCTTCACTTGGTTATAACCTAAGAAACCATCCATCATTGATAGTAGCTCACAACCAGTTACCTTTTGTAACATGGCTTCCATGTTTGGAAATGGATAATTGTCCTTTAGTGAGGATATATTTAGATTCCTAAAATCAATGCACAACCTTATATCTTCTTTCTTTTTTTTGATTGGCACTAGATTAGATACCCATGAAGAATGTTTGATGGGATTTATGATGCCAACATCTCTTAACTTTACCAGCTCCTCTTGCATCTTAGGAGCCAAAGTAGGATTAATTGGCCTTTCCTTTTTCTTGAAAGGCTTAGCATTCTCCTTCAGAGGAATTTCATGCTAAAATAACTCCTCTATATATATGTTTAGGTCATCGTATGACCAAGAAAAGACATGGCTATATTTTCTTAGTAAGGTAATTAACATTGCCTTTACCTTAGGCTTCATTTTCTTTCCTACATACACTTTCTTAGGGGAATTTTGACTCCCTAAATTTTCTTCCTCCAAGTCCTCTAGATGAGCAATAGTTGTTGTAATCTTTCTCTTATCTTGACTATAAAAAACCATTTCAAGTGCTACAAGGCCTTTGGGATCTTTTTTTTAACAGGATGGCCTCCTTCCCAAATACTATGTCCTTTCCATCTACATTCTCAAGAAATCCACCAAAATCAATCTCCTGACCCTCATATTTGTCAACACATTTCAAAAATTTGAGAATATCTTCATCGTCATTGAAAATCTATCAGTTATGCATATTGTCAGGAATGGATGGCTTTGACTGTACCAAAACCTTAGAGATACCTATAAAATTTAAGTCATTTGGCCTCAATGCAATGTTAGCAAGTAAGTCAGCTACTTTGTTTTGTCCTCTTTCCATCTAGTCAATTCCGAAAGCATCAAATTTCTCAATGGAATCCTAGATAGCATTTTTGTACCACTTCAATCTATTATTCTTGCAAGCATAGTTGGCTCTTACTTGGGAAATCATGAGCTCAAAATCACCAATTACCATTAATATTTTTACTTTTTGCTTCTCATCCAATCTCAATCCTAGTAATAATGTTTCATATTCTACCACATTATTCTTATAGGAAAAAGATAAAGTAAAAGAAAATTTGTATGTACTACCACTAGGTGACACCACTAATATCCCTACACCAAACCCTTCCTTGGAACTTTCACCATCAAAGTACATTTTCCAAAGTCCATCTTTGTCATATTATCTATGAACCTCATTTTCTATGGGCTTAGGGAACCTATCATCTTCTCTTTCTACTTCTTCCACCTTAAAATTGATGATATCGGTTTCTATGAAAAGAATTGTGTCATCTTTAGGGGAATGCTCCAACATATGTGGTACCTTAGTTCTTGTACCACTTGAATTCCCTTACCATCAATGGGAAATGTGGCATAGGACATGTCACATTGCATATTTCCTCCCATAGATGCACTCCATTTCTAAGATAACAACATTCCATAATTATTTGGGATATCCACTACCACCACACTCATCTTGAATTCTTTGTCTGGATAAGCTACCAATATGTAAGGAAGGTCATTTATCACCACAATGATAGGGACTTCTATTGAATCTATGACATAGCACTTAGCATGAGTGCTATCAACTTTTAGTTCCAATGCCTCCATAATTTTGGATGGCATGATATTATTGGATGCTCCAGAATAAATGATTCAATTTTTTTAAAAAATTCCCTCAATAATCAGTGTGAGGAAAAATGGATCAATCTTCCCAGGATAAGCAATCACTGAATTTACTAGGAAGATATGGGGAACCTCAGTGATGACTCCCTCAATTTCCTTGTGTTTCTTATCCTTTTCAATTACTTTAGGTGGAGTGGGAACCACTAAATCATTACAGGCTATAGTAGCACCATTGATAAGGGTTACTGCCTTTTTCTTATGTTCATCTATTATCATCATTTCAAGAAAAGGAACATATACTTTTACTTGGCTATGTAATTGAAACATATCAATAGGAGTATACCTGGGTAGTTCAATTGGGAACATACCTTGTTCATTGTTGCTCTCCTTTTGTTAATTTTTTTTTACCTCAACTCTATGCTTGGCATCCTTCCTTGTAACTTCAAGATTCGACTTCTGTGTCTTTATCTTAGTATCAAGGGATTTGGATTATGCATTATCTTTTGGCTTATCTACTTTCTTAGCTCAAATTTTATCTCCCATAACCTCCTTTTCTTTGACTGCTTCTATTTTTTTAGTAGGATTTTATTCTTTGCTCTTGGCATTCTACTCCTTAATGAAAAGACCACTTGGACTACCTTGTTCACCACTGACTATTCTATTCCTTAGATGATATGAACTTTTGGCTTGGGCAGCCAAGGTCATACTATATCTTGCAATCTCTTCATCTGAGGGCCTTCTCAGGGACACACTATTTTCAATTGCTTCCAAATTATATACCTCAATATCACTATCAATATCCTCATCATAGAGGACTTGTTGATGATATGTACTAGAAATTTTCCTTTGATCATCTATGTCCATTTCATCGGACTCCATATTAGAAAAGCATTCACTGTTGGAAAAATTAGAATCACCCATAACCATGAGTACATCAATATCCTCCTCATTTTTCTGATCACATTCTTTAGGTATATCTTCTTCCACCTTAACCATGTGTGCAACTATACATTGTTGAGGAGAATGTGGTATTTGGAAAACCATGCACCAAGGGGTGTAATCAACAAAATTTCTTGAATTTTTCTATAGAGGAACTGGAGGGACTTTATTCTAGGAAATTATTTAATTATTAGGAACATGATTCTCATTATACCAATTAGTATTATATGGGTGATTCTACAACTAAGGAGGTCTTTCATTCCTTTAATAATTTTTTGGTTGAAACTTTTCTTATTTTGTAATTTTGTCATTTATAGTTTTCATAAGATTATCAATCTTATCCTCCAAAGTGCCCCCTTCAACACTTGAACTTTTATCCTCCTTTTTTGGATTTCTGAAGAGTTTTGAGTCATCTTTTCTACCAACTTTACTTGTTGCTCTGTTGATATTCTCAATATGCTCCAAGTGACTATGAGCTTGATCACGTCTTTTAGGAGTTTGACATACCCTACCCATCCTTTGCCAACCTCATGGATATCAAAATTCACATTGATTTCTTTCATGAACCTGACCCACCAAAGACCACAAATAGAAGATCATGGATAGGATCTTTCTAGGACCCTAATAATACCTCTTTCTTTACCCTATCCACTTCTTCCCCATCCTTCACTAACATCAATGATGGCATCTCCCTCATTTGCCCACAATTGATCAATTGGGACCAACAAGATCCACCTATCTTGGACATATTTGAAAATGATGCCATTGTTGAATTTATGCGACTATGAGAGAGCATACCACATTAGGACCATAAGGCTAGCTTCACTATAGATCTTCATGTTGAAACATATTTAGGTGAGACTACCCCACCCTCTTGTTGTAAAAATGACAAAAATAAAATAAAAAATCAATAATCATTAGGTGAAAACAACAAGGCACCTCTAACCAAGAAAAAGTAAAAATGAAGGACTTGTTTGAGGGAAAAAACCTCTCTGAGGCACTTGAGGATGGAGGGTTGGACTTTCTCCGTGTTAATCAAGAGAGATCCCCAATGATGGTCTAAGATGTAATAGAATTCAACATCAATACTGCAGATAATCCTAATACTGCTCTCTTTTCTTCCTCCTTGACAGAAGAGGAAAAACCAAAATTTTAAGCATTTTTCCTAGAATGCCAAACCAATTTTGCATGGTCTTATGTTGATATGATAGGGTTGGATCCTGAGTTGGTTTTGCATCATCTACCATTGCATCCAAATACAAATTCGGTCAAACAAAAGCTTAGAAAAATGCACCCTCAAATAGCTATGCTGGTCAAATTTGAACTTCAAAAATTATTAGATGTCGGTTTCATAAGACCTATTGATTATGTAGCTTGGATCTTAAACCTTGTACCAGTAACCGAACTGAATGGAAAAATCTATATTTGCATAGATTCTTAGGACTTAAACAAAGCATGTTCGAAGGATGACTTCCCACTTCTGAATATAGACATTAGAGTAGACCTAAAGGTAGGATATGAGATGTTGTCCCTTATGGATGGCTTCTCAAGATACAATTAGATTTGTATTTCCCCTGAAGACCAACACAAGATGACATTCACTTTCCCATAGGGTATGTACTACTAGAATGTCATTCCCTTTGGACTAAAAAATATGAGCACAACCTATCAAAGAGCTATGACCACCATATTTCATGATTTCCTGTATAGATTGATGGAAGACTATGTTGATTGACATGTGGTGATCACTTAAGAGTCCTAGAAAAGATTTTCAAATGGCTAGAAGAATATATTTTCCACCTAAATCCCAAGAAATGCATCTTTGGCATGAAATCAGGAAATATTTTGGGATACATTGTTTCTTTTCAAGGAATTAAAGTAGACTCAAAAAAATTCAAAGCAATATTAAAGATGCCTCCACGTAAAGGAACTAGTCAACTCTAAATGATACAAAGCTTACTCTAATTTATTAGGCACTTCATTGCATAATTTGTAGATAAATGTCAACCTTTTCAGTATTTTTTATGCAAGGGAGTTCCTTTTATTTGGACAGACAAGTGTGAGGCAACTTTTCAGTAGATTAAAGAGTACCTCTTGATGCCTCTTGTCCTGATGTCGTCTATTGATGGAAAACCCCTAATTTTGTACATCTCATTCACTACTACCATACTAGGGGCATTGTTGGCTCAAAATGACCATGAGGAAAAAGAATGAGAAATATATTATATTAGTCACACTTTGGTGGGATACAAACTTAACTATAATCTAATTGAATGTGATTTTCTTGCAATGGTTTTCGCTACTCAAAAGTTAAGACACTATGTATGTTAAACCATCAAACTAAGCTTGTGGAAAAAATAGATCCTTTGAAATATCTACTCAATAAGGTAGCATTAACAGGACGATTAGATAAATGGGTCATGATAGTAAGTGAATACAACATTCAATATGTGGAACATAAGGCAATAAAAGGACATGTCATTGTTGACCAACTAGCAGATGCACCCACACAAGATATGACCCTTTGGTTTTAGATTTTCCTGACGAATTAATAATCACACTAGACACAGGAGTAAAATGAAAATTGTATTTTGATGGCTTACATACAAACCATGGATCAGGTGCAGGTATATTATTTGTTACCCCTCAAGGTGATACAATCCCTAAATATTTTAAGATAGCCTTCCCATGCATGAATAAAATTACAAAGTATGAAGCCTTGTTAGCAGGATTGCGTATGGAAATAAAATGGAATATTAACAATCTAAATGTCTTATGTGATTCACAATTGATCATTCAATAGGTCAAAAATGACTATAATACTAAGGATAAGAAATTGACCCCATACAAACAAATGGTTGATAATTTCAAGAAGTACTTTGCAAACATCTCCTTTTGCTAGGTTCCATGCATTCAAAATAAAGGAATAGATGCCATAGCCACTATTGGGTCTATTTTGGATATTCCTAACAATATGTCACAATAGAATTTCTTAGTAGAACAACTGTTGGTCCTCTCTTTTGATGTCCTGGAGTTTGAAATGGTATGTGAGCTTGTTGGATCTAATTCCCCTTGGTACTAAGATATCTATGACTAATTACATTCCCAGACCCTAACACCTGACCTCTCCAACAATTAGGGCAAGTCTTTCATCCACAAATCCACTCGCCATGCCATCATTGATGATACCTTATATAGACCTAGCTTTGACAACACCTTACTCAAATGTCTCAACACTAACAAATCACAAACTACCTTACATGAGGTACACAAAGGTATATGTGGATCCCATTCTAGTGTTCTGATCCTAGCTAAAAGGATCATGCGAATGGGATATTGCTGCCCTACAATGGAGCATAATGCCGATCACTTTGCACACAAATGCAAAAAATTCTAGATACACAACAACCTCATTCATGCACCTACACAGGAGTTGCAACCCATTGCTTCACCATGGCCCTTTCCCGAATGGGGAGTTGACCTCATAGGAAAATTTCATCCCACCTCATTAAATGGCCATAAATTCATCATCACTACCATCAAATACTTTACAAAATAGGTTGAAGCCATCCCTATGACATACATCATATGTCAGTATGGTGTCCCTCAAACCATCATCACTGAAAATGGTCGCCCCTTCAAAAATTATGATTTTCGTGAGTTATGTGAGAAATTCCGCATTCAACACCACTTTTCCACACCATATTACCTGCAAGGCAATGACCAAGCTAAGGCATCCAATAAGATCATAATCAAAATTCTTACAAATATTGTCAATGACGTTGGCCATGATTGGCACATTTAGCTTAACCCTACCCTATGGGTGTATCGCATGAACATCCACACACTACTAGTACCACTCCATTTTCCCTACTCTTTGGTTTAGAGGCTATCATTCCTATCAAGGTCGAACTCCCCTCCCTACGAGTCTCCATGAAAGGGCTTATTGATGGTGAGCAATATCATATATCCCAGTTGCATGAGTTAGAATTGCTTGATGAATGGAAGAAAAAGCCCTTGAATCATCTATAGGCATATCAAAACTTCCTTGGCTACATTTATAATAAAAGGGTTTTAATTAGACACTTTGACATTGGTGACTTAGTTTGATGGAGAATTCAAAAAATCAAGCAGAATGTGAAAAGATCGACAAATTTGTGCCCAACTAGCTGGGTCCATATGTTATAACATCTTTTGGTTCTGTCACTTATCAATTGTCCACACTTGAAGGGGAACCTTTGTCAAATCCTATCAACAACTTGCACCTACACAAGTTCTATACATAGTTTAGAGAACCATGCTAAACCCACAAAAATTGTTACCTTGATGAAAACCTGGCAAACAGGTGTCTTGGTGACAACAAAAAAATAAAAAAGTCATGAAAATAGTAAAGAGAAATAATTTTTCCTTGATAGTGAAAACACTTTGGTGGTGCTTTGGATAGGCACCATGTGTAGTCATACTTTGTTCTATCATCTACTATCACTCTACATGGTCTTCCACTCCTAATCCATAATAATGCTTGTACCTTCCATCATCTATCATTTGACATCCATCTTAAGGCTTGGTCATCTTGATCATGAATTTCAAGCATTTGACATCTTACATCCTTTCTCCTCCATCTTTCATCCATAATAAACCCCTTTCCCATTCCATACCTAATGGTTAGTCCTAGACTTGGCTGGAGGATCATTTCCTAACATTGAGCTTCATTGTCTTCTACATTAGTCATTGGAGATCAAATATTCACAAAAAAAAATCACAGATTTCCAAAAGGACAAAAAAATCACATATTCCCAAAACAAAAAAATAATCAAACTATTCAAAAATAGATTAAAAAAAAATCAAATATCCCCCAAAAGACAAAATATCATAAAACTCCAAAAATTCGAAAAAATCAAATCATGCAAGAAACACAAACATCCAAATAACTTTTAAAATAAAAAAAAGAGAGTCATATTGTGCTAGGGAAGTCTTCATCATTATCAAACTACGAGGTTTTTGAGTGTACGAAATAGGCAAGGCAATCAATTGATGAGCCCCCAAGGCCATCTAGGTGAGTCCTTTAGGGTTCATCATGCCGGTAAAATAAGCAAGACATAGTCCACTCAAACACAAGATAGTCATTGAAACATCAACATTCCAATCACGAACCAAAAGACAACATATTCCAATCAGTCATAAAGTAAAAAATTAGTCAAATTGCCAAAACAATGTCAACCTTGTCACTTTATGGTCCCCTCCAAGATGTGTCCTTCTTGGACTTGGATCCCATCCAAATGGCATTTTCCTTTTCAAGGTGTGTCATTCCTAATGATAGGCTGTGTCACATCATCATTGACCTTTTCAAGATGTGTCCTTCCTGATGAGAGGCCTCGTCAAACCAGCAAAACTATCAAACTCTCAAATCATCAAACTATCAAACTGTCAAGCAATAAACCCTCAACAAACAAATATTGGAAAGCACATTGAATGGTTGTTGACTTTATTGTCTATTTTGTCTTATCTTTTTATTTTTTTGTCTCTTGGTCATGTTACTAGCTACCTTGAGGATGTCCCATAAAAGATTTAGAGGTGTGATGATGTCTCATGAATTGATTTTCCTTGATTGTTTTCTTTGGTGTGTCTTAACAAAAAGACTGGGGAAACTTAGCCCTTAGTATGAGTTATGACATTACTTGTCTGTGACTATCTATTTTTTGCAAGTGGATGACCTTGCACACCTTGTTCTATTTCATATCATGGTGTTTGTTTGTCCATTTTTCCTAACATCCATGTCTTCCATGCAAACATTTCTTCTATTCCTTCATCCCCTAGTCTTCTCATCCATTTTGAGAGCACACTCATGTTCTTTGAACCCACCTGTGCTCTCGAGGGGGCATAGCTCTACCTCCTCATCATCCTTCCTCTCCCTACTTTCACACTATGGCACATTGTTGACTTGTTTTCTTTGACACAACGCAATAAACTGCATTATGTCAAAGAGGGGAAAAATGTAAACACATAAAAATGGCCTAGACTTGCAAACCACATTTTTCTATGTCAAACGTCCTCCTGACATAATTAAATTATTTAATCATGTCCTAATGTCATAATTCCTAATTATTCCTCCATGATTATTTAAATAAATAAATTATATTTTTTTACTTAAATACGTCACTGATTAATCCTTACTCCTATAATTAAATAAATTTCTAATTTGTTTAATTACTCATTTTTTACTACAAATTAAATAATTACCATTAATTATTTAATTTGTTTGTTATTCTTATCTCCTTCAATCAAATAAACTTATTCATTTAACCCATTTTTCATCTCATGAGTAAATAATTAAAATAATTATTTATTGCATTTTTTTTATTCCAATTTATGAATTAAGCCATTATTTAATTCCAAAAGTTAACTTTCCTCCATAAATAAAATAGTTTCTATTATTGTTTGTTTTTCCAACTACCTCTTTTTCTCCACCATTGATTTAATTTATTTCAATTAAATCTCAACCATTCATTTCAAATCTTGTCCTAACTTTGACCTAATGTTTCCCTAACCCTAATGCTCTTCATCACATTGAATTCTAGCCTTTGGTCTTAGGGATTTACCAAATTCTCATCTTGGTCATCCATTGTCAACTTTAAATTCTTTAAAAGGTCTCCCTCTCTAGTCATTTTTATTCATACACACAAAAATGTATGGTCGAGAACTCTGAGTACTTGAGAACTCATAATACTTCAATATTTTTCTAATCAAAGTCATAGGCTATAGTTGCACTTAAAATCTAAGGGCAATCATACAATTTTCAGCAAGATGGAGAAGGCCAATGGAGGTCATTCAATGGAGCCATGAAGACTAGGTGATATTATTTTAATATTTTTATGCTTCTTGCTTTCTTTTTATGTATTGTGGATTGGGGTTTGATTTATTATGTTATTTGCTATTAATCTAAAAATTTCTCCCTAGTTTACTGGAGGAATTTAGAAGAAACAATAGTAGCTTGTTCAACCACTTTCTCTTTAGCTTTGTAAAATTGTTTGATTCTAGGAGGGATGATATTTTTTGCGTTATCTTGTGGTGTCTTATAGAAAATTTCAGGAGGTTTTGCTATAGGTTGTTCTTGGATGTTCGAAAAGGATTTTGGTTCAATCATTGCTTCGTCAAGGATAGGTGGTTCAGTGATAGGTTGAGGCATGTTTCAAACGGATAATTCTGCTATTTTCTTTTCCTTGAACTTTTGATATAATTTCAAAAAGAAATCCTCATGAGGCTTAATAGATTCCATAGGCTCAAGCCAAAATAAATCTAATGAAAATTTTCCTTAGGCTGACACATGATTAAATCTACTATGATGCATAGTAAAGATATCATTTCCAAATGGAAACTTTATAAATTTATGCACAACTGAAGGGACGACATTCATGGAGTGAAGTCATGGATAGCCTAGCTTCACATGAAATTGTTCCAATTGCGAGATAATGGCGAATGAAACATTTAATGTTTTCAGCCTAACTTTTAAAGGGAGATCTATTGAGCAAATCGTAGGACAAGAAAAACCATTATTTGTCTTGATCCATGCTTTCATTCTATCATATGTATGTTGATATAGTTCATGCACATATAAGAATTCTTCTCTGATCATATTCTCTCCACATATGGGATCAATCAATATCCCTTTAAAGTGGGGTTATTATTGATTCAGTCATCTATGTAAAGAGGACCATCAAGTGCATGTTTAAGTATGTAATTTTGTGAGAAAGCAATGTCAAGAGGCTATTTAGTTGAGATCTTATAAGTTATAGCTTCGATAAATGCTACCATTTGAATCAGTTGTTCTTCATTTATGTTTTCATCATCCATGTTAACATTCATCACATCATTCTTCATTTCACTTGTTTTGACAAATGAAATAGTGTTCTTAGGCATGGGATTTGTAAGGATTTATAAATTTTGGTTAGGAGGGGCTACAAACTTATTACCTTGATCCTTCATACCTTCGATTTGAAGTTTATTATTGTTAGTAAGATCTTGCACAAGATGTTTAAGATGCTTACAATATTCTATACCATGTCCATTTTGTTGATGATAATGACAATAAGCATTTTGTCAAAAGTCTTTATGCAATGGTATATTAGGGTCATGTTCTATAATAGGAGGTAAGGTAAGCATGTTCTTTTCAATAAGTTACAACGTGATATTGTGAATGGTATCAGGTAAAGGAGTGAAATCTCTATCCCTACCCCTGAAAGAATTTGTCATCCTTATAGCAGCCACTTCACTATTAGTTTGTTGACATGTTTGAGTGGAATTTAATTGTAGAAATCCCTTATTCTACTTCTTGAATGTTTGATAACTATTTTGAGTTATTCATTTAGTTTTTTTAGGATGATTAGGGGGATTTTTCATATCACGGTCGCAAGTCAAATTTTAATAATCATGAAGGGTTGTACATAACTATGTAAAGGATGGAAATCTCAAAATTTCAAGTTTGCTTTGGAAATTGTTTTTTAAGTTGGAAATAAACATCCATTGAAGGTCGGCATCAAGAATCTTAATGTTTACTTCTGAATAAAGTGTTTGGTATCTTGCTATAAAATTGGTCACTTTCTCATCCTCTTTTTGTTTGCATGTCATTAAATTAGCCACAATCATCTTAGAAACCATGTGAATATGGAAGTGGTTGTAAAAGGCATCAAAAATTTCATTGAATGGACCGATTGAATTATTCAATAAAGAAGAGAACCACTCTAGAGTAGTATCTTTCAAGGACCTAGGGAATAGCTTAGCCAAGAGTTTATCTTCAAATATGAAATCACTTTACAAGGTCGTAAAAGTAGAAAAATCACTTATAGGATCTCGTTTTCCACAATATTTCTCAAATTGAGGGACTTCTATACCTTGTGGCATTTGTTCTCTTAATATTCCCAAGGATAGAAAGTTGGATTTGAGGTATTCCAAAGGTTGACTATTGTTGTTTTGTTGTAAGGTTGCAACTTGTTGTTGAAAGGATGTAATGGTTTGTAAAAGTGAGTTAAGGAGAGGGTCATTTTAATTGTAAGGTTGAGGGGAATAAGGTGGGGTAGTGTATTTATATGGAGGTCTAGTAAATTATAAGTTGGTGAAGTTGGATTGGGTATGTGCAAGATCATCATGGAAAAAATAGGCCCTTAAGTGGAAAAAAAATAAGAAAAATCAGAGTTAGGTAACTTGACGTAAAAATTTGAATAAGTTATCTATATTATTTCAAAAATATGTAAGAATAGAATCTGTAGAAAATTGAATGTAGTTTATAAACTACTAGGTTTGTTTATATATATATATATATATTTGGTGAAAATTTGAATTTTCAATGCAGTAGTAGTTAAATTTTAGTGACAAAAATAGGTAGGTGTCTATCTAACCACCCTAACCACAATAATTTAATGATAATATTTTTTATAATATTTTAGATATAAGTAGAGGAATCATGTCCCAATGTGATGCATATTTTTTTGCAATTTTTTTCTAAGTAAATAATTAATTATGATTTTTTTTATTACAACTTTTAAAAAATATATAAAATTCGGATGTCTCACCACCTTAACTTGGTGAAAACTTCATGAAATTCAAGTTTTCTTTTTTTAATCCTATATTATGCAAAGCATAGAATGTGACACATGTTTTGGATTCAAAAAATGTGATACTGTTTGAAAGCTATAGATGTTTTTCAATTAGTCTATCAATTAGGACTTTAGTCATAATTTGAATAGAAAATGAATAATAATTACTTATTAAATTCAAAGTAAAGAATAATTTATATTGGTGGAAAGCTGAGAATATCCTTTAAAAACCCTTTTCATTTCATCAATTTTGAGTAAAAAAAAAATTGTCAGCCACATGCCCATCATATTGCCACTTTTTGGCCCATCATGATCCTGCGCATACTCGATTGTTGAGGAGTTATTGTGTTTTTTTGGATAAAACTAGAAGGGTTTCCTATAGGAATACACAAGGAGGTGTACATAGTGCTACTGGGTATGATTGTTGTGGTTGGTTGGAAGGTTGCAGTAGGTTGAGTATTATTGTATGTAGTAATGGACACTGGTATTGTAGAAGATGGAATTGGAATTCCACTTTAGCTTTGAGTAGACCCCAAATCTTGAGTACAAGTGGTGATGGTAGGGACGGTGTTAACATTAAGCACATTGCATGTAGGAGTTGAAGTCATGGAAAATGTTTGTATGCAAACTATGAGCCATGGAGGGTTGATTATCAACACTATAAGAGAGAGTTAGAAAACCCAAGATCCATGGTGAGTGAGATATTGTGGGATGACATGGGACTTGAACTACATCTTATAGTATTATGGTCAATAGGGCATCAAGTTATAAAGCTCATACAAGTTTTAAAAACCTAGTGTACAAATCTAAGTGGAGAGGGGTAATGCAATGACTTAGAACGAAATGCAATTTCTAGATTCTAAGCAATGCAATTTACTGATTACAAAATACAATAATTTTGACAATGCACTAGATGAAGCAAATTAAACTAGATTCACTAAATTTGATGAAACAACAAATCAAAAAATGAAATAGGAAAGTAATAGAAGCCTAAAACTAAGATTTCAATTTCCAGAAAATGCAAATCAAGATCTATCAGGGACTCATTTTCCAATAAGGGTGAATGGGTCCTGGTTAATTATTTTTGAAATGTTTTTTACTGATTTGTGAGTGATTTTTAATGCTTTTCAAATGCCAAAATGTTCAGGTCAAGCCTGATTAGGGACTCATTCTCCAATAAAGGCGAATGGGTCCTTGATTAGGGTTTTGTAAAAAAATTTGGATGATTTTCAACCTTTAAAATTGTAATGTCTTTTAGTTCCAAGTCTAAGACAATAACTTTCAGTTTTAGATTCTCTAGAAATACAATGTGAAAATGCAATAAAATAATGAATGCAAAGACCTAATTTGAAATGCAATGTTGTTTTGATTTTCTGATGCAATTTTATTACATCTAAATGATATGCAAGATGATTAATTTGTTTTTTATTTTTCAAATTTAAGAAGTGCAAAATAATGCAATTCTAAACCTTAAATGAGATGAAAGTTTGCATTTCAAGAAAAAACCCTAAATGAAAACTAATTCAATGCAAATTAAATGCAAATGAATGCAAGATCTAACCTAGGATGCAATGAAAGACCTTAAAATCAGAAAATTGCAATATTCAATAGGTCAAGTTCACCAAAATGTTTAATGGTGAAAAAGGGAGCTTGCATCAAAATAAATGAACAAGATGATGAGCCACAACTTCTCACTATTAAACATGCTATTATATGCAACATATGATGCAAATAGCAATCAAGAACTAACCCTAACTATTATAGCAATGAAAAGGGAAGTTTTGAGAGGCTATAATGGTGTGTACCTTGTTGTAAGAAGTCTATTTTTAGGGCACCAAGGACTCATTCGCCTTTAGTGGGGAATGGGTCCTTGTTAGGGTTTCTAAAATCAGAATCTTAGTTATGTTCCTTGATGTATGTACTCTCAAATCCTCGTTTTTCATCTCCCGAAAACCTATAATTTTTTTTGTATCCTTCTTTTTGTGAACATTCTGTAACTAAGGGTTAATTTCTAAGGATTTAGATTCAATAAATCGAAAGCACAATAAACCCAAAGAAGTAATGAAGTGCAAAGGAAAGTAAATGAAAACATAGAAAATAGAACAATCTCACCCAATGTCTTCAATCTCCATGACTGATCTCCATTACACCTTCTAACTTGTTGATTTGTGTTGCCCTCAAATCGAGTGTGTGAGCAATCTTGACTATGCCATTGTCCTAAACAAGCTTTGAAGGATTTGAATCTTAAATTTCTATGCCTATGACAATATGATAAATAAAAATAATAACTATGAATGCGAAATGACTATAATGCCTATATTAATGAAGTGGTCCCAAAATTATGAACAAAATTGTCTTTTATAGAAAACACAATTTTTAATGGACGGATGAGATCGACTCTTGACAGAAACATAAAATCAGAGGATGAGATTTCATTTGATAATCCGTAATCAGGGTTAGGGTAAAATCCTTAAACGAGTGGTCAAGATGTCACAGGAAAAAAATGAATCAGTGGTGAAGAAAAGAGGAGATAATTAATTTTGAAAATAAAGATTTTCAAAATTGAGAAGATAAAGATAGCCTACTTTGTGAGATTCATAAAAGATGGACTAAAAAGAAAATTTGATAAAATCAAGAACCTGCTTGCTTTATTTGATTTTTGGAAGAAAGCTACCAATCAACTCAAAATATGAATTTTGTGAAATAAATAAATAATATTTTTTAGATTATTTACCAAAATGGACTATCAGTTAAGATTGTGATGAATTTTGAATAATTTCATTTATTTAAAATGAGATGAATATTAATTTTGTCAATTAAATAATTAAAGATAATTATTTAACTTAGAAGATAAGATTAATTAATTAAATAAATTAATCAATTTATTTAATTGTGAGGATTAGTGACATATTAAATAAATAAATAAGATTTATTTATTTAATAATCAAAAAAATAAATGAAGAAAGGTAATTAAATAAATTTAGAAATTTATTTAATTAAGGGAAGACTTAGACAATTAATGACATATTTAATAAATAAATAGAATTTATTTATTTAATAATCATGAAGAATAAAAGGACATGAATTAATTAAATAATTATGAATTATTTAATTAATAGTCGAATGTGGACCAAGGACATAATTGTCATAATTATGCTAGGACGAAAGTGGTAAAAATGAAGCTTGCAGGCCTAGGTCATTTTTAGGTGTCTACATTTTGCCCCTCTTTGTCATAATGTCGCTTGTCGCGTTGTGACAAAGAAAATAAGTCAAAGCCATGCCCCAGTGAAGGTAAAATTTTGAGTCAGCGGCAAAAATTTTTGGAAAGGGTCCCGATAAGTGAATTTGGTGACTAGAAAAACAATGGCGCAGTCGGTTTTGCATTCTGACATGTTTAAGATAGTCTACGCGGTAGTCAAACGTGGTCAAATGAGCCTCGAGCAGTAACTCACTTGAGAAAATGTCATTTTTACCTTATAAATAGGTTGATAAAGGGGTAAAAGTCAATTCATTTTCACTATTTACCTTGCAAATTTTGAGAGCTTAGAGCGAGAAAGAGCACAGTGAGGATGGTGATTCCAGTCACAGAGCATCGCGAGGAGATCGTGCAGACATTCAGGTGGCCAGAGGGCTTAGAGCCAGCAGTATGTATCCCTGTCCCAATTTGTAATTTTTTCATTTTGCGTGTCAATTTTAGGTTTCTAGGGAAAACATCAACTGCCCCGCAATGTAACTACATTCACGTAAGTCGCAATCGTCTGCGCGTTCGACACATATGATGCGTCGTGACGCGAATGACTAGTTAATCGTAGGGTGGGTGAAGCGTTGTGATGCATTTGATAAAAACTACGATGCATTCGCTTAACCAAGTCGCATATGAGGGTTGGAATGCCACAATTGTCATTTTGTGCTACAATTGCACATTTGAGCGACGCATTCGCCTTTTTGTGTCGCAATTGCTAGAATTCATGATGCAATTGCCATAATGTGACGCATTTGGGTAACCTAGTGACGCAACTGTCATGTTGCGACACATTTGAGGATTTTAGAGACGCATTCGAATATTTGCGACGCAACTACTATAACGTGACGTATTTTGTTTTTCCCTTTTACTGAGACCAATTATGATACTTGTGAAACCCTTAATGCTTTTGATGATGCTGACAGTTGTCTAGCAAGTACTAATATATTGTTCATCTATTTGTAGAGGCAACTTGCCCCTATCTACACGCGAGAGAGCAGACCGACCACATTTTGGTTTGTCAACCAGTTGAGCCCATGGGAGCAGCGTCGATTGATGCAACTAGGGTTGTTTTATGCTACCTACATGCCCGCCATTCAGGCAAACAGGGGATTATTGACTGCGTTGTGTGAGCGTTGTCATTCGGAGACTTGTTCGTTCCACCTACCGACATGTGAGGCTACCATTACTCTGGAGGACGTCTACCGGATTCTGCGAGTGTCGATCTGAGGGGAGCGTATCATCTACGACCCTCGTCATGGCGAGTAGACCTTTAGAGTGTACTACTAAGATCAGGGTGTAAGATTGGGCATCCAGGGTTATGAGATTAGATGGGAGTTCATGGTGGATCATTATGGTCACTTTGATGCATTCCTTGTGACTCTAATTGGGGGGATCTTGATTCCCAACCGTCAGGGACACGAATTTCCTATTGGTTGGGGAGACGTCCTAGTTGGCATGAGACATGATAGGACTGTGTATGCTTGGGGTCCTTACTTACTGGGGACACTCTACCATTAGCTACATGATATTGCCTATAGGAGAGGAGAAAGTATCTTGTGTGGGACTATGTTGATGATGATATGGGCCTAGGAGCACATATCTATATTTCGTCCACCAATTGACAGACCACAGTTGGCTAATGGTATACCCTATGCTTATTACTATGCTGGTACCCTACAATAGACCTGGATGGGTGAGATAGGTTGGTGGTGGCATCAGATTGACACGATGGTGTCCTTTATCTAGAGGTCATACCGAGACTATGGACAGTGGGATGATGAGGTAGACCACTTGAGTTTGTGCAGGTAGTACAGATATTTGATTGGCAGGATAGTGCAAACATCACTGATTATTGAGATGTATTTACCACAGCGTGTTCTGAGGTAGTTCAGAGAGCAGTAGGGTGTACTTGCAGGGACAACCGAGTATGCCTGGTCTTCCAGAGAGTATGCTTGGGGACCAGCCATTCTAGTGGCCTTCGTAGAGCAGTAGATTGATGGGCTAGGAGCCATGGCATGGGGAAGGAGGGGAGGAGTAGTTGATCCTAGGATGACAGCCGATTATGACTTATGGTGGCAGACACACAGGCCTTTGCCATTGACGGATTTGGATGGGCCAGCACCAGTGGACAGACGATCAGTTATACCTTGTGTGCTGAGGGCCAGGCGAGGTGGCAGGGGCAGAGACAGAGGTAGGGGGAGAGACGGAGGCTGGGACAAAGGTAGGGGTGGAGATGGAGGCAGGGGTGGGGATGATGGTGGAGATGGCCGAAGGCGACGGTGGGATGGGCAGAGATAGGTCCGGAGGGTGCACCCACGTGTGGTGAGGGTAGCACTACATGCTATCCTCGAGGTAGGGAGGAGGGGGAGAGAGAGGAGCACCCCTGATAGGAGGGAGATGATGAGGAGAGACAAGAGGAGGAGGTGGAGGTGGAGGTGGAGAGGCAAGAGGAGGATGTGGAGGTGGAGGTGGAGAGGCAGGACAAGGATGTGGCTGTGGCAGAGGATGTGGGCGATGATGACGATGATGAGGATGATGCTATGGATGAGGCCGAGAGACTCCTTAGATGGCGGATCGTGGAGGGAGAGGAGGAGACACCATCCAGTTCAACGTTGCCCCATGATGCCATGACCTACCAGAGGGTGGTAGACCTACATAGTAGACTAGATGAGAGCATGGCCCATGTCAGAGCCTTGTAGTCAAAGTTAGAGGTAGTCCGTGTAGAGTGGGATCAGGCAGTGATCTGCCAACAATACTTGGCTCAGTGGTACACAAAGTTTACGGAGTTATGTTCAGGGCCCGCAGGGGATATGGCTCGCAAGTTGGCCATGGTGAGCACAAGATTGGGATAGAATAGGACATTGTACGAGCAGGTAGTGCCACCTGAGCGACGGGATCCTACCTTGTCATGGTCATAGACGAGGACAGGCAGTGGCCACTGATTAGGCAGTGCTAGTGGCAGCAGGAGTCATACCAGTGTTGGAGGGTCTACCTCGACAGAGCACACATCAGGGCATAGGTCACATCACTCACGCCGGCACACCCGGAGTCACCATTCGAGCCATAGTCATGGGTTGATTGGTTCGGTACAGAGGTCAGTACAGGGACAACCACCAATTTTTGATCCATCTACTTCTCAGAGTCAAGCAATAGTGACATCACAGATGTTCGTTACCGTGGAGATGAAACCTTCATTCTTAGTTCCACCGGTAGCACAGACAGAGGTTGCTACAAGTTTGCCTATGATTTCAGTACTAATGACAGAGCTTCCGCCTCCACACTCTTCACGTCAAGGGGATGATGAGAGTCTATCCTAGAGGCATGGTTGTTATTATGACACATTATGTATATTATTGAGCCTGCAAGCTCCATTTTTGGGATATCTATTGACTCTATCCTATGACATTGTACATTTTTGAGATGGTATTTATATGATGATGCAGTTTTGATGTGGCCTACATGTGTGTTATGTGATGTTCTTTGATTTATGCATATGATGTGATGTCCTATGTATGATGCTTAATTTATGATGCCATGTATGTCCTATGATGTGTACTTATGATTATGATGCCATGATAATGTAGTGCTTACTTATATGAGATGATGATGATAAAAATATGCATAATGTATTTATGAAATGGGTGCAATGTTGATGATTATGTTAATGCATTTTTTGTGATTATGTAAATGTTATGGATGATGTATGTATGGACCTAATGCAATGTTTATATGATCATGTATGCACTCATGTTTTTGTATGTCACAGGATATCATCAAGAGATGAACGAAAGAGGATGACCGGACCGATGATAGAAGATGACTAGAACAATGAGAGAAGAGGACCAAACTGATGGAGATGCATGTTAGTTCCTAGACCAAATCCTTCAAAGCTTTACCATAGGACTTTAATATTATTGCTCTTAATCATCATTGGGCAAACTGTTGTAATGGCCCACAAACACCATGATATGGCATAGATCAAGGTGTGCAAGGTCGTACCATTACATAAGACCAATAGTCATAGACAAGGATGATCATGACTTATACTCAGAGCGTGATCTTTTTGTCATGATCAACCACAAGCAGAAAAAGACAAAGACAAATCATGAAACATCATTGCTTCTCTAAATCCTGTTTCTAGGACATCCTTGAGAAACTAGTGACATGATTGCCAAAAATATAACAAAATAGAGCACTTATCATGATACGTCATTGTTTTTCTAAATCCTAGAATCAGGACCTCGCTAAGAAACTAATAGTCATGCATGTCAATTGTCATGATACGTTGCTACTTCTCTAAATCCTGGTAGTGGGATCTCGCTGAAAAACTAATAACATGATAAAAATCCAAAAGACAAGTGTCAAATGTTTGGCAAGTGCATTTGGATATCCATTGTTCTGATGTCAAGATGCCATGCTTGATAATGTCAAGATGCCGAAATGTCTAAAGTTTGATGATGTTTAGATGAAAAATGTCGAGAATTGCCAAATTCAGGAAGGACACATCCTGGATAATGCTGATGTCGAGAGGATTTGATCCCTAATAGTCAGAAGGGGTCCCTCGAAATGATGACGATGCCTAGGAAGGACACATCCTAAGGCATAGATGATAGAGTTGGTTCTTCAGAAGGACACATCTGAAGAATATTGATGCCACGAAGAGTGATATTTAGATGTCAAGAGGATCATTCAAAATGTCGAATGACAATGATGATGCCTAGGAAAGACTCATCCTAAGGCATAAATGACAGAGGTTATCATTCAGAAGGACACATCCGAAGAATAACCAAGGGTTGTCAGTTTGACAGGTTACAATGATTTGACTTGTTTTGACTGAGTTTGACTCGTGTTGACCAGATGTCGCTATTGTCATGATGATATGTGTCGATGAGATTGTCACACTGTGATAATGATTGTCATAATTTGCTTTATGAGTTTTGTTCATTTGGGAAAGATTTGCGTTGACTTGAAGACTTTTGATGTGTGTTCCAGTGTGATGTCATGAACCCTAATGGACTAACCTAGTGCAACCTCGGGGGACCATCGATAGATGGCCTTGCCTACGTCATACACTCAGAGACCTCGTAGTTCGACACAACCAATGACTTTGTATCAATGACCAAAGATTGTGTCATGATTTTATTTTGACAAACCTAAAAGGACTAACCTAATGTCTCAGGGACTCGAAACTGAGTCTTGCCTACGTAGCAAATGCACAGAGACAACATAGTTCGGACAAATGACAAAGACTTGACCGATTGACAAGATAGATTTGACCAGAGATGATCCTATGTTTGACATTTTGTTGTTGTTTTCTTCAGGTCATTTTTCAAATTTTTAGGTCTTTCTTCAGGACATTTTGCGATGTGTTTTGTCTTTTTTTAGGACTTTTTTCAATGTTTAGGTCTTTTTAAGGACTTTTTCAATGTTTAGGTCTTTTTTAGGACTTTTTCAATGTTTAGGTTTTTTTTAGGACTTTTTCAATGTTTAGGTCTTTTTCAGGACTTTTTCAATGTTTTCCAAAGCCGTATGTGACATCCATTGCAGTTATATGATACAAATTTTTCCCCCAGTCAGGTCCAAGACTTAGCCAACTTCAAGGAATATGGACGGGATGTTGTTGGTTTACCAGATGGATAGTCATCAGGACTTGATGTCAATCATTTATCAACCATGAAGGGAAGGGTATAATGTTATGTCGACTGGTGTGATAATGACGTGAGATGTCCTCCATCCTAAGCAAAGGAAAACAAAGTGACAGTAGATGGTAGAGCAATGATCGATTATGCATGGCACCTATTTGCCAGGTTTTCACCATGGTACCTATCCAAAGTGCCTGTTTGCCAGGTTTTCACTGTTGGACGAAATTTTTCTCCTTACTATTTTGTCATTTTTCTTATTTTTTTGTTGTTGCTGAGACGCCTTTTTGCCAGGTTTTCATCAAGGTAATGATTTTTTTATCATTTTCTTTTTTTTTTGTATTTTTGTCATTCTTAGCTCGATCTCTTGATGCTATATGTAGAACTTCCAGAGATGTAGACTGTTGATGGGCTCTATCAATTGTTCTCCCTCTGGAGTCACTAGTTGATAGGCTCGAGAAACAAAAGAAGAGATGATGATATAAGGACCCAACTAGTTTGGTTCAAAATTTCCTGGCTTTTCTTTGTCAGCTTGGTTCTTAGGGTTCTGTATTAGGACTAAGTCACCAATGTCAGCTTGGTTCTTAGGGTGCTTGTAGATGGTTCAGGGAATTTTGTCTTCTTTCTTCCAGCATTTCCAACTCATGTAGGCACGATTGTCTATACTTCTCTTCATCTGTTAAACCCTTTAGGGAGACTCGTAATGAAGGAATTTTGACCTCAATAGGCAAGATTGCCTCAACACCATAGACTAGGGAAAATGGAGTGGCCCCTGTAGGCATACAAATGCTAGTGCGGTAAGCCCACAGAGCAGGATTGAGTTGTATGTGCCAATCATGACCAGTGTCATTGATCATTTTTTTGGGGATTTTAACAATGTTTTTATTCGATGCCTCAGCTTTACCATTTCCTTGTCGGTAATATGGAGATGAAAAATGATGTTGGATGTGAAATCGCTCACATAACTCACGAATGTCTTGGTTTTTAAACAGACGTCCGTTGTCAGTGATGATGGATTGCGGAAGGCCATACCGACAAATGATGTAGTTAAGGATGAACTTGGATATTTGTTTGCCGGTAATATATGTCAATGGGCTAGATTCAATCCACTTCGTAAAATACTCAGTGGCGGTGATAATGAATTTATGGCCGTTGGATGAGGTTGGGTGGATCTTACCCACGAGGTCGAGTCCCCACTGAGCGAAGGGCCAAGGAGAGGTGATCGACCGAAGTTCCTGTGTAGGAGCATGGATCAAATCACTGTGAATTTGACATTTGTGACAAGTCTTGACATATTCTAATGCATCCTTTTCAATGGTTGGCCAATAGTACCCAAGTCGCGTTATCTTCTTAGCTAGAGTAGGACCACTCAAATGAGATCCGCATATACCGTCATGTACTTTGCGTAAGGTTGTACCCGCGTTGTTAGTGTCAAGACATCTAAGGAGGGTATTGTCAAAGCTTTAGTGGTAAAGGGTGTCACTGATGATGGCATATCTTGCAGCTTTTCTAATGAAGGACTTCTTCTGGTTATTGGATAGGTTGGGTGGGAGGGTTTGGGATTTAAGGTAGTCGTGAATGTCTTGATACCAGGGAGAGTTGGGACCAACAAGTTCGCAGACCATTTCTGATTCTGGAATGTCATAGGCAGGAACTAACAATTATTCTATGAGAAACTCCAGCTGTGGCAGATTGCTTGGGATGTCAAGGAGAGAACCTATCATAGCCATTGCATCCGCTGCTTTGTTCTGTGTTCTTGGAAATTTTTCAAAAGTTACCATATGAAAGTACGTTTGGAAACTGTCAACCATTTGCTTATAGGGCATCAACTTCTCATCTTTTGTGTCATAGTCATGATTAACCTAGTTGATGACAAGCTGATAATCTCCATAGACATGTAGTGCTCTAATTTTCCATTTTATTGCCACTCTTAGTCCTATAACCAATGCCTCATATTATGCCACATTGTTTGTGCATGGGAATGCAATGCGGAAAGACTTAGGAATGGAGTCTCCTTGAGGGGTGATAAACAAGATTCCTACCCCCGAGCCATGATTTGTGTGTGATCTGTCAAAATGGAGTTGCCAAGGTGCCTTAGGTTCCGTATGGAATATCGACTCATCTGGAAAATCTGCCACTAGCGGGTGATCACTTTGCAAAGGTGCGTCTGCTAGTTGGTTTGCAATGACTTGTCCTTTTATCACCTTTCTTTCCACATACTGAATATCATATTCACTTAGAATCATGACCCATTTTTCCAGACATCCTGTTAATGCTACCCTGCTCAACAAATATTTTAGGGGGTCGATCTTTGCTACCAGCTGTGTTTTGATGGCTTAGCATGTAATGCCTTAGTTTTTGTGTTGCAAAGACCACGGCTAGGCAAGCTTGTTCAATTGGTGTGTAGTTCAGCTCATACCCGACCAACATCCGACTAATATAGTATATAGCTCTTTCTTTTTCTTCTTGGTTGTTTTGTGCTAATAATGCCCCCAGTGCTGAACTAGTTGTCGAGATGTATAGGATTAATGGATTTCCATGAATGGGAGGCATGAGAACTAGCATTGACAGTAGGTAGTCTTTGATTTTCTGAAAGGCTTCTTGACATTTGTTTGTCCACACAAAGGGAATAGCCTTGCACAACAAGTATTGGAATGGGTGGCACTTGTCAGCCAATTAGGCTATGAAGTGCCAAATAGATTGTACCCTGCCTTGTAGAGTCCCGAGTTCACTGATTCCTCTAGGAGGATGCATGTCTATGATGGCTTTGACTTTTTCTAGATCAACCTCAATGCCTCTTTGAGAAACTATGTAGCCCAAGAGTTACTTGATGTTACACCGAAGACACATTTCTTAGGATTTAGTCGGAGTTTGTATTCTTGCAGTCATTTGAAAATTATGTCTAAAACCCTAAGGTGATCTTTCCTGGTAGCTGATTTAGCCAGTAGATCATCTACATAATCTTCCATTATTTTATGCATCATGTCATGGAAGATTGTAGTCATAGCCCTTTGATATGTGGCTCTTGCATTTTTAAGACCGAAGGGCATGACATTCGAACAATATGTTCCCCATGGGCAAGTAAATGCCATTTTGTGCTGGTCTTCTAGGGCAATGCAAATCTGATTATAGCCAGAGAAAGCATCCATGAGAGATAGCATCTCATATCCTGCTGTAAGGTCAACTATGATGTCAATGTTGGGTAAAGGAAAGTCATCCTTTGGGCATGCCTTATTTAGATCTCTAAAATCTGTGCAAATGCAGATCAACCCATTTGGTTTTGTTACCGTCACCAAGTTAGATATCCATTCTGCATAGTCAATCAACCGGATGAATCCAGCGTCTAGAAGCTTCTTCAACTCTTCCTTGACCAATAGAGTGACTTGAGGGTGCATTTTGCGTAACTTCTACTTGACTAGTTTGACATTAGGCAATAGTGGCAGATGGTGTAGGACTAGTTCTGGGTCTAATCCTGGCATGTCTGCATAGGACCATGTGAAGTTTATTTTACATTCAGTAAATAATTTATGAAATTCTGGCCTCTCTTCTTCAGTCAATGATATAGCAAAGAGGACCATTTTGGGATCTTCTACAGTCGATATGTTATCTTCTATGGTATCTTCTACCAGCATAGCTGACTTCTCTTGTTGCATAGGAAGAAAGTCCATTCCTCCATCTTTGGGTGCCTCAGAGAGGTTTTCACCCACAGATACATCCTTTGTTTTTACTATTTTATCATCAAAAGGTGCCTTTCGATTTTCACCTAGAGACGTTTCATTTTTTATTTTATTTTTTATTTTTACTTTTGCGACTGGAGGATGGAGCAGTCTAGCCGAAGTATGCCATACAATCTAGATCAATAGCGAATCCTACCTTGTGGTCACCATTAGGTATGTCCTCACGTAATCCCATAAATTATGCAATTGCCTCATCATTTTGAAATGTATCCAGGATTGGTGGGCCTTGTTGGTCCTAATCGACTAGTTGAGGATAAACTAGGGAAATTCCATCATCAATGTTGGTGAATTGTGGGGAGGATGCAGAAAGCATGCAGACGGATTAAGTGATATTGTAGATGAGGTTATCACCATCCAACTCCACATCGGATTCTATCCAATATTCCCCTTCACTTGTCTCATATTCGTTGTTGAAATAAGGGGTGAAGGACCTAAAGTCATGATTATCAATGTTATTTGGTAATTAAGATGGGTTGGACTGATGAGATTCAGGTAGTGGGGTTTGTAAATCATGGGGGGTGGTAATGGGAGTTTGACTATTTGGTGCATGATCAATTTTAAATGTTTTCCAAAATCTTTGTTTAGAGGTCAGTTCCCCTTCTTCAACAAACAAATCATCTAGGCAACAGTCACTTAGGGATCGTTCTAAGCCAAATTCCCACTCTTGGGAGTTAGTTTCGGTGAGGGTCTCCCTAGTTGTCTCGACACTATCTGAAGCATGTACTCACTCACTTGAAAGTCTAGAGGTACGTCGATCGTCATAGTCGGGCATCCAAACCCTAATCCAAGATACTTTGGTATTTAAAAAGGTTCAATGGGCTTCCTTCGTCCTGATTTATTTCTGCCTAGGCCACTAGTACCATCGTAGCCCTTAGCCTTCATTATGTCATAACCTTTGCCATATTTTTGAACTAGTAATGGGGGTAGTGCAACAGTATCCTTATAGATCCATCATGTGATGTCAGCAAGGTCTTGATTACTCATGTCCCCCCATTTGATGAAAACTATTTTTGGTGGAACCTTAAAAATAATTTGGGGTTCCATTCTGAAACATGGCCTACCATAGACCTTTGGAAACTTGGGTATTGTTGTTATGCTATATGCTATGTGCAGTTTGAATTCTCCGCAGCTAAGGTCCTAGATCTTGACAGTGGATTCAACCTTAGGGTTTGCAGAAGGTGGTGGTATGGTGGAAGACGTGGATGGAGTAGATGTAGAAGATGATGTGAGTGTGGATGAGTCGATGTACTTGGATGACAAGGAGCTAGGTGCTTCTCAGTTAATAGGTACTTGGTTTTCAGAGATACCCCTTAAGTTTGTACAATATTGGAAAGGATTGGGGTCTCCGTATATGGTTATTTTTGTGCTGTGAAATGGAAACTTTAGGCATTGGTGATATTTGGATGGAACGGCTTTTAAGGCATGTATCCATGGATAGTCAAGCAAGATATTGTATGGTAGTTCCAAATCCAAGACCTGGCAGGTTGTGTCCACAATGATTGGTCCCACTCTGATAGGGAGAGAGATAATGCCACATGAAGAGCATTCTTTGTCATCATATGCTTTGATCACTATACTCTTTGTTGGGTCTACGCATGCATCAGAGAATCCTAGAGCCTTAACCAGTTTGAGGGAGCATATGTTCAATCCTGCTCTGCCATCTACTAAAACCCGTATGACTTTGTGTTTGTGGACAAATGTTTCTATGTGCAAGGCATCATTGTGGTAGGTTTTAGGTGATGAATAGTCTTGATCCGAGAAGGTGACATGGTGAGGTGTAGTGAGGTATCCCACCATGGTCTCAAACTGATTGACATCAATTTCCTTGGGGACTAACGACTCTTGTATGGTTTTATCTAGTATATCCTTGTGCGCGGGAGAGATACGAAGCAACTCAAGTATAGAGATTTGTGCGGGAGTCTTGCCTAGCTGGTCGATAAGGTTGAACTGACTTTTGGGTTGCCCCTGCTTTGTGGTCGGGGTGGGCTTTGACTATTTAGCAGATGGTCCAAGTATGGTAAGTTTGGGTTGCCTAGCGGGAGATGGACTAGCTATGGTGACCTTTCCACTTCGAGTAGTAGCATTACACTGAGGTGCGCTCTTGATCGTAATGGTGTTGATGTATTCGTGATCAGTTTGTACATTATTTATAATTGGTCCACTATAATAGTTGTACTTGGCTCAGGCGAAGTTAGCTTGATTATTGTTTGTCTGTGGACCTGAGGTGGAAGCATTATGAGAACCATGGTCTTGTAGTGGATTCTTATGGATAGTATGATATGAATTGGAGGCGAATTGAGATCCGCCTACTTCAATGATATGACTTTCGATAAGATCTTGTACTAGGGTTTTCAATTGTCGACAGTTAGAGGTTTTATGTCCTTTTGTACGATGATAATCATAGAATGCATTATCGTCCCACCATGTTGGTTTGAATTGTCTTGTGTCATATGGTTTTGGTTCCTAAAGTGTGATGATGCCAGTCTGGATGCATTTCTTGAGGACTTCTTCAATGGGCTCACCCAAAGAAGTGTATGTGTGACCTTTAGGAAATTGTCTCATTTGATGGTATTTTCCCTGATTGTTTTGACCACTTTGGTTGTTTGAAGGGACATTTGGAGGAGGTGTTAATTTTTTTTTTGGTTTGTTTTGTTGTTGAACCCCTTTTAGGGCCAATACAGGACCCACGATGTTTGCAGTCTTGGCGTCAACAACACCGTCATTTGTAATGTGTTTATTTTTAACCCAATATTTATTTTTGTCAGCGGGTGGATTGAAATGTGTTTTTGGGACCATATCTTAGTTCTTCCTTTGCGATAAGGGATTTCTCAATCTAGACCCCTTTTTCAACTAAGTCTGTGAAGTTTGTGCAGCAATGTACTTGCAATGCATATTTTAGGGGCCCAAGAAGTGTTTGCACGAACATGTCAACCTTTTTCCCTTTCGGGTATATCAATATGACACCGACTAGCTAGAGTTCTCCATTTCTTAAAGAATGGGATGAAAGTCTCACCAGCATCCTCTTGTGTGAGATTGCACAATCTAGTGATAGAGGTATCCATGTCAATGTTGTACGCATAATTTTTTATGAATTTTCTTTTAAGCTCATCCCATGTTTGGATATCCTTTTGAGTGGAAAACCATTCAAGGGTAGGATCCACCAGACTTTTAGAGAAAAGTATCATCAAGTATGTTTGTTCATAAGTGATGTCCATACAATTAGTTGCAAACTCATGAACATGTTCAATGGGGTTTGTCTTACCTTTATGTTTTGTGAAATTGGGTGACACATATCCTGGAGGAAACAAAGGCATGTATAAGCTTAGGTCGAAGGGGTATACGTTTAGATCATAGGATATTTCCGATTTCTTTCTTGATACATATATGTTTTGGATAGTTTTCTCTATATCCATCAATCGCGTTTGTAAGGCATCCATAATAGGATTATTTGTGGTCCTGTGTGTTGGGTTGCCTGGTACACCATAGGTCCCTATTTTTTGTGCATGAATATTGTTGAATTGTGGAAATATGGATTGTTGTGACATGTATGATGTGTGGGAATTGGTGTGTTGTTGGTACTGAAAGTTAGGGTTGGTTGTATGTTGGTGAGTATGAACGTGGGATGAGTAGGTTGGAATATGTCCCCTAGCCATTTGTGTTGATATTTGGGGAATATGGTGACCATGAACATTTTGATTTGTGAATGATGTCATGGGTTGTGTTTGTTGACTACCTTTTCCAAATTGTTGATTTTGTGCAAGGGGAATGTTCGTATTGTGCCCTTGGGGTTTGATGGTATTTGATAGTATTGACGTGTTCACATTTTGTTGTTGTCCTTGAATGAATACATGTTGTTTGCTTCCTCCCAAAGGATTTTGCAAGATACCAATGAGAGGGTGTGTCGAAGGTGTACTCATGCTATTAGATGTGTTTGTCAAGGGGGGATTGTTGTGGCTTGATGATGCCCCCATGGAATTTACCGTAGTGGTAAAGAGAGGATTGGAGTAACTCGCCCACATTGTTGAGGAGCCAAGAGTAGTTCCAGCCGATTGTGATAGTGTTGTGGATGTTGTGGGCATTGTGGATGATTGTGATCCTCCAATGGATGTTGCGTTTATTGAGTTGGAGGTGTTTGGGACGTTGGGAGTAGCATGCACTGTCGTTGTAGTGTCAAAGAAAGTATTGCTCGTAGTGTTTGGGGGTTGACCACTATTTGATATATTGTGCATGTTGTTGACATTAGGTTCTGGAGATGTTGATCCCAATGTATCGATGTCGAATCCTTTAGGTAATTTGGCTCCTTGACTCAAGAGTATAGCCAAGTATCTATCTCTGTCGTAAAGGACCATTGTTTCAACAAATTGAGAGGCCTCTGGGTCTTGTGCCGCTACCTCTAAGTTTTCCTCAAGTATTTGACTGTATTCATCCTTACGTAAGAATGGTTCAAATGGACTATTTGACGAGGATGGTGTTATCGTGGGAGGTTGATTGTTTGAATTTCCAAATGGATCATCAATAGTCCAATTGGGGTCGTACGTGGGGTCCTGCCGAAAGTTTTCCATTTGTCGCTTTTTTTTTTGGAGTCTAGTTTCCACCATTAAATGATATTGCTCAAAATGGAGATGACAACTAAATGCAAGGATGACACTATGTGAAGTCTAAGTTCAAAATGATGACTAAAATGTGTAATGTTTTTGGATTTTTGGGAATAAAATATGTAATGTCTAAACCTATAATGCAATTTAAGACAAGGACATCTAAGCACTTCTAAACTAACTTTTTGTTTTCGATTTTGGTTACTAAAGGACATTGCTAAAAATAACAAGATGACAAGGCCAATATGACTAGTGAGTTTTCCTAACTAGACTTTTGAGTTGGAAAAAAAAATCTCACAAAAGGGGACAATGACTGAAAAAGATAATGATGATGAAGTCCAAGATAACCTAGTTTTGAAAATAATGACGTTTGTGAATTGGTGCTAAGATTTATCTAATCCAAAGTATACAATGATTTGAAGCCTAGGGGAAAACTAATGTCAAATGTATGCACCTAAAAATAATGAATGGTGAAACCTATGGTAAAGAATGCAAACTAATGGACAAAAGTTTTGAGCAATTTCAAAATTGGTTTCTGACAGGATTCCTTCAGAAACAATGTTTGATAAAATACTGACAAAGTGTGGACTCAGATTGGGATCTATTTCAGGGTTTGATTTGTGACAGGTGAATGTGTCATTTGAAGTTGCGAATGCATCACAGTTTGTCAAATGTGGTTTGTTTTTACGATTGCAGCCTTTGGAATGTCAGATGCGACTCAGTTTTGCATATGCGGCTCTGTAGTGTTCAGATGCATCACAACACATACAAATGCGGCTTTTTAAATGTCAAATGCAGTTTAACAGAGCAATTTTCGTGCAAAAATCAATTGCGGTTCAATAGATGTGACACAGTTTTGTTTAAAATTGATTTTCTTGTCGTTTTGATGGCAAGTTTGATCTGTTTGGTGTTGAATGTTTTGTTTAGAACTGTAAATGTGATGAAACCAAAAAGAACTTGACAAACATAGTGTTTTGAATGTAAGCAATCACACATAAGACAAGTACAATCCTAAAAGGCCAATAGGCGAAGGGTTTGTATACTTGATATAGCCCACCGATATACCCCGGATTGGTGATAAACACCTTTCCTTATCAAGAGCGGATAGCTTAGAATTTTGGTGGCATTGGCTCCCCTCCACGACTCATTAATGTCATTTGAGCACACCAAATTTAGATTCTTAGGGTAATGACATCCCAGGAATTGCTATCTCTACTCAAGGGGATCAGTAGTGAGTGTTTTTGTTAATGATATTGTACCCTGCATTATATCAAGCAACGGCCAATAGAATGGTTGGACACTAAGACAAGAGGGGTTTAATATGGGTATTCTATTTGTGGGGCATGATCCATGCGGCGAGAGTCCCCTTTTGGATCCATCTCGTCAGAACCACACTCATGATTCTTGGGCTTTCCCCAAGAACCCACTTTTATATACCAGCTGGAAGTCCCTTGAGTTCAAGGTGCTACCGGTCTGAGTCGTCCTGGGGTGAGTACTTTTTCCCACCATAACAGGCCCAAGTTATAGAGTTAGTAACCATTTCTCTTACACCTACGATCGCACAAGTGCGCAAGGGGAGAGGATACTTCGATTAGCAAATCATGAGGGTGACACAAAATAAGATGGGTCTGGTTTTTTGATGACCTAGTTTTCACAAGGTGAGAGCATAATCACCTACCACCTTCAAGCACAATCAAATAGAATCAAACACACATCCATTTTAAAAGCACCAAATGAAGTGTTTTCTACACTAGAAATCGCAAACACGTTGTTTGAGGAATGAATCTTTGACTAACGGAGCTCCAAAACCATAAGTTAGCAGTTTCATCCACCAGTCTTGGACCCACGAAACGTAACCGCCACACACTGCGAAACAAGATTAGTAACACGAAAGCTCCTACTAGGCAGAATGCAGAAAATAATACCAGAGTGCTAAAAAGAATAAGAAAGAATAGAAAAACCTCAAAAACCCAAATGTAAATGAGAAGAAAACATTACTAGGTGAATGCGTCACGACAGAGCGAATGCGTTGCTATGTTCGTCAAATGCAGCTCAGTATTTCAACTGCGGATTTCCGGACTACAATTGTAGGTCAACAGATCGATTGTGGCATTTGAGTCTTCAAATGTGTCGTGACGCATTAGATGCGTCATGATTTTAAAGAAAACAACTACGTCGCTTCATACCTGTACCTACAAAAATGATAGAAAAGACAAAAACCGTACAAAAATAAAAGCAAATAACACAGTCGTGTTCACTTAGGGTTGACCAATGTAACTAAGGGTTAATTTCTAAGGATTTAGATTCAATAAATTGAAAGCACAATAAACCCAAAGAAGTAATGAAGTGCAAAGGAAAGTATATGAAAACACAATGTCTTCAATCTCCATGACTGATCTCCATTACACCTTCTAACTTGTTGATTTGTGTTTCCCTCAGATCAAGTGTATGAGCAATCTTGACTATGCCATTGTCCTAAACAAGCTTTGAAGGATTTGAATCTTAAATTTCTATGCCTATGACAATATGATAAATAAAAATAATAACTATGAATGCTAAATGACTATAATGCCTATATTAATGAAGTGGTCCCAGAATTATGAACAAAATTGTCTTTTGTAGAAAACACAATTTTTAATGGACAAACGAGATCGACTCTTGACATAAACCTAAAATTAGAGGACGTGATTTAATTTGATAATCCCTAATCAGGGTTAGGGTAAAATCCTTAAACGAGTGGTCAAGATGTCACAGGAGAAATTCAAATCAGTGGTGGAGAAAAGAGGAGATAATTAATTTTGAAAATAAAGATTTTCAAAATTGAGAAGATAAAGATAGCCTGATTTGTGAGATTCATAAAAGATGGACTGAAAAGAAAATTTGATAAAATCAAGAACCTGCTTGTTTTATTTGATTTTTGGAAGAAAGCTACCAATCAACTCAAAATATGAATTTTGTGAAATAAATAAATAATCTTTTTTAGATTATTTACCAAAATGGACTTCAGTTAAGATTGTGATGACATTTTGAATAATTTCATTTATTTAAAATGAGATGAATATTAATTTTGTCAATTAAATAATTAAAGATAATTATTTAACTTAGAAGATAAGATTAATTAATTAAATAAATTAATCAATTCATTTAATTGTGAGGATTAGTGACATATTAAATAAATAAATAAGATTTATTTATTTAATAATCAGGAAGAAATAAATGACGAAAGGTAATTAAATAAATTTAGAAATTTATTTCATTAAGGGAAGACTTAGACAATTAATGACGTATTTAATAAATAAATAGAATTTATTTATTTAATAATCATGAAGAATAAAAGGACATGAATTAATTAAATAATTATGAATTATTTAATTAATAGTCGAATGTGGACCAAGGAAATAATTAAGTGTCATAATTATGCTAGGACGAAAGTGGTAAAAATGAAGCTTGCAAGCCTAGGTCATTTTTAGGTGTCTACACATTCTTACACTATGCATGATACCTTTGTAGCTTAACAACTTTGAAAAATTTTCTTCAAATTTTTTCTCCACTTGATCTTCAACCTATAAATCTAAAAACACACATGCAAGAGAAGAATTTTTTTTATTGTTAGTGAATAGAAATTTTCCTCGATCAAACCCCTTTTAGGTAATTAAACCAAATGATGAAATATGCAATGTTGATACCTTGGAAGATGTCTTTGAGTATAAATATTTAAACTAGCATGAAGTGGCCATGAAGAATGTAGATCTTGCTATCAAATAGGATATGAAACCTTGCTTGCAATACAGATCTTCAATGCTACATCAACATTCTTAGCTCAACAACATGCTTGAATGCACTATGTCTTTGACATGATGATATGATCTTGAATTGTTGCAATAAAACCTTAATAATATACACTTGAATTCCTTTTAAATTATATATAATGCTCTTGTAAACTCAAAATTTCTATAATGCATGAACACTCAAAGTTGCTAGGTGAAACTATGTGAATTAACCCCATATGTATACTAAATCTAGAGATTAATCCCAAAATTCAAATAATTCAAGATGACACCAAATCTAGGATTGAAAATCATAATGATCTTGCCAAAATTAAATTCAAAAAGGGGTGTCCTATGTGAGGAGGACCCATTCACCACTAAAGGTGAATGGGTCCTAGTGCAACTTTTGAGGACCTTGCTTCGGGGGTTTGAAAGAACATCAAAAACCCATGCCAAAAATGCATAGAAATGGGTGTCCTATGTGAAGAGGACTCATTCACCACTAAAGGTGAATGGGTCCTAGCATCGTTATCTAGGACCTTGATTTTTCTAAATTAAATGTTATGTAATTTGAATATTGGGTGTTGGGATATATCTCTCAGGAGGTGTGATTAAGAAGGCTTAAATTTCAATTAAAGGGGTCAATTAAGCTCAATTAACCACAATTAATTAATGGAACCCTCGATAAGTTTGAAAGTTTAATAAAAAACTTTAAAACACCCTAAATGAGGTACAATTCAAGTACATTTTGTTAAAAAGGGGCCCTAGATTAATGTGAATGTGTACAACAATTATTGTGTCACCAAAAAGTGTATACTTTGCTTGATTTGGGATTAATTGATGACAAATTGGACTTAATGAGGCCTTGATTTGGTGTTGTGAGGTGTTTTACACATCCACATTAGGTCTTGGACCCTTGCAAACTAAATAAATTGCATCTAGCAATTTTTTTTTAAAGTTGTTGTAAAGTGTTGTAAAAAACTTTCACGCCTCTCTAGACTTAATGAACCCATTTTCCCTTAATTAAATAATATAAAATGTATTTAATGGAATTATCACATCAATTTAGAAGGATTTTAAATCAAAACATAATGTTGATCTAGTGTTGTAATGTGTCTTACACATTCACATTGGATGTTGTGACTTTATAGGCTATGTGGACCTCATTTTAGTGTTGTAAAGTGTATTTAATCACACTTTCAAATAGAATTATATGTCCCAAGCCCTAATTTACCTTTACATCATCATTAATAGGCCCATATGTCCTCATATCGTGCATCCCAAGGCATAATTTGATCAAATACTAGATAAAATTATCATATAAACCTAATTTATACATTCCCTGACAATCCAACTAGCAAAAGGGCACCTTTGGGACTAAGTCACCCATCTAGGTGAATGAGTCCCTACCAGGTGGGACTAAGTCACCCAACATGGAAACTTAGTCCAATTTGGTCTATTTTTTAGGTTTGAGTGGGAATTTTTGGGATTTAAGTTTTATTTTATTTCATGTCAGCCTTGAGGATCAAATTAATGAGAAAATAAGGTGGATTGGTTATAAATAAAAGTCTCTAAGACCTAATTCATAAGAATCTTAACCTAATAATTTCATTCATCATTTATCTTCTCTCTCAAGTCAATCAAAGTTAGGGTTTTATCATTCCAAATCATCAAGATAGCTTCCAAAGACATTCAAGGGAGGATTCTTCAACTATTGCTATAGAGAATCAAGATCAATCATCATGGAAAGGTATTAACTAAATTATTTCATGCTTCATTACATTCTTTCTACATTTTGGTTTAATTACTTAAAAAGGGGTTTGACCATGGAAAACCCCCATACCCTAACATTCACCATTTCTTTCTCTTTCATTATGTTTTTGCAAATTTAGGAACTTTGAGGGTTTGAAGATCATTTTAAGACAATGTTGAAGACTTATTGTTGACATCTCCTTGATTGCTAAGCCAAAATATCCATCAAAAGTCACTTTCAGGTCTGAAAATCAAAGTTTTAGAAGTGGACACCTAGCAGGAATCGAAGCGCAGACTAAGGGCTTCTGTTTCCCCTTTTTATTTTTTGAGAAATATAGAAGTGGACTAAGTTGCCACTTCAACCATAGATTTTTGGCACCAATGCACTTCTCTAGCTCTTCTAGGGTTTTTCACCTAAAAGAAGAGAGGTAGGGCAAAAAATGCAAAGGGGTTCATTCAAATTATGTTATGTATGATGTTGTATTAGCTAAATGGAATTATCTAAGCGCAACTAAGCTATGAAATTCATCGAACATGAACACAAAACCTAAGAAACAAGTGATGTTTGAAAACACATTGTGTAATGTAACAATGAACTAGAAACAAATGCAAAGCTAAACAGAAATAAATGAAACTTAAAGCGTGAACCTGAAGGCCTGAAGAAGAATGGAAATTGCATTTGAAACACTATTGATATTGATTTTCAGGCTTGGAGGGACTCATTTTCCATTCTAGGTGAATTAGTCCTAGTTGTCGTAAACTGAGCTGAAACCTATTTCTGTCAAAAGGGTGTCAGAAAATGTAGAAAACAAAAAATTGACCTAGAAATGGGATTCATTTGCCACTCATGGTGAATGAGTCCAATTTTGAATTTTTGGATTCTCAAATGTGGATTCTGAAGCTTCTGAGCTACACTTTGACTTCCTATAGGTGTTTCCTTCTGAAACTCTGATTTATGGGTTTGAAAATGAGTTTTTGTTGATAATTTGAATTCTTGAATGAGGATAAGACTTGGACAACTTTTTAATTTTATCTTCAATGATTTCCAAGATTTCAAGGGATCTAAATTTGAAAACACACAAGAACAGAAGAAGAAATTTTGAATGTTAGGGCATGGAGGTTTGCCTTGGTCAAACCTTTTTTAGGTAATTAGACCAAAATGTTGAAATAATGGAATGAAACATGTAAGATCATAATAGATTACATTTCCATGATGTTGATCTTGGACTTCTGCAACAATGGAGGAAGATTCAGCCCTTGAATGTTATTAGGATCTTTCTTGATGTATTGCAATGATAAAACCCTAAGTTGCTTGACTTGAGATGAAATATTTGTGGATGAATAATGAAGAATGGATTTGAATTGAGTTAGTGGATGTGAAAATGAGTTAAAAGATCTATATTTATAGGCAATTCACCTATTTTACTCGTTAATACCTCATCATAGGCCAACATGAAGAAATTATAATAAACTTAAATTTCACTTTTTTCCTGCTCAAAGGTCAAAATTGGATCAAATGTGACTGATTCACCACACATGGTGAATGGGTCCCACCTAGATGGGACTGATTCTCCATGCATGTAGAACGGGTCCCACAGGGGCCATTTTTGACAACTAGGAAGCCAAGAGATAAGGGAATAAGGTTTAAATTGCAACCTTGTTGGGTATTTGATCAATTGAAACCTCAAAATACACAATTTGGGTTAATAGGGACCTATTAGTGATGATATAAATGTCCAATAGGGCTTGAGACACATAAATCAATGTGAAAGTGTGATTAAGTACACTTTACACATACTAAAATGAGGTCTACATAGCCTAAGAAAGCACAAGAATCAATGTGAATGTGCTAGACACATTACAACACTAATTTTACATTAAGTTTATTTTAGAAACTTTCTAGATTGATTTATTAATGTTATTAAACACATCTATAAAGTTGAATTAAGGAGAAATGGGTTCATTAAGTCTAGAAAAGCATGAAAGTATCTTATGACACTTTACAACACCTTTAAAATATGTCGCTAAAAGAATCTTATTCAATTTGCAATGGCCCAAGACCTAGTGTGGATGCATAAAATTCCTCACAACACTTGAATCAAGGCCTCATTAAGTCAATTTATCATGAATTAATCCTATCTCAAGCAAAGGGTCCTTTATTCTATGACACGTTTAGCCCCCACTTTAGTGAGAGGATGAACTTGCTTCAAACTCACACTAAAGTAGGCATTCAAGAGAGATTTGAGTGTTCAAATGCAGATGAAAAAGGATGAAAAAGATCAAAGGAGGTTGTGCAATCCCCTAGGATCCGAGATCCTAAGTCAAACCATCAAGATACATAATAATGCAATGGAAAGAAAAGAAAATGGGGTGGAAAAAATATGCACTCACTTTGGGGCCACAAAACTTTAGGTTGTCCACAGGGCGAGTTATCGTACAAAAGTAATTTGAAAAATAAAAAGGTGGATCAAGGTTCAAATATTTGTCTAACTATTTGTGGATTAGATCTAGGCTATTTGTCCAAAAATAAAATGCATACTCTCTTTGGGGAAATGAAACTCTTGGCTGTCCATTGGGTGAGAAATCCCAAAAGGTGAAATACATATGCTAGTTGGTATGCACTCACAAACACATAGGTGGCTATGGGGAAACTCATGCCACTAGATGGGCTACCCACTTAATCATATCAAAGCTATACCTCTTGATAAATTTAATAAAGCACCACAATGACAAATGATTTTTGAGCTCTATGATGTAAGAAAAAATTTGTGTGCTTGCTGCATCATGATTGGTTCATGCAAGGTCTCATCTTAGGGAACATCATGCTTAATGTATCCAAGAGAGGATCAATTCCAAAGAAGTATCCTACTCTTGAAGGGAATCAAGCCCAATGAATCCACCAAGAATAGGATGCATCGCAAGAAGAAAGAAACTGCACAATGAAATGTGAGTGGTGATGTATGCCCTCACTTTAAAGCAGTTGTGAACACTAGTACTATGAGAAATTTCTTTAAAGTAGAAGAAGAGAGAAGAAGACATGAGAGATTACTCAAAAAGCCCTATGCCAAGCCATATGTTTCTGATAAGGTTTGTCATGAAAAAGGGATGTATGTCACATGAGAGTCAATCTTAATACATGTCGTCCACATCTGAAGCTTGCTATTATATGTTCATGAAAGGTTAATAAGTAGTCAAAAGAGATAGTGACAAGTGACATACGAGGACAAGTCGATCGAACCCCTTGCCCCCAGTGAGTGCAAGACAAAGGTGAGCTGAAAGGATTGATGAAATGCATGCTAGAATGAAACTCAAGAGAAACTAGAGGAATGAGGTTCCCCCACATAGGGAAGCATACCAAACTCCTAAAAATGTTGGATTTTATGACTCAAAGCATGACATTCATTAGTGGAGTGACCATGAACTCTATGATAGGCATAGAATGAAATCTTGTCATAACATTTCTTTTGAGTTCTAGGAGGGAGAGTAATCAAGTGATCTTGGAGGAGTCTTGAAAAGATATCCCCTTGATCAATGGTAGAAGGTGGTCTTGTGGTATGTGACAAAGATACATATTGTGAGATTTTATTCTCTCCATTCTAGGAGGGTATAAAATCTAACAAATTCAAATCATGAATGTTTTTCAAGATGACATTGTTAGTAAGCAAAGGTGTATTGGTTTAGTTTATGTTTGGGAAAGGATGATATTTAGGACCACTAGTGTTGAGGAGTTTAGGATGGATGACTATTAAGGATGATTTAGGAGTGTGTTGTGGGGGGTTATTGATGTTGAGTGATGGTTTGGTGATCTCTATCACAGGACAATAGCCAAGACCATGAGTTGTTTGTTGTGTGATAGGATCAATAAGGTTGTGAATACCTTGTTCGTTATCACCACATTCTTTTCCACTATATCCAAGGTGTTTCAAGAGTTCATAACCTTTACCATAAAGCTTCTTCATTGCTATTGGATTGGGTGCTTTTTTTTTGTTTTGTTCATCAAGGGTTGGTGTGGATGCATTCCAAAGGTCTTATTAATATTGTGTTGACATGATGGTTGGTTTTGCTTGTTGCTCATCTTTCTTTTGTGTGAATATGTATTCCCCCATAAATGATGGTATGAATTCTAAGGATCCCCAATCATCACCAAATAATTTAGACATTGATTCCTCATTGTTTTGTTCAATTTCAAGAGGATCTATATTAGATGTTGGAATCAATGTTTTCAAATGACTTGTAACTCCTTTTTCAAGCTGCAAGTAACTTTCAAAATCAGGATCTACTTCAAGTTGATAAATGTTATTTTATAGACATATTTCATTATACAATGAAGGGTTGAAGGGATTATATTCATCTCATGAATACATGATCTGTGCAAAATAATATTGTATGAAAGATCATATGCCATAACATGAATAGGAGTTTTCAAAGTAACCACCCCAACCATAATAGGAAAAGTGATTACACCAAGTGGTTGCTTTGTTGAATTATCAAATCCTCGAATAGATATGGAATTAGGTTTTATTTGTGACTTTTCAACATCTAATTGATCAAGGAGATTCACACTAAACACATTAAGAGTAGAACCATTATCAATCAGGGTGCACTTTATCCCTGTCCTATTGTATTAAGGAATGACCATGAAAGTGTCACTTTGTTTGCACAACTCTAAAGGAGGGAGCTCATATTGATAGAAAGTAATTTCAAGATTAGTTTGATTTTTTTTATGAATTAAAGTTGCCACATCATTTGGAGTTGTATGGGGAGGAACTGCAATTTTTTGTAAGATTGTTTGAAGAATAGTGTGGTAATTTGGTGAGTTATGAGGTAAATCCCAAAGGGAAATCTGTGCAAGAGTATTATTTAATTTTTCAACAAGATCCTACTCCTTTGTGTGTGGGAGGTAACAAGGAGCACAAGGTGGATTGGGTAAAGGTAAGGAGGGTGGTGTTGGTTGCGGCGGTTGTAGATTATTTTGAGTGCTGTATGTATGAGCAATGTTATTATAACTCGGTTGTTGCAACACATTAGTTTGAGGTGGGTAGAGGGTGGATTTAGGTTTATGGCTAGTTTGTTGTTTGTGTGAAGGTTGATAGAGAATAAACTTAATTTTTGGTGAAGGTTTGTCTGAAGGGGGTGTTGTGCCTTGCATAACCACCCCATTTTATTCTGGAACAAAATGGGTCCTCCTTTGTCTTTTCCCTTTGGCATTTGGTTTTCTACCTTAGGAATTTTTCCTTTAAGTTCTGACAGAAGCTGAACTGGAACCAATACCGAATTTTTAAATTCCTTCATAAGTTCTAGACCTTTCTATCCTCATTCTGGTCCCGACGGTTCTTTGTCTTTGTCTTTTGTTCTTTCTCAGAGGTGGGTTTGGGTCTGAATTGAAAGGTTAAACTTTCTTTAAATTTTCTCATTCGGGTTCCATCTCGGCCCAAGCTCCACCCCTCCGCTTTTCTCTCTTTCGTTTGTTGGTCTTTTGTTGGTTTTTGTGTCCTATGCCTTGGATGTTTTCGGCCCTAAGCATCTTTTTCTTTTTGTTTTGGCGGGTCCGAAACTGGATTAGATTCCAAACTTGGAATTCCTTCCAAGTCATCTTTTCCTTTTCTTCCTCAATCCCAGTTCTGCTGCTTTGGATTTTTTCCTTGTGCATCCTTTCGTTTTATCCCAGCGAACTCGGAACTGGAACTGGAACCAAACCCTGAAACTTTCTAAGTTTCATGTTCTTGTTCTGTCGCGGTCCTAATCCTGCATTTTGTTGTTCTTTGGCTTTTATTTCTTTTGTTGTGTTGTAGGGTTTTCCTTCTCCTTCCTCTTTCTCTTTCTTGTCCTTTCTTCATATTTTTGGGTGACGTCAGAGGCAGGTTCGGAATGGAACCTGAACCCGAAACTTAGAGAAGTTTCTAGTTCAGATTTTTGTTCCAACCCCGGTTCCACCTGGTTCTCATTTTGGTCCCATTTTCGCCTCCGCCAGAGTTAGGTTCCTTTTGTCTAAAAGAATGAATCCATGGAAAAACCAAATGAGATCATAAGTAGTAGTATTTTGTTCTGATTTTAGAACTAATGGAGACCTTGTTTTGCAGGATCAGGTCGTGTGCATGCGGATGTCTCTCAAAGAAATCTTGCCAAATGATGAAATGGTCTTGACGTAGCAGTTTTTAGTTCGGGAGAAGTCTTGGTGACCGAGTAAAGTCTCACCGAAAGAAATAAGTTTGGCATGGTGTCTGGCCGAAGCGATAGGTTCTTGCCAACTTGGAGAATCTTGGCATAGCAAGACAACTTCGACGTGATGTCTTGGTGACCCGATAGGGTCTTGCCGACATACTTTCTCCCCTCGGTATAACATGTTACACTCACTATTACCTCCCCCGACTGATGTAAGTCTATCTGATCAAACAAGCTCTCGGTGACACGACATACCATTGACATAATCTCTTGTCGATTCAACAAGGTTTGGCTGAAATGAAACAAAATCACCAAAGGATATAGGACTTGGTGTAATGTCTCACCAACTCATGAGGGTCATACTGAAACAAAGGAAATTGGGGAGACTCCAGAAGCATAGAGGGGTTCGCTGAAAGGTCTCCCCGAGATTGAAGGAGTCTTCCCAATACAGAACAAGCTCGATGAAAGATCCTGAGCTTGGCATGACGTCCTCCCGACTTGATAGGGTCTTCCTGATACAAAGTGGGCTCGGTGAGAATGAAAAGGAGTTCGCTGAAAGTCTTGCCAATAGCGATGGATTTCCTAGGAATGGAGGCATCGGTATAACAAAAGATAACTCACTATAGCCTCTGGCCAATAGTAAGGAGTCTAGCCGACAACAAAGTGGGCTCAGTAAGAGAAGCGGAGTTTAGGGTAAGGTCTCCTCGAAATAGGATTGTCTTCCCGACGTAAAAATGAGCTCGATGTGACCTCTAAAGCTCAACGAAGGGTCTCATCAACTAGTCCGCACTATGCCGATAACTGTTATAAGATGAAATCACATCAGGGAGACACCAAAGGTGTCTCACCAACATGCGATGCATTCACATCACCTTTGACCTTCAAGAATTCTTGCGTGGCTTCTATTGCACCAATCATAGGGGACTCAAGAATGAATCCATTGGCTCTTTGACCAATTGACTGCCACTGTGTAAGAAGTCTTCCGAGTGCAAATGAAATGGATTCCTTCTAAGATCTAAAGGAAATGAGTTGGCTCAGGTGAAATATTGAGATCTATAGGGAGGCCCAATGATGCTTCTAGAGGAAGGTCATCATGCCGAGGGGTCCAGAACACGAAGAAGTCCAGAAGAAGGGTGAAGAAACTATGAGTCACAGGGACAGCCGGTATCTACTAATAGAGGTAGCTAGGCATTAATTGTGATATTTAAGGGCATTCAAAGCAGTCCACTAGAGTTTGAAAATGGACACGGAGGTGTAGAATTAAATACGGTAGCTGCAAAAGGTCTACAGATCACCTCCAAAATGATCCTTCACCAGCATGGATGTCATGAGTGCACATTTAATACAGGACCAACTCCCTTCAAAAGATTTGGACGCCGACCCTCTGACACGTCAGATATTTTGTAAACCCTAGTGCAGGGGACAACACATTCTTGTTGGTATATTCTGTATATAAGGCATTCTTTCCTCTTTGTAAAGGGTTAGAAAATTATTAGAGACAGTAAGGATTAGAACTTCTAGACTAGACAGTTAAAACTTTTAAGTTTAGAGCAAAGTAGAACTAGTAGAGTTAGTGAGAGGGGTAGAAGCTAATATTGATTCTCAGTAATGAGAGCTACTTGTGCCTTTCTTAGTTAAGAGTTGGAATCAAAATAGACCAATCTTTCTTTCAGTTTTTTTTTTATAAATGGAAATGATTTGGAGCCACAGATTCTCTGTACACTAGTGATTGGGCCATAATTGTAAATGTTCCTTATCTGTTTAACTAACAGTAGAAGAAATCAGAGTTTAATCTACTTCATGTTGTGTTCCAGAATGATATTTGTCTTAAATTGATCATTTGATTTGTGAAGTCTTCAAGGTATGAAACGCTATCTCATGTTTTATTCAAAATGGTAATTAGTACTATGTTGTAGGAATCAACATTGAGAATGAATGCTACTGTGTGTTAATCACAATTTGGGCTTGTTCTTCAATTTTAGTTTATGATTTCTTGAAGCTAACAGGTCTAGTTAAGTAAGATGAATCATTGTTCTTTTTTGTTCCAAAGCCCTGATCTATCTTTTTTTGTTTCTTTAAAAACCCTAGTTAGAGTAGATTTAAATTTATGTTTAACCCCATAACAATCCAAAAGCTCAACACCAGTAGGCCCCTTGAATATTACTATTACATTGACCACTGAGCAACATCAACACAGTTGAAAACCAACTACCAAGACCTTGGGAGCTAAGACATCCATGTGTTGTCTTTCTCTTTTAGGAGAAACAAAGTAGTAGTATTCTGTTTATATGTTACTATGTCAAAACACACATCAATAGGAGCTGGCGCTAGGAGGGCCTAAAAGGGAAAACTAGATAAAGCTGGGTTTTCCTCTTCAGAAAGATCACATAGAGTTCTTTGGTCAACTGAAAATCCACAACCCTTGATAGAACTCAAGACCCGAATAAGACACAAGAGTCACAGAACTGGGGCAACCATCATACCACCCTTATCAGCTCTGCTAACTCGACCAGGCTTTTCACCAATACCCCAGTGGGTACCCATCAATTTTCCATCCAATTCATCTCAATTGTCATCACAGCTGATTCAACCCATACAATAGCTAGCTCAACCACCACCACCACCACCAATGGTGTTCTTTTAGAATAATCCCTCTCCCTTGGGGACTATTCCTAGAGGTTTTCATGACCTGCCTAAGAACCTTGAGAAATTTTTTCCTAAGTACATTCATGGGGAATCAAGGAGCGCTGAAGAGCATATACAAGCCTTTAAGGATGCTTGCACTAGGGCTCAGATAGCTCACCATGATGTAGTTTGTAGGTTTTTTCCTTATTCTCTAGGGGATATGGCATACAATTGGTATCTTAATCTTCCTTAGTGTTCTATCCTAAGCTAGACAAACTTGGAAAATTCTTTCATCAATCAGTTCAGAATCTATGTGGATCCAGCTCTATTATACAACTAGTTTTCTACCATCAGGAAAGAGCCATGTGAATCCCTGCCCTTATTCAACACTAGGTTTCAACAGATGTATAAGAGACTACAAGACCCCTACCTAGTTACTGAAAATAGTGCCATTCAAGTATACTTTAGGGTTATAGGCCCTGTGCTAGGTTTGTTCCTATAGAGGACTTATCAACCGGCTGATGTAGAATCCTTATCTAAAGTTTATCATTTGGCTATCAAGCTGCAACAACAAATCAGCTCTCAACAAGGAAGTCCGGGAGGAGGTCTTCCTCCAGTAGGATATCAGATGCATAGTCCAACTTCATTGAATACTGTCCCAGGGATGTCTCCTTCTCATTATGGATCCATATCTAAGCTATAGACTCAACCTCCTATTCCATTTTTTTGCCAACGAAACCCCTAACTCTCTTCAACAATCACAAGTTACCCAAGGTTCCTACGACCATCATAACCAAATTGGAACACCAAATCATGGTGGTGAGCCACTTGTTGCTAAGAGTGTGGAAAGTGAAAAGAAAATTCAACTTACAAATGAGCTAGAGACTTTGAAGAAAATGTTGTCTCAAGTTACAAATGACATGGCTCATCTTAGGTTGAACCCCCCTCAAAATCAAGGTAGCTACCCTAATCAAAGCAGCAACAACCTAGGTACTTATCAGAATAACAACAATTACAACCAAAGGGGTTATCAGGGCCAAAATTCCTCTAACCAGGGCTATCAGAATCAGAATAGAGGGTATAATCAAATGCCAAACAACAACAAAGAAAGTAATACAGGGCTTAACAATGGTGGAGTTCCTCATAACTATCAAGCTAATGAGGAGAGATCACACACTGCAAATGTAGTTGACCTCAACTTTATGACCAATTGGTGTAGGTTGCATGATACTGCAACCCATTTTGAGGTGAACTGCCCTTAGATGGAGAAAGTTGTAAAGATGGCACACGAACATGCCCACACATTCCAAGGGAATTCAAATAAAGGAGGGGACTCGGTGGATATAGCCATGAAATTTGACCTCTTTGAAGAAGAACCCCCTTTCCTAATGCAAAGTGAGAACAAACTAGCGGAAGATTCATATGATGCCCAAGCTTTTCAGACAAAAGGAGGACATTTCTTGAGAAATCAAAATAAGGGCCCATTCACAACATCAGCACCTCCTAATCACATGGTGCCTCCAAATCAAAATTCTGATAACAATCCCCCTCCACCAAAAGGTCCACCTAACTTTCATAAAAAAGGTAATTCGCTTGGGGTTGTTAAAAGTAATACAAGTTATGATGCAGAATTTGACATTGTTTCTGAGATGCAAAAACAAAAAAAATCTTTGTCATACATTGACATCTTAAAGTGGTGCCCTGCTCAAAGGGAGATAGTGTTGAAAGCTTTGGAGCAAGTCGACAAATCAAAAGGAAAGAACAAGGTGGCACCTGTTGGGGATGTGAATGCAGCCTTATACAGAAGCAAAGTAAGTACTCCACCTTTTCTTTTGAGTTTAAGAATCAGTGGAAAGAATCTACATAATTGTTTGCTAGATTCAGGGGCTTCATGCAATGTTATGCCATTTTCTGTATGTAAGAAGTTAGGATTGAACCCTGCTCAAACAAACAAGAGAGTTATCCAACTTGAAAAAATAGAGGTCAATGTAGTAGGGGAGCTAAAAAAACATACATGTGCAAGTAGGATCTGATCCTAGGATCCTAACAAACATAGACATTCACGTAGCAGACATTCCTGAGACCTATGGTATGCTACTAAGCCGAGATCTGATGAAAATTATAGGGGGATATCTCTCCCTGGACTTTTCACACATGTAGCTACAATGGAAGGGGATTCCTACTCAGATTAGGATTGAAAATGAGCCTCACCTCAAGCATATAATCACTGAATATGATTGTCCCAATGATGTAGCCTATTTTGAAACTGAGATAGGGGTTTACAAAATAGAGGAAATCTTAACCTTTTTCATCCTTGATCTCAAAGAACTACTAGTACCAAAATTCCCTAATTCTGTGATTAACGAAAAACCAACAGGAATTGATCAAGAAGCTACAACATGATCAGTTGATCCTAAGGGAAGGTATCGATCTACAAAGTCTTCTACTCCCTAATTGGTGTAGGGTACATTACCAAAACCATTCTAAATTAACCTGCCATCCTTGTATTGACATCTTAAATCATGTTTCCCAAGTTGAGGAAACTAGCTTGAGTAACCTTGAGACTGTTACAAATTATTTCTCATTTGAAGCCAAGGAGGCAATAATGCTAACCAGGGATAGGATGCCTTCAGAAGAAATTTCCTCGCCAATTGAACCTACCCCAGATGTATTTCCAAACCAGCATACTGATGAGAATCCACCCCTATGTTTGTTTAATACCCTTGCACCCACCAATGTACCAAAGCCCAAGGGGTTAACCAAAAGCATGAGTGCCTGTCCAAAGGATGGCCATAGGCTGTGTGATATAACTGACTAGGAATTGGAAAGTATACCTAAAGAACCTGTAGAGAATCCTTTCCCTAGGACTGATGCAAAAGATCAAAGAGTCCCCCCTCTGGTTAATCCTATCCAAATATCTACAAAAACTTCAAAAGGATTAACCCCTGCTTATAATCAGTTGTGGACCCTGACATTTGATGGATCCAAGTCCAAAACCGATTGTGGTGTTGGAATTGTATTAACCAACCCCAAAGGAAAAACCTTCTTTGCTTCTTATAGGTTGCAATTTGGATGCACTAATAATGTAGTAGAATATGAGGCTCTAGCTTAGGGATTGATGTTTGCACACAAAAAGAAAGTCACTGCCTTAGTCGCCAAAGGAGATTCAGATATCATCATCAAGCAAGTGTACAACCAATATACATGTCACAATAGAAGGCTGGAAGCATATAGAAATTGGGTATGGAACCTGATTGAGGACTTCGATGCTTTTGGAATTAGCTTGATCCCTAGAGAGGAAAATCATGTGGCTGATTCATTAGTTGTTGCTACAAGCACCCTGGAACCTAGGAAAGGCTCCAAGTGTAAAATATTTTCAGTGGAATTGATATCTACCCTAGCTATTCCTGACAATATCAAGAATTTCCAGGTTTTCAATGATGATCGACATATCCTTGCTTTCCTAGCAAGTTCAGATGTTTTTGAAGGACAAATCATTGATGAGTCCAACAGGGATCAAGGAGATTGGAATCCATAGGATTGTGATAAAGAAGGGGTCCTGAATTTAAGGAGTAACAACATTCCCAAAGGAATGGTGGCTCTAGAAAGAATCTTTGACTTAGACCCCAAGGCTTGAGAGAAGATGTCAGTTGAGGGCAAGGGAGATGAGTACGAAATTGTTAACCTGGATGATTCTAGTCCTAAAAGGAATGCCTATATAGGGAAAGAATTCCCTAAAGCAATTAGAAAAGACATATTAATGGCACTTAAGAAGGATGTTGTTGTAATTGCTTGGGGATATGAAGATTTAAAGACATTTGATGCATCTGTAATGGCTCATACCATCCCTTTGAAGCTTGAAGCTAAACCCTTCCGATAGAAGCAATGCCCTGTTAATGCCCTAATTGAACCATTGATCTATAAAGAGGTCCAAATTTTCTCTCTGCAAGGATAATCTTCCCTGTACGCTATTCAACATGGGTAGCCAACTTAGTTCCAGTCCGTAAGAAGAATGGGGAGATTAAACTGTGCGTGGACTTTAGAAATCTCAATTGAGCATCAAAAAAGGATAACTACCCACTTCCTTCTCTAGATGAAGTGTTGTAGATCGTAAATGGATCTTAGATGATATCGTTCTTGGACGGTTACTCTGGATATAATTAGGTAATGGTCGACTTTGAAGATAGGATGAAGACAAGATTCACTACCAAATGGGGAATGTTTGCATACAGGAGGATGCCATTTAGCTTGATAAATGTTGGGGCAACCTTTCAGCATGCTATGGATATAGCGTTCAAGGATCTAATCAGTAAGTGCATCATTGTTTACATGGACAACCTGACAGTGTTCTCTAAGGATCGACTGAATCATGCTGCTGACTTGGCCAAGGTTCTCCAGAGGTGTATTTAGTATGGCATTTCCTTAAATCCTAGCAAGTGCGTATTTGGAGTCTCTAAAGGAAAGCTCTTAGAACATATAATTTCAGAAAGGGGAACTTCAATCAACCCAAGTCGAGTCGAGCCTATTCTTAAGATCGCCAGGCTAGGAAGCAAGAAATAAATGAGGTCTTTCTTCGGGAAGATCAATTTTGTAAGGAGTTTCATTACAGGCTTTGCTAAAATCATGAAACCCTTGAACGAAATGATGAAGAAGGACGTCAAAATAGAGTGGACTGAGGAGGCAAAGTACACATTTCTACAAATCAAGCAATCCATTTTAGTGGCACATGTCCTCACTAGCCCTGACTACTTGCGACCATTTTTTATCTATTCTTTCGCCTCTGAACACTTGTGTGTAGCCATATTAACTCAATGAGGAGGATAGTCAGGGGAGAGGCCAATCACTTTCATGAGTTCTCCCTTCAAGAACACAAAAATTAGATACCCACTCCTAGAGAAGCAAGCTTTCGCACTAGTCCAGGTCATCAAAAAGTTCAAGCACTACATTCTCCAAATCCAAATCATCGTTGTAGCCCTTGATGTAGCTGTAAAGTCTCTACTTATGTAGAGCGAGCTAGGAGAAAGAAGAGGAAAGTGGATGGCTATCTTGCAAGAGTTTGATCTAGAGATACACCCTATGATACTTGTCAGGGGTACAGGTTTTTCTGAATCCATGGTGAATGCTGGTGATAACATTGTTTGTCACTAATACACAACCCAGTCCTTCTCCAATGATCCCTGGTACGTTCATGTTGTCTATCTGATGCTCAATAATCAATGTCTAGAAGGAATGAATTCAACTCAAAGGAGAGCCCTGCGATTGAAGAGCTCTCATTATATGTTCAAAGGAGGTTTGTTATACAGGAAGAATTTTGAAGGAGTATACCTAAGATGCCTGGATCAGTAAGAGGCTAGGCAGGTGATCTCCGAGTTTCATGGTAAACATGGCACAGTTCATGGTTATGCAGATTCATTGGCACACCAGATCCTTAGGTTTGGTTATTACTGGCTTTGTGAGTTCAAAGATGCCCATCAGCATGTGAGAACCTATCACATATGTCAGATTTCTACATCAAGGGAACACCATTAAGCTATGCCATTGCAGCCTGTCTATGAGGTAAGGCCATTTGCCCAGTGGGCATTGGATTTCATTGGGGTTATCAACCCAAACTCTTCTGCAGGACGCAAGTTTATCTTGACTGCTATTGATTATTGCACCCGATGGACAGAGGCTATACCTTGCAAGAATAGCACAACAGAGGTAGTGATCAAGTTCCTCACCGAATACATCACCACTAGGTTTGGAGTACCCTTTGCATTGGTATGTGACAATGGCTCTGCCTTTTCTTCTGCTAAGTTTATTTCCTAGGCTTATGATCACAAAATTGTATTGAAATATTCTTCAAATTATTACCCACAAGGCAATGGAGTTGCAAAGTTAGCCAATCAGAATCTCTTAGGGGTAATTAAGAAATTGTTAGAAAACAACCCTAGAGACTGGCATACCCAGCTGAGATTCGCATTATGGGCTGATAGAACTAGGATTAAGGCTGCTTTAAAAACTTCACCATTCAAACTAGTGTATGGCCAAGACCCTATCTTTCCTATCCACCTACAAATACCTATCCTTTAGTTCATACAGAAATTCTACTCTAGTGACAATAGGATAAGGTGAGGCTAGCTACTTTGTTAAAATTAGAAGAACAGAGAGATACCGCCTTGCAGCAATTCTCTAGGCATTAGGTTGTTGTCAAATGTTGGTTTGATAAAAGAGCCAAGATCAAGGCTCTTAGGATATCAGACCTCGTGCTGTTATGGGACAAATCCAATGAAAAGAAGGTTAATCACCAAAAAATTGACAAACTCTAGCTAGGTCCTTATCAAATTGCTGAGATCTTGGGAGAAAATGCTTTCAGATTGAGTACTCTAACTGGAGAACCTATCCCATTTCCTGTTAATGGATAGTTTCTTAAACACTATTTTGAATCATGAAGTTGGCATTTTGCTGGGGATATATTTGTATAAATATTTTTTTCTTGTAAATAGTTTTTGTGTGTAAATAACTATTTCCTTTCTATGAATAATATGCTACTTCCCTTAATGTGAATAATTTTCTCTTTGTTTGTGAATAGTTTGCTGCTTTTTTTATTAGCCCCTCTCTCCTTTTGTTTCTTTTGTTGTTTGGTTTCCCCTTTGTTTTGTTTTGTTTTGTTTTGGGGGTTTCATCTATTTCTTTCCATCTTAAAATGGTTTTTTGTTATTTGAAGCATACTTTGGTCCCTAGGAGAGAAGTGGTTTAAATATTTTCAGGTTTCCTGATTGGATGATTTTGTCTTGAATTCTTTGTTTCATGCTTATTGTCAACAAGAGTTGTGGAAAGTTTTGAAAACAGGGTGCAAACTAAGTAACCTTCATTAGCTCCTCTGAATCTTTCACAAATCATTAAGATCATCTCCTCTTGTAAAAGTATATCTATCCTAGGACTATGGTGTTGCAAGATTTGAGTGAAAAATCTGATTCCCAAGTGTTGTGTTGAAGTCCATGGTAGTTTTCAACCCAGATCATATGTTAAACATCTGATATATTGAAAAGGAACTAAATGGAATGTCTGAAACTCTATAAAAAGAGAAAAAGAGAAAAAAAAAGAGAAGAATTATCTAAAGAGAAAAGAGATTCAATATGAATGGGTGATTCTAGTATCTCTACCAGGGCTATGGACGCCTGACTGGCAGTAGAGCAATGCTGTGAGGAAACTAGACGTATCTCCATCGGGGCTATGGACGCCTGACTGGCAGTAGAGCAATGCCCACGATATCATAGCACGATAGCTAAAAGAAGTCAACTCATGTAGCTCCAATCTTGCACATTATTGTTCGAATGATAGGGAAAACTTTATGAAAGGATGATGCACTATAAAGCACACACATAGATTCAAGGCTAGTTACTGTTGGCTTACATTTGGGATTTTAGCTCAACCTTTATTGTTAAAACTGACCCAACTGGAGTTGTGATGTTCATGAACCAGGAGTTCTAGGTAGTTGAAGCCTTCAGCTTCTTGAAAATGGTTAAGCCATTTTCCCAACCGAGTCACCACTTGTTGTGCCTTGCATAACCACCCCATTTTATTCTAGAAAAAAATGGGTCCCCCTTTGTCTTTTCCCTTTGGCCTTTGGTTTTCTGCCTTAGCCATTTTTCCTTTAAGTTCTGTCAGAAGCAGAACCGGGACCAATACCAGATTTGGAAATTCCTTCATAAGTTCTGGTCCTTTCTGTCCCTGTTTCAGTCCCAACGGTTATTTGTCTTCGTCTTTTGTTCTTTCTCGAAGGCAGGTCCAGGTCTGAATCGGAAGGTTAAAATTTCTTTAAAGTTTCTCATTCCGGTTCCATCCCGGCCCCGGCTCCGCCCCTCCACTTTTCTCTCTTTCCTTTGTTGTCTTTTGTTGGTTTTTGTGTCCTGTGACTTGAATGTTTTCGGCCCTAAGCATCTTTTTCTTTTTGTTTTGGCGGTTTTGGAACTAGATCGGATTCCAAACTTGGAATTCCTTCCAAGTCATCTTTTCCTTTTCTTCCCCAATCCCGGTTCTGCCACTTTGGCTTTTTGCCTTGCACGTCCTTTCATTTTATCCCAGCAGACTCAGAACCAGAACTGGAACCAAACCCTGAAACTTTCTAAGTTTCATGTTCTTGTTTTATCCTGGTCCTGATGCTGCATTTTGTTGTTCTTTAGATTTTATTTCTTTTGTTGTATCATACGGCTTTCCTTCCCTTTCCACTTTCTCTTTCTTGTCCTTTCTTCCTTTTTTTGGGTGACGTCGGAGGTGGGTTCAGAACAAAACCTGAAACCAAAACCTAGAGAAGTTTCTAGTTTAGATTTTTGTTCCAACCCCAATTCCGCCTAGTTCTCGTTTTGGTTCCAACCTCGGTTCTGCCTGGTTCTCATTTTGGTCCTGCTTCCACCTCCGCCAGAGTTGGGTTCCTTTTGTCTAAAAAAATGAAGGCATGGAAAAACCGAATGAGATCATAAGCAGTAGTCTTTTGTTCTAATTTTGGAACTAATGGAGACCTTGTTTTGCAGGATCAGGTTGTGTGCATGTGGATGTCTCTTAAAGAAATCTTGCCGAATGATGAAACGGTATCGGCGTAGTAGTTTTCAGTTAGGGAGAAGTCTTGGTGACCGAGTAAAGTCTCGCCAAAATAAATAAGTTCAGTGTGGTGTCTGGCTGAAGCAATAGGGTCTTGTCGACTCAGAGAATCTCGACGCAGGGAGACGACTTCGGTGTGATGTCTTTCCAACCCGATAGGGTCTCGCCGACATATTTTGTGCCCTCGGTATAACATGTTAGACTTGCTATGACCTCCCCCAACTGATGTAAGTCTTTCTAATCAAATAGGCCTTCCTTGAACCCAAACAAGCTCTCGGTGACACAACATACCATTGGCATAATCTCTTATTGATTCAACAGGGTCTGGCCGAAATGAAACAAAATCACCAAAGGATATAGGACTCGGTGTAATGTCTCACCGACTCATGAGGGTCATGCAGAAACAAAGGAAATTGAGGAGACTCCAGAAGCATAGAGGGGTTCGATGAAAGGTCTCCTAGAGATTGAAGGAGTCTTCCCGATATAGAACAAGCTCGATGAAAGATATTGAGCTTGGCATGACATCCTCCTGACTCGATAGGGTCTTCTCGATACAAAGTGGCTCGGCGAGAATGAAAAGGAGTTCACTAGAAGTCTTTTCGACAATGATGGATTTTCCAGTAAAGGAAGCATTGGTATAACCAAAGATAACTCACCGAAGCCTTTAGCCGATAGTAAGGAGTTTGGCAGACAACAAAATGGGCTCAATAAGAGAAGAGGAGTTTGGGGTAAGGCCTCCTTGAAATAGCATTGTCTTCCTGACATAAAAATGAGCTCACTGTGACTTCTAGAGCTCGACGAAGGGTCTCATCGATTGGTCTGCGCTATGCCAATAATTGTTATAAGACAAAATCGCATCGGAGAGACACCAAAGGTGTCTCACTGACATGCAATGCATTGGCATGACCTTTGACCTTCCAGAAGTCTTTCCTGGCTTCTATTCCACCAATCAAAGGGGACTCAAGAATAAATCCATTGGCTCTTTGACCAATTCACCACCACTGTGTAAGAAGTCTGTCGGGTGCAAATGAAATGGATTCCTTCTAAGATCCAAAGGCAATGAGTTGGCTTGGGTGAAATATTTAGATCTATAGGGAGGCCTGATGATGCTTCCAGAGGAAGGTCAGCATGCTGAGGGGTCCAGAACAAGAAGAAGGCCAGAAGAAGGGGAGAGAAACTATGAGTCATAGGGATAGCTGGTATCTACTGACAGAGGTAGCTCGGCATTAATGGTGATATTTTAGTGCATTAAAAGTAGCTCCAATGGAGTTTGAAAATGGAAACGGAGGCATAGAAGTAAATACGGTAGCTGCAAAAGATCTAAAGATCACCTCCAAAATGATCCTTCACCAACATGGACGTTAGGAGTGCGCATTTAATACAGGACCGACTCCCTTCAAAAGATTTGGACGTCGAACCTCTGACACGTTAGATATTTTGTAAACCCTAGTGCAGGGGACAACACATTCTTGTTGGTATATTCTGTATATAAGGCATTCTTGCCTCTTTGTAAAGTGTTAGAAAATTATTAGATACACTAAGGATTAGAACTTCTGGATTAGATAGTTAAAACTTTTAAGTTAGGAGCAAAGTAGAGCTCGTAGAGTTAGTGAGAGGGGTAGAAGCTGATCTTGATTCTCAGTAATGAGAGCTGCTTGTGCCTTTCTCAGTTAAGAGTTAGAATCAGAATAGACCAATCTTTCTTTCAGTTTTTTTTTTTGTAAATGGAAATGATTTGGAGCCACAGATTCTCTGTACACTGGTGATTGGGCTAGAATTTTAAATGTTGCTTATCTGTTTAACTAATAGTAGAAGCAATTAGAGTTTAATCTACTTCATGTTGTGTTCCAGAATGATATTTGTCTTAAATTGATCATTTGATTTGTGAAGTCTTCAAGGAATGAAATGCTATCTCATGTTTTATTCAAAATGGTAATTAGTACTATGTTGTAGGAATCAACACTGAGAATGAATGCAACTGTGTGTTAATCACAAGTTGGGCTTGTTCTTTAATTTTAGTTTATGATTTCTTGAAGCTAACAGGTCTGGTTAAGTAAGATGAATCATTTTTCTTTTCTGTTCCAAATCCCTAATCTATCTTTTTCTATTTCTTTAAAAACCCCGATTAGAGTAGATTTAAATTTATGTTTAACCCTAGAAAAATCCAAAAGGTCAACACCAATAGGCCCCTTGAATATTACTATTAAATTGAACACTGACCAACATTGACACAGTTGAGAACCAACTACCAAGACCTTGGGAGCTAAGACATACACCTGTTGTCTTTCTCTTTCAGGAGAAACAAAGTAGCAGTATTTTGTTTGTATGTTGTTTTGTCAAAACACACGTCAACAGGGGGATAAAGGATGAGTTGAGGTTGAATAATGTTAACATCTATTAACAAGTGAGATTCCATATCATTATTGTGGTTCGTGTTTTGCATCATGATATTGTGCCTAGGAGGAGAGTTTGGAGAACTATAAACCATATTTTTGTGGCATTCTAAGGTTGGATCTCCTAGAAGGACATCATCACAAGTAGGGGAATGATCAATGGTTGAAGATTTTTTGTCAAGAGGTGTTTTTCTAGCTAAAGGGGGACATTGAAGATTCTCATGATTGTCATCAATTGTGTTTTCTAACAACAAAACTTTATCTTCTTCAAAACTATGAGATATACTAGGGGAAGGACAACTGTTGTTGTCACATGATTACCTATGGTTATATTGTCTTGTTTAAGAAGGATTTTGTGAGATGAAGGGGAAAACTAAGATTCTCATGATCTTCACAAAATATGTTTTCTGACATCAAAGTATGATCTTCACAAGAAGGAGAGATACTAGGATAAAAATAAATTGTAATGTCATGATCATCTAAGGTTGTGTTATGGTGGGTGTGAATGTTTTGTCCACTAAGAGAGATAAAAGGAGAGAAACAATTAGGATTCTAAAAACTCTCATTAATTGATTCTTCTACCAAAATATCTTCATCACCAAGAGGAGGGATATTATAAGAAGAACAAGTATGATCATTTGGAATGTCCCAAGTTGTAGTCTCTTTCTCTAAGACACTCTCATTGGGAGCAAATAGGAATTTTTTCTTAATATGTCTACAAATGTAAGGTACTAGCATTGTTTAAATAAGAATTAAAAGAACATGTAACCATTTTATGCAATGTTTCAACAATATGAACAATGTTTATGCAAAGATGCAAAACACTCTTATCCAATATATGCAAGATTTGAAAAATGCAAACAATGTTCATGCAAGAATGAAAAGCACTTTTACCAAGCTTATGCAAAGTTTTAGGAATAGAAACATTGTATATGCAAAAGTGAAAAGTGCATTTATCAATGTTATGAAAAATTGCATAAATAGAAGCATTTTAAAATGTAAGGATGTATGCAAATGAATTGATTTAAAGAATGAGTAATCTAAGGGTATGTGCAGGATCATCATGGAAAAAATAGGCCCTTAAGTGGTGAAAAATTTAGAAAAATCAGAGTTAGGCAACTTGACATAAAAATTTGAATAAGTTATCTATATTATTTTAAAAATATGTAAGAATAGAATTTGTAGAAAATTGAATGTAGTTTCTAAAATACTAGGTTTATTTTTATTTTTTAAATGTATTTGGTGATAAATTTGAAATTTCAATGCAATAGTACTTCAATTTTAGGGAAAAAATAAGTACGTGTGTGTCTAACCACCCTAACTGCAATAAAATGATAATATTTTTTTATAATATTTGAGATATAAGTAGAAGACTCATGTCCTAATGTGATGCATACTTTTTTGTAATTTTTTCACAAGTAAATAATTAATTATGAAATTTTTATTACAACTTTTAAAAAACATAAAAAAATCGTATGTTTGACCACCCTAACTTGGTCAAAACTCCATCAAATTCAATTTTTATTTTTTTAATCCTATAGTATGCAAAGAATAAAATGTGACACATGTTTTGGATTTAAAAAATGTGATACGTTTGAAAGATATAGATGTTTTTCAATCATCCTATCAATCAAGACCTTAGTCATAATTGAAATAGAAAATAAATAATAATAATTTATTAAATTCAAAGTAAAGCATAATTTATATTGCTAGAAAGCTGAGAATATCCTTTAAAACCCTTTTTGTTTCATCAATTTTGGGTAAAAAAAAGTCGTCAGCCACATACCTATTGTGTAGTTTTCGTACACACGCTGAAGACAGGGACCCTCTTTCACTTCGGTTTTGGTGTTTTCGCCCTTTCATTTTGAGGTTTTTTTTTGTTTAGGCATGTGCTTAAATGTTTATTTTTTATTTCCTAACCATTTCCCTTAAGTTATTCATTAAAAATCCTAAGTTTTGGATAAATTTCGGGCTTTTGCTCGGATTTGGGATTTTCTACCCTGGTCAGATTTTCCTAGATCCCACTTGAACTTCGGCTGGACCTTGTTGTTCTGGGATTTTCGGTATTCACAAATTTCCACGTGGGCCGGATTTTCCCAGATTCCGCCTGGTTGTCGGATTCCCGGGTTCTCTAGCTGTCTTGTCAATTACATTAATGACTTCGTGCGTGCTTTGAAGGATGTATTTAACTTGATTTTTGGGATCTTTTATGCCATCATGCTTATTATTTACCATCGTTTGAATTGAGAGCTGCATCCTTAGGTTTGTTTCTTCGAGCTATTGATTTGATTTGGGACATTGGGGCTTGAATTGATCAATTTAATGGAGATTCATTGTGCATTCTTTCCCTTGTTCTTCATGGACACCATTCTCTTCGCATTTGTTGTGTCTGAGAACAATTCCATGTCACAATGGTACATTTTGATTGCCCTGATTTGCATTGATTATTGCAGATAGCGCTTTGAAGTTATAAATCCTTATTTGGGTTTGATATTCTGAATTATTTGGATGTTCTCATGACTAGGGTTGCATGGTAATTGTTTGATTTATGGTTTTCCAAGCGAGTCCTAGGTTCTTCTATTTATTCACATTATGAGAAGTTGTGCTTTGGAAGTCGTGAGTTGTCCCTAGTAGCATTTTTTGGGGTAGTTAAAAGTTTTAAGTATGAGATCGCTTGTGCTTTAATGGCGGATGTATAGGGTTTTAACCTAGGGCATCATTATTTATCTTGAGTGTACTGTTGAGTTGGCTTAGAATGTTGAGAGAATCTATAGAAGGTCCATCCCTGACTTGCCCTGAGTTTAAATGTTTGAAATTTGTGATTGATTTGGTGATTGGGTTAAGTCTTGACTTTGCATCGCAGTGTGGGATTTTTCGTACCTCCGGGATAATCCACCCCTTCCAGATTTTCTTCGCTGTGACCCTTCAAAGTCGAGGAGATGTCATATCGGTCATCCTATATCTCACCAAATCCCTTCGTATGTTTGTATTTGATCGTCGCGATAATGTAATTCTCATTCTGAAAAGTCTTTTTGTCAGCAAGACAAGCCCTCATTGCCAAGAGGTCATAGCGGGCTCTATTAGTCTTACCAATTTTCTTTCCACCGCCGAGACCTCTACCCTTCAGTGATACCTTTCACTGATTGCATTCAACTCTCATCGAGCCCCCCCTTCATTTCAATCAGGAAGACCCTGCTTGGTCGGTGAGACCTTTCTGTGAGCTCACAACTCCTACCGAAGCCTTCACTTTCAGCGAGACTACCAACAGTCGCTAGGACTTCATGGCGAGGCCTCTTTTCTTAGCGAGCTTAGATCTTCTTCGGGGAGACCACACATTGTCGGCCAAAGGTTATACCGATGAAGCCCCATGTTGGCAAAACATTACGTAGCCACTGGGACCTCTAGCCGAACTCAAAACTTAACACTGAAACCTCTATTTGCTTCAATGAGACTCCCCCTCGTTGGCGAGATGTTACACCGAAATCCCTCCTAAGTTCATATTCATTCGCTATGACAATATCTTCCTCACATCGAAAATATTTTTTGTTCTGTCTGCAAGGTAGAGAAAATTTTCCAAGACCATACTCTGATTGCCCTTAAGTCATATCGATATGTTTATTACATCGATGTTTGGCAAGACTCTACAAGTTCGCTGAGACATCATTTAGATAAACTTTAGTCTAGCCGAAGTGATTGCTTAAACTTTGATGGTCAGTGAGATAAAAAGGAATTCATTGTGACTTCACCCCGATGAGAAATTCTCTCATCGACATGCATATCTTCGTCACCCGTCGGCAAGACGTGCCCCACTCAGTGTGACCTCATCCTGAATGAAAATTGTTTGGCCAAAGTATTCCTGCGCTAATCGGGTTGAAGGTTTTCCCTATCTGCAGATTTCTGTCAAGTCTAGATTTCTTCGAAATCCGGTGCTTCCCTGATTTTATGAAGTCTCCTATCTGGCTCATTCCTCGCGGAAATCCGTCCATCATAGATTTTCCCGAAATCTGATGAAACATAAAGGAACCTGAGATAATTGGATTTGTTTATGATTTATGATGCATTCAATGATTATTTCATGTAGTTTATTGATTGATAGTGATCAAGTTTAGTTGTTAGTAGGTGTTTCTTGGTTGTTCCGTGGGAATCCGATCGGTCGGGAATTTCCCGAAATTCCTCCCCCGCTCAGATTTTGCGAATGGTCTTGAAACCCAAAATTTGTTATGATCATTTTATGAGAGATTTAATAACACCTTGGCTATATGACAGGCATTCTAATGGTGTATTAATGAATTAATATTAGTTTCCTAAGTTTTTTATTGTGATTTTCTTGGTGGATGCAGGCTGAATCTAGTAGGATGGTAGAAGCATCTTCAATTTCAGAAGTAGAACGGATCAAAATGGACATTAAAAGCAAGATTCCTGAGAGAAAAATCACATCAATTTGGTCGGAGGTAACTGATACAAATGTCAGATCATGGTATTATGAAGAGTTCAAAGAAATAATGGTGGCTCAAGATCTTCCTTTGGTGGCCAAAAGGATGAAGGAGTCAGGTTTGGCACACGTGGCTGGTTTCCCTTCAATGGTGCAGTGTTATGAGCTCGTCCTAGAATGTACCAAACACTATGATCGAGACACTCAGAAGATTATCAGTCCTCAAGGGAGAATAATACAAAATCTCAAACCTGTCTCTATTGCTAAAACTTTTGATATTCCAGACAGATCTCATGTGGTGGCATTCAACACGGGGTCCACTAAGGAATTTTACGAGGAGCAGACTGTTAAATCTCAACAATTCATCAACTCCTGGCTGGAAAATCCTAAGTCACACTATTCCAAATAGCCCAAGCAGCTATTCAGGGAAACGTTCAAGGAGTACTATGATGCTATTACATTACTCAGCAGGGTGGTTGGATTGAGGAATGCAGGAGTATTTGAGAATTGGATGTGCCATGCCATTGTGAGGATGAAGCAAGAATTCATTGATTATCATTGGGCTGGTTTGATCAGTAGAGTGCTCCATGAATAGTTATCCAATGTGTTGCAGACCAATAATTTCATAATAACTTCATATCTGGTCTATACACTTGCAAAATTCCATCCCTATAAAGGATTGGATACAAAGGGAATTTTTGGGTAGGATGTTATTTATGAAGTTTTCCATCAATTGCATTTGAGAGATTCAAACTATAGGAGGGAAAATGATGCATTTACCATGTATATCACCAGAATGCTTCAGGGGGCAGAGCATGTAAGAATTTCAGATCAAGCCAAGGAGCTCATCAAGAAGTATGGATCTTGGTTTATTCAATTCCCAACCTTCTCCTACATTCGGATTGATGGTTGCCAAAGGGCCCCATACAGACTTCCAAGGTATCCCAATAATCAAATTATATTGTTGGAAGTAACTAGACAAATTTATGACTTTGATGCTATTGTCAAAAAAGACAAACACAAGACAGGTTTTGGTGGAGATTTCCCCCTAAGGATTGGCAGAGGAGAGGCATGTCCTTCCACTATTTCTTCCCAAGCTTCAGAAGAAGAAATGAGTACCCTCGGTCTGTCTTTCCACTCCAAGAGATCCAGATTTGACATAACAGGCAAGCCTCAAAACAAGGCTAGTAGAGAATAAATCCATAAAGTGAACTTGGAAGACTATTGGGCCAACTGTAGTGATGAGTACGAGGTCAAGGAGAAGAAATTCTCTCAGCTTACAGTGGATGTAGTCCATTTGTATAATGTAAGGGCAGTGCCTGCTCAACTGGAAGATGATGGGAATTTAATCCAGGATCATGCCTATGAAGCAGTAAAGGATAGGTCAATTGATGATGTGGACTGGTTGGAGGAGGAGAAAACAGAACTGAAACAATTGATGGATTTAGTTATCAAAGTTACCAAGATGTGGCTCAAGCATACGATATAGGAATTGGAGAATGAGGGAGTGAAATGCACGTACAACCTGATGGGAGATTTAGATCCCCATTCAACTTCTGAAGAGTCCACAGAGTAGGAAGATCCTAAAGGAAAAGGTAAAGTAGGTTCTCCTTTCAAAGTTGAGATAAAAGGTGTCCAAGGAGAGGAAGCTCAGGAAGTCGAAAAGTAGAGAAGACCAAAGGCTAAGAAGAGGACAAGAACTAAAAAAAAAAAGGAAGTCAAAGAACAAAATCCTAAGACTGGTCCTCCCCTACTTAAGAGAAGAAGAATTATAAAGCAAATATTGGAAGATTAAAACAATATGACCGGGAAGAGGTTGCTCCATCGGTGCAGTGTTATGAGCTTGTCCTAGAATGTGCCAGACACTATGACTGGGACACTCAGAAGATTATCAATCCTCAAGGGAGAATAATAGAAAATCTCAACCATATCTCTATTGCTTAAAATTTTGATATGCCAAACAGATCTCACGTGGTGGCATTCAACATGGGGTCCGCTAAGGAATTTTACGAGGAGCAGACTATTAAATCTCACCAATTCATCAACTCATGGCTAGAAAAGCTTAAGTCACACTATTCCAAACTGCCTAAGTAGCTATTCAAGGAAAAGTCCAAGAAGGAGTACTATGATGCTATTACATTACTCAGCAGGGTGGTTGGGTTGAGGAATGCAGGTGTATTTGAGAATTGGATGTGCCATACCATTGTGAGGACGGAGCAAGAATTAATTGATTATCATTGGGTTGGTTTGATCAGTAGAGTGCTCCATGAACATTTATCCAATGTGTTGTAGACCAATACTTTCACAATGACTTCATATCTGGTTTATACACTTGCAAGATTCCATCCCTATAAAGGATTGGATACAAAGGGAATTTTTGGGCAGGATGTTATTTATGAAGTTTTCCCTCAATTGCATTTGGGAGATTCAAACTATAGGAGGGAAAATGATGCATTTACCATGTATATCACCAAAATGCTTCAGGGGGCAGAGCATGTAAGAATTTCATATCAAGCCAAGAAGCTCATCAAGAAGTATGGAGCTTGGTTTATTCAATTCCTAGCCTTCTCCTACATTCAGATTGATGGTTGCCAAAGGGCCCCATACAGACTTCCAAGGTATCCCACTGATCAAATTATATTGTTGGAAGTAACTAGACAAATTTGTGACTTTGATGCTATTGTCAAAAAAGACAAACACAAGACATGATTTGGTGGATATTTTCCCCTAAGGATTGGAAGAGGAGAGGCATGTCCTTCCACTATTTCTGCCCAAGCTTCAGAAGAAGAAATGAGTACCCTCGGTTTGTCTTTCCACTCCAAGAGATCTAGATTTGACATCACAGGAAAGGCTCAAAAGAAGGCCATTAGAGAATATAGCCATTAGGTGAACTTGGAAGACTACTCGGCCAATTGCAGTCATGAGTATGAGGTCAGGAAGAAGAAATTCTCTCAGTTTCCAGTGGATGTAGTTCATTTGTATAATGTAAGGGCAGTGCCTGATCAACTATAAGATGATGGGAATTTAATCCAGGATCATGCCTATGAAGTGGTAAAGAATAGGCCGATTAGTGATGTGGACTAGTTGGAGGAGGAGAAAACAGAACTAAAACAATTGATGGATCTAGTTATCAAAGGTACCAAAATGTGGCTCAAGCATACGATATGGGAATTGGAGAATGAGGGAGTGAAATAAATGTACAACCTGATGGGAGATTTAGATCCCCATTCAACTTCTGAAGAGTCCACAGAGCAAGAAGATCCTAAAGCAAAAGGTAAAGTAGGTTCTCCTTTCAAAGTTAAGAGAAAAGGTGTCCAATGAGAGGAAGCTCAGGAAGCCGAAAAGCAGAGAAGACCAAAGGCTAAGAAGAGGACAAGAACTATAAGGTCTGAACAAAAGGAAGTCGAAGAAAAAAATCCTGTGACTGGTGCTCCCCTACTTAAGAGAAGAAGAATTATAAAGCAAACAAAGAAAGAAGGTTCTAAGGAACAGGAAGAGGTTGCTCCATCGGTGGTTGAGGTGGAAAGTTCAAGGGAGAAGGAAAAATTGTATACAAGGAGATCTAGGACTCCTTGTCCTAAGGACAATGTGCCTAAAGCAAGTCTTCCTCCTATCATTTCCCAAGATAGACTGCAGGGTGATGTTCCTTCTGCTCATGAAACTCCAAGTGAACCAAGCAAGCTGAAAAATATTGAAGATCATCTGGATACTGAAGAAGAGGAATTCCATGAAGGTGACCTCTACTGTAAAGAGGTAGAAATTGAAATGGTAATGCAATCTCCCTTGGTTGCATATGCAGAATCACCAGTCACAAATGAAGAGGTTGAACCTCCCCCAAGGGAGGAAGAGACTAAAAAGATCCCATCACCTGAACATGAGTAGGAACACATCGGGGAGGAAAGGAATAAGGATGAGACTCCTGAGAAGTAGAATTTGGAAGAAGAGATAGCAAGAGATCAACACGAGGAAATAGGGCAGAGCCAAGTGCAATTGGAACCCACTGTTCTGGAGTGGCTGGACAAAGAAATAAAGAGTAAACAAGTTGTAGTGGAGGAAACACCGTCAAATAGGGATGAATTGCTAGCAAAGATTGGAAGAGAAAAAGGTAAGAAGAAGGCTAGAGTGATCTCAAGGGTTGAAAGAGATGAGGCACATAACAAAGTTGTTCATATCGCCACCCCTGCTCTAGATAGGAATAGAGATGATGTGGTTGGAAAGGATTACAACATTCAAACTTTCAATCTATGTCCTACATCAATTGAGCAGGACATTGAAGATTATGAGGCCTCCAGTGCAGTTATTATGGGTAGATTGAGGAAGGAAATGAAGACCAAGCAGGAGCTAAAGAGAGAAAATGAAAACCTCAGGAAATGCTTGGAGGACTTAATGAAGCCCCTGCAATCTATTAACGCTTCTTGCTCCGTTGCAAATCCTCTACTTTAGGAGACCATCACCAAGCTTGAGAAGATGAAGGCTTCCACTCATGCCACTGCAAATTGGTTGAAAGGGGTGCAAGTGAAGGGTGATGAAGCTATTAAGAAGATCCTATCAACAAGAAAGGATACTGCCAGGATGATGGATTGGACGAAGTAGGTGTTAGCACAAGATAGGGGAGATACCAACCTACTGCTGCAGAAAACCATGACCATCATGGAATACACAAAGGATAGATTAGTAGGTGACAAGATCTTGCCCTTTTCTAGGGCTAATAAACCTTGGGAGTGGTTTGAGGCACTGCAAATTAGGAAGGTGTTGAAAAATATTTATAAACAAAGAAGGAAGATTGATGATACCCTAAGTGGTGCATATAATGGCTTCATGGCCTTTTTCGAGATCATGACAAGATGAAGGAAGATCACACGCAAGTATTTGAGTTTGGAACAGTTGAGAAAATGGTGGCACGATATTTATGCACCACTTGATGATGATTTTGTTTCTGAGCACCAGTTGGATGATGCGGCAACCTACCTGGCAGTTATTGATAAATATATGGCATATAAGGCGGACTGGGATAAGTCGGTCAAGCACTCAAGAGAACAAATTGCATCCATCAAAAATTGGCTTAGGATTTTTCCTTTGCCACCAGTAGCTGACGTGGATGGGACACTTTTGAAGGTTCATGAAATGCTGGGTCAGAATAAGGATAATAGGGAAGGGAGTTGACGACAGGTTGCATTGTGATTTGTGCTTCCCTATTTTCTTGCATTGCATTGGTCCGAACTACATTGTGAATCCCAGGCTGACTTAGATGGAACGTGCATTTAATGCTTGTTTGACCTATTTTAGGTTTCTCTTTGGTCCATTCCAGGTTGTTGTGCCATTAATGTTGCGAAACTCTTGCTGAGACAAGGGGTTTTCTAGAGGGATTCTATATATTTGGCATTTCGCCTCATTTAAAAAGGTCCAAAAAGTAGATATAGAAGATAGAGTTAGAAGGTAGGAGTACAATAGAGCAGAGTAGTTAGAGGAAAGTTAAGTAGAGCTAGGGTTAGCAAGTAGTGGCTCTCAAGAAAATATTGTAACAAAAAGTTGGAATTGTTGCTACACTGGACAATTTGAATGCAAGAAATGACATTGTGATTTGGTGCCATACTTGTATTATTTGTCTTGCATGGTTCTTTTTTTTCCATCTTTAAAATCGCTTTGAGGTGGTTAATATTTAGACTAGATTTGATTCAATAATGTTTGTGATTTGATACTTGAATTTTGCAACAATCCCTCAGTCCATACTTTTCTCAGCCAACTGATTGTTAGTTGCTTTGCAAAGCTAGCCTGGACTTTATATTCAGTGTGCATAGTTCGATCATGAGGGTTTATTCATGTCAGTTGAAATAGAGTCGTTTGAATGAATGTTCATGATTTGAAAATCTTACTACCTTAGAAGATTGCACTATTTCTATGAGATTGCAGATCCATCTGGGTCGAGTAGAAATTTGTTTTGAGGGATTGGTCTATTTCGAGTGTTGGGCATTTTCATTGTTAATCTTGGATTCAGTATTAGGAGAGGAGGAATATTCCTCAGAAGAGTGTTGGGCAAGCTGGATCAATTTTTGAATGCCATCTCTCCTGAAAGATTCAAAAGAAGAACCAGATCTACTCTAGGAGAGGAGGAATATTAAGAGTTAGCACACCTTACTAGGTCTAGAAGGGCAAACAAGAGGGGGGATTAATCATCTTCTCACCTACTTCCATCATCTCCATCATTCCCATCTTCATCAGGTTCATCTTCATCTAGGTATGAGGGTGTCTCCATTCCACAACCCCAGCCAGTCGTAAATCGGCCATTACCACCCCCACCTCCACCAATGGCTTTCCTGACTAATATTTCGTCTCCATTAAGTTTTGTTGTTTACAATGTCATGCCCAATAACCCTGAACACTTTTGTTCAAAATTCCATGTCAATGATCCCAATAGGTCTATTGAGGAACACGTCAGAATCTTTTAGACTGGCCTTAAAGATAGAGGGATAAACCATGAGGATGTAGCATGTAGACTCTTTCCCTATTCTTTGGGAGAAGATGCATTTTATTGGTACAATCATTTACCTATTGGGTCTATCAAAAATTGGACTGAGTTAGAGGTTGCTTTTTTGCAAAATTTTTGTATCCCCATCAGTCCCAATGAGCTCTATCTTACAAATGTCAAGAGGGAGGTAAATGAACCTATAGCATCCTTCAACAATAGGTTTCATCATGCTTACACCAGACTGTAGGCTCCCTATGCTGTGGATGAACCTACAACCTTAGAAGTCTATTATGAGGGACTTGATAGTTTGAGAGCTACCTTTATGAAGTGGAGTAATCATCCTCCTGCTAACTACTTGATGCATATGCAGAATTTGTCATGGTCAGCACTGCCTTAAGGAAACATTTGTCTAGGCCTCTACGCTCATTAGGACCCGTCACTCACCTTGGACAGGTTCTAGCTATCAACCAAGCCCTTGCTAACCATACTCCGATCATGAATCCATTACCTCAGTTGCCGCTAGTCCCTCACCCAGGACTACTTGTGAGACAAGTTTCCCCTGCAATTAGCTATCCTCAACAAAATCTAAATCAACCTATGCATTCATAGACTCAAGCAAGCTATCCCCAATATCTGCATAATTCTAAAGTCTCGAATCAATCATTGAATGCTAGTGCTACAGTGGGATACCCTTAGAACAATACAAATCAACCGCCATATATTAATCCTAACAAGGAGAGATTGGATAAATTGTCTGAACAATTAAAGAAATTGAATATGGAGGTGACCTACTTGAGGAACTAGAACAGTCAGCTACAAATTTCTCAAAGAAATATACAGTCCTCAGGCCAGAACTTTGACAGAGGGCAACATTATGATCGAGGATACAATAATGAAAAAGGATATAACCAGGATAGAGGATATAGCAATGATTGAGGATTTAATAATGATAGAGGTTATAATAATGAAAGAAGGCAGAACTATGACAAAGGACAGTCCTCAGGCCAGAACTTTGATAGGGGGCAAGGTGGTGGACAAGGGTTCGATAGGAGGCAACCACCAGGACAAAACAAGACTTGGAACATAGGTCCCAACGACGGAGGAGTTCCCACCCCACTACATCAACCAGCTAATCAGCCTGTCAATCAACCAGTGAATCAAGAGAAGCCTCCTAGCAGTGTATATTTGGTCAAGGCTACTTTTTCAGGGTGGTGTAGGCTCCACAAGAATATTCAACATTCTGAGTTAGATTGTTAAGAATTCCAAACAGTAGCCTCAATTTTCCAGTATGAAGTGAAGAAAAATGCAAGTGGTCAGGAAATAATACCAACCAATCCTTATGGTTCATCGGTGTTGGTGTTGAATCATGCTCCTTTTCCTCAAAGTAAGGAGAATGTACCTAAAGAAGAATCTGACCAGTTGGAGGAAGAAACAGACTAGGTATGCAATGGAGATGAAATAGCACAACTATTTGATGATAGTTCAATGAATGATAATGGTCCCAGAGATGAAGAAGAGGCTTATGTTGAAGAAGTGCAAACCTTCCAGAGACCAGTCAAGAAGTACAATTTGAGGGAGTTCACACACTAGTGCCCATAGGCTGGAGGCCCCTTTACTACTTCCATTCCACCGAATAATTTCAGCATGCCTCCAGACCCTAATGCTAGCAATAATCCACCACTGCCTCATATGCCCAAGCAGTATTTATCTCAGGATCTAGGATATGCTGATATACCAAAAGGGAGGAATGTTGATGCAAATAAGAAGGTGGTGGAATACCTGAGGGAGACTCCTACTAGTTTAAATGAAGAACAATTGGCCACGTATGTTACTGAAGAACTCTAAAAATTGAAGGTAAATCTATTTGCATTCGAGTTATTAAGAGTTCCATCCATTAGGAATGCAGTCTTAGGATCTTATAATGAGAATTTCATGTCACAAGATAAATTAGTAAGCGAGACTATCAATAGGGTATCTAGTCCTCAGTTAGTAGGAAGGAAAAATCAGACTCAAAAGCAAGTCCATAGCCCCATGGAGATGCTGGGAAAGAAAAGGGTAAATCTCAGGTTGCTCAAGTAGATACTCCCTTAGCTCTATTTCAAGGGAAGATAGACACACCTCCATTCTTGATTTCTATTCGAATATTCGGTAAGAATCTGCATAATTGTTTGTTGGATTCTGGTGCTTCAACTAATGTTATTCCCCTTGGTGTCTAGAGAGCTATGGGTATCACCCCTGTTGATTCCCAAAAGAAAGTCACACAATTGGATAGGTCTGAAGTGAATGTTGTGGGAGAGTTAAATATGATTCATATAAAGATCACTTCTGATCCAATAATTCAGCAAGTTATCAATATACAGGTGGCTGACATCCCTAATGCTTATGGCCTGATCCTAGGAAGGGACTTTACCAGGGCTTTGAATGGATATGTTTCGACTGATCACTCCCATATGTGGCTTCCCTAGAAAGGAGTTCCAAACCAGATTATGATTGAAAGAGAACCTAGAATGAAGTATATGATTACGGAATATCAGAAAACCTCTACTAAAATTCTGGTATTAGAAGTAAGCATAGGTAACTATGTGCTCACAACCCCTCTTGAAGAGTCAAATATGGAGGAAATCCTTATGTCTAACACAACACCTGTTAACCTTGCAACAGAATTTGGTAGTACTTAAGCCTTAATAGAACCAGCTAAAATGATTATGAACCGAAGGATAATCAACTAGCTTTACTAGATAGTTTTCAAGAGTTCATTCAAAAGTGTATTGAAGATCAGATCTAGTTAGGAAGGGGATTGAACTTTGGAGAGTTACTGTTGCCTAATTGGTGTAGGGTACATAATGCTTCACATTCAGAATTGAATTGTTGCCTATGCCAAGCTACAACAAAACAAATACAGAAGTATATTAATCCCACTCTTGTACTCACAATTAAGGTCCAAGAAGACCACAAAGGGAAAGGAGTAACACCTACAGAGAGGCCACGTAACAACAATAATACAAGGGATTTTGCAAAGAATTCTGCAGTTACTGGTTTTTGGATGCTAAGATTCGATGGGTCTAAATCAAAGACAGTTAATTAGCCCAAAAGGTAAGACATTTTTTGCTTCTCATAGACTTCAATTTCATTGTACGAATAATGTAGCAGAATATGAAGCTTTGGTTCATGGATTGTTAATGGCATTGAAGAAGGAGGTTAAGATCTTGCAAGTTTTTGGGGACTCTGAGCTAGTAGTCAAGCAAGTTAGGAGACAATATTCTTGTCATTACAAAAGAATGACCAACTATAGACATAGAGTATGGGACCTTATTGAAGGATTTGATGCCTTCAACATTCAGTTGATTCCAAAAAATAAGAACTAGACAGTTGATTCCTTGGCCCAGGCAGCCAATACATTGCAACCCCTGTCCCTTTTTGGATTGAAGAAATTTACTGTAGAACTGACCCCAGTACCCTCAATACCTGATAATGTCACTACCTTTCAGGTTTTTGAGGATGATAAACATATTTTAGATTTCATCACCAACACTGATGTCTTTGCTTCTCAGATTATTGATGAAATAGAACCTCAAGAAGTAGAAATGGATTTGGAAGGGGTAATTAACATGGAGATCAACTCAATCCCCAGAGGGATGGTACAATTAGAGAGAACTTTTGATCTGGATAAGGTCAGAGATCAGGAACAGGATGCCAGGAATGAATCCATTAGTGGACAATGTGATAAGTATAATGTGGGATCCCAGGATGATGTCAAAAATATCTTCCTCGGCAAAGTGTGCACTCTAGAAGAAAGAAAAGGGATCATAGAGGCACTACGTAGGTATCAAGATGTGATAGCTTGGGGTTATGAAGACTTGAAGACTTATGATACATCAATCATAACTCATACTATCCCTCTCAATCCAGGAGTGAAACCTTTCAGATAGAGGCAGAGGCCTATTAATGCTCTACTGAAACCTGTAATACAAAAGGAAGTGGAGAAACTGTTGTCCGCAAGAATCATATTTCTAGTCAGACACTCTACTTGGGTTGCAAATTTGGTTCCAGTGCGAAAGAAAAATGGTGAAATTAGGTTATGTGTGGATTTCAGGAGCCTAAACAAGGCATCAGAAAAAAAGGATAATTATCTGGTACCCTCACTGGATGAAGTGCTCCAGATTGTCAATGGATCTCAAATGATGTCCTTTTTGGATGGCTATTTAGGATATAACCAGGTCATGGTGCAGTATGAGGACATACACAAGATTGCTTTCACCACCAAGTGGGGCACTTTTTCTTATAGAAGGATGCCTTTTGGCTTGATTAATGTTGGAGCTACATTCCAGAGAGCAATGGACATAGCTTTTAAAGATATAATTGGGAAGTGCATAATCATCTACATGGATGATCTGACAGTATTTTCAAAGAAGAGAGGTGATCATATCTTAGATTTGTGCAAAGTTTTCCAGAAATACGGAGAGTTGGGTATATCACTCAATCCCAAGAAATGCATCTTTGGAGTTACAAAAGGTAAGTTACTAGGGAATATTATATCTGAGAAGGGGATTACAATTGATCCAGAAAGTATAGAAGCTATTCTCAAGATTCCACCACCTACTAGTAAAAGGGAAATGAAATCATTCTTTGGCAAGATCAATTTTGTTAGGAAGTTCATCACTGGGTTTGCAGAAATAGTTAAGCCGTTGAATGCAATGTTGAAGCAGGAAGCTAAGGTTGAATGGAATGCAAAAGCAAAGGAAGCTTTTGTTGAGACAAAGAGGGCCATCGCTGAAGCTCCAATTTTAGTAAGTCCTGATTATGCTAAACCATTCTACATATATTTTTTTGCTTCTGACCACTCTTGTGTTGCTATATTAACATAAAAATCTGACCAAGGAAATGAACATCCCATAGTATTCATGAGCACATCATTGAAGGATGCAGAGTTGAGATACCCAAACGTAGAGAAGTAGGCTTATGCCTTAGTCAGGGCAGTTAAAAAGTTTAGACATTATATCCTCAGAAATAAGATTTTTGATATAGTTCTCGATCCTGCTGTAAGGTTGTTGATGCAAAATGAGTTAGGGAAACGTAGGGCCAAGTGGGTGACTATGTTACAATAATATGGCATTGAGATTCATCCCATGAAGCTGGTTAGAGGACAAGGGCTCATGAAGACAATGGCAGAGACCGGCCTTGAGCTTATAGCTCAGACTTATACTTTAGAAGATGTTTCCCCTAGCGAGTGGTACGATAATATTGTTCATTATCTCCTAACTCAGAGATGCCCTAATTATCTTAATACAGTACAAAGGAGGGCACTACATTTAAAAAGTGATAGTTTCATGCTAAAAGGAGCGGTCCTATATAAGAAGAATCATGAAGGCCTATATTTAAGATGCTTAGGGAAGCAGAAGGTTGAGCGTGTGAAGGGGGAATTTCATGATAGATATGGTATGGGCCATGGCTCCATGCATTCTACTACCAATCAGATCTTGAGAGTTGGTTACTACTGGCCTACATTATTCAAAGACATCCACAGTCATGTCAGGACATGCCATGTGTGCTAGACTGTAGCAGCCAGAGAGAAGTATTCAACCCTTCCACTCCAGTCAGTTTTTGAGGTAAAACCTTTTGCACAATGGGGAATGGACTTCATCGGCCCCATCAATCCGCCCTCCTCTGCTTGTCACAAGTATATTCTCACCATTACTGATTATTTTACATGATGGACTAAAGCTCTTACATGCAAGTAGTGTACTTCTGATGTAGTAATTGAATCCCTTGAATTGGGTATTATCAATCGTTTTGGATGCCCTTTATCTTTAGTTTGTGATAATTGCCCCGCTTTTGCATCTTTGAAGTTTTCCAATTGGGCTTTTGATCACGGGATCATAATAAAATTTTCATCCAATTACTATCCATAGGGTAATGGGTTGGCTGAGTCCTCTAATAAGAATCTTTTGACAGTCATCTGCAAATTATTAGAGAGGAATCCTAGGGATTGGCACACTCAACTCAAATTTTCTCTATGGGAAGATCGTACGAGACATAAAGCTTCCTTAGGAACTTCTCCATATCACCTAGTGTATGGTCTGGAGCCTATCTTTCCCATCCAGTTGAAAATATCTACCTTGCAGTTTATTAATGACTATTATGATGGGGAAGATAAACACAAGGCCAGACTTGCTGAATTGTTACATCTTTCAGAAAAATGAGAGAAAGCCCTAAATAACTTCGCTAAACATCAAGGAGTAGTCAAGATATGGTTTGACAAGAGAGCCAAGGTAAAATCTTTTAGGATTTCTGACTTGGTTCTTTACTAGGATAAAGCCTATGATCGTAAGGGAGAACATGGAAAATTTGATAAACTTTGGCTTGGTCCTTACAAGATTTCAGAAATCTTAGGAGATAATGCTTTCCATTTGAAAACTCTCACTGGAGAGGATATCCCACTGCCTATCAATGAGCAGTATTTGAGGCACTATTTCCAGTCTTGAACTATTTTTAGCTCTTTCCTTGTATATAGTTAGAGTAGGTTTCCCTTTTTGTTGTTTTTTTTGGTTTGCTTTCAATTTGGTTTTTGGTTTTGCTTTTCCTTGGGGGTCTCCCTGTTTTCGGTTGGCCATGTGCGCCTATATGAAAAGATCTATAATTATCTAGAACTGTTCTAAGTATTTTGTTGGTGGACTATTGTCTTGCATCCTGAAAGGATGGTTGATGTCTTTGTTATCATCAAGCAGTCTAAATGTTTGATTTAAGATCAGCCACTGATGTTGATTTGAACTTGCAATACTTTGAAATCTTATATCTCTCATATATCTTAAGAATCCTGATGTTACTATAGGAATCCTTGTGAAGTTTTGTCAAGTGAAAAATCTTATTTCTGCTTCAGTGCCACTATGGTTCTCAGCCCTGAGTGTGAGCTTTGTTGTTCACAGGTTGAAATGAAACTGACATATAAAGAACATAAAAAGAAAGAAAATGAAATATTGAATCAAAAATAATAAATTCAACTTATCAGGGGTATCTGAACATCTCTACCGGGGCTATGGACGCCTGGCTGGCAGTAGACCTATGTTCAGGGGAGTCACAGCGATAACCTCATCGGGGCTATGGATGCCTGACCAACAATGAGGCTCTATCCAGGTTGCTTTTGAAGTTAGAATCCTTACGTAGTCTGAATTGACTGAGCTTAGTTCTTTTAGTAGCTTAAGGAAGGTAATGAACTCACCTGCACACATGTGGATTTTCAGTTTATCAAAGGTTCAGTCTATCCTTTGGTTCTAACTCTTTAAATCTTTGCATTCTGACTTGTTCATTTGATGGTGAGATTGAAACCAGAGATTCTGGGTTCTTGATTCATTTTCGTCATTAAATGCTCTAGAGCGTTTTCCTAGTAGAAGTCACCATTTGTTGTGTAGTTTTCGCACACACGCCCCACTGAAGACAGGGACCCTCTTTCACTTTGGCTTTGGTGTTTTGGCCCTTTCATTTTGAGGTTTTGTCTTGTTTAGGAATGTGCTTAAATGTTTATTTTTGATTGCCTAACCGTTTCCCCTAAGTTATTCATTGAAAATCCTAAGTTTTGGATAAATTTTAGGCTTTTGCTCAGATTCAGGATTTTCCATCCTGGTTAGATTTTCTTAGATCCCACTTGAACTTTGTCTGGACCTTGTTGTTCGGGGATTTTCAATATTCATGGATTTCCACATGGCCCAAATTTTCCCGGATTTCGCCTGGTTGTCAGATTCCTAGGTTCTCTAGCTATCTTGTTGATTGCATTAATGACTTTGTGTGTGCTTTCAAGGATGTATTTAACTTGATTTATGGGACCTTTTATGCCATCATGCTTATTATTTACCATCATTTGAATTAAGAGTTGCATCCTTAGGTTTGGTTCTTCGAGCTATTGATTTGATTTGGGACATTTGGGATTGAATTGATCGATTAGTGGAGATTCATTGTGCAAGCCCTATTTTTTCGTGGACACCATTCTCTTCGTATTTGCTGTATCTAAGAACTATTTCGTGTCACAATGGTACATTTTGATTGCCCTACTTTGAATTGATGATTATATATAGTGCATTGAAGTTATAAATCCTTATTTGGGTTTGATTTTCTGCATTATTTGGATGTTCTCATGACTAGGGTTGCGTGGTAATTGTTTGATTTATGGTTTTCCAAGCGAGTCCCGGGTTCATCTATTTATTCACATTATGAGAAGTCATGCTTTGGAAGTCGTGAGTTGTCCCTAGTAGCATTTTTTGGGGCAGTTGAAAGTTTCAAGTTTGAGCTCACCTGTACTTTAATGGCGGATGTATAGGGTTTTAACCTAGGGCATTATCATTTATCTTGAGTGTACTCTTGAGTTGGCTTAGAATGTTGAGAGAATATATAGAAGGTCCATCCCTTACTTGCCCTAAGTTTAAATGTTTGAAATTTGTGATTGATTCGGTGTTTGGGTTAAGTCTTGACTTTGCGTCGTAGTGTGGGATTTTTCGTACCTCCGGTATAATCCGCCCCTTCCAGATTTTCTTCGTTGTGACCCTTCGAAGTCAAGGAGATGTCATATTGGTCATCCTGTATCTCACCAAAGCCCTTCATATGATTGTATTTGATCGTTGGGATAATGTAATTCTCATGTTGAAAAGTCTTTATGTCGGCAAGACAAGCCCTCGTCACCAAGAGGTCATAGCGGGCTCTATTAGTCTTACCAATTTTCTTTCCACCGCTAAGACCTCTGCCCTTCGGCGAGACCTTTCACTGATCGCATTCCCCTCTCATTGAGCCCCCCTTCATTTCAATCGAGGAGACCATGCTTGGTCAGTGAGACCTTTCCCTGAGCTCACAACTCCTTCTGAAGCCTTCACTTTTGGGGAGACTACCAACGGTTGCTAGGACTTCATGGCGAGGCCTCTTTTCTTAGCGAGCTTGAATCTTTTTTGGGGAGACCACACATTGTCGGCCATAGGTTATACCGATGAAGCCCCATGTTAGTGAAACATTATGTAGTCGCTAGGACCTCTAGGCAAACTCAAAACTTAACTCTAAAACCTCAATTTGCTTCAATGAGACTCCCCCTCGTCGGCGAGACGTTACACCAAAAGCCCTCCTAAGTTCATATTCATTCACCATGACAATATCTTCCTCAAACCAAAAATATTTTGTGTTATGTCGACAAGACATAGAAGATTCACCAAGACCTTACTCTAATTTCCCTTAAGTCATATTGATATGTTTGTTACATCGACGTTCGGCAAGACTCTGCAAGTTCACTGAGACATCATTTAGATAAACTTTAGTTTGGCTGAAGTGATTACTTAAACTTCGATGGTCGGTGAGACTATTAGCTCTCAAAAACGTAGGAAACATGCCTCAAGAGGCTGCCAATCTCTTGATACGTTTCAGGGTAGCAGACAAGGCTAAATGAATTAACCTTCTACTCCTCAGGTGCTGCTAGACCTAGGCGGGTGTACCTTTCTGAGTGAAGCAGACTTGACTTATGATTATCTTTCTGAAATGTTTTGTCCACAATGGCAAATAGAAGTGAACGTAACAATCTTCTAAATCTAAATCCTAAAATGCTCAATTAACAGATGTAAAGAAATTGAATGAATCCAAATGATGAAATGCAGAGACCAGTGCCTTATTGAGTATGTGGAGTCAAATGAAATAGAAGTGGGTAACTTATTCTGGAAGAAACTCAAATTGTCGACATATTATCTGTTTATAACTTGTATAAACATGCAGGATTATGACTACTAAGCTCTACTTTAATAATCCAAATGAATCTCCCTGATTACTATGATCAACTAAAAGGATTTAATCTCTTCTTGAGAGAACCAGTTAATTAACCACACAGATACAAAAAATGTGCATTGATAAACTAAAAATAAACTTGTTATATCAATTTAAACAACCAGAAAGAATCAACTTGGAGACAGCTTAGCAATACTTTTCAATAAACTCAACAGACAATTGACACCAAAAATAAACTGCCACACCAATTGATTTTCATTGAAATTGCCATTTGAAAACATGCATCACAATCTCTTATATGAGAACTTTATTCTACTGTATCCATTCCTAAACCACCTACTGTATTTATCTAAAAACTAATGTTTCAATTACAATCGGGAGTGCATATTTATACATCAGCATTTAGAAAAACTCATTGGATTGAAATCTATGTCTGCCAACCGTAGCAATCAGGCTTATTCCTGTCGACCTATAACTATAGTTTAGGAATTTCACATATCGGCCATAGTGACAGAGTCATTGTTAATCATTCGCCAGGACACCCAGAGAGTTATGCCGAAGGAAATTGTATTGCCAATCATCCCGTGTTCCTATTCACTTTTGCCATGACCCATGGAGTCGGGGAGATGTCATATACTTTGCATTATGTCTCACCAACATCCCCCTTTTGTTTCATTCATTGTCGCCATAACCTTGTGATATCGGGGAGACCACATATGGAATACCAAATGTCATGCTAAGATCACATGTAATGTTCACATTTTTTCCAATCGCTGAGACAAAATAATCTTTCTCACCAAGACGTTCCCATCATTCGCCTTCACCAAGACAATTTATATTCGGGGAGACGCTATATAGATTACCCTATGTTTCACTGAATGTCCACATGATACATATTAGTCGCCATGACACATGGTTTTTTTCTTTCTGACGAGTCCATCTATCACATGTATATCGCTGTAACTTCCAACTATTGGGGAGACATCTTATAGGTTATACCTTTGTCTTACCGAAACACCCTGAGCACACCTGATCGCCGAGAGAAAGCAATTCTCACACCGAAAACCACTCATTAGACCTTGTCGGCAAGACACGACGGGCTCGCTGAGACTCCACATCGAAGCACATGAGTCTTACCGAAGAGTATATCTTTATGTTGTCAATCGGCAAGACAAGGTAGGATTGCCAAGAAATTGTATGAAAGAAAATCTCTCACTGATAAGTCTATTCCCCACTACTGGTCGGTGAGACAATAAGGTCCCGCCAAGACCTTATCCCAAATACCATGACTCTAGCCGAAGTAAATTCATGTGAGTAAATCGGTAAGACATATCAAGCTCATTATAACATTATACCGATGCAAAATCTAACACCGATAGGCATCTTGCTTGGCCGAAATGAACACTTGTGCACAAGTCGGTAAGACTAAAGACATTCGCCAAGACACAATGCCGATAACTCTTAGCTTTTGCTGATGAATCTCCATATGTGCAAGTCGGTGAGACCCGACCCATTCGGGGAGACCTCACCCTGGTGAAAATAGTCATGCCGATATACCTTTCCTCTATCTCCAAAACCGTGAAGAAGTCCTGCTGAAAGTTGCCTGCATATAAACTTCGATCACTGTGACACTACCAATTGGATACAACACTGGATTATGACTCATATCCTCAATATCATGCATATGTAAATCAATCAAATCTGGACCTTTATCATTTTTGTTATGTGGATAAAATTCTCCTCCACATGAGTTAAACATTTCAAAATCACATACCTCATCTTGAATGGACACAGACTTTTGATCAACTCCAAAATTTTACCATCAACTCGAGAAATGCACTGAGAGTCATAAGAATCATCACACAATGATCTTTCACTGTCAAAACAAATGTAAGCTAGACATAGAGTTTCAAGATCACCCTCGGGTACACATCTCTGGTATTCAATAGTTAGCAAATCTGAAATTTGCTTACTGCTAAGTGAACATGTTTCTTCATTTTCATTACTACAATCTTCACTTTTGTCATCATCAAAAAGAGGCCCAGGATCATCAAAGAATGAAAAATTAGAAACATTACCAGCATAGTCGTTTGTTCCATAACTTGACACATCCCCTTGTTTATCTAAAAATACCTTTTGCTCAACATCAAGTGGATCTGAAAATACCTGAAATTCATTCTTGGGAAAACCTTTGCAAAAAATCATCTGATCCTCTTTTAAATCTTCATCATGCAATGGGCCTAAAAAAAATTGGAAACCATTTTCAAGTGTACAAACCTCTTCTTCATCGAATGTGTCTTCATGGCTTTCAACTACAGCATAAAGTATTATTTGTTCACTGTCAAATGGACCCACATTGGCCATTACCTCTTCCTCTCGATCACCACAAGAATCATAAGAATCACCTTGCTGTAGATCAAAATCTTCAGGTACATCTTCACAATCTGAAAATTCATTGGATTCCTCACAACATGTACAACTTTCCCTGTCACAATCTATTATGCAAGAGAGATATTTTGTACCTTCATCCTCATCATGCAAGCTATCATATGATTCATTCTGACTTGCACATGTCTTATCCTCTATTGGATACATTTTTTGATCAATGTCTCTATACTCATCAACAATACAATAATTGGAATCAACATTGGTAGTGTTCTCATACCTTATCTTTTCCATAGCATCAATGAATTTATTCACATGATCTCAGGCAAGCTATATTGATGATTCAAACCAATAGGCTGATTCAGGCTCCCATGCTCTTATAAAATGGTCAACAAACATGGCCCTTGTTGGCCTACAATGAGAAGGTATCTGCAAACAAATAGTTGTCATTCTATTGTACAGAGAAATAAACTCTTCTCCTTCATACATCCTTATCTCAAGAAATGCATCCAAGGGGGAAAATCTACATCCTGAATTTGTGATGGTGTCCTAGCTTTGACTATATTCTTCTTCTTCTGCCTCAAATTGTTGATTCTGGCATACATACCTTTGCAAGTTCTGATTTTCTTCAATCTCCAATAACCCATGGGAAGCCCAATTTGGTGCAGATAGATTTCCATATTGCTCAAGAAATTGATCCTGAAATTCTTGGAGAGATTTAATAGAGGCTACCAGTAGGCTATTGAACCAATCCCTAACATCTTCAATAAGTGACATCATAAATAGCCTCATGTGTAAATTCTCATATGGTATATCCAAACCTTGGAGGAAAGAATTGAAACTCCATAAATGATCTTTAGTAGTGATTGCATTACTCCCTTTAAACTTAGGGACAAGGCTTCTCCAATTCATATCCAGCGGGTAAGGGTACAGTTGAAACCCTGTCAGGTCGAATTGCTTGATCATTGTTCTGCACAGATGGGGAGGGATAGGTGGGTATCGATACTGGTACATCAAACCATTGTGCAGTGCAAAATGTTGTGACACATAATGGTGACCATGAGGTGGCACATACATTGGGGAGCAATCAACTGTCTGCTCAGTAATTTGGAATCTCTGCAATTCAACTCTTAGTTCTTGTATCTCCTTTCTCTGATATTCAAACAGTGCTTTGACCTCCTCATAAGTTAGAGATTCATAATCATCTTGAGGAGATTCATGATCAATAGGTCCACTCTGATTACCATCCATTTTTAGATAATTGTGTGTCCATTTATTGCTGCTAGTAGGAGCTCCAATATGAACTCCCTTGTATTGAGATCTTCTTCCATGCATACTTAAACAAATGCAATGTTTCTTTCAAAGTCACCACCTACTTTTCCAAAAGTAGGAAAATGATTATTTTTGATCTTTTCCCCAACGGAATCACCGTTTCTGAAATTTCTTAAATCACAACTTTTTCTTCAATGACTCTATATAGTGGTCTTCAACTGAATGTTCTGATGTAATCCCCAGCAAGGTCGCCAATTTGTTAGCTCTCAAAAACACAGGCAGGATGCCTCAAGAGGCTACCAATCTCTTGATATGTTTCAGGGTAACAAACAAGGCTAAATGAATTAACCTTCTACTCTTCAGGTGCTGCTAGATCTAGGCGGGTGTACCTATCTGAGTGAAGCAGACTTGACTTATGATTATCTTTCTGAAATGTTTTTTCCACAATGGCAGATAGAAGTGAACATAACAATCTTCTAAATCTAAATCCTAAAATGCTCAATTAACAGATGTAAAGAAACTCAATGAATCCAAATGATGAAATGCAGAGACCAGTGCCTTATTGGGTACGTGAAGTCAAATGAAACAGAAGTGGGAAACTTATTCTGGCAGAAACTCAAATTGTCGGCATATGATCTATTTATAACTTGTATAAACATGCAGGATTATGACTACTAAGCTCTACTTTAATAATCTAGATGAATCTCCCTGATTACTGTGATCAGCTAAAACGATTTAATCTCTTCTTGAGAGAACCAGTTAATTAACCACACAGATACAACAAATGTGCACTGATAAACTGAAAATAAACTTGTTATATCAATTTAAACAACCAAAAAGAATCAACTTGGAGACAACTTAGCAATACTTTTCAATAAACTCAACAAACAATTGACACCAAAAATAAACTGCCACACCAACTGATTTTCATTGAAATCGCCATTTGAAAAAATGCATCACAGTCTCTTATATGAGAACTTTATTCTACTGTATACATTCCTAAACTACCTATTGTATTTATCTAAAATTTGGTGTTTCAATTACAATCAGGAGTGCATATTTATACATCAGCATTTAGAAAAACTCATTGCATCGAAATCCATGTCGGCCAATCGTAGCAATCGGGCTTATTCATGTCGGCCTGTAATTGTAATTTAGGAATTTCACATGTTGGCCATAGTGACAGAGTCATTGTTAATCATTCATCGGGACACACAGAGAGTTATGTCAAAGGCAATTGTATTGCCAGTCATCCTGTGTTCCTATTCGCTTTCGCCGTGACCCATGGAGTCGGGGAGATGTCATATAATTCACATTATGTCCCACCAACGTCCCCCTTTTGTTTCATTCATTATCGCCATAACCTTCTGATATTGGGGAGACCACATATCGAATACCAAATGTCACATGTGCCGAGATCACATGTAATGTTCAAATTTGTTCCAATCGCTAAGACAAAAGAATCTTTCTCACCGAGACGTGCCCATCATTCGCCTTCACCAAGACAATTTATAGTCGGGGAGATGCTATATAGATTTCCCTATGTTTCATCGAAACTCCACATGATACATATTAGTCACCGTGACACATGGTTTTTTTCTTGCCGACGAGTCCATCTATCACATGTATATCGCTGTAACTTCCAACTATCGGGGAGACATCTTGTAGGTTATACCTTTTTCTTACCGAAACACCTCGAGCACACCTGATCTCCGAGAGAAAGCAATTCTCACACTAAAAACCATTCATTAGACCTTGTCTGCAAGACATGACGGGTTCGTTGAGACTCCACATTGAAGCACATGAGTCTTACCGAAGAGTATATCTTTATGTTGTCGATCGGAAAGACAAGGTAGGATCACTAAGATATTGTATCGAAGAAAATCTCTCACCGATAAGTCTATTCCCCACCGCCAGTTGGTGGGACAATAAGGTCCCGCCAAGACCCTATCTCGAATACCATGACTCTGGCCAAAGTAAATCCATGTGAGTAAATCGGTAAGACATATCAAAGCTCGTTATAACATTATACCGATGCAAAGTCTCATACAGATAGGAATCTTGCTTGGCCGAAATGAATACTTGTGCACAAGTCAGTAAGACTAAAGACATTTTCCAAGACACAATGCCGATAACTCTTAGCTTTTGCTGATGAATCTCCATATGCACAAGTCAGTGAGACCCGACCCATTTGGGGAGAGCTCACCCCAGTGAAAATACTCATGTTGATATACCTTTCCTCTGTCATCAAAACCATGAAAAAGTCCTATCGAAAGTTGCCTACATATAAACTTTGATTGTTGTGACAGCAAATGAGTCTTGTCGATAGGCAATACAGACTCATACAAGCAGAAATACAATATGAATCAGGAAACCCTTGACCATCACATGCTGATATGAACAGTAATGTGCAATATTCAAGACCTAATGGATCATATGGGACAACATGGCCAAAAATAAGGAAAATGTGCACATGGTAGGACTCACTTGGAAAATTATGAATGTGAACAATATGTAAAATCAACAGATTTTTACAGTTCGAATAGAGACAAAAAGGGATTCACTGTGACTTCACCCCGAAGAGAAAGTCTCTTATCGACATGCATATCCTCATCACCCGTCAGCAAGACGTGCCCCGCTTGGTGTGACCTCATCCTGAATGAAAATTGTTTGGCCAAAGTATTCCTGCGCTAATTGGGTCAGAGGTTTTCCCTATCTGTGGATTTCTGTCAAGTCCAGATTTCTTTGAAATCCAGTGCTTCCTTGATTTTCCAAAGTCTCCTATCCAGCTCATTCCTCACGGAAATCCATCCATCACAAATTTTCCCAAAATCTGATGAAATATAAAGGAATGTGAGATAATTGAATTTGTTTATGATTTATGATGCATTTAATGATTATTTCATGTCAAATTTGGATTTCCCATGTAGTTTATTGATTGATAATGATCAAGTTTAGTTGTTAGCAAGTGTTTCTTGTTTGTTCCATGGGAATCCAATTGGCTTGGAATTTCCCGAAATTCCTCCCCCGCTCAAATTCTGTGGATGGTCTTGAAACCCGAAATTTGTTGTGATCATTTTATGAGAGATTTAATAACACCTTGGCTATATTAGAGGCATTCTAATGGTGTATTGATGAATTAATATTAGTTTCCTATGGTTTTTATTGTGATTTTCTTGGTGGATGTAGGCTTAATCTAGCAAGGTGGCAAAAGGATCTTCAATTTCAGAAGCAGAACGGATCAAAATGGACTTTAAAAGCAAGATTCCTGAGACAAAAATCACATCAATTTGATCAGAGGTAACTGATACAAATGTCAGATCATGGTATTATGAAGAGTTCAAAGAAAGAATGGCATCTAAAGATCTTCCTTTGGTGGCCAGAAGGATGAAGGAGTTAGGTTTGGCACACGTGGTTGGTTTCCCTTCAATGGTGCAGTGTTATGAGCTCATCCTAGAATGTGCTAGACACTATGACTAGGACACTCAGAAGATTATCAATCCTCAAGGGAGAATAATAGAAAATATCAACCCTGTCTCTATTGCTCAAACTTTACGATATGCCACACAGATCTCACATGGTGTCATTCAACATGGAGTCCGCTAAGGAATTTTACGTGGAGCAGACTGTTAAATTTCAGCAATTCATCAACTCCTCGCTGGAAAAGCCTAAGTCACACTATTCCAAACATCCCAAGTAGCTATTCACTAAAAATTTCAAGGAGTACTATGATGCTATTACATTACTCAACAGGGTGGTTGGATTGAGGAATGCAGGAGTATTTGAAAATTAGATGTGCCATGCCATTGTGAGGGTGGAGCAAGAATTGATTGATTATCATTGGGCTGGTTTGATTAGTAGAGTGCTCCATGAACAACTATCTAATGTGTTACAGACCAAGACTTTCACAATGATTTCATATATGGTCTATACACTTGCAAGATTCCATCCCTATAAAGGATTGGATACAAAGGAAATTTTTGGGCAGGATGTTATTTATGAAGTTTTCCCTCAATTGCATTTGGGAGATTCAAACTATAGGAGGGAAAATGATGCATTTACCATGTATATCACCAGAATGCTTCAGGGGGCAGAGCATGTCAGAATTTCAGGTCAAGCCAAGGAGCTCATCAAGAAGTATGGATCTTGGTTTATTCAATTCCCAACCTTCTCCTACATTCAGATTGATGGTTGCCAAAAGGCCCCATACAGACATCCAAGGTATCCCACTGATCACATTATATTTTTGGAAGTAACTAGATAGATTTGTGACTTTGATGCTATTGTCAAGAAAGACAAAAAAAAGACATGATTTGGTGGAGATTTTCCCCTAAGGATTGGCACTGGAGAGGCATGTCCTTCCATTATTTCTGCCCAAGCTTCAGAAGAAGAAATGAGTACCCTCGGTCTTTCTTTCCACTCCAAGAGATCCAAATTTGACATCACAGGCGAGGCTCAAAAGAAGGCCAGTAGAGAATATAGCCATAAGGTGAACTTGGAAGACTACTGGGCCAACTACAGTGATGAGTATGAGGTCAAGAAGAAGAAATTCTCTCAACTTCTGGTGGATGGAGTCCATTTGTATAATGTAAGCGTAGTGCCTGATCAATTGGAAGATGACGGGAATTTAATCTAGGATCATGCCTATGAAGCAATAAAGGATAGGCCGATTGGTGATGTGGACTGGTTGGAGGAGGAGAAAATAGAACTGAAACAATTGATGGATCCAATTATCAAATTTACCAAGATGTGGCTCAAGCATACGATATGGGAATTGGAGAATGAGGGAGTGAAATGCACGTACAACCTGATGGGAGATTTAGATCCCCATTCAACTTCTGAAGAGTCCACAGAGCAGGAAGATCCTAAAGGAAAAGGTAAAGTAGGTTCTCCTTTCAAAGTTAAGATAAAAGGTGTCCAAGGAGAGGAAGCTCAGGAAGCCCAAAAGCAGAGAAGACCAAAGGCTAAGAAGAGGACAAGAACTAAAAGGTCTGAACAAAAGGAAGTCGAAGAAAAAAATCCTAAGACTGGTCCTCCCCTACTTAAGAGAAGAAGAATTATAAAGCGAACAGAGAAAGAAGGTTATAAGGAATAGGAAGAGGTTGCTCCATCAGTGGTTGAGGTGGACAATTCAGGGGAGAAGGGAAAAGTGTATACAAGGAGATCTAGGACTCATCCTAAGGACAGTGTGCCTAAAGCAAGTCTTCCTCCTGTCGTTTCCCAAGACAAACCGCAGGGTGATGTTCTGTTTGCTCATGAAACTCCAAGTGAACCAGGCGAGGCGGAAAATGTTGAAGATCATCCGGATACTGAAGAAGAGGAATTCCATGAAGGTGACCTCTACCGTGCAAAGGAAGAAATTGAAAAGGTAATGCAGTCTCCCTTGGTTGCATATGCAGAATCGCTGGTCACAAATGAAGAGGTTGAACCTCCCCCAAGGGAGGAAGAGACTGAAAAGGTACCATCACCTAAACAGTTAAGAAAATGGTGGTGGGATATTTATGCACCAATTGATTATGATTCTATTTCTGAGCACCAGTTGGACGATGCGGCAACCTACCTAGCAGTTATTGATAAATATATGGCATATAGGCAGACTGGGATAAGTCGGTCAAGCACTCAAGAGAACAAATTCATCCATCAAAAATTGACTTAGTGTTTTTCCTTTGCCACCAGTACCTGATGTAGATGGGACGCTTTTGAAGGTTCATGAAATGCTGGGTCAGAATAAGGATAATAGGGAAGGGAGTTGACGATAGGCTGCATTGTGATTTGTGCTTCCCTATTTTCTTGCCGTGCATTGGTCAGAACTTCATTGCGAATCCCAGGCCGACTTGGATGGAACGTGCATTTAATGCTTGTTTAACCTATTTTAGGTTTCTCTTTGGTCCATTCCAAGTTGTTGTGCCATTAATGTTGTGAAACTCTTACTGAGCCGAGGAATTTTCTGAAGGGATTCTATATATTTGGCATTTCGCCTCATTTAAAAAGGTCCAGAAAGTAGATATAGAAGATAGAGTTAGAAGGTAGAAAGAATAGAGTAGAGTAGTTAGAGGCAAGTTAAGTAGAGCTAGGTTTAGCAAGTAGTGGCTCTCAAGAAAATATTGTAACAGAAAGCTGGAATTGTTGCTACAGTGGACAATTTGAATGCAAGAAATGACATTATGATTTGGTGCCATACTTGTATTCTTTGTCTTGCATGGTTCTTGTTTTTCCATCTTTAAAATTTCTCTAAGTTGGTTAATATTTAGACTAGATTTGATTCAATAATGTTTGTGATTTGATACTTGAATGTTGCAACAATCCCTTAGTCCATACTTTTTGCAACCAACTGATTGTTAGTTACTTTGCAAAGTTAGCCTCGACTTTATATTCATTGTGCATAGTTCAATCATGAGGGTTTATTCATGTTAGTTGCAATAGGGTTGTTTGAATGAATGATCATGATTTGAAAATCTTACTACCTTAGAAGATTGCACTATTTCTATGAGATTGCAAATTCATCTGGGTCGAGTGGAAATTTTTTTTGAGGGATTGGTCTGTTATGAGTGTTGGGAATTTTCATTGTTAATCTTAGATTTAGTATTAAGTTTAGAAATCTCTTTGAAACCCTTGTCTTTTTTCTATTTATTTGATCATTGAGTCAGAGTTCGAATTAAAGTATCATCATATTGCTAGATTCGATAAACCAAGATTCATTATTTTTCTTTTAGTAAGGTCCCATTGTGATTACCAACATTTTCAGATATGTCACTGAGTTGTTTGTGCACTGTCAAGACCTAACATTAGAGACCTTGGGGTTATCTCTTGAGGCTTGCTGATAGAGATTTACCTTTCAAGAGAGATAGGATTCTATATTATATCTGAGTTGTTGTGTAGAAAACACTATCAACAATACCCTACACATATGCATCATATCACCACTTTTTGGCCTATCATGATCCTGCACATACCCCTAAAATGATGTTTTTGAGCTAGATGCATAAAAAAAATGTTCTAGAAAATTTCCATACTTATACTATATGATACTATGAGGCTTAGGAAGTACAAAAATGAGGTTTTTGATGCAATAATAAATAGTCAAAAATCTAGACAAGGACCGATTCGCTTAGCATGGTGAGTGAGTCATAGTACTATTTTTTTAAAAAAAAGATTCAAATTTTTTTAAGGGTTTTGGATGTGTTTAATGTTGTAAGATGCAGATTGAAGATGGAGATACTGAATTTTAGAGATTTTTAAGGAAATCATATGAAAAAATGTAAGCTAAATGCACTTTTTTCTAAGAAAATTGGAAGCCTGGATGCAAATTAACCAATGCAACTCTAATGCAACTTCAATGCAAGCTAGGATTAGGATGAAAATGGACTCCAAAATAGAAATTAAGATGTTCAAAAAGTAGGTTCACCAAAATGAATCGTAGATTTTTGGCATCAATGCACTTCTCTAGCTCTTCTAAGGTTTTTCACCTAAAAGGAGAGAGGTAGGGAAAAAATGCTAAGGGGTTCATTCAAATTATGTTATTTATGATGTTGTATGAGCTAAATGGAATGATCTAAGTGCAAATAAGGTATGAAATTGATTGACCATGAATGCAAAACCTAAGAAACAAGTGATGTTTGAAAACACATTGTGTAATGCAACAATGAACTAGAAACACATGCAAAGCTAAATAGAAATGAATGGAACTTAAAGTGTGCACCTGAAAGATTGAAGAAGATTGGAAAATGCATTTGAAACACTGTTGATACTGATTTTTAAGCCTGGAGGGATTTATTCGCCATTATGGGTGAATCAGTCCCAATTCTTATAAACTAAGTCGAAACTTGTTTCTGCCAAAAGGGCATCAGGAAATGCAGAAAACAAAAAAATGACCTAGAAATGGGACCCATTCACCACTCATTTTGAATGAGTCCACTTTTGAAATTCTGGATTTTTAAAGGTGGATTCTAAAGCTTTTGATTTGCACTTTGACTTCCTATAGGTGTCTACTTCTAAAACTCTAATTTACGGGTCTAAAAATGAGTCTTTGTTGATATTTTGAATTTTTGAATGAGAAGACTTGAAAAAATTTGTAGTTTGATCTTCAATGATTTCCAAGCTTTGAAGGGATCTAAATCTACAAACACACAAGAAGAGAAGAAGAAATGTTGAATATTACTAGGGCATGGGGGTTTGCCTTGGTCAAACCTCGTTTAGGTAATTAAACCAAAATGATGAAAGAATAGAATGAAACATGTAATAATGGAATAGATTACCTTGCCATGATGTTGATCTTGGATTTCTACAACAATGGAGGAAGATTCAGTCCTTGAATGTTATTAGGAGCTTTCTTGATGTCTTGCAATGATAAAACCTTAAGTTGCTTGACTTAAGATGAAAGATTGGTGGATGAATAATGAATGATGCATGTGAATTGAGTCAGTGGATGTGAAAATGAGTTAAAAGATCTATATTTATAGGAAATTCACCTATTTTACTCATTAATACCTCATCACAGGCTGACATGAATAAATAATAAACTTAAATTTCACTTTTATCCCTCTCAAAGGTCAAAATTAGGCCAAATGGGACCAATTCACCACACACGGTGAATGGGTCCCATAGGGGCCATTTTCACAGCTAGGAAGCCAGGAGATAAGGAAATAAGGTTTAAATTGCAACCTTGTCAGGTATTTCATCAATTAAAACCTCAGGATACACAATATGGGATAATAGGGGCCTATTAGTGATGATGTAAATGTCAAATAGGGCTTGGGACAAATAAATCAATGTGAAAGCATGATTAAATACACTTTACAACACTAAAATGAGGTCCACATAGCCTAAGAAAGCACATGAATCAATGTGAATGTGCTAGACACATTACAACACTAATTTGAAAGTGAGTTTATTTTAGAAACCTTCTACATTGATGTAATAATTTTATTAAACACGGTTTATAAACTTGAATTGAGGATCTAAATGGGTTCATTAAGTCTAGAAAAGTGTGAAAGTATCTTACGAAACTTTACAACACCTTTACAAGATGTCATTAAAAGCATGTTATTCAATTTCCAATGGCTTAAGACCTACTATGGATGCATAAAATGTCTAGCCTAAGACCTAGTGTGGATGCATAAAATGCCTCACAACACCAAAATCAAGGCTTATTAAGTCAATTTGTCATGAATTAATCCCATGTCAAGCAAAGGGTCCTTTTTTCTATAGCCCACCACTAATGGCGAATTAGTCCCACCATACATGCATTTTAGTTATTTTGCAGATTCAGACACCTAATTGGCAAAATCAGATTTCTACGTAGTTTTTCCAGATCTGGGACTACATCACCTAGATTGGCACAAGTGTCCTAGTTGACTTCTGCATCATTTTTATCAAGATTGTAGAGCTTAATTCCATCCTTTTTTAGCCTCCAAGTGCATATATTCTATTTTTTAACCTTTCATTTAGTTTGGTTTGTATTTCTAGGTTATTTATCACATGTTTGCATACAACACTTTGTTTTCTAGCATCTTGCAGTTCAATAGTTTCACATTAAGAATACATCTCTTTTATCAGTTAATTGCATTTACACATCATGTTTAGATACATTACATCCATTCTACATTAATCTTTGAGTGTAGACATTAGCATTTTGGGTCAATTACTTTTAGGTAAAAAACCCTATAAGAGTTAGGGAACCTTGGACACCCAAAATTGTTGTCCATAATTACAACACTAAATCGAGGCATTATTAGGTTAATTATATATCATTTATTCCCAAATTAAGTGTGAAAGAGGATTACTTTTTTTGACACTATAAAATATAAGGCTATTTCACATAGTTTCACGTAGCAACTTAAAGTATTCAAGTATTATAGAAAGTTTATGAGATTAAGAGTTCACAAGAGCATTTTCAAATGTATTCAAGGCCAGATTATCAAAGTTTTATTGTAGCAATCAAAGGTCATATCATCATGTCAAAGGCATAATGCATCATGCATGTTGTTGAGCTTATGTGTTGATGTAGCATTGAAGATCGAATTCAGGCATATTCAAGGTGTCATTTCTAATAAATTATTGTGATCAAGATCTACATTTTTCATAGCCATTTCATGCTAGATTGTTGATTTACATTAGAAGACTTCATCCAAGGTATCATTGTTTCATGTTTCATGTTCATGTTTCATTACTTCATCATAAGGTTTAATTACCTAAATGGGGTTTGACCAAGGCAAACCCCTATTCCATAACAATCAACATTTTTTCTTCTCCTTTGATGTGTGATTGTAGGTTTTAGGTTGAAGATAAGTGAAGAAAGAAAAGTTGCAAAATTTGTCAAGATTAAAAAATTGTAAATGTTGTCATGCTTATTGCAAGATCATAGAAAGTGCTCTACAAAATTTATTTTTGACTTTCGAGAGTTGAACACCTGGGAGCTAGGAGTGTAGATATTGAAGAACAAAACCTAGAAAATACTTTTCTAGAACCATAGCAGGGACCCATTTTGCACTAGGCGAATGAGTCCTTAGTGAGGCCCGAAACAACAATTTTTTTAGAAAGGTACACATCATTTTGGCATCTTAAAACCTTCCTTATTTCTATTATAATAGTTAGGATTGATTTATTATTATTATTTATGCATTTTTCCTCTTATAATTGAATGAAACATCCATCCAAACATAAGCAAAATTAGATTCATCCATTTGAAGAATCCCCATTTGGGTGAACCTTTTTTTCTATGTTTCAACTCCATTTTACACATTCAAAAATAATAATTTTTGATTATTTTTCAAAAAATTTAGGGGTGAGCACACTCAAATTTATGTTTTTCAAGATGTGTCTAAATTGAAAATTAGTAAAAATCATATATTACTTAGAAATTTAGTAGAAAAATTTGTGTGGCCCCCATTTTTGAACCCCTTAAACTCAACCATTTAAAAAAAAAAGGATAGTATTTTAGAAAGTGGGTGAAGAGAACTACGACTCTTCTTTGTGTTGCATCTTAAAATTTTGAGTGTAGTTGTCTTCAATTTCTCATTCAATGTTAGTATTTCTTGATTTGAAAAAAAGTGGCCACTTAAGACCCCTTTTTGGTCCCCCATCTTTGTGCACCCACCCAGCTAGCAACAGTTTCCACCACCATAGGATAGAGGGAGGCAATACCTAGAACAACCCCTTACCACCCTCTTGAGCTTCAAAATATCCTTCACCATCCCCCTTCTCATCTAAAATGCTATCTCCATGTGCACTTAGGGTTTACCATTGTTGCACACAACGTCACTTCATTCGATGTGTTCCTAATTTTCCTATTGGTGGATGTTAGTTTTTCATTACTAGATCAATTATTCATCTTCCTTGAAGGCCAAGGGAGGTTAATTATTTTATGATAATTTATAGTATTTGCACATAGAAATTATGTTATATTCCCTTATGAAGTGTAGGAAAGTATATTTATGTTTCTTTTTATGTATATCATTATATGTCTTTATGGATTTATAGGAATAGGATTTATATATTATTGTTATATATCATTGTATGCACATATTTTTTACATATATACCATTGTAATTATGACAATGCAACATTTTCTTTATTTATACCTTAATATCATTATTGAGATTCTTCAATGGTTCGAATAATATTTAAGAATACTCATTGTTGAGAGTGATAGCATTTTTTAAAAATTGTTTCAATTTTTAAAGAAAGGTCATTTTTATTGTTAATAGTGATCAAAATAAGATTCTTTTATAATGTCTACACATTTAAGGCTTCTATTTGGTATGGGATGGAAACACAAATATTTACAAGCACCTAATATTTAATGCCTTTCCACATACATTAATTGAGAAAATAATAACTTTTGTATCTTTTTACTTGTTTATTTGATCAAATTTATTATTTTTGTATATCTTAAACTAACGCTACTATGAAGCCTTTAAATTTCACACTACCTCTAGTCAATTTTTTTGTCAGATTCCAACTCACAAAAAAATCCTAGTCCAAAGCTAATCCCAAGTCGTGGGATAGTCTAAATCATTGGCCTCTATTGCCCTCAATCACCAAAGCAAAAAAAATGATCAATCAGGTCAAAAATACAAAGTATGTTACCAATACACTCGTAAATAGGCTAAATAGGTCACAAATGTTTGTGAATAGATTGATATGTTTGCAAATAGCCAAGGGAGGAATTTGAGCAATCATGCCACACTTGAAACAAGGGTGGAGTCAAAACAAACTAAAAATAATAAAATTACCCACTTTGGCTTGTGAGAATTAGGAGAATCTAGGAGATGAAAAACAAGCACACTGACCAATATGCAATATCATATTTAGTTGACCTAAATGATAATGAGTACAAAGCTTTGTCTATATAGGAAAGGATGAGACATGAGGTGTATTGACAAGTGCTCCATAAAGTGGCACAAATGAATAGACAAGTGTCCTATAACTATCAACCTTAGGAACATTTGGAGTGTGCAAACCAACTTCTATGACCAAGTCATCAACCTTGTGTGCCAAGTGTTGAGTGACCTTTGAAGTTAGATTGAAAGTCTTCCAACCTCAAAAGGTATATGTGTTTGAGGTTAACCAAATAACCTAGTAACTTTTAGAGGCTTGAAAGTTACACATTCGGTTAGACAAGATGTTGTCTAACCTCACCAACCTAAGTACACTGAATAGATTAATTATTCACACTAACAACATCTTCCCATTCTTATGCACTTGCACCAACCCCACCATTGGACTCATTAAAACTCTTGCTTCTTTATTGAATGTATTGTTCCCCTTGTCAAAATTGAGTGATAATTTGAGAAATCAAAGAGTAATTTTGAGAGTCAACACATTTAACAAAGTACCATATGATTCTTCCAATTTTATATTTTAAAATTTTTTATTTAGCTCCTATGCACATATGAAATTATTACTCATTTATAATATTTCTAAATTAAAAAAACTTACAAATTTCATTATTATTGCTAATTAATTTCTCAAATTCCTCCACTTTGGAATGTAATCCTTCATGCTCTCTCCTTCCATTTTTAGTTTATTGATTATTTTCTTTGTTGTTTAAGATCTTGTATATGACCTTAATCTCAAAACTAATTTGTGAGAAAATAATTATCCATGCACTTGTTATTTAATCACATTTCTCATGCCCTTGGTCTTCTATTATTAACCTCCTTGAGTGTTTCATTTGCAAAATCAATTCCATCTTACATCTCGAATTTTCATAATTAGAACCAACTACAACATGTAAAGTTTCATAAGGCCATAGATAAAACAAAAATAATTTTCCAACCACAAACACAGTTTTAAAAACTAAATCCCCACCATCACACAGTAAAATGTTGATTAAAAGAAAAAAGAAAAAACCTCAATTCTTTTTCAGGTCTTCAACTTGCATAAATAGAACCAACCACAATATTAAATCTTTTAGATGAGTGTACTTAAAATAAATAAAAAATTCCCCAAGCACAAACACAGACATAAAACCCTACAAATTCACACAATGAAATCTTCGTGACAAAAAGAATAAAACCCCACCAACATGCACAGTAAAATATGTGATTAAAAAAATTAAAGTCCCATCAACACCAAGTTTTTTTGCTTTATTTTGCCTTGACATTAACCTTCCTAAAACTGAACCAAGTAAAACTTTGAAACTTACAATCACACCAACAGTATTTAACGCATTTCTTCGTACTTTTGAAAAAAGAATCAAACACTAAATAATTAAAAACACCAATAATATAAAGATTTTTTTACGAAGTTGAAAGAAAGATTACAAATATAATAAATGGCAGTCCAATAAAAACTACAATCACCAAATAATAACTCACAAAATAAACCAACTTACAAACCCATCATTGACCTTACACAATATCAATAAGACAAACTACCTCTCACAGGAAACTACTGACTGAAAACTGCTTATAAGTAATCATTTCACACAGCCTTGAAAGGCTCAGATATCATATTAAACAAAAGCTGGATTAATTTTATTCATGTCGATAATACACATATATAACATTTATATATACACCGTACACAACTCCTTCAATCTATTTTTCTAACTCCTTACCAAATCTCAGAGCCCAAACATTAACTGTCCATCTACCCGTACTGTATTAAATATGCTGACAATAACTAGATAGAACAGTTCAAAGTTTCAAAAGCCAGAGGTAGAGTCCATTCGGTCCTGTTTAATATTAACCAACCAAGACAAAACTTGGCTCATACTTGGACGTTCCTCTGGCATTTATTTTGTGCACACCAATGACAGCTTCAGCAAATTAATTATCTTCTCTCCTTGTCTTTCGGACATGTTCTCCGTGAGTGCTGGATCAACCAGTGCAACTACACTGTCACCATTGAGTCCAACTTCTACCCATTGGCGCAAATTTATTTTTTCACCGCCCTGAGAAACCAAACTTATAGTTGGTCTTCTGCGGGTTATTACCTCTATGAGGATTACACCAAAGCTGTAGACATCGGCTTTGGGACTCACCTGCTGCTCATCAATAACTGCAATCTCTGCAAATAGGCAACAAATATCAATCTCTATCATATACAATGACAAATCTATCTACAGAACTTTGCGACAAAGCCATAATCTTTACCTGGTGCTATGTACCCAATGGTCCCCTCAGAAGCCGCTTTGCTCTCTTCCTGGAGATGACTCCATACTATGACAGCAGTACCATAATCACTCACACGGACTTCGTAGCCTTCATCCAGAAGAATGTTAGTGGGCCTTAAGTGGCAATGGACGATAGGGTAGTCACATAAATTATGCAGATAAACTAATGTCTGGGCCGTGGTTATGATTATATTCAGACGCATCATTAGGTCCAACGGCTCCTGAACACCATGAATGGCCGTTTCCAGATTTCCGTTCGGCACAAATTTGGTAACCAAAGCGACAAACTGCTCGCCTGGCCGAGAACTTCCCACCACTTCCACCAGATTGCGATGGTGAATGCGCTTTAATACATGGATATCACTGTTTAAAAAATCTTCCAACCGCATTGAACTCTCTATATTCAACATCTTGACAGCGATCAAATCCTGCATAAAAATGACGAGAGGGTCATCACCTTTGTAGACCGTGCTGATTTTGCCGCTTCCAATAATGTTATCAGCATTGAATGTGTCAGTCGCTTGCTCCAAAGACTGCTTTGAATAGTAAGCGGTCTCTACTCGTAATCTAAATGTGCTGTGCCGGATTGTCCGAACAGAATGATTGAAAAGCTCCAAATCCTGGAACTTCCTCAGTCTCTTCCTCTTATTATAGCGCACACAAAAGAAGCATATCACTAAACAGATGAACAAAGCTACAACTACCAAGGAAACAACAAGTGCTTTATGTCGCCTACTATGATGAGAGTGGACAGGAACTCCTTCAGGGGCAGCACCAGTTACTAGGATTAGCGTGCAAATCAGCAAGGGCAAAGAAAAAAGAGGTAATGCCATGAGTACTGCAATTTCGTTCCGCTATAAAACTCACTTATAACGAACTAAATATATAGGCATTCGGCTACGTTGTAGATGACGTTGTTATCAGCTATAAACCATACACACAAAAGTAGTTTAGTATCTTACAATTACCATCGAAAGATGGGCTCGCTTGTCGAAAACGGTACAACACGAAATCAACTGCACATTTGGCACCCAAAATGCTTTTCCAAAGCCAGATTAGCTATTACTTTGCTCCGGTGTACCGAAATTCTTTGTAAATATAGGGTAAGCACCACGTTGTTTCACTCTCTGTGTACCTTAAATTGCAAGAATGACGTGACTAGCTTTCAATTCACTTTTACTTTAAATATATTTATAAATCTCATCCTTTGGATCAAAGTGATATGAAAGCAATTGAGAAAGAAACCCGCAGAATCAAAATAATTTAAAAGCAAAAGCAAAGACTAATGCGCAGAAAGAGAACGAGTGGAGGCTTATGAAGCAAACTGCAGGGCAGGCTTGGGATAATTATGTAAAATCTGTGTGCCCATCCGCCTGATTGAATTAAATTTGATGAAACAACGAAACAATACGATTTCTTTTTAACCATTTTATGTTGCTGCTGTATATAGAACAATACGATCTTTTACAGCTAAAACAAATTGTAGAGGTGGCACAGAAATTTAAGTGCTAAAACTTTAGAGATATAGGTAACTACTGAGATGCCCACGCGCTTTCAGTACCTACACTCTTGTACAATCCACATTGACAACCATCATAGCAACTATACCATCAATACAATCATCGTATCTGCGTAAATCTTTTAGGCCGTCCAATCTGACTGGAATCTTATCTGCCGTAAGATCTAGGCGTTTTGAGAAAGTAAAGCATTTTCTTTACTTTTTCTATTTTACAGATATATAAAGAAAGTAAGAGTACGTTCTTGTAAATCGTGGCCACTAGACTGGAATTTGTCTGCCTGTAATTCTATCTAGATCTAGCTATATTTAGAAGGAACTAAAAGCGAAAATCTTATCAGATGGTTCTATCCGTATCTCATAATTTGGGTTGTCATGTCATAGACAAAACGATTCTTTACTAATGACTTAACCGCTGTTCTTACAGCTTAATGTTACCCGGTGTTAGGGGAGAGGGCCCAGTAGTCGTGCACCCTAACTTCGCGCTTCTAATTATCCTATGTCGAAATTTCAAATCACTCCCAATTTTTTACAGCGGCTTACTTGGCAAGTTCTCTGCTTATAACTAAGGTTTCAGGGCCACATCATCAAATATGATGCCACATCAGCATGCTTTTTGTCAAGGTGTCAAAAAAGGCCCCAAAAAATAGTGAGACCAATTCTCGTGCATTACATCATGAGTAGTTGAGTGCTGATGTGGTATCACATGATTGGTTGCTTTTTAGATCAAAAGCATACATTTTGTTTAATTATGGGTAGTCAAATCACAACTATTGGATATTATATAAACGACTATTGGGTATTATATGTACGATTGGGTGCACGACTATTCGACCCTGCACGACTATTGGGCCCTCTCCCCTAACGCGGAATCTACTGTAACATTCCATGAACCTTCTGACTCAGGTTTAAATGGCATGGACTCTATTGATTTTGGTATACGGGATGGACCATAGTTAATCTTGATAGGCTAATTGATTCCAAATTTTAATATATGTCCGTGGTATCAATTTTTTGACCATGGCATGGAGTAATTGATGACTCCTAATTTTAGATTTGCTATTGAAGACTAGCAATTGCACCTTGGTGTGCAATGGGTACGCCGAAGAGGTGTGGAAGGTCAATTAGGTAAAATTTTGGAATTTTTTTTTTTTCATACATTTGTGTAGTACATGAGGTGAATTGGTAGGTCATTTAGCAAACAATTTTGTTTGTGGAAAAATGGTTTTAATGGATTAGTGGTAGCTTTAAGTGAATTATGCATCCATTTCCAAGGATTCAAACATGAGCGAAATAAAATGTCTAAGATAATTAGGCTCCATTACCAACAAGTTCATGTTATGATTGCAAGATAATTAGACTTTTAGAATGGTTTTAAAGGTTCAGATTCATTTTAGGTACAAGAACCCAACATATGTTCCTTCTCAATGTGCTCAATATTTTCTTTGTAGTCAAAGATGATAATATGCAATTGAATGTCTTTAGATATACAAGTACACAATAGTCAATCAGATAAATATAAGTGTGTTTAATCACACTAGATATGAAATGTGAAGTTTTTGGAACACTGAAATGATAAAATCAAAGTAGATAGCAAATATATATTCATAATATTTTCTATTTGGTTGTGGTTATCAAGATAATGGTTCGTGTGAAATTAGCTTTCAATAAATAAATGTGGTAAACTATTGTCTTGAAAGACAACCAAATAAAAATCATTATGAATATACAAATATCACCCTTGAATAGTTAAAATGATATCTATAATTATTTACAAATTTAACTTTAATTAAAAGAAAGATTGTTTGTATAATTACAAAATACTATTAAATCAATCTATAAATTATTATGTAATATTAAGTATGACTTAGTTGATAATAGATTGATTTAAATATAATATAATTATATAATAAGTAAAACTTATTCAAGGTGTAAATTATTATATTCTATTTAATAAGACTTAAATACTATTTAGTATCAATAAGAATTATATTGTATTTATAAATATAATATTGTATTATATTGTATCAATAAGTTTCATTTATATTGCATAATATTTAATAAGACCTAAACAATATTAATATAATTATATAATAAGTATTATATCATAGAATAATATATCATACTAGATATTAAATATATACTATATTGTTTTGATATTGTATAATATAATGTGTAATATAAGTATAATAAATGATATATATATATAATAAAATATAATATACATAAAGATTACATATATTTGTATATTAATTTAATTTATATTATAGAAGTACTTGATTATTAATTATAATAATTTTAGATTAGTCTTTGATACTAAATATATTATAGAATATTATAAACAATAATAATAATATGATTTTTTAGATATAACAATAAACAAGACCTGATCATGTGATAAGATAAAGTTTATTAATTATAATAATTTCAAATTTATATTTAATAATAATAATTATAAAATATAATATATAAGAATAATAATATAATATATTTATATAATAATAAGTATGATTATATTTGAGTTGGGGGTCTAGCTATAATATATAAGAATAATAATATAATATATTTATATAATAATAAGTATGATTATATTTGAGTTGGGGGTCTAGCTTGATTGGCTAAAGGATCCTCTTGTAGGCAAGATGTTAGAAGATCTAGTCTCCCCTCCTATTATATACAATTTAATAATTTTTCATATATAAAATATATAATGTACATTAATTAGATATTATATTATATTTATATTGAATGATTTCTAATATAAAATATAATGTAATAATATTATTTTAAAAATAAATTGAAATGAGGATTCTTTGTAGAAGTAAAAAGATCTAGTCTTCCCCCTATTATACACAATTTAATTTGTCATATATAAAATATATATTGTATATTAATTAAATATTATATTATATTTATATTGAATGATTTCTAATATAAAATATAATGTAATAATATTATTTTGAAAATAAATTGTAAAGAGAATTCTTTGTAGAAGTATAAGGTTATAATAAACTTGACAATCTTCCCATCTTTACAAAAATCATTTTAATTATATAATCCTATAGATAGCCTCTAGTTGATTCAAACAGTGATTCACTAATGAAACTAAACCAATCTGAACTAAACTAAGTTCTTTAGTATCACTACGTAGAACCCAAGAAAAAGAGCACAAAAATTCATACAATGAGATGCACATCTCTAAAATAGGGAGTGAATAAATTACCTTCACACTTGTGCGCATCACCATGAAAGTATGCAGAGAATTGTTTCTAGAGATTGAAGACACTCATGCTTAAAAATAATATCACATGTTTTCAAATACATGTAGCATCTTCCAGTTTGCTCCATTTGGTGCATAATTTTACTAAAAGGTAACTTCTGAAAGAAAACAATAGTAAAAATCCCTAAATAGCTAGAAGTGGAGAATTGTTGTTGCAAATTCAACACAATGTATTTATTTTTTATAATTTCTACTGTTTTTGCTTTGCATAAGTGATTTTGACATCCATGCCCTACTATTTCAAAAAATTGCAAAATTTTAGACATCACTAAAATCACCTCCCCACACCCCCAAATCACCTTGTCCTGGAAGCTCAGAGAAACATGAGAACAAATTGCAACATAACATAGTGAAAATTGAAAAATAAAATTAAAGATCATAAAAGTAACAAAGACATAATTCAAATTAAGGGCAATAAAAAATTGAGTGCTTAGTTAGTAGAGGAAAGTAGGACTATCCATCTCTTTTCCTAAAGCAACATTGTTTGAGGACTCATTTAAATCAAAACAATCTTGGGAACTTGAGCAACTTGAATTTTGAGCATAGAGACTATCTGTATGGACAACATTAGAAACTTCTAGGGCCTCAGTTAAACATTTGGTCAATGAGTTTTCCATATCCTCATCATTCCCTTTCTCCTTCACAAGCATATTAAAGTAATTTTCTATCATATTCAAATTCCCTTGTGTTTGCACATTGCTCTTTATGCTCTTCATTATCATCCAATTGTGAGACGTTCTCTAAGATATCTGATACTATTTGCAGTGAATCCTCTACCTTGTCAATTAATGTGGAGCTAGTAGATGTTGAATAATCACAAGTATAATCAGTGGGTTGATTTCCCCGAGTGGAGCATTCCATGGGAATTTCTCCCTCTTCCTCATCAGTCAACAACTCCATAGTGTCATCTTTGGTTGTGGAAGATAAAATTTTATGCACATCATTAGATGTTGTTCGCAAAAATTCCACTTCAAAAAATTCTGCATCCATCACCATAACTTCATTACCTACATCCAGACTATCTTAGTGGATTGCAACCTCTGCCTCACATGGCCCCTGTAGAACAAAGTTATCAAAAGTAGACTCCTCCACAACACAATTCATTACACATGTAACATTCTCCTCCATTTTCTGACTCTCAATTTCATAAATTCCACACTGGTCACCCAGAACCATTGTTTGTGTCCTCTCTTGCCAACAATCATGTCCAACTTCCCACCTTGCTCTTACCCTAATATGAGCACACACATTTCAAAGTAGTGAAAAGTTTAAGAATATAAGGATCAATGGGAGATAATGTTCTTAGGAAACTACTGCTTCTCAAAAAGACCCAAGCAATCTTTCACGATGGGATGCTTTAACACCTCCCAAATCCTTGTTCCTAGCATGTTGATAAACAAGTCATTGGTTAATTGAAATTCATTGGCAACCAAGCACAAAAACCTTAGAGTGACAAAAGCTTTCTGTGATAACCCATGATAATAGGTTCATGTATTTTCATATCTTTAGAAAAATGAAAAGGTATATCCTCAAGTTCCTCAACTATTTGAGGTGGTATGGCCCTTAGTTGGTTTTAACACTTTAAAGAGAAAAAAAGATTGCAATAGAAAATAAATAAAGGGAAAAGGGAGAAGAAAATAGCAAAGGGAGATGTCAATATTGAGAAATTTTTATAAGTCTTTCTCAATTGTGGATTATTGAAAAACTTTCTAGATGCCAAACCCAGATCAAAGAATTTAAAAATTAGGATTTTAGAACATACAAATGTTAATAGCACTTGCAAGCTTGGATTTATTTTATAAAGAATTAATTTATTAATACTCATGGCATTTTTATCTTTAATATATACAACAATACAATCAAGCTTGAGGAATATAAGACCTCGTATACTGTAACAAGTGCTCTCACACGGGTGTTTGAGAGATTCTAAGATTTCTCATAGGGAATTTCACAATGGTGTTTCTAAGGGAATTAAGACCATAGATCTATTTGAGTAGCATTATCTAGGCATTCAATCCAATAGTAAATAGGGCAATAGGAAATCATTTTTGTTGGATACACAAACAAAAAAAATTGAAGTTGTCACTACCAATCCATTGTCTACCCAGTTAACAATTTTCAACAATGGGGCAGTGAAAGTTTATAGAGGCGTTTCTTCGGAAAAAGTAAGTAGTTTTCTCAACCTTGGTATATTACGGAGTTTGAATTTCCTTTCAAGATTGAGCTCATATTTTGATTCATCCACAGACAGAGGCCATAATGATGTTGGTCACCACTAATGGAGAAGATCTACCTTCTATCACTACTTCAAACATTTTAAATTGTCAAAGGAAAAGTGTTTCAAAATTAGAAGATTCTGTAGATTTTAAATTACCCATATAGTGAACAATATCAACACCGTCATTATAAATACAATTCCTATGGCCAAAGCAGAGCCTAAACTGTCCCTTAGACCACCTGTATTTGTTGAATTTCTACTCATATTAGTTGATATTCTTTCTCCTCTGCGTCTCTAGGGGTGGAGAAATTGAAATGGATATGAGTTATAGGAGCATGGGACTAGATGGTAATAAGTATGAGCCCATTCCTCTTGTCCTGCTTCACATGTAATTGCATAATCTATTTGTTTCTCTCTTTGAGGCATTATGTCAAACAATTTACGTGCCTTTTCTATGCTTCCACATTTTGTATACATGTCTATCAAAGCATTTCCAACTATAATATCTAGAAAAAATCCTCTTCCATTTTGCTTTGATGGCTGTCCATACCCTGTTCCAAAGATCCCCTTTTGGCACAGGGAGGGAGGATACAGGAAAAGGTTGTGGAATTTGGTTGTACATCTTCCAATTGCATTTGCTTGAAATTTTCTAAAGCCTTTTCAACAAATTCATTTTGTACATATCCTACAATTAATAACTCTCTCTCCCTCGATGGTGTTGTATAATTTAAGTAAATGAAAAACAACAAAAAATGAATAGTGTATGAAGCAACAAGTCTAACTAGTAGTTGTACAACTCCACAAATTCCATAATATCAAGTTTAATACAACCGCTTCTATGAGATAAAATAGTCAACATCATCGAACGAAGGGAAACATTTTAATCGTCTCCAAGAAAATACGAATCATTGATCATCGATTTTAGGTTGCTCTTCTTCAAATTGGATATGCCTTCAATGTAAACTAGTGTTGTGATTAACCAGTCTTTAGTTCTGTTGGTTCAATCTATATAATCTGTATGGATATAATATCTCTATTTATTTATGAAACAAGGCACTTTGATGAATTTGCATAAAGTTTGCATATTACATGGACATGAACTATGACAACTAAGTATAAGGGAGACTATAGTTTCAAAAGGATCTGGATTGGGGACTAGTAACAATGCATGTGGCTGAGTAGAAAGAAGGCAATGTAGCTAGATGTTAGATTAAGTTGCCATGTCATGTTCTAAGATAGTGTGGATTTTTGGATTTCAATAAATGATAAAGTTCATGGTCTAATATAATGCATAGAAAATAATTGAACCAAGATCACTGAGAAAGAGGAACCTATAGAATTTTGCAAGCAACGTGAATCATAACGGTGATTGGGAAAGAAAATAGGCAGATAGTTTGTAAACTTGAGAAACACAAGGACAAAGGTGAGTGTGCTAGCACAATTACATGATAAAGGGACAAACCAATAAAGTTCAAAGATCATTTACATGACATGAGAGGGAAAAAATGATTTTTGGACTAGGAGGAGCTCTTTGAAGAATTTTTGAGGATTAAATAAATCAATTTAAGAAGAAAGATGGATTAGAGATATTATAAGTATCAAGAGAGGCTCAAAAGCTAAGGGTGTTAAATGAAAAATTATCAATATGTAAATGAAGGCTAAAAGGAAAGGGTTGTTAAATAATGTTAGAGTAAATTATATTTACGCTTCAGTTTACTTAGGCTTGCATTTAGATTAATTATGCATTTATTAATTTGAGTAGTTTTTCCCAAGCTGGGAAGTTTCTCACCTACCACCCACCTTTTATGTTGTTTTAAGGCACTGTGTACAATATGTAATATCATCTCATATTCAACATACATTTCTCTTTGGTGAAAGAGCATTAGCTTCTCTCATTTCTGAAGGTGTCTAGATGAAATTCGTATTTCCTGGGAATTTGTTGCTCTATCATGGTATCAGAGCCTCACAGTTTGCAATATCTTCCTTGAGAGTTTTTTTCAGAGAGCTAGTTGGAGATCTATTTGTTTTGGCATTTGAAATTATGTAAATTTCAAAGATTGCCTCAATTTCAATATTTTTATGTTGCTAGTGATTTTGGAGCAGTGTTTGCTTTTTTCTCAGAGTTAGAAGTCTCGACCTAGAACCTTTCCCTGGTTCTGGCTTGGAGAGTTTTCTTCATAGAGGTCGCCATCTACTATTGTTAGCACGATTTTCTTCTTTGGAAGCATGTGAAACCTATTAGAGACTACGAATTTTCCTTGGAGGGTTGCGTTGTTTTTTTTTGTTTAGGTTGTCGTTAATTCTAGAGGCATGATTCTTGTGTTTCTTGGGCGCAGTCCAAAGGTGGCATTATTTTTCTGCTAAAGATAGCCCCTTTCTTCTCTATTGAAGGCGATGATTTAATGTTTTTGAGGTCATTTTTTCATTGTAGAAGCAATTTTGAAGAAGACTAATTTCCTTAAAGAAGTGTGCCTTTGTTCTGACATCTTTAATTTCTACACAATTTGCATCTTAGAGGTGATTTGTTGATAGCTTCTATTTGGAGGAATTTCTGTGTGAGCATTTCTGTGGAGGATATATATATTTTTTTAAACTTTATATTTATTAAAATTTCCCCTAAAATATTTACCTGGCTTCTCTGTATTTGATAGGAGTGGGCCCTAGTTCTCAAGAGTCTTTTAAACTTATTCTAGTATTTTTATCCCATATTGGTAGAGTGGACGAGTATTTTTCTATTCAAATAGTACTGCAAAGTGATTGTTGATTGTGAGTAAGTCTCACAAGATTGTGATGAAAAGGTTGTCTCTTGCGTGTGGTGCTTGGTGATTGGTGTTGACTTGGTGATGGTGCCTTGCCTGAGTTGTAACTTGTTGATTTAGCCTTAAGGGGCCCTATTTATTTTTGTCTCTGCTCAAGGATATGGTCACATGGAGAACCAAAATTGAGCCCTTGGTGCTTGCTCGTGCTTCCGAATTGCCTTTATAGGCCTTTTTTTCATTTTTGCATATCTTTTGCAAACAGAGGCCAATTTTTACAAACCACATATCAACAGAAAGGTATTTTTATGACCTTTGCATTGGTTGAGGAATTGCTCTAATATTTTACTATTTGGTGGTGCTTTTATTCTATTGAAGTTCGATATTGATCTCGCTTCATTTGCAGTATATGGGAGTTTCTATTTGTTGTTGAAGGTTACTATCTGTGTTTTCTTTGGAGATTTTTCATACTTGATTATAGGGTTTTCATTACATACTATTGTGATTATGTTGGAAAGGGGGAACTATACACAATGGAGAGATGATATATTGAAGCACTTGAGATGGCTTCATCTTTTTCCATACTTATATAATCTTGTCCCCCTTCAGGACTGGTACTAATACTAAGAAGTTTGCATGGAATTACACAAGGGATCATGTCCTAGCCTGAGTTATTACAATGCATATTGATGATACCACTTTAGATGTTATTGATCATTTTGAGTGTCCATATATTCTTTGGATTAAAATATGGGAAATACATGGAGATCCTAATACTCAACCATTCCCAAATGATCATGTTTCAAATTGTCTTGTGCCTCTTCATTTTTTTGACAGGATACCCTATGGTTATGCTACTATTGATGAGTTTAAAGTGTTGGAATACTTTGAATCTTCAAATGAGGATAACGAGGGTTCTTCAGATGCTCCTTCTTCTCCATCAGAGATAGTTGATATTCCTTCACTTCTAGTGATTCATTGTGTAGAGTCGTTGATTGAGACCCCTACCATTCCTATTCAACAGGATCATTCATTTTGTGTTGATGATTCATTGTGCACATCCAGTGATTCATCACAACCAGTATTTCATTGTTTTCCTGATTGGGATTTGTATTTTTCAGACATTGGTTCATTGTTTGTAGAATCTCATATTTTAGATATGGAGGACACATTTGAGGGGTTATCTCTCCTATTTTATGATAGTTGTGGTACAACTAAATTGTCACCCTATTTCAGCCTCTAGATATTATTCAGGATCTGTTTCCAGTGGTACATTGTTTATCACCTTATGTTGTGATTGGGAATGTTCCTGATTGGTTCATGAGATCATCTTCCAAGGTCTTGGCGACACATGAGCATATTCCAAAGACATCATCATATAGGTATGTGCAGGATCATCATGGAAAAAATTAGCCCTTAAGTGGTGAAAAATTCAGAAAAATCAGAGTTAGGCAACTTGATGTAAAAATTTGAATAAGTTATCTATATTATTTCAAAAATATGTAAGAATAGAATCTGTAGAAAATTGAATTTAGTTTCTAAACTACTAGGTTTATTTTAAATAAAAAAAATCTATTTGGTGAAAATTTGAAATTTCAATGTAGTATTACTTAAATTTTAGGGAAAAAATAAGCTCGCCTTATCACCCTAACCACAATAAATGATAATATTTTTTAATAATATTTTAGATATAAGTAGAGGAATCATGCCCAATGTGATGCATATTTTTGTAATTTGTTTCCAAGTAAATAATTAATTATGAATTTTTTATTACAACTTTTAAAAAATATAAAAACATGTATGTCTCCACCTTAACTTGGTCAATACTTCATGAAATTCATTTTTTTTTTTAATCATATAGTATGTGAAGTATAGAATGTGACGCATGTTTTGGATTTAAAAAATGTGATACCATTTGAAAGCTATAGATGTTTTTCAATCAACTTATCAATTAGGACTTTAGTCATAATTCAAATAGAAAATGATTAATAATTATTGATTAAATTCAAAGTAAAGCATAATTTATATTGGTGGAAATCTAAGAATCTCCTTTAAAAACCCTTTTTGTTTAATCAATTTTGGGTAAAAAAACTTATCGTCCACGTACTCTACACATACCCATCATATCGCCACTTTTTGACCCATCATGATCCTGTACATACACATGCATCTACATGCTTCTTTCCTTCAATTCCTATATGGAATGGGAAGCATACTTGCATTTGTATTTGGTTTTGTTTCTTCTGAAAGGGAGACAAGTTGTTTGTCGACATTGGATCATATTTTGTCTTCAAACACTTACCATTTTTGTTGGTGATTACACATTGTGGGGGGCTATAGAGTCTCTATCTTTTCCTCTAGTGGGGGGCCATTGATTGTATATACATGGTGTATGTAGTCCATGGGGGGTGTGATTTAGTCCTCCATCGATGCATCATTTTTTTGTTTTCTTTTCTCTCTTGGAGAGAGGTTTTTTCCCATAGGGTTTTTCTCCTTTTTCGATTGTGAGAGATTCTTTTTTGCATTGTAAATGGGTACCTAACATGGTTGTGTACTCGGGACCCATACTACATCTTCACATTTTCATTTTCATTTTTCCTAAGTTGTACTTAAGGGGGGTGTTAGAGTAAATTATATTTACACTTAAGTTTACTTAGGCTTGCATTTAGATTCATTATGCATTTATTAATTCAGGTAGTTTTTCTCGTGTTAGGAAGTTTCTCACCCATCACCCACCTTTTATGCCTTTTTAAGGCAGCGTGTACAATATGTAATATCATCTCATATTCAACATAGATTTCTCTTCGGTGAAAGAGCATTGGCTTAGACTCTCATTTCTAAAGGTGTCTGTGAAATTGGTATTTCTTGGGAATTTTTTGCTCTATCAAATAAAAATTTACCAAAGTTTGAAAAAAGGGTAAGTGAAGGTGGTTCAATAAAAAGGTAACCAATTTGTGAATGAAGGTTGAAGTCATGAAAATTAAAGAAGATATAGCTAAGGTTGTGCTAGATTTGTGAATCATTCCAAGATTTTTTTCATTATGTGAATTTAAGTTGGAGTCTAATGGTATTTCAGTTTCTAAATATAATTTGTGTGTGTTTATTTATATATCTTAATTATATACATGATTAAATGATAAAAGGTCTTACTTACATGCATATGTGATTAATTCTAATGGATGCTAATGTATGATTGAACAATATGTGTGGGGTCTTCTATTTTGTTATGATCTATGGGTAATATAATGTAGATAAAACTAGTCTAGTCTCTATCTAAACTGAAGGATTTTAGGATCAAGAAGATTTTTTTCAAGCACAAAATGATGTAAAAACTAGCTTATAGATTGATAGAAAGAGCAACCTTAAATAGGAAAGTACAAGGAAACCAAGATCCACAAAAATGTGGATGGGAGTGGAGTGGTGGAAAAATGCCAACCAAGAAGATAAGGTGAGACTCCTAACCTCTCATGAATGAAGGGAAAGACTCCTTCAACATGGAGTGGTGGCAAATAACCACCCACAAAGATAGCATGAGGTGTCAAAGACCATTTTCTTGACACCTAAGCGTAAAGACACCTAAGGAGGCTTAAGAAAGCCATCTGTATGCCTATGTGTACACCAACACCCCCCCTTAAGCATAGGTTAGGTGGGCATAATAAGGATGTGTACTGGCTACTAGGCCATGTTAGGAGTCCATGTAAAAACAACTTTCTCAAAAGGTGGAGAAATGGAGAAAACCTAGTGGGAACAAAAATCCTCTCCAAAAGAGAAAAGAGACACAAAAAAGTAGAAGTGAAAGAAGAAGAAACATAGAAGGAGGACTCAAGACCCTCCAAGAACTACTTCTATTACAAAAGTACAAGAGATATTTCCCCCATAGGAGAGAAAGAGAGAGAATAGAGATCTCCCCATAAGCTAATTGATCCTACAGTCCTGAGCGATGCTCGATGAAGGACGTTGAAAGTGATTTAAAAAATTTGAACAAAAAGTTTTCCTTGTGGAAGGTGGAAAACTACAGAAAGGTGCATAACATATTCCCAAGTGAGAAGAACCTAAGTCTTTAAATGTTGCACATAATCAAGAGACTACAATGAAATCTCTCAAAGTTGTAGCGAAATCACTGGTGGAATCATAACAGTATTAGGAGATAGAGGAACAACATCGTTTAAGGTGATAATAGCATGTCTATCATCAAAAATATTTACCAACTCTATAAAATGGAACTCACTAAACAAGTCTGATATGCCTTCCAAGTAGTCATCCCAATCAACTGCATCAGTAACACATATGTATTGATCCTATTGTCTTGAATCACAAGAAACCAAGGATGATGGAACACTCAAAGATGATGAAGCAATAGATGAAGAAGAGATAATATCAATAGGTGTGGGAACCAATGAGGAGGATACAACTCCAAGGTTTAAACAACAAACTAAGTCTCCTTTTCAAGATTGAAGGTTTCATTGTCATCTACACTCATACCATCATCAAAGCTAGAAGAACCAAAGGAAGAAAAATGATACACTCTAGAACCATGATTAGCATGTCCTATAGCAATCATGGCCTTAACTCTACAAATCTTTGATAATCACTGAAGTGGGTGTGAACTCAACAATTTTCCCTGAGCTAGTATGTGTGATTTGATAAATGCAAAGGAGATTGATGGATATAGATGGAACATAAATTACATCATGAAATGCCCCTTCACCAAAATAAATGGATCATTTTCCATAAGTTGTCATATACGTGTTATTCCCCATAAGAATTGGAGGGATTGAACATGGCTCAAATGTAGAAAACAACTCCTTAGAGGCAACCATGTGGTGTGAAGCCCTTGAATCAAGAAGCCACTTATGTGAAGTATGATGTGTTGAAGCAAGAAGTTCAATAACTTTACCTTTCTCTGTTTTATTTGATGATGTTGATGCAACATTAGAAGAGCCACTTGCCTTAAGTTTGGAAAATTCAAGTTGAGTTTGTTTAAGTAGATTCTTTAACTCATCTTGATCATTTTTGAAGCAATTGCTTTCTTCATGCCCAAGATTTTTACAATAAGTACAAGTAGGCCTTTCCTTAAAACTTTTCCCTTTTGAGGAGGACAATGGATTCTATAATTTGGTGTCTTTAACACGATCCTTATATGGAGAAACCTTTTGTTCATTTGAAATAAGAGCCTTTGGCTAAGATGTCTTCATTGTACCCATTTGAATTAGTTTGTCTTTCTCTTTTGCAAGAGAAACAGGAAAATCTAAAAGAGAAGGCATAGTGAAGCGTGTACCAAGAGCATCCTTTGTTGCATGAAAAGTTGAAACAAATACTGAATAATAGGACCTAACTTTGACAAGACACTTAGAATCAATTGATCATCTTTTTTTTCAATCCCACATTGTTTGAGCTGAAACCTTAGCAAATGAAACTTAGTGAAAAAAGTCTTGAATTGTGTTAGTCTTGTGGTTTAAGACTTATTAGTGCATTCTCCAATTGATGTACTCTCATTATATCTTGTTTACCAAACAATTTTTCTAATGTAGTCCATACTCCATTAGGTGTAGTGGTGGAAGCAATGTGAAAGAGAAGGTTAGATGTAAGAGACATACACAATGTACCATAGGCTTCATCATTTCGATTAAATCATTTACGTTTTTTTGCAGTAGTTGTTGGTTCAGGTTCCAAACCCATAGTGACCTAATGCAATCCTAGCTTTTTGAGTTTTATTTCCATTGATTGCTTCCATTCATGGTAGTTAAATGGAGTTAGGATTAGCTCCATTTTGTGAAAAAATAACAAAACAAAAAATGATGTAAAAACCAACTTATAGATTGATCTAGAAAGAGCAACCTTAAATAGGAAAGTAGAAGGAAACTAAGATCCACAAAATGTGGATAGGAGTTGAGTGGTGGTAAAATTCCAACCAAGAAGATAAGGTGAGACTCCTAACCTCCCATGAATGAAGGGAAGACTCCTTCAACATTGAGTAGTGGTAGATAACCACCTACAAAGATAGTGTGAGGTGTCAAAGACCATTTCCTTGACACCTAAGCGTAAAGACACCTAAGGAGGCTTAAGAAAGCCATGTGTACACCTATGTGTACACCAACATAAACATTTATATTGAAGTGTGTGAAATAGTGGCACAAATGTCTTTGTGACTAGAAGCCAAGGTGATATATGGCATGAGGTCAGTTCGGTAAGTAATTGATTAGACATGAGGCCTCAATACACTAAATAGCTAGACATTAATAGAGAGTGGAGGTGAATGGTCATTCCTGTTGTGAATAACAATCATCTTAGTAGATTACCAAAGGACAAACATGGTCATTCTATTAGTGTAGAATGATGGTCATTATGTGGATATGAAATAAGAGCCATGCTATTTGTAATTGGATAATGTTTCCTTATTGAGGTGTGTCCCTTGTTCATTTTTACTTATGTCCATTAGAGTGGATATAACCCTTCCTATACTAGTTTGTGTGTACTATTATTTTGTATTAATAGGTGTAGTTATAATTGAAAATAAATATGTATCCATATATAGTAATATTTCAGCATAACCTCTAGAGAGAAAATCCTACAAACAAGCATTCAAAATTTGTAGTGTAAAAGAATAGATAAAAATATCATCATGATGACAAAATATATGCCTTAGAAAAACCCTCAAGAGAGAAAATCTAGACTAAAAAATCATCCACACTTAATGTATTATCTCATGAGGAAATATTATAATACATTTGTAGTGTCTTAATGAATACTTCTAAAATATCAAGCTCTTTACTTAGACTCCATAAGAACAAGAAAATGAGACTCATGTAACCACACATCCCAATGCATGCTTCCTATCTTGACATATACAACCTACAAGACATTATCAAACTAGCCAACTTCAACAAATACTCATGTGCTTATTTCTATATAAATAACCTTGCATAAAATCACCAAGTGGTATTACATAAACCATGTGCCTAATACTATGATCTTACAAAATTAGTCCCCCTCTAATTTATTTTTTGGTACTCAAAATTTCTAATATTAAATACTTTTTTAGTGTACAAACACACATTAAATATTTATCCTAGGTAAGTGCATGAAAATGGTATACAAAAATAGGGTTAAAAGTTCCCTATTTTTTTGTTGAAATTATTAAACCTGAACTTGGATGAGTAATTTAGGATACATGCACTCAAAATTTGAAGATATGGAAAGAAAAATAATTGTATTAATCTAAATCTAGTTTGTAACCTACTTAACTTTTAAAAAATAGTTAAGATTAAGATGATGAAATATTGCATGCACACAAAAGTGTTCCTATTATTCTCACTAAAACAACAAAAATAGGGTGCTCTACCTTTTTGAAGATGGAACACAAGGGTTGAGGGCCTATTTCACTTAAGTTTCACTAAATGATACCTTAGAGATCTTAATCCAATGATAGAAGGAGAGGAAGAGATCTGCAATAGGGTGTCCTAGGGTATGATTATAGACTAAAAGGGTGTTCACCACCAAGCTAGGGCTTGGAAAGACAAGTAATATGCAAAACCTAATGAAAAAACCTAATGATCTGTAAAAACTAAGTAAATGACCTAGAAATGAATGCAAAATAGAACAATAATCTGGAAAAGTATAGAGGTGTAGCTAGAAACTTGAATGTGCTTGGAACAAGCTTTGAAATGTTGAAAATACTGATCTTAAGGCTCATTGGGACTCATACACCAGGCTAGGAAATTTAGTTTGGAACTCTTGAAATTTGGAAAAATTACTATCTTGGGACTCATATGCCACAAGTTGTGTATCAGTCTCGTTCTACATTTCAAAAAATCAAAGTTTGAATCTACTCTTCTATCTTTTCTCTTCCTTCATGACTTGATTCCCAGATCTGAACCTGTAAAAATACCTGCAAAATAGAATATAGTATTGATTTTCTTATGGGAGGTTTGCCTTAGTCAAACCCCTAATTTGGTAGTTAAACCTTGATAGAAACAATGGATCTTGAAAGTAAACGTGAATGCAAGCCCTAATTTTAAGTGCTTCTAAGATTAGGAAAACTGAAATGTAATGCAACCCTATTCTAATGTGCTAGAATGAGATGCATGAATGAAGCATGAAGATGAATGACGAGCACTTTAGGAAATATCTGATCACCCTAATAAGCCACAATAATGCATGTACCTTCCTTTAAACTGAAAGTAGATTGATAATGGAGGATGGAATCACTTAGTAAACAAGTCATTAGGCTTGGCTTGATGGCTAGTTGCATCTCCCCAACCTTCAATCCATCATGATTCACCGTTGGTGACCACCATTAATTTTTGAAAATGCTAGATCATGAATGAAATTGAACTTGAAGACCTGTAAAAACACTATAATGTTGCTCCAAGACTTAAACTTTTTGTTGCTGCTTGCTCTTGGATGCTCTTGTGAAAGTATGCTTGAGTGCTAGTGGATGCTTAGATCTTCAATTGCTTTTCTAGATGAAAATAATGGTTTGAAACCTTTTTTATCTAGAAACTTCATCTAACTTACCATTATTTAGATCTCAAATGCCGACATCAACAAAAAATTTAAATTAAAAACCTTAATTTCCCGCTCAACCCTAACAATGGGCCACACGATACTCATATGCCACTTGTGGTGTATGGGTCCCACCTAGGGGGATCATATGCCCAAGGTGGCATATGAGTCACACCCTAGTTTTTTGGGGTGGACCAATGATGGGTTATTAAAACTTTAATACTTTTGTTGATTTATCAAGATTTTAGTTGAAATGAGCCTTGAGATCTGAAATAAAGGGTCTTAGGGGCCTATTAATGATGATTTAAAGGGGTCATGAATGCAAGGGTACCAAAATAGGTCCAAATTAAGTGAGAAATTGTATTGTCTCTAAGAAGGGAGTACAATTTCCCTCACCACACTCACACAAAAGTGGTTGGTGTGTTCCCCCTTATTTTTTTTATATTTAGTATTTTAAATATATATTGGTAGATATAAACTAAGAGTGAGTACTAGAATTCATGTATTTTTTGTATTTTCGTATTAAGTCTTTTTTTTTGTGATTTTTAAACCAAATGCATCTTGACAACTGCATCACTGAGCATGCACATGTAATGAAATAACTTTAACAATAAGATAATATAACATTAATATGCTAAAAATACTTGATAATAATATGCCACTTCGGGGGGGCAGCCTCCTAATTTGGTCTGAGGTGGATACCTCCAATATTCTTCAATGAGAACTCAATACTCCACATGATTATAATAACCTACCTATACCTCCTATATAAACCATACTTATGTTGATGATATCACCCAGGCTTACCTAGATAACCCTATTTAAGCCTTAGGAGGACCTAAATAACCTAATAACATAGTTAAGAATTAATTTAGCCACAAAATAACTACTCATATCATTATACACACTAGAGGGGTAGCGGTATAACAACACATCACATGACTTATAGAAAAAATAATAATAAATCTATTTTTTTTAATGTATAAAGGATGAAGCATAGAACAATCCCCTATAAGAGAATCAAAAGTTATAAATAAATTGATACATATGGATTTTATGAATATAGAAGCACTAGTAAAAGAAATTAAAAATAAATAAGTTAATGTATTTCAAATATAAAAAAAATGTATGACTAGAAAGATGTGCAATTTGAAAAACTCTAGTGAAGGTCAAAAACATGTGAAATGGATAAAAATTATTAGTCCAAGCCTTTAGGCTTGTTATGAAAACCTATTCCAAAGAAAAAAGGCTAGGATATTTTTACTAGAAAACAAGAGAACATTATGTAATGGGAGCATATTACATAATGTGATCATGTTTTTAAAATGAGATTAATTTTTTTTCTTTTTTTCTTTTTATCTAATGAGAAATGTGACTATTTTTTAAAACATAAGACACGGTCATGTTTCATGTTCCACAAAAGGTGTTTTGTGGAACGTGAAACATAACACATGATCATGTTTCATATTCCACAAAATGCAATCATGTTTCATGGAACATGAAATGTGATCTATAAAATGAAAACATATAATCATGTTTTTAAAACTAAAATAATATCACACTTTTTAAAATTAAAATGTGATTGCATTTAATAAAAATAAAATGTAATAGTGTTATGGATTGGTATTTACTAAGTCATGTTATGATTGCTATTTCTACTTTTTAATAATATTAGCACAGTATGACCAAAATCGCTCATTTGGTCACCTTTTTGTATACCATTTCCAAATACTTTTTGTCCTAATGTTACATACAATATATAAAGTGGCCCCAAGACTATCTAACCCATGTGATGCACTCATCCTTAAATCCCCTAGATGTGCCCATAAATAATATTAGTCATATTATAAAATTATGCTAAAGTGAATAAAATACTGTAATGACCCTACTCAAATCTGATTGAAAACTTTTGATTTTTGGCCTTGGAAATTTTGTTAAACACTTCACATACAAGGGTCATATGACTGATATAACATTTTAGTTTTCTTTAATGACTCTTTTCTTCAATTAGCATCAATGAGAATGCTTGCAAGAAGACTCTAGATTGTCTAAACAATGACCTAACATGAATGTGCAACTTATTTTGACAATATTCAATGCATATATGTGACTGAAACTACTTGCAATATGCAGCTACAACAACTAGTAATTATGACAAACACTTTGGATGCAACCTAAGATGACATTTATGCACTTATAGCCAAGTGACATTAATACAAACACTTGGTATGCAAAATTATAACATTATTTATGCCAAAAAGAGAACCTACAGCCAATTGACATTTTGTCAAACAATTGGCATGCAAACTAATAAGTTGATCATGAATGACAATAACATATTCAATTACAATAGTATTAGACCAACAACTTATATCTCCTTCTTTGCAATAAAATGTCTACTACAATGATGCTATAAATTGGCCAAAACTCTTGGCTTACAATTGTTTGACAATAGTGCCAAATCTGATTTTCTGAGTATTCACTTACAGCAACAACTAAAATGCCTATGATGACAATGCAAACTACTTAGTAAATGCAAGAAGAACCTGGTAATGATGGCGCCCAATGTTGTTGATGAAGAAACAATAAAAATCCAATGTGATAGGCACCTTCCAAGTTCAAATCAAAATACTCAAGTTGTTGCCCCTGTTCTTGCCTGGAAAAAGTTTAGATAATTAATTGCAGCACCAAACACCCTCCAATTTTCCCTTAAAATGATTGTCTCGATGATAGGAATTGAATACAACAATACCCAAAATGATTGGCCTCCTCAATCAAAGGATATGAGCAAAAACATGAGACTCACATAGGCTGATCAAGCTCCATGACAACAGATTATGAAGGTTTGAAAATGCAACTGAAACTTTACAAAATATCACTCCTTAAGATGATGAAATGATAAATCACAGTCAACAATTATTCTCCAAATTGAATCTCCACAAATTTGCTCAATAAAATAATCAATCTCAGCAATACATCAGCTGTTGAAGTAACTTCTCCATCAAATGCAACAATACATCAGCTGTTGCAAGTCAAATACTTTACTCAAAATAAGTACAATAATACATCAGCTATTGTACTCAAATAATTTCCACAATGAAGCACAAATAGAAATTCTGAAGTATCTTTCTCCTAGCTGCAATAATTCAAGTGATATTTCACACCCTCAAAATTGCTATCAATAGGAAGTTTTCGTTTCCTATGACAATGAAGTAATCTGCAGAAACCCTAGGCTCCACAAGATGAAACAACAACAACAACATCAAATCTTCCTACAAAGAATGAAGCCCAAGATGTCTATTTATTCTCTTCCCCCAATTTCTCCAGAAGCTTCTAGAATATTATTTTATTTTATTTAAGTGACTTTATATAATATATTTTAAAATCAAGTCACTTTATTAAATTAATTAAATATAAGGTCACCTTATAATTTTTATTTATTTGATAACCTTATAATTAATTAACTTAATACCACTTTTAATTTAATCAAAATAACTAATTAGTCATCCTCATAAAATAATCATTATTTTGGACAACTCAATTAATTAGATTAATTAAATCAAACTACCTCCAAAACAGGGACATTACAAATACATTCTCCCAATATTCTCCCACTTGTTGTATGTATTGTAAGGGGTAAAAGTAAACTCAAATATCAAGGGAAAAACCCCTATAGCCAACATGTACCATCAAGAAATATAAGTTCTCAATGTGCTCCATTAAGATACCTATAAGAATAATCAAGTTGACCAACATCCCAAACACCTACCCTCTCATCCTCCATCATGCCAATGTATAAAATATAAGATGTCATCCAAATAATGTCATATTAATTATTGCCATATAGAAGCATAAGTGCTATCTCAAACTAATATCCATACACAAAACCTAAATCTAATGGTAACAACTATGCAGTAGTAGTTGTCAATAAATAATCACTATAGTTGGAATAACAACCACAACTAGTTGCTAACACATCCAACTAACCATATCTCAAAAATAAAGGTATACACATCATAATAGGTAAACCTCATGCTATCAGCATATCCAACCCAATATATAATAACAAATCTACTATCTTAGAATTCCCACTACATGGGTAATGTCAAATGAAAAAAGTGATCAAGGAATCGAAAGATACCAATATCATTCATATAGAAGGTATAATGAATATCATGTAGTATCAATGAACATCCACAAAGATATGTAAATCTTATAAATGAATCTACTACAATACAACTCTCACCACTAGTGTATATAACTATCCCAAGTTCTCCACACTCAATAAAAGAAAGAGATCAAGGAGGATCCATGTTGTCACTGGAAATATAATGAAGTACAATAACAAGAAATGACCACAAAAAAAATGATCACCATATCTCCACACAAACATCAACTCCAATGTCATGTAAGCAAAAACATTAAAGAAGAGAAAAAGACCAAAGAGAGAAATTGCAAACTAAAGTATGCAACATGTCCTAGTGCTCAAAACATGGTAAGTATGATCTCCTTAATAAAAACTCAGAGAGAAATATTATTCACATCTAACCATAACCAATATGTAAGTCTATGAAACCAAATAAGATCAAACCAAATAATTCACTCTCAAAACCAAGGGAATAAGCCCAAAATATATTCTACACACCTCAAGTTACAAGCTCAAAAATCATTCCATAAGAAGAGAAAGAAAGAAACAAATCATGCCAAAAAATCTTTAAATAATCCCTCTAGAACTAGTATCATAGCTCAAGGCACATTCTTATAAAAAATAAATCATGAAACAAAATGGATATAAAAATCAGGTATGTAATACCTTTCAATAATTTATCATCGTGAACCAAGAGTGGGGAATCATAATGCTTCTCTAGGATAACCAAGTCATCATGACTCACTCCAAGAATAATTTCCTTTATATGTCTATGTGGAAGCATCCAAACCAGGTGCAAGTCCTTAGTCTTCTTTGTAAAATCTCATCAAATGTTATCCATCTCAACACATCATCTCAAAAAAGAGACATCTCACAACCTCACCCAAATTTGCAATACAATTACAATTGATAATATCATACCAAATAAACTCCATTACAACACTGAAAGTACCAAAAGTTCACCAGATAAATGACCACACCACTCATCAATCAAATTATCTCAAATCACCACCAAAGATTCAATATTAAGAATTAAGAACTCCCTATGATGTCATGATCTACATCTCCTCAAAAGAATAGCATATGTCCTAGCTAAAAAAAATTACTCCTAAGAGCACCTTTATCATGCCAACACTCTAACTAGAAATCAAGAGTACACCATGGTACAATAACAACCATCTTGTAAGTAAGGATCAAATGTTAAATTGGAAAATCCTAACCAAACCTTACCATCTCTCTTTATATACCCCTCTCTATCTCTATCTATTTGCCTCTCTCCCCCTCTTTATATCTCTAGGTATTTCTCACTCTATCTCTCTATCCTATTTGTCTCTCCCCCTCTATCCCTCTGTATCTTGTCCTTCCATCCCTCCCTCTAACTCTATATATCTCCCTGCTATATAACTTTTTATTTTTCTCCTCCCTCTTTATCTCTATCAATCTATTTCTCGATCTCTACATCTCTCTTTACCTCTCTATATCTCTCCCTCTTAGGTAGAATCCCCATCTCTCCTCCCTCTAACTCAAACTCTCTATCTCTATCTTTGTGTTTCCCTCCATCTCTCTCCCTCTATATTTCTATCTCTCTCTATCTCTACATATCTCACCCTATCCCTCTCCAACCTTTTATCTCTATAACTTATCTATATCTCTCTCTCTATGTCTATGTTTGTCTATATTTATGTTTATTTCTTTGTCTATATCTCTATATTTGTCTCTATCTTTTTCTTTATCTATATCTCAATTTTTATGTCTATCATAGTATTTATCTCTATATGAAACTCTAATTCTATCTATATCTCCCTCTATATATATCTATCTTGTTTTTCTACCTTTGTCTTTGTCCCCTATGTCTTTCTCTCTATGTCTCTTTATGTCTCCCTCTTTGTATATCAAGGACATTAATGTATTATCCACCTATACATGTTAGAAGGTTTAGATGATCAAGGATATGAAATGAGTCATAATTTTGATAAGGATCTCACTTGCTAAGTTTTCAATTGAAATTGGAATTATGATTAATTTACAAGTAAGACTATAAATTATATTTAATTAATTTTAATCAATAATTTTTATAATTTACAACATATTATTCAATTTAAGGTTTCTCTTCAAATTTTCTTATCAAAATCACTAAAAACATATCATTATGTTTCATATTTGAAAGTTATATATATATATATATTTGATAATTGTTATTAATCTGAAATTATTTTGAAATATAAAAATATAATTGATTATAAATAAAATAATAATGAAATCTAACAATTTATTTTTGAAAAATCTTCATACGTTCAACTTTTTTATTATATTATATAATATAAATAAATAAATATAATTAGCAAACATGTCAAATATGTAACTCAACATAAAATCAAAAAATCAAGCATACATTCATCAAATTTAGATCTTGGTGCTAAGAGATTGTTAGTTTCAACTCTTCGTCGATAGTGTTTGTTTACTTGATGAATTTAAAGTAGACTAGTAAGTATGGTACATAAATTATACATTTGAATTAAATTTGCACCATTTTTAGTAGATAGTTGTAAACATAATCTATCTTTTAATGGTAAGTTAAATATTAAAAGCAATCCTAGAATTTCAAATTAACCATAACTATTGAACAAAAAATTGCTAAACAGTTATAAATTTTTTTTACTATTTAATATATTTTTAATAGTTATATATATATATATATATATATATATATATATATATATATATATATATATATATATATATATATCATTGGTGAACACTTTTGAACTAGAGCTATGAACTAGTGTGACCACAAACTAGGGGACCTCATCCCCAAATCCTAACATGAAAGCCCAGCATAAGTTGAGCCCAGAGAAGTGAAAGACTCACGTGGGTCCAATATAGAAACATTGAATCCCTGAGCAACACACTCCACCGTGGGTTTGGCACAAGTCCACAATTATTCTTGTCCAGCCAATGTCTAGCACAGTCAACCTCCTTCCTAGGGACCACCAACTCCTCCTGAGCACCTCCCTCCATCCTCCACCACCTTACATGTACCAACCACCTGTGTATGCATCCACCAACACATCCACAAGGTGGGCTCAAACCGATATACACTAGTTTGGGCTAGGCAGGGAATCGAACCTTGGTTGCACCAATAGCGGTGCAACCACTTCACCACTACACCACAAGGTGATCCCTAATAGTTATTAAATATTATTGATTGTAAATTTATATTTTAATTTGAGGTTTTAATTATTATATTTATCATTAAGTATTAAATATTTTAATTAAATTATGTCATGTTTTATTAGTATTTAATTTTTATTGTTCAATATTATAGAAATATTTTAAAAAAATCATTTATCTTGAATAAGAATTATTTATTTGATACTCATTGTATGGAATATAAGTTCATAAGATTGATTACAAAATAGATAGTTAAATCTTTTCATAGAACATTTTATAATTTTATGGATTCCAAAAAAACATCATCAACTATAACTATATTTAAAAATTAATCTACAATAAAAATTAATATTTAAAAATAATTTTCAATTTTTTTATATAATAATCTATAACCTCTCTTTTGCCAATAGTGGCATGGTTTGATGGTTAAGTTGTTGTGGTGTTGTTCTTGCCATCAAGGTTCAAATCCCACTCAGGTGTAATTGTTGAATGTTTAAATTGGGGATGAGGTCCCCCACTTGTGACCTCACTGGTTCATAGCTTTGGGTCAAAACCGTTTACCTCTTAATAATAATAAAAAAAATCTACAATCTCTCTTTTATTTAAACTATAAAATGCAATCAAAATAAACCAAAACATGCTACATACTATTAATTTGTATACTTGACACCAACCTTACCTACAATGGTCAAATTGTAAAGATAATTTTTGTTGAAGCTGAATAAATTTGAATGAAATCACCAGGTCTGGTTAAAAGTGAAAGGTCTCGAACCATAAGGAGTGAGGCTTGGATTGTGTACTAGGCAATTTTGACTGATAGATACCCCAGTCCTTAACTCCTAGCGGAAGAGATTTCAATCTAAGACTCCTACTCCCATACCAAATAAATTAATTCTATAAATTTAATATAAAACCTTCCCATAAAAAATTACCAAAATAATTCCTCAAATTTCTACAACCCTATTGTAAGAGTGATTTACACTTATAGAAGAGATTGAAATGAAATATTTTAATAACATCCTTTAGGCCACTAAAGCCTATGGTACCAAGGAACAACACAGGACCACCAACAATGAGAAAGACCCTAAATAATTTGCAATTTTCGTTCGATATCAACTCTTCTGCAATAGATTTTGATGATGTAGTTTACAGTTTTGTCCAACCTTGCCTCCTCAAACAAGGTACTTAAGTTATCAGCTTGTAAAGTTTCCTCAAAACCGACCCAAATATCTTTATATGCTGAGCACTCCATAACAAATTTCCATTCAGTCTCCATCATTCCCTTGTCACAAAATCATATATTCTTTTTTCCCACTCTTCTTTAGGTACCGTCCATTTGCACGTTTCACATCTAATCCAATATGAACTGGTTCGTAATTATGGTATCAACATCTTTGCTTTCCATTTAATATTTGTTCCTATATAGGTTTTTTCCTCATGGTCCCTCTTGGGGTTAAATTTTTTTTATATAGTAATCTTTTCTTCGCCTTGGTTGTTTTGTCCATATAGCATTTTTAAATTTTTCTTTCACATATTTTTTTATTTCTTCATTTGTGCTTGGACAATCATGCATAGTCAAATCCCAAATCTTAATCCATTTGTTATTTTGTTTCATCCATGCATTCTTTCTTCTATCTAACTCTTCTTCCACAATTAGCTTAGGCTAATGATGGTTCTCCATATTTTGGACCTTCTATAGGTAACTTACTAATCAAATTATTTGTTCTTGGACAATCATGCATACTCACATCCCACTTTTTCATCTATTTGTTATTTTGTTTCATCCATGTATTCCTTTTTCTATCTAACTCTTCTTCCACAATTAGATTAGGCCAAAAATGGTTTTCCATATTTTGGACCTTTTGTAGATAACTTAGTAGGGGAAGGTACCTGTCTCCACCAATAAAATCTCATAAGGAATTGCAGTTTTGAGTTTAAGGTTGCTTACAATTAGATGTTTTTGGATTCTTTGCACTTGTCTCCATTTTTTACCTGACATGTTGCTGCCCCAAATTTCACACCCATAGAGAACCACTGGAGTCGCAAGTAAGCCCAACAACGTTCTCTTGGTTTTCCAATCCCATAATTTTGCATTTTTATATCTATTTTATAGAGAGACCACTTTCCAACCCCCTTGTATTCTTTTTTCTCTACATGTTTCTCAACTGAGTTTGTTGTAAAAATCAAGCCCAAGATATTTATATTTGTCCACTATTTCCAGTAGTCTTCCTCCAAAGAGAAACTTAATTTGCTAATTTTTCCGTGTTGTTCACGGGCATACGTTTCTGTACCATTCCTTAAAATGATTTTACACGAGAAATGAAGGCAGATTGGCCCATAGATTTTAGATCATTATCCCCGCCTTTCGTTTGCTACACCTCTTCCACTCGGTCACTTTCTCCGTTTCTTCTTCCTTCGCTTTCAAATTATTCTGTTTCTATACATTTCTTTTCCAGTGACTTTCAAATCATTTTTCTCCTATTGATGAGAATCAAAGTTAATGGAAGACTTTTCTTTCATATACTTTAACCTAGAAAGCCAATGATAACTTTCTATATTTACAAATTTAGTGAAAGTGGGTATAGACAGAAGGGACAGAAGGGGAAATCATTATCATTACGATTCCATCTGTCTCCTATAACTATGGTTTTCACGTCATGGACAACGAGGATTCTTACGGAAAGTGAATAAACAAGGTTGTTACAACTTAATGATGCCTAACGTTTTGGGTAATATACTGAAGGGCAACAAACCAAAATTTCTATATATTTAGTCCCTTCAATTGTATTTTCATTGCTGGGTAGACATGGCATCCTCCATAGCATTTCTCCTTGTCCTGGTGATGGGAATACTATGTCTGTGTGCACCTATAGATAGTGGTGGTGAAGCCATTGATCTTCAAGCTCTCTCTTCCTTTAAGCTTTCCATAACCTCATATCCCCTCAATGCTTTGGTCAACTAGGGCAACCGTACCCATTAATGTAACTGGTCTAGTGTGGCCTGTGATTCGCACAACAATGTTGCCTCCCTCAATTTTCTAGAAAAGCAGCTTGAGGGCATCATTTCCCCTTTCATTGCTAATATTTTTTATCTGACTTACTTGGATTTATCTTCCAATTCCTTCCAAGGCACAATTCCTTTCTATTTAGGTAAGTTAGGTCGGCTCCAGTCATTGAGTCTAATACATAATTGGAAATTTTTTAGAGATGTTCAACAAATTTATGAGTTCTTGAACTGCATTGATCATTTTGAAACCAGCAAATGGATTCGAAATCTATGGTGGAGAAAGATGAAGAAGGCAAGGAGACCCTTTTAGGAATGAAATCAGCCAACAACAATATTAAATCTTTCAGATGAGACACTACATAAAATAAAATAAAAATTTCAAACACAAAACATAACGATAACCCCCCACATATTCACACAATTAAATCTTTGTATTAAAAGAATAAAACCCCACCAACACGCATAGTAAAATTTGTGATTAAATAAATTGAAAGTCCCATCAACACTTCAATTTTTTTGTTTTATTTTACCTTGATATTAACCTTCTTAAAAATGAACCAACAAAAACTTTGAAACTTACAGTACATTTATCGTATTGAATTACATCAACAGTATCTAAGTCATTTCTTCTTACGTTGTAAGAAATAATCAAACACTAAATAATTAAAAACACCAACAATATAAAGACTTTAACATCTCAATAAGCCCTTTACTATGATTATCATCAACATGCATATCAAAGAACCTACTATCTGACATATTTACCTTTGTGCAACTCAACAATGTTTGAAAGCTTGTCCATTCAATAAGACAAACTACCTATCACACAAAAACTACTGATTGAAAACTACTTATAAGCAATCAATTTTCACATAGCCTAAAAAGTTTAGATATCGTAATAAACAAAACTTGAATTAATTTTATTCATGTTAGTAATACACACATAACATTTACCTATACATTGTACACAACTCCTTAAATATTTTTTCTATCTACTCACTAAATCTTGCAAGCCCAAACATTAAATCTCTAACTACCTATATGCTATTTGATAGTAAGTAGATAAAACAATTACTAAGTTTCAAAAGCCAGAGTTAAAGTCCATTCAGTCATGTTTAACATTAACCAACCAAGACAAAAATTGGCTCATAGTTGGACGTTCCTGTGGCATTTCTTTTGTGCACAACAACAACATCTTCAACAAAATAATTATCTTTTGTTTGTGTCTACAAAACATTTTCTCGGTAAGTGTTGGATCAATGAGTACAACGACACTGTCTTTGTTGATAACAACTTCTACTCACTGGTGTAAATTTACTTTTTCACTGCCCTCATAAACCAAAGCTATAGTTGTTCTTCTGAAGGTCATTACCTCCATGAGGATTACATTGAAGTTGTAGATATTGAGAGAGTGATATAGAGGGAAGGAGGGAAGGAGGGAGGGGAAGGTGGAGAGAGGTTATGTTTGAGGGAGAGAGAGGGAAGGAGGGAGATAGCGGTGGTAGGGTAGGAGGGAGATAGGGAGACATAGGGTGGGAGGGATGGAAGGTGGGAGGGATAGATAGTGAGAGAGAGAGGGAAGGACGGAGGGAGGGAGAGAGAGAGAGGATAAAGGGAGGGGTAGGTGGAGAGAGGTTGAGTGTGTATGTGATGGAGAGAAAGAGGGAATAAGGGAGTTAGGGAGAGGTAGGGTGGGAAGGATAGATGGAGAAAGAGAGAGGGAAGGAGGGAGATAGGGAAAGGTAAGTGGAGAGAGGTAAGGTGCAAGCAATAGAGAGAGGTAGGTATAGAGAGAGATGCAGGGTGGGAGAGGTAAAGAGAGGTTGTGTGTGAGAAAGAGATAAGGAGAGGTAGGTAGAGATAGGTAAGGTGCAAGGAATAGATATAAGTATGTAGAGAGAGAAATAGGGAGGGTGAGATGGATAAAGGGAAGGGTAGGTCAAGATAGGTTGTGTGCATGTATGTGAGGGAGAGAGAGGAAATAATTGAGATAGGGAGATGTAGGGGGTGATAGAGGGAATGAGAGAGATAGAGAAGAAGAGAGATAGGGAGAGGTAGGTAGACATAGGTAAGGTGCAAGGAATAGAAAGAGGTAGGTATAGAGAGAGAGGTAGGGTGGGAGAGGTAGAAAGAGAGGTTGTGTGTGAGAGAGATAGATAGAGAGGGGAGGGAGAGGTAGCAAGATGGAGGGAAGGAGGGATGGAGGGAGGGATAAAGGGGGGTAGGTGGAGAGAGAGGTGGACGGATGGACGAAGGAATCAAAGGAGAGGCAGGTGAGTGACAGAGATCCCGGGCTGAGAGACACATGAGGAGAGAGAGAGAGGAATGAGACAGGCCCATGGAACAGAGAGCAAGGACCAGCGGAAGGAGGAGAGAAATAGGAAGGAGTGGAGAGACGAAGGAACAGGAAACCAGCACGGAAAAGACAGGTGAGGCAGGAGACAGCGGAAGGACAGCAGCGGCAGCAATGAGACACGAAAACGGACCCGGAGGAAATGCGGAAACGACCGCAGGAAGGCGGAGACACAGCGGACAGCGAAGGAGGAAAACGGAGATAAAATGCGTGAGTGGAGGATAAAATATGGACAGAGACGGACCAGGAACACGGACTGGAACACAACCCGACCACCGACCACGGAATCGATCCGGACACCGACCATCCGACCTTCGCTGCCTCCGTTTTCCTCCATCTCTTCTTCTCACCCCTCTCTCCTCCATACATCTCCTCCTCCCTTCCTCCTCTCTCCTTCATGCCTTATCCTCCACCGCACCTTCTCTCCTTCTCTACTTCACGCCTCCTTCTCACCACTCCATACTTCATTCTTCCCTTCACTTTTCCTCTCGTACTCCCCTTCCACCTCCACCACTACTTCTTTTGCATTCTGCCTTCTACCCCATATGCCAAATTCCACAGTCCTCTGTCCTCCATCCTCTGTCATTTCTCCAGTGCTGCCTCCGTGGACTGTTAACTATGCCACGTCTTTCCTCCAGTACGCCAATCCTACCTCACCTCTGCAGTCGAATGGAACACTCCAATGTCAACGGTCTCCATGCATCTGATCCTTTGGCCTACCTTATCTCCTGCAGCCTTCCTTCACCTCAAATGCCTGGTCATGAGACTCGAACACCTAACCACCGTATCAACATGGTGTTGCAACTGTCGTTGCATTGCGGGGTGAACCCCAATAGAGATGTATATATTGCTCTCAACTCCTTGTAGTTTTATTATAATAAATATGATCTATTTAAAACTCTCTTGCAACAATCCATCAAATATATATTTTTTTATAATGGAGTCACTAAATAAGTAACCCTTCTACTTTTCTTGACTTGTTCAGGCCCTTCTTGTGATTTTATCTTAATGTGGCCTTGATTTAATGTTGTAATGTGAATAACACATTCACCTTAGGTCTTCGGCCCTTGTGAACTAAAAGGATTCAAATGATAACTTACTTAAGTGTTGTAAAGTGTTGTAAAGTGTTGTAACATACTTTCACACTTTTCTAAGGTCTTGTTAATGTATTTCACCTAAAATAACCTTTTTTCATCATTTACCAAGCCTTATTTCAAAGTGTTGTAAAGTGTTGTAACACACTTTCACACTTTCCTAGGTTTTTCATTAATAATTGGGCTTTCATATGCTTTAATTGAGCCCATTTTGCATCCACAGGCCTTATTTATGTATATTTTGAAGAATAATCCCAACAAATATCATTTAAAACATCAAAATTCTGAAACCCACCTCAAATTACTAAGGTGGGACTCATTCACCCAAGGTGGCGAATGAGTCCCCTTTAACTCAAAATTCAAATTTAATTTAAACTTCTGGTGGGATTTTATTCTCCTAGATCTAATGTCAGCCTATAGTGTTTTAGTTTAAGAAATTATTGCATAATTGAGTATAAGTACAAGGTTCTTTCTCTCATTTTCATCTCGAGCATTCAAGTATTCATGCATATAGTTCACAAGAGTATTTGAGCATTCACAAGAGAATTCAAGGAATTTCAAGGGCACGTTATCAAGCATTCAAGAGCATTCTTCAAGTGTCAATCATCATGTCAAAGATTGTTTGCATCATGTTATTTTAGAGCTAACAATTGTGGTGTAGGATTGTGTGATTCAAGCAAGCATTGCATTCAAGATCTATCAACATCAAGCTAGATTCCAAGTCCACATCCATTGGAGCCATTACCTACATGTTTACATCAACTTATTGCAAGGGTTTGGTCTAAGTTGTAGATTTATCAAGGAGCAAGATTGGAAAAGTTGTCATGAAGTTGTTAAAGAAATTCAAAGTTTTCAAAGTTATAAACAAGCCTTGGAGAAGCTTAGAGAAGGTTTGTAGACTGAATTTTGCAGTTTTGGACCCGAATCTAAATCAGGAACAAAAAAGAAGACTGAGAGCTATAGAATCTAGTTTTGAATTTCCAAAAATCTACAAGTGGAATGATTCACCACTATTGTAAAATGAGTCACACTATACTTATCTTTTAGAATTTTTTGCAAATCTAAGTACCCATTTGTCTTAAACCTATTTTGACACAGTTTACCCAAAACTAGACTAATTCGCCCAGCTTGGTGTATGAGTCCTATTTAGCATTAACAATAGATTTTTCAAGATTCTAGACCTCCATTCTTCCTTCTTTAGTTTCCCAGGTGCACATTCCCAATTTTGTAGTTTTCTATTACATTTTACTTGCATTTCTAGGTCATTTTGCATATCACACTGTGTTTTCCAAGTTTACACTTGGTGGTGAACAACTTTTGTTAAATTTAGCCCCTAGGTCAACCCTATTGTTAGATTTCAAACTCATTTGCATTGAAATCTTGAGGGTTATCCTTGGGTGGAACCTTCTCCCTACATTAGAGAACATTTTTGGAGGATCCATCTTCGTGAACCCGCATTTAGGACATCATAATTTTGATTTGGAGTGCATTAATTACATCCTCAAATTAGCTTGCATTGAGATTTCATTGCACTTTGCATTGGTTAATTTGAATTCTAGGGTTTCAAAATTTGCATTAGTGAAAATCTCATTTAGATTGCATTATTGCATTCAATTCCATTAAGAATTTCTAAAATTCTTCATTTGCATCGCATACTTGCATCAGAAAACATAAAAAGCATAAAGTGCAATTTAAAATTTTGAAAATTATCAAAAGAATTAGTACTTGGACTCATTCGCCACTTTGGGAAAATCTATCCCTTTAAATATTTTTCATTTCATTTTCTGGAGTTTAATCTTCATTTTCTGATTTTTTGTCTACTGTTTCTGCATCTCTTTTTTAAATTCAAGAATTTTAGTTATAAGCACTTCATTGTTCTTAGTTTACATTACATTTGTTCTCACCTTGCATTTAGTAACCTTTGCATGAGTGTTTGGTGTCCTATTGCTATCACCATAGTGAGAGGAAGTTTGAGACTTGTGGCAACCTCTGATAGCACAATCGTTGTGGATCTTGGGTTATCTAGAGCTTCCACTCCTACTATTGACACTAGTACACTAGGCATGGATAACACCCTTAACAACTCTTTGCCTTCCAGTAGCATGCAAGTTGAACCAAGGAATTATAATATACCACAAGAGAAAATAATTCAAATTCATGAGGACTTAGTAAACCTGAAACATCAAATTAAGCCTTGAAAACATTTCAACATCTGCAATTCCTACCATAGAAAACATTCACTGTGTGCTTGAAAGGGAATACGACCTTGACCTTGTGAAAAACATAGTTGAGATCTTTAGAAAACATCTTCCTTCAACCCCTAGTGTTCCTTTACCAACAAACAATGTCACAAGCCAAGTAGAAACCGAAATTCCTCCTCCTTCAACAATAGCCTCAATACCTACCTATACCACTCCTCAAGTTACAACAACAATGCAACAAGTTAGTAATGTGATTCTTTCCTTGGGTATTCCTACTAGTATCCCTAGTTCCTATGTGGCATCGCATGTCATATCTTCTACCACATCACCACCTATAATAATTCCATTCACTTGTCCCACTAGTACATAAAATCCATCACCACTTTCACTTCCATCTCATACCATAGGTAATGATCCTCTCATAACATAAATTTTCCAAACTGTTTCATCCATGCAAAAACAAATTTCTACTATAAACCAAAATCAGAATGGCCCACCCACATATTATGTCAAAATTAGTCCATTTTGTTTGGAGATATTGCAAACAACGATGCCACAAGGTGTAGAGGTGCCTAGATTTGAGAAGTATGGAAAGAAGGGAGATCCTTAACTCCATGTTAATGCTTACATTACCTTATGTAGTGACTTTTTCCTTGATGATAAAATCTTGGCAAAACTTTTTCCTAGATCTCTAAAAGATATTGCCTTGGAATGGTTTTCTTCTTTATCAAACAATTCAATTCGTTCATTTAATGAACTTGTTGATGCATTTGTAAACCATTTCCAAGTGCATATGACTCCAAAGATGACCTTCACCGATTTGATGAGATGCAAGCAAAAAAAGGAAGAAATGATAACTAATTTTATCTCACACTATCAATCATTTTATTCCCAAATTGATGTCAAGGTCGCTAACCCACACCTTCAAAAGATGTTCATAGAAAAATTGCAAACTAAGATCCAAGACAGGCTCACTATGATGAAATTCCCATCATTTGTGCACCTATGTATCACCCTTCGTGATTACCAAATTTCGGTTAGTAGTCAAGATACATGATTGACTTCTAGCAGAATTGAGAGATCTGAGCCCACAAATCAAAACAATTCCCAACCTTTTAGAAAGTAAAAAAAGGGTTCCTTCAATTTAATCCTCCTCAACAACCAACTCAAAACATCAACAACCAAATAGTTATTGTCAAAGACATGGTTCCATTTAGTTATGGAGATCCAAAAAGAAAATTCACTCTATTTCCTTACACCCTTCATAAAAAAATATCACAACTTTTACAACAACAAATGATTATCTTGCCTCCCATGAAAACACCTAACCCTAATAAGCCTTTACCCCAAACTTTAAATACAATGCTTATTGCCACTACCATTGACAAAATGGACATGCCATGAAACATTGCAAATGTCTTAAACAACTTGTGAAAGACCTCATTGATTCCAACCGTCTATCCATTGGAGGTGTTAGCAATCAAGGCAATAAGTCTATTGCCCCTCCAAACCAAAACTTGCAAATTTTAACCAATCCAATGTTGAAGTTACATAATATTTCATTTGTCAAATCTAGTGAAACTAAAAAGAATGATGTGATGAATGTTGATACATATGATGAAAACAATGATCCTGTACTAAATAGTATCAATGTTAATCCTATGGATGAAATGGTCAGGGTGATAGATGTCATCCCTCATAAGGGTTGAACTAAGAGTCCTCTTGACATTTCTTTCTCCTCTAAGGACATACTTAAGCATTTTCATGATGGTCCTCTCTACATAGCTGGTCATATCTATGACAAGCCCACTAATGGGATACTAATAGATCCCACCTATGGAGAGAAGTGATCACCAAGGAATTTATACTTTTGAATAAACTCTACCAAGATTAAATTTATAGACCAAAAGCATGGATCAAGACACACAATGGTTTTTCTTGCCATACGATGGTCCTCTCTACATAGCTGATGGTCCTCTAAGGATATACTTAAGCATTTGCTCGATGGTCCTCTCTACATAGCCAACTGTATCTATGTCAAGCACACTAATGGGATACTAATAGATCTCGCCTGTGGAGAGAATGTGATACGATGAATTTTGACTTTGTGGATGACATTGGGTGTGTTGGCCTTCATGAGCATGATATATCTTAGCATATTACATTCCTCTTAGTGGCCTGATGCGATCCATTGCATCCCCTAAGTTGAGAATATTTTATTCTTTGATTGTTCCTCTCTTGGAGACATCAAGCACAATTTTCCCAATGTTAAAGACCTCACATCCATGACTAAGCAAGACTCCTTTGAACATTTCCTATTTATGCATTTTCCATTTGTAGTTATATGGACACCTTGCATAACACAGCTTGCATGTCTGTGGAGCCATCTTATTTGTTCATGACCTCCAAGTATATGAAGTTTTTCTTGTCTCATGAAGCTCAAAAATCATCTTGGTGTGGCACCTTATTATCAGGAGGTATAAATTTTGTATGCTTTGAGCTAGAAGCCGAATTTGAGGAATGACTTTACCCATAGCCACTTGTGTGTGTGTGAGTGCATACTGATCATGAGTGTATGTTTCTCACCCATTGGGACTTCTCACCTGGTGGACAGCCATGAGTTTCGTTGCCTTAGAGTGAGTATTTTTTTTTCAAACAAACACCCTAGATCTAATCCATATACGGATGGACAAATGATCGAAGCTTGATCCACTTCTTTTATTTCCCCATTTTTCTGATTTTTTCATCTTTGGCAATGCATTCTTGTGCTTTGTTGTTTCTTTTTATATCATTCTCATGTGTGTTCTTTTGTACCTATGTTGGTTTGCCATGGGATCTTGATCATGGGTGCTTGATCACCCCTCTTGATTGGTATCTCATATTTTTGACATTGGTACATTTGAACCCCTCTTGGTGTGTGTTTGTCTACTTTAGTGTGAGTTTGAAGCAAGTTCATCCTCTCACTAAAGTGGAGGCTAGATGGAATCATTGAAAAAATAACCCTTCTACTTTTTCTGACTTATTTGGCCCCTCCTTATGGTTTTGGCTTAATGTTTCCTTTATTTAATGTTGTAATGTGGATAAAAAATTCACATTAGGTCTTGGGCCCTTATGAACTAATGAAATTTTAATGGTGCCTGGAAAACGTGTTGTGAAGTTTTGTAACACATTTTCACACTTTTCTAGGATTTTATCAAATAACTAAGCATAATAAACATAATCAACCCTAATCTTTCCTTATTTGGAGTGTTGTAAAGTGTTGTAACACACTTTCACATTCCACTAGGCTTTTCATTGATAATTGGGATTTCTAATGCTTTAATTGGCCCTATTTTGTATCCACAAGCCTCATTTATTGCATCTTTTTGAGGATAATCCTGACACCAATTAGTATCTAATTATAATTCAGCTATTGTTGGCTTATGTGACCTAAATTTAGTGTTTGGAACTCATTCACCACCTTGGGTGAATGGGTCCCACCTAGATCTTTTGGCTCTGAATCAAGTTTTACACCTTTCTAAGCACTTTTTACAATATTCCCAAAAAATAGGCATGGGTGGACTCATTCGCCACCTTAGTTGAATGAGTCTTGTGTGATTCAAATTCAAATTTCTTGTGAGATTTTATTCTCCTAGATCTAATGTCAAATTGTAGTTTTGTAATTTTGGGAATTCTTGCATAATTGAGTATAAATACAAGGTTAATTCTTTCACTCATATTCAACACCTAGCATTCAAGAGAATTCAAGGGCAGATTATCAAGCATTTTAGAGCATTCTTCAAGTCCCAATCATCATGTCAAAGATTTCATTCATCATGTTTGTTATTGTGCTAACAATTGTGATGTAGATTTTATGATTCAAGCAAGTGCTTCAAACAAGATCAACATCATTCAAGCAAGAGTCAATAACCACATCCATTGTAGCCATTTCAAGCATATTTGCAACACTTTATTGCTAGGATGTGGTGAGTTGCAACATTTGTATTTTTTCATTCATCATTCTCCATTCATCTTTGATTTTATTTCAATGTTTAATTACGCACAAGGGGTTTGACCAAAGAAAACCCCTATTCCCTAACCCCGCAACATTTTTCCCTGTTCTTATGTGTGATTTGTAGAGCTAGGTTGTAGATTTTCCAAGGAGAAAAGTTGGAGAAAATTTGTCAAATTCCTAAAGTTTTCAAAGTTGTCATCAAACCTTGGAGAAGCTTGGAGAAGGTCTACATGTGGCAATTTACAGTTATCTAGATCCAAAAACCAGTCAAAAAGAGTAAAGAAAAATGAGAGGCATAGAATTATATTTAGAACTTTTGAAAAAGAAGTGGACCGATTCACCACTATTGGCAACTGAGTCCCGCTATATAGGTCTGACAAAGATTTTTATAGATTTAGATACCCTTTTGGCTGAACCTTGCTCCAGTGCATTTTCTGAGAAATTTTACTAATTCATCCAGCTTGGCGAATGAGTCTTGGTCAACTATGACACTAAATTTTCTAGAATTCTAGACCTCCATTCTTCCTTCTTTAGTATCCTAGGTGCACACTTTCTATTTCATCTTTTTTTGAATTTTTCTCACTTTTCTAGATCATTTAAGTTAGTTTGCATTCAATTAGGGTTTTGCATTTCATATTTCATTACACTATCTTTTCCAAGTCTAAATTTGGTGGTGATCCCCTCATTAGATCATCTTCATCCCCTAGGATAGACCTATTGCAATATTTCAATCTCCTTTGCATTGAGATCTCTAGGGTTATCCTTGAGTGGAATCTATTTGAAAGTGGGTGAGAATAAATCAATCAATCATTTCCACCATTTTCATAGGTTCCAATATATACAAAGAGAGGAGGGAGGGAGATATGGAGAGAGAGTGAGGTGGCGAGGGATATGTTAGATAGAGAGAAGTAGCTCATGAGAGAGCGAGAGGTAGGGAGGGAGAGAGAGGGAGAGCTAATGAGGGAGAGAGAGTTGAGATAGAGAGTAGAGAGGGAAGGGGAGAGAGAGGAATAAATTTCAAATTTGATGTTGCCGCTACAACTAAAGGAAATAAGAAGGGAAAGGAGAGGAAAGCAACTACTGCGAAGAAAGAGAAAGGTGAAAGGCCTACTTGTTTACATTGTCAGAAGAATGGACACATAGATGCGAAGTGTTGGAAATTGCATCCGGAATTAAAGCCAAAGTGGTTTAAGGATCATAAAGGAAAGAAAAAGGCCGCAACTATCATTCAGGAACTTGGATCGGATTTTGATGATGAAACAAAGATAATAGTTGTTGGTTTGAAAGGTAAAGATTTTGTTGGTAATCATTTTGCCACTGATGTTTAATGTGATTCTACTTCTAAAAGTCATGTTGTTCCTAAAGATAGAAAAAGATGTGAATTATTTCATATAAGGGTGATTTCTAAGAACACTAAGATTGATCCACTGATAGATAGTGGGTGCCAAGTTAATCTAATTTCAGAAGAAGTTGTTAAATAGCTGGGATTGAGAACAAAGCCACATAAGAAACCTTATCCATTAGGTTGGGTGTGCAATGATAACAGATTGTGAGTAACTAAGCAATGAAATTTAAGATTTGCAATAACATCTATGTTTATAGATGAGGTTGAATTTGATGTCGTTCCACTGGATATCTGTGGGGTTGTGTTGGGTAGCCTGTACTTATATGATAGAAAATCAATCTTCTACAGGGAATATAATCAATATCATTTATTTAAGGAAGGAATTGAATACATTATGCATTCTCATCCAATTAAGACTAATAAATCGTTTGTGACAATGGGACAATTGAAAAGGGTAGTTAATGCAAGAAATAATTTGGCACTTATCTCTATACCACAAGAAGTGTCATTGCATAAAAGCATATCTAATTCTAAGGTTGTTCCAATTATGAAAGACAAGCATGATGCTGGTACATTATTTTTCTCATTTGCAAATTTAGTTTTATTATTCAACCTTCTAATTTTTAGCAGTGTATGGTTGGTAGCAGCAACACTAAATGTGGATGTGTATATGGCTAATGTACTTAACAATATTAGTACAGTTTTGATTGTTGTTGTGATGATTCAGATGCATAGGTTCCAAGGAGGAAGGACAGATGATACCGAGAAAGTGAGGAAAAAATGCCCTCACTTAAATTTTAAATAAAAATAGACCTTTTGGAGGTCCAAAATCTTCTCAATGGGGAGGAATGATCCAAGAGGATCCAAAAGCCTCAAAAAATATCACAATCTCATAATCTCTCATAACCAACATCATTGGATAGAGCTCACTGACATGATCCTAACGCAACTTGAATAGGCCCAAAAGGAGTTTGTATGCAAAAGTTATGTTCAGTCAAAGGTTTAGTCAAACAAGTGAATTAGGCATTCAAAAAGGTGAAAATTTGATTTTCTCAAATCCAAGCAAAAATGACACCAAGTCGTAGTGCTTGTCATGTTGATTTTAGAACTATCTTCGGTTACAAAAATGGATTATGTATGGGCAAATTAGATCCAATCAAAGTTTTAGTCAAAATGATGATGTCAGCATGTGACATGACAATTGACTAGATGGTGACATGGAATTGCAGGTGATGTGGCAAAAATCTCACAAAAATTCACGTACCATGCTTTATTTTTGAAAATAAAGTGTGGAGGCTTATTTTATCTCACAAAAATCTATCAGATTTTGTGGGATCCCTACCAGATTTGGTGGGATCCAAGTCTCCTAAAAATCAAAGAAATTAACTCATAAAAAAAAAAACCTCCTAAAAGAACATTAAATTGTTATTTTAATTTTAAACTAAACCCCCTAAACTAAAATAGCATGTGAATATAATAAGACAAGGGCTTAAAAAACAAATTTCAAATGTTTTATTAAGGGGTTGTTTATTGTTTTATTTTTAAAATGGGAAAGTTATTGTTTTTTTATAAATGGGTTAGTGTGTTTTTTGTAAGGCTTATAATTATAAAAGCCAAAGGAGGGGGTTAATTCGTTATTTTATTTATTATGGTGGTTTTTAACCCCATATGCAAAATTTATGTATAAAAGGAGGTGATGTGATAGAGTCTTTATGCATTTTGTGGAGAGATAATTTAGATGTTTTGAGAGAAAATTTTATGCTCTTTTGAGGAATTTTGGAGAACTTTACAAGGTGATATTACACCAAGAATTGTAAAGATTTGTGAGTGAGATTGTGAGGAGACTATTGTAATCTTGTAGAATTGTAAGAAGAAATTTTCAAGTGCTTGAAAAGAAAAGAAGTGCAAACGACATTAAAAATTAAGTAAATGACCTAGAAAATGAACCGAAATAAGAACAACAAACTAGAGATAAAATAGAGGTGCACCTGTAAACTAAAGAGGCTTGGAGCAAGATCTAAAATCCTAAAAAATCTAACTTTGAAAGCATACTGGTACTCATACACCAGGCTGGGTGATTTAGTCCCAATTTAGGGTTTCTAGGTAGAAACTAGAATTTCGCAGTGGTAAGTTTGAATCCTCCAAAATCTAAAAAAAGTGTTGTACTAGGACTCATACACCACAAGTGGTGTATCAATCTCATTCTGCATTTTTAGAAAATTAAGAAATGAGTCTCTTCTCTTTTCTCTACTCTTCCTTTCAAACTTGATTCCTGGATCTGAACTTGTTGAAAACCTTAAAAAAACATATATTATATTGATTTATTTATGGGGAGTTTGCCTCAGTCAATGAATCTCCTAATCTTAAGTGTATCTAACATTAGGATATCTAAAATGCAATCAAACCTTATCCTAAGCTGCTAGAATAAGATGTAAGAATGAAACATAGAGATGATGACTCACTTTGGGAGATATCTAATCACCATAATAAGCCATAATAATGCATGTACCTTTCTTTACGTAGAAAGTAGAATGATAATGGAGGATGGAATCACTTAGGAAACAAGTCATTAGGCTTGGTTTGATGGCTAGTTGCATCTATCCAACGTTGAATCCTTCATCAATCCTTAACAATGCTAGATATTGAATGAAAGTGAGCTTGAAGACCTACAAAAACACTATAATACTACTCCAAGACTTTAACTTTACTTGCTCCTTGAATTACTTGAGTGCTCAAGTTGATATTGTGAATGCTTAGATCTTGAATTACTTTTCTAGATGAAAATGATGATTTGAAACCTTGTTTATATAGGCACTTCATCAAATTTATTTTTTATTAGATCCCAAATACTAACATTAATGAAAATTTTGACTTAAAAACCTTGATTTCCCACTCAAACCCTACAAAGGGGTCATTTATGACTCATACGCCACTTGTGGCGTATGGGTCCTGTAAAAAGGCGTAGGAAAACTAAGAGGGGGGTGAATTAGTTGTCAACAAATTCAAAAAAAAAACTTAAAACACTTATCAACTTTACAACCACATTAATATGTTATTAAAAGTGTAAACAAAGATTTTGGCACCCGAAATCTTTGTTGTCCTTCTAGTGTTTTTCACCTAAAAGGGGAAAGATTGGGCCAAAATGCAATGTAAACATTCAAAGATTAATGTAATATGGGTGCAATTTTCCTAGATGAGATGATATAAATGCGAAGAAATAATAAAATAGATCACTAATTGAATGAAAACTAAGAAATGCAAAGTGATTGAAAACATAATGTTGTATGCAAACAAAAACAAATAAGAACACAATTTAATGAAACTGAATGAGGAGCACCTAGAGGCTAAAAAAAGTTGTTGAAAGGTTTTGGAATGCTATAGAGATCAATGTTGAAGACCAATAGGACGCATTCACCACAGATGGTGAATTAGTCCTAGTTTTGGTGAAATCTCCCAGAATAGGTTTCGAGATGTTAGGAACATAGAACTTTAGAAAACTCTTTTTCAGGCCTGATAGTGGGACTTATTTGCCACAGATGGTGAATCAGTCCACCTAAAAATTTCTAAAAAGTCAAAGGTCAACTCTGTGGTTCCTGGTCTGCACTCTTCTACCTGACAGTTTGCTAGATCTGAATTTGGAAAATCTGACAGGAAAGTGATCTCCAAGATTCAAATAGGGTTATGTTGACTTTAATGACTTTTCAACACCTTTTTGACACCTTTCTCCTTGAAAAATCTGCCTACAAGACTTGCAAACACACATACAAAGAGGGGAAAAAAGGTTAAGGGTTAGAGTATAGGGGTTTTCCTTGGTCAAACCCCAATTTGGTAATCAAACGTTATGAAATGAAATGAAATAAGAGAATGATAAATAAACAACATGCAATGTCATAAACTTACCAAACCCTTGATGTTGAAGTATGAAGATATGCTACTCCAAGATGCTTGAATGCTTGATTGAGTGATGAGGATGCTAAAATACTTGAATTTTATGATGCATGAATGAACTATGTTGATTGTGATGAAAGAATGAAATGGGATAGGATGGGGGTTCAAATGAATAGAAAATTATATATTTATACACAATTATGCCCTAATTTCCTAAGAATACAACATCATAGGCTAACCCTAGGTCTTAAGAAATAAAAACCTACTAGTAATTTAAATTTATTTTGATTTTTGTGCCAAGAGGTACTCATTCACCCCTAGTGGCAAATGGGTCCCACTCAAGGCATGTGAATGGGTGGGTATGTGCAGGATCATCATGGAAAAAACATGCCCTTAAGTGGCAATGAAAATTCAAAAAAATCAGAGTTAGGCAACTTGACATAAAAATTTGAATAAGTTATCTATATTATTTCAAAAATATGTAAGAATAGAATCTGTGGAAAATTGAATGTAGTTTCTAAACTACTAAGTTTATTTTAGTTTTTTAAGAGTCTATTTGGTGAAAATTTGAAATTTCAATGCAGTAGTACTTAAGCTTCAGGGAAAAAATAAGTAGGTGTCTATCTAACCACCCTAACCACAATAAAATGATAATATTTTTTTATAATATTTTAGATATAAGTAGAGGACTCATGTCTGGATGTGACGCATATTTTTTTGTAATTTTTTTCCAAGTAAATAATTAATTATGAATTTTTTATTACAACTTTTAAAAAATATAAAAACTCGTATGTCTGACCACCTTAACTTGCTCAAAACTTCATGAAATTCATTTTTTTTTTAATCCTATAGTATGTGAAGCATAGAATGTGATGCATATTTTGGATTCAAATAATATGATATCATTTGAAAGTTATAGATATTTTTCAATCGTCCTATCAATCAGGACTTTAGTCTTAATTCTAATAGAAAATGAATAATAATTATTTATTAAATTCAAAGTAAAGAATAATTTATATTGGTGGAAAGCTGAGAGTCTCCTCTACAAACTCTTTTCGTTTCATAAATTTTGGCTAAAAATAAAGTCGTTAGCAACAGACAAATTCTAGAAAAACAAGGTGAGTTGTCAAACATGATTTTTGTGTTGAATTCTTAGGATTGGCATCTCCAAGAAAAATACCAAAGCAAGCCCGAGGCTAATCCCTAGGCAATAAATTCTTTGTCTGAAATATCAGATATCTATTTCAAATTGGACATCCATTTCAAATCGGATATCCGTTTCAAATTGGATATCCTTTTTAAATCGAATATCCGATTTGGTTTATATATGATTTTAAAAAATGTTTTATACATTATAATATATGATTTAGAAAATGCAATAAATATTTTATAGTTTATTTTAATACATCTAGTTTAGAATATATAATATAGTTTATAATTTAATATATAATATATTATATTATTATGTATAATATTTAAATATTATTTCTATATTTTGGTTAATGTATATATATTACTAATATATAAAATATTAGATAACTAATTAATATTACTAGCATATAAAATATTTAAATATTATCTCTTTCCCTTTGTCTCTCTCTATCTCTCGAATTATTCCCCTCCTAATTCTCTCTCCCTCTCTCTACCCTTCTTCCCCTCTTCCCCTCCCTTCCCCCTCCTAATTCTCTCTCTCTCTCCCTC
>VDFB02193867.1:475837399-475951935 GCA_007258455.2 Sequoia sempervirens | reverse complement strand
TATCCGATTTGTAGAACTAAAATTATACCGTTACAAGTATCGCAATTTTTTTTCAAATGAATCGAATATTAGATCATAATGGATATCAGATTTTTGGGCCATAGAAAATCCTCATGTGGGTCATTTTGTGCATTCCAACGGACCCTACATTCTGTTTGCAGGTGACACACATTTCATCAACTTTTTGGAGCATCTTCTATTGAAATTTGTCATAAGCAATTATTTTTAGCATCTTTTATGAGGTATAATGGGGAGCAGCAGTTGTCGGAAAGCAAAAACGTAAGAGAAAGCTTACAAAAGAAGAAATTGAAGCATATAGACAAAGAGATAGAGAAAGTCATAGGAAGAGAAGACAAGGTATGTTAAATATTGGTGAACCTAACCCCTATGGTCTTTCAAGTGAAGAGGAAATTGAAGATGTTCAAGGTGAAAATGTTGGAATTGAATATGTTGAACATGATACTCAAATTAGGAATGAAATTATTGAAATTGATAATGAAAATGTTCAAGGTGAAAATGTTGGATTTGAAGATGTTGAACATGATATTGAAATTGGGAATGAAAATATTGAAATTGATAATGAAAATGTTCAAGGTGAAAATGTTGGATTTGAAGATGTTGAACATGATATTGAAATTGGGAATGAAATTATTCAAATTGGTATTGAAAATGTTCAAGGTGAAAATGTTGGAAATGAAGATTTTGAACATAATATTGAAGCAAGTGTAAATTATGTTTCACCAAATTACATGAGAAATAAAAAACCTTGTATGGAAGAAATACATTCCAATTTATAGACCTTCAAGAACCCCTAAATGGTTACTTGAATTTGATGAGAACATTATAAACAATTTTGAAGGCAAGAGGTCAACATGAACTATTTGGTTGTAGGCTAGAAGACTTTTCAACAAATATTTTAGTGATAAGACATTGACTGAGCAATGCCAACTTTTTGTACAATTGCTAAAGATGCAAAATATGAGACCTTTGCTAGCCAAATTCAAGATTTGTGTGAACAAGAAGACTGAAAAAAATTCTATTATTGTCAAAAAAAAATTTAATGCTCTCAAGTCTATTGGAAAAAGTAACAAAGAAAAGGATAAGAGAGCTGCTCGGAGAGTCATTACAACCGCCCTAGTAAGCCATAAATTGAAAAAGGCTCGCTTTATGAGACAAACTTGTATTGATTTTGACATAAATCATAAAACTTTGGATAGAGCACTTGCAAGAAAAGAAAGAATAGATGATCCTCTTCAAAATGATACATGGGCTTTTGCTGGGAGGCTTCCATGTATTGATAAGAAGCTAACCGATAATGTAAAGCAAGTAATTCAACAATTTTGGCATGATAACTCTAGAGTATCACCCAATGCAAAGGATGTTTTAAAGTTAAGAATTGGAAATCAAGACCATACACCACATCCTAAACATTTCTTGGAATCAAGCCAAACAATGTTGTTCAAAAAAATTATTGAAACACATAAAAATATGGAAATCTTGCAAAGGAATTTTGAGGGTTTGAAGCAATTTTATTGTGTGCCTCTTAAGATTTGTAATACTTGTTGAGAATACCATGTGGAGTTTTCAATGTACCATGAGCTATTATGCTATATCCGTTCTAATTTGCATACTAATGAAATGTGGCAAGAGTGTGGTGCAATGCATCTTCTGAAATCATCAAGGGACTTGCTAGATCTTGTGTGTGGGAAATATTAGTGTCAAAACGATATGACAAAAACACACCAATGCAACATTAAACTAAAGAAAGCTAAATAGAATGAAATCAAAGAAATCAAACGGAGCTTCTTCAAAATCGTTCCATTGTCCTCTATCTCTAGTGATTCGCTTGAAGTTGCTACTCTCAAATTGTATAAGCAAAGCTTCTCAGAATGGCAACCTGCAGAATGAGTATGCAAAGGGAGAGTAATTCTCTATTGTATATGCTGGTGGAGTGAAGTGTTGGTATACAGATATGCACAGGGTTTGTAGATTATGCACAGGGGCTATGGATTATGAATGCTATTGAAACTATGATATGAGGTTGATTTTAGAGTAAAGAATTAACTTTACTACCTCTTAAGATTTCCCTTTATCCACTTGCAATAGTCATTTAATAATTAAATCTAATTATTAAATGCCTATTTACCTATTAGGGTTTCCTATTAGGTTTTATGATCTCCTTCTATAAGGACTGATCCTTTGTATATTTTTTGACTTAATTCTTTTGCTGATAATAAACTTTCACATTGTAAGAGAAAAACCCTTGTTTTGTTTCCTACAGATTTCTTCCTTGTGACAGGTTTGTGCATGCAGGTTTCTTGAGCTTAATAGATTTGTTTTTCATCAAATATTACATGGTATCAGAGCTGTATCTGTTGTAGCTTGTTCATGTTTGAAGAAAATAGGGAGCAAGGGTTTGACAGAAGAAATTTGGGATTCTTCAGCTAACTTGAGAGGTACTTGTTGTAGTTTTCAGATCTAGTATTCCTTGCCCTTCTCTGTGCTGTTCATAGTGGTGTCCTTCCTGGTATTGTTTACCAGACTTGCACCTTATTCCTTTGAACACTGTGCATGAGCTGATGTCTGTGTTGGCCAATTTGAAAGGGCAGAACTTCAAACCCCCACGGGCACTGTACTTTGACTTGAAATTTTTTTCTACTTGCGATCGCTATCTAGATCTATCGTTTACTAGACTTGCACCTTATTCCTCTAAACGCCATGCATGAGCCGACGTCTGTGTTGGAAAATATGAAAAGGAAAAACTTCAAACCCCCGTAGGCATCGTACTTTGACTTGAAAGTTCTTTTACATGTGATTGCTATCCAGATCTGCAATCTATTTCATCAGTAAATTCTTCAGGTACACAGAGATTTGTCTCAATCATCTACTACTTTCTATTATTTTATGGCTTTTAGTTTGTACTAGGGATTGGATTTTTGCATTGTGGGGTGTGTTTTTTCTTGCTTTCTATTATTTACATCAAAAAACTAGAATCTATAAACACCAAAACAAAACAAACAAACCCCTTCTGCATCTTCTGTCTTGTTCTGAAAGACCACTAAATAATAATAAAAAATTTAGAGCAGTTGAGGCACAGTTCACAGGATGGCCGATAGATCTATTGAATCTCTCACACCGCATAATTATCACACTTGGAAGGGTCGCATGATGACTCTTCTCGAGTCTCGAGGGTTATGGTCCTGTTTGGATGAGGTTCAGCCTCAGTTGACTCACGCCTTTGAGGTTATCCAACATAGGAACAATATGGATCAGGCTATGGGATTGATGGCTTTGCACATTTCGAATAGTCTCCTATTTTATCTTGATGGTTGTCTCACTCCTCGAGCCATTTGGACCAGGTTTGATGGAATTTTTAGTACTGTCAATGAGTTTAGAGCTTTGTATCTTGAGGCCGAGTTAACTTCCTTGGTACTTGATTCATTTCCCTACATTGAGGACTTCTTGATGAAATTCAAACAACACAGATCTATCTTGCAGGGTTGTGGAAAGGTTAAGACTGATATAAAGTGCATCTTCCTAATCCTCTCCAAGCTTCGGGGTCCATTTCAGATCTTCTCTTTGACCTTCTATTCCACCATGGATGCCTTGGGTGCTCGATATGTCATGCCTACTTTTGAGGTCTTTTGTGATCGTCTGACTCGTGAGCAAGCTAAGCTCAAGCAAATGGATTCACTTTTAGGTTCACAAAACCAAGCATTGGTAGCCCAGTCCTCCAAGGTAAAATATTAGTAGAAACCAAAGCCTAAGAAAGATTTAGGGGCTAGTGAGAATCCCTCCAAGCCACCACCTAAGTTTGATTCAAAACCATAGCCCAAACAAAAATCTTCATAGTCTAGTGAGTCTTCCTCCAAGACTAAGAAGAAATCTGGTGATCCTTGTAGTTTTTGTGGCAAGGAAGGACATCCAATTTCCAGGTGTTAGAAATGTTTAGAGGCTTTAGAGGAAGCCATGCAGCAACATAATATCAGTGCACCTCAGCCTCCTTCACAGCCCATAGGGAAAGGTCATGCTCTTTCTGCATGAGCATTGTCCTCAGAATCCACTTGGATTCTAGATTTTGATGGCTCTCACCATATGACACACACAGAGGATTTAGTCACCGCTCTTGCCCCTACAGGCACTAGACATATTGTAGTTGGTGACTCGACATAGCTTTCAATTTAGGGTTTAGGTACTATTTCATTGGATGGTGGTTGTCTTCAGGATGTGCTTCTGGTTCTTGACATTTTGACAAACCTTCTATCTGTTTCAGATTTGCCACTCTGGCTCTGGTAAGATAGTTGAGTTCTCACCACATGATGTCATTATTCGAGACCTTCATGATCCTCACTTGGTTGTGGCTACTAGGAGTGTGGATTCTGCATCACGCTTATACAAATTTGATGGCTTTGAGAGTTCAAACACTGTTGGTTCCTCTCTTATAGCACTTGCAGATTCAGTGAGCAGGCTTTGGCATGAGCATTTTGGCCATGTCAATTACAGATATCTACAATAGATGAGTACTCAGGAACTTGTGATTGGGCTCCCACAAATTTCTTGTATTGATGGTGTATGTCGAGGTTGTGTCCTTGGCAAAAATCATCGAGATCCTTTTCCTAAGGGTCGAGCCACTTGTGCTAGGGCACCCCTAGAGTTGGTACATAGTGATCTTATGCCCTTTCCGACTCCTTCCCTTTTAGGGGCCCGCTATGTGCTCACTTTTATTGATGACTTCTCTAGACTTACACGGGTGTACTTTCTTAAGTACAAGTCTGATGTCTTTGACTCATTCAGGACTTTTAAGACATTTGTGGAGAAGCAATCTAGACTTTCTATCAAGAGGATACACACAGATAATGGGGGGGAGTATGTTAATCAAGCTTTCAAAGATTTTTGCACTGAGCATGGTTTACAGCATCAATTTATAGTCCCTCACACCCCTCAATAGAATGGTGTCACTGAGAGAAAGAACAAAACCTTACGGGAGATGGAAAATTGTATGATACAGTTTCAAGCTATGTGTTCTTCATTTTGGACTGAGGCAGTCAATTGTGCCAATTATATTTAGAATCAGATGCCTCATAAGGCATTGCAGCATATGACTCCTAAGGAGGCTTGCACCCATGTCAAGCCTAATGTTTCTACATTTAAAGTTTTTGGTAGTGAGGCTTGGGCATTTATTCCTGATGCTCAGTGGAAAGCCATGGAGAGGAAGAGCTGACCACTCATATTTGTTGGCTATTGTGAGGATGTTAAGGCGTACAGGTTGTTTGATCCTGATTCCAAAGAGGTCTTGTTTTGGCAGGATGTCTAGTTTGATGAGTGCTATCCTTAGATGGATTCTCCATCACTAGCTTCTCCCTCATTGCCTACTCCTCCCTCTTCATCTCTTGAGGATTACTTATCTCTTGAGGATGATGTAGATGATGATCCACCCTCTCCACCACCACCAGTTGCTCCGCATTTTCCTAGGTGGGCCCGTGTTACTGTTGAGGCAGCTAGTTCTTTGGCAGGTGATCCTTCAGATACTCGTCGTACTTGTGCTCAGACATCTGGTTCTATTCTTTTGATTCATGCCATTTTGGATGATTCTCAAAATTTTTTAGAGGCGACAGGTCACCTTGAGTGGAATAGGGCCATGTATGAGGAGTATTCTTCTTTGATGAAGAATCATACTTGGGATCTTTGTCCTCTTCCTAAGGGAAGAAAGTTGGTTCGGTGCAAGTGGGTGTACTGTACCAAGTATGCTACAAATGGTTCTATTGATAAGTATAAGGCATGTCTTGTTGCGAAGGGGTTTTCTCAGGTAGAGGGTATTGACTACTCCGAGACCTTTGCTCCTGTCACCAAGATGAACTCTATACGCCTTGTACTTTCACTTGCAGCTTCACAGGGATGGACAATGTTTCAGATGGATGTGAAGAGTGCCTTCTTACTTGGAGACCTACATGAGGAGATGTATATGGAGCACCCTCAAGGATTTGTGCAAGAAACTTCTTTGGTTTGCAGACTTTGGCATTCATTATATGGTCTCAAACAAGCTCCTCGGGCTTGGTATGAGAAGATGGACTCTTTCTTGCTTTCCTCTCACTTCACACGCTGTCATTCTAATCACATAGTGTATATTCAGTGTCAGGAGGGTGATCTTTTGATTCTTGTGCTATATGTAGATGATCTCATCCTTACAGGTAGCTCATCCTCCATAATTCAGAGTGTTCAGAGAGATTTGATGGAGCAGTTTGAGATGACAAATCTTGGTCTTCTGCACTTCTTTCTGGGTCTATAGGTTATTCAGTCTTAGGATGGGATTTCCATATTTTAGGAGAAGTATGCTCTTGATATGCTTTAGCAATATGACATGCTTGATTGCGAGTCTGCCCCCACTCCATTTCAGTCAGGTGTTGTTTTGTCTTCCACTTGTTCTACTCCTTCAGTAGATCCCACTTTATATAGGCAGTTGGTTGGTAGTTTGTTGTACCTGACACATTCTCATCCTAATCTTTCCTTTGCGGTTGGCCTTGTCTCTCAGTTTTCCTATGATCCTCATGAGAGCCATTGGCAAGCAACCAAACGTATTTTGAGGTACATTTAGGGCACCACTCATTATGGAATTCACTACACTTTAGGATCCCCTCACATCATTGGCTTCCCTAACTTCGATTGGGCTAGTGATGTTAATGATTGAAAGTCTACTTCTGGCTTTGTTTTTTGCCTTGGTTCTGGTCCTATCACATGGTCTTGCAAGAAGCAATCTACTATTGCATTATCATCTATAGAGGCTAAGTACCGTGTAGCAGTATTAGCCAGTCAGGAGGTTTTATGGCTTTGGCAATTGATGATAGAGTTTGGGTTTCCTCCAGATAGTCCCACTATTCTTTGGTGTGACAATCAAAGTGCCATTCACATTTCTCGCAACCCAATGGAGCATCAGTAGACAAAACACATTGAAATCCACATGCACTTCATCAGGCAGTTGATTCAAGATGGTTCTCTCATCTTGGAGTACATTCCTACAGAGGAGCAAGTTGCAGACATCTTCACTAAACCTTTGGCATCTCCGCGCTATCTTCAGTTGTGCTCCATGCTTGGGGTGAAGGAAGTTGTCCTTGGGGGCTCTGAGTGAGGCCTTCCTTCCTTCATGTTTTCTCTTTCAACATGTTTCTTTATCTCTTTTTTGGAGAGGAGTTTTTTCCCACTGGGTTTTCTCCTTTACTCCGTTTTATAGAGATTTTGTTGTATTTGGGTACCTCATCTGGCTATGTTGTCGAGACCCAAATTTGCTTTCAGCATTGTAGTTCCTTTTCTTCTTTCGTGCATTGTTTGTATCTGCATTATTTCTCATCTTAAGGGGGGTTGTTAGAGTAAAGAATTAACTTTACTACCTCTTAAGATTTCCCTTTATGCACTTGCAATAGTCATTTAATAATTAAATCTAATTATTAAATGCCTATTTACCTATTAGGGTTTCCTATTAGGTTTTATGATCTCCTTCTATAAGGATTGATCCTTTGTATATTTTTTGAATTAATTCTTTTACTGATAATAAACTTTCACATTGTTAGAGAAAAACCCTTGTTTTGTTTCCTACAAATTTCTTCCTTGTGATAGGTTTTTGCATGCAGGTTTCTTGGGCTTAATAGATTTGTTTTTCATGAAATCTTACAATTGTTAGGCCATGATATGGAATGTTGATATGCTGGACTATGCTATGCTAAGATATGAAATGCTATGGATGCTAGAAGGCTGTGCTATTGCAGATTGGCTATAGTTTTCCCGTACAAAAGCTTCTCTCCTTTTCAAAGACCCGACAGTCCCTTTTATAGCTTCTTTTTACAGGCAAGAGCCTGGCTGGAAAAAATAAATGGTTGTGCGATTGTCTGGTAAATTTGAATGGTGGGAGATGGAGAGGTTGAGAGAAGAATGGAAGATGTTGGAAGGTTGGAGAGAAGAATGGAGGTTTGTCTTCAATCCACGGGAACAACTTTGCTCAGAAACAGAGAAATTTGTTGATTTTTTGTTTTGAAGTTATTTCACGGTTATTGTAGATAATCCAAATTAAATAAATAAATTTATTTAATTTTATGTGTTATGTGAGTTAGGGGATTTAAAACATTTTTGAAATATTTGATTTAGGACTATAGAAGACTCAATTAAATGTTTGGAATACTTAATTACGAATAGACTTTAGAAGAATTAATTAAATATTTGGAATATTTAATTGTGAATAAAATTTAGAGGATTTTAAAAGAGAAGAATATTTAATCTTTATTTGAATAAAATATTCAAGCCAAGATTATATGATAATTAATATAAATAAACCATAATGTTTATTTAATTAATTAAGAAATGGATAAGAAAAGTAATTAAATAAACTTATTTATTTAATCGAAATGAAAGAATGAACAATATATATAAATTATTTATATTTATTTATACACAGATTGAATTCAGAGATTTAATTAAATATTAAAAATATTTAATTAATTACCAAACTATTGAGATGTGACCATTTTTAGGTGTATACATTTTTCTCCTCTTTGAAGTGATGTGTTTTACGCATTGCTTCAAAGAATTTTGAAATTTGCCCCACATGCTGATTGTCAAATGTTGATAGGTATATGCCCCCCTCAGATGATGAATAGATAAGATTTTTATTTTTGTGAAAGTTTCTGAATTTTTAGATTTGTTGGAATTTTTTTGATTTTTATGATTTTTAAGATGTTGATTCATCGTTTGAAAATTATGATGTGAAAAAATTGACGTGGAAAGATGTGAGATGAAAATTTGATGACCTAAATTTCCCCTACAATGATAGAATGTAATAAAATGCCACAATTTTTCCTTTAAACAGGTTAAAAATGTCATTTTCCTGTTGGAGTTAAAATGACACTGAGAGGGGGGGTGAATCAGTGTTATAACAGATTGACTAATTTTCATAAATTCAAAAACTATAGCACAAATCAGATCTCAATATGCTCTGATTAATGCATTCATGAGTTGAATGTAATCATTCATAAACAAAATTGAGAAAAGTAATAACCAAACAGTGAACTGAAATTATCAACACAGTAAAGCAAAGGGAACTCGGAAGAACAAGAAGACTCTAGATTTTACCGAGTGGAAAACCCTCCTGGGGTATAAAAACCACTCCCTAAATGCCTTCCAGGCTTAATCTTTAAACAAAAGTTCACAATGCCTGATAGGCTGAATTTTGAGCACCCACTCAAGGAGCACTAGCCCCTCATTTTGAGACACACATCTCAAGGAGTACCAACCCCTCAAATTATGTTTTGAACAATAATAGTGACTCAAAGGATTTCTCTATTTTTAGTTAAGCACATATCTTTCTGCAGAGTACATTCATACATTTCCATACAGACAAGGAATGATACTCTCAGAATTACAAAATCAACAAACCTTATAGTTTTCAACATAGGTATTTAATTACATTTCAAGTATGTCGGTTGTGAAGAAATCTTCAAAACATTTTTCACCAGATCTTCAGATTCTCTTGCTGATTTTTGAATATAAAGCTGCAAATCATCCATTAAAACAAAAATAAAAATGCTCAAAGAGGAAACTCAATGAATATGCTGCCATGTAACGGTTCTGAGATTCGATTCAATCAATGATGTTAGCCTACAATTGTATTTTGAAGTTTCCATAAACGGTCACAGAGTTTGAGATTTCATTAACAATTTGCTGAGACACAAGAGACTTTCTCACCGAGATGCCCTTCGGTTTCATTCATTGTCACTGTAGCCTTTTCTTTATTTGCTTTCGCCATGAACCATCAGAGTCAGGAAGAACACATAACAAAAACATCATGTCTCATTGATAGGATTCCTTAGAGTATTATTCATTCGCTGAGACATCAACATGTCTTTCACCGAGATCTCCTTTAGTTTCATTCACTATTGCTGTGACCAAATGATATCGGTGAGACCTCTTGTAGACTTCATAATGTTTTTCCAAGAGTCACTTTTCACCCCATGTCACTGAGACAATATGAAGTTGGGGAGATGCTATATAGAATGCCCCTTGTTTTGCCGAAACATCCCGAGCTCATTCTAGATCGCCAAGACAGTATCAATCTCACACCGATCAGCCTTTGATAGAAACCCCTTGTGTGATGTCGTTGTAACATAATGGTTCTCTCTCCGATGCACACTTCTATCTTATGAGAGTCACTATAACATACCAATCTCTCGCCGAAAGCCCCTCAAGACTTAGTCACCAAGACTTGATAGGTTTGCTATGACATTATATCAAAACATATGAGTCTTACCGAAATGTATTTGTTCATCAGCAGTCGGCAAGACAATGCATAGTTAGGAAGACGCTATAGAGATTGCCCCACATTTCACTGAAATTCCACATGATACACATTGGTCGCCGTGACACATGGTTTTTCTTGCCAACGAGACCAACTGTACAATACATGTTGCTATAACTTCAAACCATCGGGGAGACTTCTTGTAGATCGTTTCAGTCATACTGAAACACCCTAAATTCACACCTGTTTGCCGAGACTTCCAAAATGTCCTACCGAAAGCAATTGTCCAACAGCAGTCGATGTGACACTATGTCTTCGGAGAGACTACATACTGAAAACAACACTCCTACTAATAGACTTCCACATGCATTAGTTGGTGAGACCAAGTGAAATCGCCAAGACCTTAGCCCGATACCACTCAGTTTGGCCGAAGTTCTCAAAGAGTTGTTCGGTGAGACTCCTCCCCAAAAAATAGATAAAACCTTTTGAGCACAAGTCAGTAAGACATGAAATACTCGCTATGACATTACCCCGAGGATGATTTCCTTTCCCGATATGCTCATTCTGAAGTAGGTCAGGGAGACATAATAAAATTGCTAAGACCTCATCCCGACGACCAAACTCATGCCAATAAATATTTTTCTTCTATCGCCAAGACCACAAACAATGTCATGCCAAAAGTTGCCAGAATGTTAAATTCAATTGACATAACATCAAAAATGTCTTACCGATAGGAAACTCAGACATTTCAAAGTGGATCGGGGAGACCCTACCATACTCATGTCGATATGTGTAAGCCCAAAAGAGAAACATCCAAAACTTGTGATGTGCAAGGAGAACCATCCTGAGACAGATTATCAATGAGAACAAACTGAAAGAGATTTTGTCATCAAGGACAAACTGTAAACACAACTGAGATTCAACAAACTCCCCCTTTTTCCTTGATGGAAAAACACTAAAGAATCTCCCCCTTTTTGCCTCAAGGAAAAGAAAAGATGAACACAACTGAGAAGCCAATCAAAACACAATGAGAAACAACTGCAAAAAAAATAATAGAGTGCAGTAACCAAGATTGTAGGAGAGCTGTAAGTGAATCAAAACATATATCATGCTCCCCCTAAGCCAATGTATGGAAAATCAGAGAAGTAAAGATTAAGAGATAACTCCCAATCGAAGTCTCAACCTTTCAAATAACTCTTTAGCTAAGGGCTTGGTAAAAATATCAGCCACCTAATCTTGAGAGCCAACAAACTATAAGCAAACTTCATTAGCCAAAACCTTTTCTTGAAGAAAGTGAAACTTGATAGCAATATGTTTAGTGCGAGAGTGCAAGACAAGATTTTTGGATATACTTATCGCACTTGTGTTATCATAGAGAATAGAAATAGGTTCAGGAATTCCAATACCCATATCAGATAGAGTTTGACTCATCCAAAGAACTTGAGTACAACATGAAGTGGCAGCAATGCATTCTGCTTCAGCACTAGAGAGAGAAACAGATTCTTGTTTCTTGTTGTGCCAAGCCACTAAACGATCACCAAGAAAGAATGCAACACCACTGGTGCTTTTCCTATCATCCAAACAACCAGTCAAATTAGCATTAGTATATGCAATCAATGAAAAATCAGTGCTTCTAGGTGTAGACATCCAAATTTGGACACTTAATTTATCCAAATCTATCACTTTTCGTCTAAACATCCTCCTATCCGAGTTAATTAAATAATATTACTATTATTTAATTAATATCTTTAATTCTGCCAAATCCTTAAGGTATTTAATTAATAATTAAATACCTTACCCTCTTTAATCCCCTTTTCATCAAATGAATTAAATAAATAATACATTTATTTAATTCCTCACATGTCATTTTCATCTAATCCTAATCCATCTCCTAATTTCATTAAGGATGTGCACATGCCTAATCCTTGATTAGGATGTGTCACATCCTCCAAATTTTGCAAATTGGCTTCTAATCCTCATTTATCTTCTAATTACTGATTAATTAAGCCTAATCATTCTCCAAGGAATTTTAATTCCTTTTTATTTATCCTAGATTCCCCTCTTTTATATGTAAATTTTTAATTCACATTCCATCATTCCAAGGCTTCTAGAACCTTGGACTTGTCACAATCTCCACATGTGACCAAGTCCCACCTTTTTGGAGCCCACCTTTTACCCTTTAGATCTTCCTAAGAATGTGAATTTTTAATTCACATTTATATCCCCAACCACCTTTCCTTTTCCCATGTAGATTTTTGAGGAATTCTAAAATTCCTCAAATGTCCCTTTCACTCCCACTTGGAGACAAGGAATCTCTTTTTGAGGAAATCTCCTCACTCCCCAAGGTGCTTGTCCTTCCTCCACCTCATGTACCTTTTTAACACCTCACTTACACCTCATCTTCTCTTGGCCACTTCACCATCCACATGTCAAGATGTGCGGGCTTGTGGGTTCTCAACCCACCATAGCCCTTCATCTTGGCCTTGTTGGATGCATCTTGACTGTTGAATTCTCTAGAGAATTCAAATTCTCCTATAAATAACCCCCTCCTAAAGGGAATTTTCAATATTTAGCCATTTGATAACTACATGCTACCAATTTGAATCCTCAATCATCTAATATCATCTAGCCATCTCTTTTAATCATCTTGCACATTGAATATTGTATTTAGTCACTCAAACAATCATCTAAGGAGCACACAAATCATTCCAAGTAAGGGCCAATCAAAGAGATATCAACAGCAAGGAAGGTGAAACTGCTTGTATTTTATTTTATTCATTTTCTTTTTCGTTATATCACTCTTTTGGCTAATTTTGAGGTGTCCTTGGTATTTTGTTATTCACATTCCTAAGTTGTTTTGCACATTTAGAGTAGGATAAATTCTAAGGTATACATTTTTGGCACGCCCGGTGGGACCCACAAACAGGTTCTTGCATTTAACCCTTGTTTTGGCTAAGAACTATGCAGGAAAAGGTTGCAGAAAGGCGGAAGTGCCCCTGTTTCTGCTGCAGAAAGGCAGAAGCACCCTCTGTCCTACTGCAGAAAGGCAGAAGCGCCCTCTGCCTTGCTGTAGAAAGGTGGAAGTGCCCTTTGGTCTACTACAGAAAGGCGGAAGCGCCCTACATCTCAAAGTTTTACTTTCTTCTAACGAGTTTGCTGCAATTAAGGATAAATCTAAAAGGTTTTTCTAACACATTTCTTGCAGTGGGAGGGGCACAACTTTCTTGTTTTCTTGAAAATCTGATAAAGTTTACTGCCAAAAGGTGGAAGCGCCCTCTAACCTTTTGTTGCAGAAAGGTGGAAGCGCCCTCTAACCTGTTTTGTTGCAGAAAGGTAGAAGCGCCCCCATTTTGCTGCAGAAAGGTGGAAGTGCCCCTATTTTGCTATAGAAAGGCGGAAGCGCCCTCATTTTGCTACAGAAAAGCGGAAGCGCCCCTATTTTGCTATAGAAGGGCGGAAGCGCCCCAAAACAGCACAGTTTGGAAGGTAAAACAGTCATTTTAGGCTCATTTTTTGCTATTTTCAAGTAGTAACCCTCTAACATCGTTTGGGAAAGGATATTGGTATTTTTTGCTAATGATTTGTAGCAGATTGTGGTGTAATTTGACCAAGGATGAAGAAGAAGATAGCTAACATTTGCTTGCAGAGCCATTTATTTGATCAAATTTTTGAAAAAAAATTATCCTTGATTGTTCGAATATAGTCTAATTAGGGGGAAGTAACATTTATTGCTTGTTGTGCTTGCCTATTATTGTGTTACCCAAGGGGGCATTAATTTGTTTTCGCTTTCCCCTTACACTTCGTGTGAGCCTGGGGAGTAGTTGGAAACAGTTAGTGTCTTCTTTTTAGTGGGACCTGCTTGGGGATTTTATCACCCCAAGGGACGATTCCAACCACGCGTACTGATGGGGTATATAAAGGGGGGAGAACGAAAGTTGTACCCCAATCTAGTCACGTCGTAATTGGTGGAGTGTTGAAGCTAGGGTGATACCTAGATAGACGTGAAGAGTTGGTCTGACCCTTTCAGTATCTCACTAGGGTTCCCGACTCACGCTTGTGACGGGCTGGTGTTCACGGTTGTGCCTCACGTACCGAGAGTATATCGAGGACTCCCTAGAAGCCTCGTGCATCCTAGATTAAGACCTTGCCTTGCCATACCCTTAATATTAATCATAGGATTGTGCTTGCTTGAAGGGTTTCTTATAAAAAACCTATGAAATCTTTGATACTTTGGCCTTACTTTATCATTTTGCGTCCTTGCCATAGTCTTTACAATCAAAACCAAGCTTTGTCTTACCGTAGAAAGGCGGAAGCACCCCTGTTTCTACTGCAAAAAGGCGGAAGCGCCCTTGTTTTGATGCAGAAAGGCGGAAGCACCCCTAATTCTGCTGCAGAAAGGTGGAAGCGCCCCTAATTTGCTACAGAAAGCTGTCAACGCCCCTGATTTTTGCTACAGAGGGGCGGATTTGCCCTCCTAAACACCCAAAATTGCCCCATTTGGATTCATTTAGCCTCTAAATCACCATTTAATTGTCCCCAACCATTACCTCATCATCCTAAGCCTCCGTTTTGTCATTCTAAGCCTCCCAAAACCTCCATTTGATCCTTTTAAACCCCCATCTTATCATTCCAAATCTTTGTTAACCATTCTAAATCCCCACTCATTCTCCACAATCATCTTCAATCTGCCCATTCATTCTAATTTCCTCATATCCCATTCAAAAGTCCATACCCTCACCTAACAAACATCATAATTTTACCGTTCACATCACCAAACACCACCCATAGCCAAACCATCCTAACGTTGTATTACAAAGTGGTTACCCAAATTGACCATAGCACTGGAATTTGATTATTAGCCTTTAACTTCGACCCCAATCAATTTGCTTCCATCTTGAGGTGAATTCGGTGTTATAAGTTATCATTCTCGGCCCAATCAATCCATTCCTATCTTAAGGTGGATTCGGTGCCATAATCATCCTCTTAATCAATCAAAGCTCTAGGTCACTAAGGGTAACTTCCTTTGATCAAACTTAAGGTCTCTCTCACATCTTTCATCATCCAATCATACCCATCCAATCATCCAAATCTATTAAAACCAATCATTCTACCCAATGAAGAAAATCACATCCGTTCAACCAATGTTGTCTTATTGATCTTAATAATCTAATCCAATTCAATCAAAATCCAATCTAGCCAATCAAAATCAATCCCATCGCATCATCCAATCATCCTAATCTAAGCTTTTGTCCAATCTTGATATGAGCTTGACCAAAATCCCGATTTGAGCTTTAATCCGTTCCCATCCAAAATCTTTTATCCATCCTCTTTATCCTGTCACCATCATGAATCCTCATCCTCCATCAATAGTAGTCCAGGGAAGCCCTAATTACATGGATGATGATAACAAAATTCTTGTCGATCAAGAAGAATATGACATAGATCCCCTTGATGCTATCATCACTAGTAAGTTTTCTCCACCCACTTTCCACAATCCAATCACCCCTTCTAGTTATCTCGTTATGTCTTCATCCATGCCTAATCATGCTCCTTATGCCACCTTTGACAATGGATATCTAGTATCTTCTTTATCCCCATATTTGTCATGTCCTTCATCTACATCATCCTCTTATACAACATCTACATCCTCTTATCCTAATTCTCCATCCCAATACTCCTATTACAATTCCCCATCCATGTCCCCCTATCGTAGTCCTCTTTCCCAATCTTCCCATACTAATCCTACTTCCACACCCTTTTACCTTAATCCTACACCCGCATATCCTAATCATAATCCACCATCCCAATACCCTTATTATAATCCATCCCCCACATCCTCTTGTCCCACTACACCACCTATATCCTCTTATCCTAATCCACAATCCATGTCCCCCTATCTTAATTCACCACTCCAATATCCTTACCTTAACCGTCCATCCAGTCCTACTCCTCCATCTACTCCTAGTCCTCTATCCAATCCTATTCATCCATCTACTCCTAGTCCTCCATCCACTCCTAATCCCCCATCTACTCATAGTCCTACATTCAATCCCATCCCTCCATCTAACCCTAGCCCACCAATCCATAATCCCTCATCCATTTCTACCACCCTAGCCAAGCCAACCATATGTAAGTCTCTCATTTCAGAAGTTCTCCAAGGACTCATTACAAAGAAGCCATCCCCAACTCGACATCTTGAAGTCATGGAACCATGCCATCTAGATCCATCATCCATGGTCACTAGTGATGAGATCCTTCTCCATACCACACCTATTATTGATGTTACCACCCCCAGTACTGCTCAAACCATTGAAACCATTGAACCCACTAAATCCATTGAACCCCCATCTCCTACTCCAAGATCCACCCAATCCATCGAAGACACCCAATTCCAATCCACTCCTTCTACCCTAGATCCACCAATCCACCACTCCTCCCACTCCTAGTAGCACCAAAACCCATTCCAATGAACCTCATGAATCTTCCATCCCTCCATCTTCCCCACTTGAAGAGTCCCAACAAGACTCCATTACCATTCCTTCCGCACATGATGAGTCACGCCAAGGGTCTAATCCAAAGCATGCCAGCATATCCCCTTCTCCAAATCAAGATCCTACCATCCCATCTAGTCCACCTCAAGATCACAGTCCCCCATCAATTCCATCCCATGATCCCCTTGTCATTCAAACTCCACTCCATCTCCATCTCCATCGCATGAGCCACCACAAATCCAGATCCTATCATGGCCCCTACTCCCTCTCGAGTTGTATCCCATCATCTCCTTCTCATGATCCCCCATCATCACCTAAAAATGCTATCCCCACACCGCTTGCATATCCCCTTGGTCCTCTCACATTCCTCCATGGTGGTCTCCTCACAGAAGAAAAACAAAGCATATACACCAACCCTCCTATTTCACCTAATAATGAACTCGCATCATTCTTCTAGAATAACAAAAATCCTGTCCTAGATCAAATACTCAAGAAAATGAGCTATCAAGGAAAAGGTTTAGGCCTTCATGAGCAAGGTATTATAGATCCCATCCAAGCTAAAGAACACTTGTATCCGCAAGGTCTTGGATGTACTACTCACGACTCGCAATCCAAAAATGTTGGTACAACCTCTAGATGTCCTCAACGAGCCTTTTCCAAAAGAAATATCGGCTCTTCCCATCGCCTCCACTAGATCATATGTGGCCATCCTCCCTCCTCTATCAGACACCTCAAAACAACCTGGCCCATCTTCCTCCTTCATCCGCTCCATCCATTTTGGGTCCCATCCTCCATCTACCATCTCCAATCCTCCATCATGCCCTTGGGTCCCTACATCTATTTTGGGCCCCTATATCCCAAAAATCACCTCCTCCATCTCATCCTATTCATCCTTTCATCCATCCAACACCTATTCCATCTCATCCATCATAAACATCCCTCTCACATACCCCATAGTCAGGATCAACAAAGGCACATACCTAAACATCCTCCATCTACACATAATCCCCATACTCCTACCTCCATCACTCCACATCATCCATCTCCTCACACCCATCCCATTGCTACTAAAAGCACTTTGGTTGTTAAACAAAAAATGCATAAATCCAAGCATCCAAATGAATCTATGGCTTCCCATGTCCCCTCTAAAAGACATGGTGAAAAAAAGAAAAATCTAAATCTACATCAAATCCATAGGCCACAAAGGCCCACCAAAGCAAAGATCAAAACCATGTGGATCCCAAAGAAAAAATATGCAATGCCATCACATAAAAAATCTATAAGAACATCCAAAGTCGCTAATTCAAAAGCTAATCATACACCCCTTTCATCTCCTAAGTCTGTTTTGGGTCCTTATGTCCCGAAATTCACCATTCCATCTCCTCCATTATCCCCACATTCTCCATCCCTTAATCCTATTATCTTTCCACATCCACCATCACATGTGCCAATGTTGGTCTTAAACACATCTCCCCATCACATATCCACCCCATCATTCTATCCATACCTTTTCCAGCATCCCATCAATTATCCCATGTATCAACCCCATCAAATCCCTCTAATTCACCCTCATGCATAATCCATTTAGCCTAATAAGGTTGTACCAACATCCAACAGTCACTTCAAACATGGGCTCATAGCACCTTAATCCTTATCACATGTCTTCTAAATCTGCTTATCCACTTCCTTATCCTTACCCATCTCCTTCTGCATGACATCCAAAAAGTCAAAAAATCCACAAAATAAAAAAAAAACCAAAAAAAAAAAAAAATAGTAAAGAGAAATAATCCATCCAATGGTGAAAACTTGGCAAACAAGCACCTTGGATAAATACCATGATGAAAACCCGGCAAATAGGCGTCATGCGTAAATCCCCATCTACACTTGGGGGCAACTTCCTGATATGCATTCCCTCCATCCGCTATATTTCTAGCTATGCACCCATCTCCCTATTATCCATCCTCTTCATAAATCCCCCCCATCCCACCTATCTTCTGCATCCTACCATCATATCCCATTTATCTCCCATCCCTCCATCCTTCTTGTGATCTTGATCAAAATAAGGGCACCTATCTCTGCATGCTTTGGACACCTATTGGTATTCATTCCCTTCATCCATGCTCTATCATATTCCTTAGCCACCCATCCTATCCTCATCTAATTATCTCCTTTATCTTCCCATCCACTTGTCTTTTATCCCTAATGCCTCCTCATATATGACATATCTAGGGTGGGGGCATCTGCTTCCTTTGTGACATAGTCCTTGGAGACATCCATCTATCCTAGCATCCCTTTCATCTCCCAATCCTTATGTCCCTATTCATCTATCATAGCATCCCTCCCATCTCCCCATCCTTATCTTCGTATCCATCTATTCTAGCATCCCTTTCATCTCCCAATCCTTATATTCCCATCCATCCAAACAATTCCTCCCATCCCCCATCCCTATCCTATATCTTTATCCAATCTTCCATCTTTATTCTCATCCCATCTCATCCCATCTCACAATCCCTTGTCATTGGTATCTGGCTATAGGCCTCCCCCCATGCAACCCAATGCCATTTATCTCATCGTCATCACCCCTGCTTCTCTTGCACATATTTCCAATCTCCTATCACTTTTCATCACTCATCTATCTATCATATCATCCTCCCAAGTCATTTTAATGCTTTGGATAACTATCTCATCCCTGAGCTTTATCTGATCATCATCATCCTATCCAATCCAATAGGTCTATCCTATCTTGTCGTATCGGTCCCACCTTTTTATCCACTTATCCTATCATCTTATCATCCTTTATCCTTTATCCATTTTTGCCAGAATGTTAAATTCAATTGACATAACATTAGAAATGTCTTGCCGATAAGAAACTCAGACATTTCAAAGTGGATCGGGGAGACCCTGCCATACTCATGTCGATATGTGTAAGCCCAAAAGAGAAACATCCAAAACCTGTGATGTGCAAGGAGAACCATCCTGAGACAGATTATCAATGAGAACAAACTGAAAGAGATTTTGTCATCAAGGACAAACTATAAACACAACTGAGATTCAACAAAGTCCCCCTTTTTCCTTGATGGAAAAACACCAAAGACTCTCCCCCTTTTGCCTCAAGGAAAAGAAAAGATGAACACAACTGAGAAGCCAATCAAAACACAATGAGAAACAACTACAAAAAAAATAATAGAGTGCAGCAACCAAGATTGTAGGAGAGTTGTAAGTGAATCAAAACATATATCATGCTCCCCCTAAGCCAATGTATGGAAAATCAGAGAAGTAAAGATTGAGAGATAACTCCCAATCGAAGTCTCAACCTTTCAAATAACTCTTTAGCTAAGGGCTTAGTAAAAATATCAGCCACCTGATCTTGAGAGCCAACAAACTGTAAGCAAACTTCATTAGCCAAAACCTTTTCTCGAAGAAAGTGAAACTTGATAGCAATATGTTTAGTGCGAGAGTGCAAGACAAGATTTTTGGATATACTTATCGCACTTGTGTTATCACAGAGAATAGAAACAGGTTCAGGAATTCCAATACCCATATCAGATAGAGTTTGACTCATCCAAAGAACTTGAGTACAACATGAAGTGGCAGCAATGTATTCTACTTCAGCAGTAGAGAGAGAAACGGATTATTGTTTCTTGCTGTGCCAAGCCACTAAACAATCACCAAGAAAGAATGCAACACCACTGGTGCTTTTCCTATCATCCAAACAACCAGTCCAATTAGCATTAGTATATGCAATCAATGAAAAACCAGTGCTTCTAGGATACCAAAGGCCATAATTAAGAGTGTCCTGAATATATTTAAAAATCCTTTTAATAGCAATGACATAGGATTCTTTAGGTGATGCCTAAAACTGTGCAACAGTGCAAACTGCCTACATAATGTCAGGTCTAGAGGCAGTTAAATATAGCATACTGCTAATCATTGATCTATATTCAATTTGATTTGTATCAGGGGAATCATCAACCTTAGTAAGTTTGCATCCAGTAATCATTGGAGTGCTAACTGGATGGCATTCATCCATCTGAAATTTCTTAAGCATCTCTCTAGCATACTTGGTTTGATAAAGAAATATTCCATTTTCATGTTGAGAAATTTGAAGACCCAAGAAGAAATTTAATTCTCCTAATAATGACATTTCAAATTCAAATTCCATTAGCTGAGAATTTTTTTTTAATTAATGTAACATTGTTGCAACCAAAGATAGTGTCATCAACGTAAATTTCAACAACCAGCATATCAAAACCTTCAGTTTGAAAATAAAGATTGCTATCTACACCTCCTCTAACAAAACCATTTGAAAGCAAATGATTGTCAAGGCTAGAGTACCAAGCTCTAGGTGCTTGTTTTAAGCCATAGAGGGCCTTTTTCAATTTGTAAACATGATCAGGCTTATTTTTACACATAAATCCTTCAGGCTATTCAACATAGACCTCTTCATCTAAATAGCGATTTAAAAAAATAGTTTTGACATCCATTTGATAAACAGTAAAATCTATATAAATAGAAAAAGCCAAGAATATTCTGATAGATTCTAATCTAGCAATGGGTGCAAAGGTTTCACCAAAATCAATACCTTCTTGTTGAGCATAGCCTTTGCAGACAAATCTTGCTTTGTTGCGAATGACATTACCATTTTCATCAAGTTTGTTTATGTATATCAATTTTCCTCCAATGACATTCTTGTCATCTGGTCTTGGGACTAACTCCCAAGTCTGATTTTTCTCAATTTGATCAATTTCTTCCTACATAGAATTAAGCCAACATGAGTCTGTGAGAGCTTCATTAAAAAATTTAGGCTCAAACTGAGTAACCAGACAGAAAGCTATTTGTGCCTTTTCATCAGATTTTGTAGCCTTTCTTCTAGTTTGAACTCCTGCATCTTTATCCCCAATAATCTGATCTTTGGGGTGATATTTAGTTAGAGCTTTTGATGCAACCCTTTCAAGACTTGTTGTTTCATTTCTAGGGCATGCTAACTTAGTTCCTTTTGAAATTATTTCTGGTTCAAGTTCTTCTTCCTCATTATCCTGCAAAGATTCAGCATACAAATGTGATCTCTCATCAAATTTTACATTAACAACTTCAACAATCTTGTTAAGCCTTTTGTTAAGGCATTTATAAGCTTTGCTATGAGTTGAGTATCCCAAAAAGATACCCTCATCACTCTTTGAATTAAAACTCCCAAGGTTATCATCATCCTTTTTGATAAAACACTTCCAAAAAATTTAAAGTATTTGACAGAAGCAGTTCTTCCATACCACAGTTCATAAGGAGTGTGTTTAGATTTCACTCTAATTTGCGCTCTATTCAAAATGTATACAGTTGTATGAACAACTTCTTTCCAGTACATATCAGGCAACTTAGCTTCATCTAACATTGTTCTAGCCATTTCTTTTACAGTTCTATTTTTACATTCAACTACCCCATTTTGTTGAGGTGTTTCTGTTGTAGCATATTGTCTTTTAATGTCATGCTATTCATAGTAAACAATAAACTCTTGAGAAGTGAACTCACCTCCTTTGTCAGATCACAGACATTTAAGTTTCAAATCAGATTCCTTCTCAACCAATTTATGAAAAATTTTAAACCTTTCAAATGCTTCTGATTTGTGCTTAAGAAATGTGACCCAAACCATTCTAGTATAATCATCCACAAACAGCATAAAGTACCTTTCACCATTAATAGACCTTGTTCTAGTTGGTCCACATAAATTAGTGTGCACAAGTTGTAAAGGTTTTGAGGAAGAATGTTCTTTTGTTTTGAAGCTGATTTTAGTTTGTTTACCACTTAGACATTCTTTGCACACAGAATTATCTAGCTTGTTAAGTATTGGTAAACCTCTAACATTCTGATTCTTACTTATTCTAACCATATTTTCAAAGTTTATGTGTCCTAATCTTTTATGCCATAACCAACTTTCTTCAATTTGGCTCATTAAACACATACTTTGATTATTGTCCTTGCTTGATGTGTCGAGAAGATTGTACACATTTCCTTTTGTCCTCCTTCCACCTGCAATAGCCTTTCCTAGCTTGTTTTTAATCTCAAATCCCTGCGAAGTGAAAAGAACATGATAACCACTATCATAGATTTGACTAACACTTAGAAGATTGTGCTTGAGACCTTCCACATAGTACACATTATAGATAGGAGTGTCTTCATTCAAAAGAAGTGAACCTCTACCTTTAATTTGAATACCAGAGTTATCACCAAACTTAACATATCCACCTACATAATCTTCAAGATTTACAAACTTATCCTTGTTGCCAGTCATATGGTTAGAACATCCACTATCTAGGACCCATAAGTCCTTTTTCTTGGAATGAAAAACTGTTTGAACCAACATAGTTTGCTCAATGTTGTTGACAGACTTAGGTTTCCAAACCTTTTTAAATTTCTGTTGTTTAGATTGCAGATCAGTTAGATGCACTATCTGACAGAATGTCCCAAAGCATTGCATTTAAAACATTTGATTTGTCTAACAAAACCATAATGTTGCCTAAGAACAAACCTAGGATTCATAAGCCTGCAAGTGCTCACCTTATGGCCAAATTTGTTGCAGAAAAAACAATAACCATAGAAGAAAGGATTGACTCTATATGAATATCTATTAACTCTCAAAGACTGAACATGATCTTTACCAAATTCTGAGTTATTTGAACCTAAATCTTTGACTTTAGAAGAGGCTTTTTTTTTGCATGGTCAATTGAGAATTCACCCTTTTCAAAACCAACACCAATTTTATCTTTGTACATCTTCTGCTTGATGAGCATCTCATTCAGTTTTAGAGTGCTTTCATATCTTTCAATTTTCTTCCTAAGACAAATTGCTTCTTGTTCTAGTTTTTGAATTTCTAGATCTTTGCAGCTTACAGTCTCTCGAAGACAGTCTTCAACTCTTTTTGCTTCTTCAAGTTGAGTTTTCAGAGAGATCATTTCTTGATCTGGTTTGTGTTATTGAGCTAGGACTTGTTTTTTAAGTTTTCTGACCTCTTGTAAAGCACATTTTAGCTCACTTTCAAGATCTACTACACCTTCTTTAGCATCAAAGGTGTTAGAATCATTTTACTGAGTAATTTCAGCCATGAACAGAGTTTCATCTTCTTCAGCTGATGAATCTTCAGACTCAATTTCAGATTAATCCTTACTAAACAAACTTTTCTTCTTTTTGAAATTGAAGTTTCGTTTAGGTTTGAAGGCCTTCTTCATAGTCTATTTTTCAGTTGTCTCGTTGTCATAGATTTGATCATCATAGGGACACTTTGCAGCAAAGTGACCTATTTTGCCACAGTTAAAACATTTAAAGGGAAGTTTTCCCTTATATTTTCCTAATCCCTTTTTAAATCTTCTAACAAAATGGGATTCTTTAGAATCAGACAACTCAGATTCACTGACTATGACTTTTTCTTTCTTTTCAGTGTTAAAGGTAGTTTCTTTTCCTGTTGAATTGTTTTTGCTAGTTCTCATTTCATAGGTAGTAAGTATTCCTTGTAGGCTGTCTAAGGTAAACTTGTCAAAGTATTTCTTTTCTTCTAGGGCTGAAACCTTAGATTCAAATTTGGATGGTAAGGTTCTAACAACCTTTGTGACCACATCAAATTTATTAACCTCTTGACCTAGACCTTTCATTGAATTGACAACTTCATCTACTCTTAGGAGATATTCAACCACTTTTTCATCATCCTTCATTTTCAACTCCTCAAACTGATGTTTGAGTGTAATGATTTTTGACAGTTTGACTTTCTCATTCCCTTGATATAGAGTTTCAAGTTTTTCCCAAATTCCATGAGCAGATTTGTAATGCATGACTTTAATGAACACATCTTTAGTTAACCCACACAAGAGGGCATGCTTAGCTCTGGCATTTCTTTCATACTTCTTCTTTTCAGTAGCATCAGTGGGAATAGTGGCTGGTACATTGTAATCTTCTAAAACAATGCACCAAACATCAACATCAAAAGAAACAAGAAAAGCTTACATTCTGATTTTCCAGAACACATAATCAGTTCCATCAAATAATGGAGCTCTGGATACAGAGGCACCGTCTTCAGAATGTGCCATTAAAAAATGACTCCAATACCAAGATCAATCCAAGGTAATTAAACCTATCAGAGGACCCTAGGCTCTAATACCAATTGTTGGAGTTAAAATGACACTGAGAGGGGGGGTGAATCAGTGTTATAACAGATTTGACTAATTTTCATAAATTCAAAAACTATAGCACAGATCAGATCTCAATATACTCTGATTAAAGCATTCATGAGTTGAATGTAATCAATCATAAACAGAATTGAGAAAAGTAATAGCCAAATAGTGAACTGAAATAATCGACAACATAGTAAAGCAAAGGGAACTCAGAAGAACAAGAAGACTTCAGATTTAACCGAGTGGAAAACCCTCATGGGGTATAAAAACCACTCCCTAAATGCCTTCCAGGCTTAATCTTTAAACAAAAGTTCACAATGCCATATAGGCTGATTTTTGAGCACCCACTCAAGGAGCACTAGCCCCTCATTTTGAGACACCCATCTCAAGGAGTACCAACCCCTCAAATTATGTTTTGAACAATAATAGTGACTCAAAGGATTTCTCTGTTTTCAGTTAAGCACATATCTTTCTGCAGAGTTCATTCATACATTTCCATACAGACAAGGAATGAGACTCTCAGAATTACAAAATCAACAACCCTTACAGTTTTCAACACAGGTATTTAATTACATTTCAAGTATGTCGGTTGTGAAGAAATCTTCAAAATGTTTTTCACCAGATCTTTAGATTATCTTGCTGATTTTTGAATATAAAGCTGAATACTGACAGTTTGTCGATGATGATTAAAAATCAATAGTAACGCTTATCCAGAGAGCTGCATATCATCCACTAAAACAAAAACGCAACTGCTCAAAGAGGAAACTCAATAAATATGCTGTCATGTAATGGTTTTGAGATTCGATTCAATCAATGATGTCAGCCTACAACTGTATTTTGAAGTTTCCATAAATGGCCACAGAGTTTGAGATTTCATTAACCATTCGCTGAGACACAAGAGACTTTCTCACCAAGACGCCCTTCTGTTTCATTCACTATCACTGTAGCCTTTTCTTTATTTTCTTTCATCGTGAGCCATCAGAGTCGGGAAGAACACATAACAAAAACATCATGTCTCATCGATAGGATTCCTTAGAGTATTATTCATTCGCCAAGACATCAACAAGTCTTTCACCAAGATCTCCTTTAGTTTCATTCACTATCGCTGTGACCAAACAATATTGGTGAGACCTCTTGTAAACTTCATAATGATTTTCCAAGAGTCACTTTTCACCCCATGTTGCTCAGATAATATGAAGTTGGGGAGATGCTATTTAGACTGCCCCTTGTTTTGTTGAAACATCCTGAGCTTACCCTAGATCGCCAAGACAATATCAATCTCACACCAATGAGCCTTTGATAGAAACCGCTTGTGTGATGTCACTGTAACATAATGGTTCTCTCTCTGATCCACACTTCTGTCTTATGAGAGTCGCTATAACATACCAATCTCTCGCTGAAAGCCCCTCAAGACTTAGTCACCAAGACTTGACGGGTTTGCTATGACATTATATCGAAACATATGAGTCTTACCAAAATGTATTTGTTCATTAGCGGTCAACGAGATAATGCATAGTCGGGAAGACACTATAGAGATTGTGTCACGTTTCACCGAAATTCCACATGATACACATTGGTTGCCATGACACATTGTTTTTCTTGCCGACGAGACCAACTATACAATACATGTTGTAACTTCAAACCATCAGGGAGACATCTTGTAGATCATTTCAGTTGTACTGAAACACCCTGAATTCACACCTGTTCATCGAGACTTCCAAAATTTCCTACTGAAAGCAATTGTCCAATAGCAGTCAGTGTGACACTATGTCTTCAGAGAGACTCCATACCGAAAACAACACTCTTGCTAATAGACTTCCACATGCATTAGTCGGTGAGACCAAGTGAAATCACCAAGACCTTAGCCTGATACCTCTCAGTTTGGCCGAAGTTCTCAAAGAGTTGTTCGGTGAGACTCCTACCCAAAAGATAGATAAAACCTTTTGAGCACAAATCGATAAGACAAGAAAGACTCGCTATGACATTACCCCAAGGATGATTTCCTTTGCTAATATGCTCATTCTGAAGTGGGTTGGGGAGACATAATAAAATTTCTAAGACCTCATCTCGATGGCCAAACTCATGCGGATAAAGATTTTTCTTCTGTCGCCAAGACCATGAAAAATGTCATGCTGAAAGCTGCCAGAATGTTAAATTCAATCAACATAACATCAGAAATGTCTTGCTGATAGTCAACTCAGACATTTCAAAGTGGATCGAGGAGACCCTGCCATACTCATGCCAATATGTGTAAGCCCGAAAGAGAAACATCCAAAACCTGTGTTGTGCAAGGAGAACCATCCTGAGACAGATTATCAATGAGAACAAATCGAAGGAGATTTTGTCATCAAGGACAAACTATAAACACAACTAAGATTCAACATTTCCATGTCATTTTCCCATTTTAACCTAGTAAAAATTGAAATTTTTGAGCTCTGGAGTTAGAAAGATGGCACTTCCTACCCACCAACACCGTTTCGAGTGTATCCAACGACATCATCGGCTGACACACTATTGACCCACGGTATGTACCCCATTAAACTTCTGTCATTTGAAAATTTGCTATTTAGGGCATGTTTTCCAACATTTTTGTATCTTCATGCACTCTTTTTAGTGCCTTTCATACTTTTTGTAGTGCCCCTAAGGATTTTTGTAGCGCAGTTGATTTCTCAACACCCCTTACTAATTTTGTAGCACCCTTGAGGATTTTTGTAGTGCCCTTGATTTCTTAGCACCCTTTATGATTTTTACAGTGCCTGTTACTAATTTTGCAATGCACGACATTGTATTGATTGTTTGTGTATTGCATTGCCTTGATTTGATGATGTTTGTCTGATAAATTTGTTCCCGAGGTTGTTGGAAAACAAATAGTAGCCGATAAATTTTCTTTCAAGTTTAATGAAAAACAAATAGTTGTTTGATAAGTTTTCTTGTAAAGTTGTTAAAAACAAACAGGATTTTGATAAATTTTCTTTTCATGATGATGAAAAACAAATAGTTTTTTGATAAGTTTTCTTCTAAATTTGTTAAAAACAAATAGGATTTTGATAAATTTTATATTTAGATTTGATTGATTTGTCGTGATAATTTGATATTGATTTTTCTTTGACTTGATGATTCTTCCTATTCAATAGGAGAGATTGAGCATCTTACAGTTATGGGAGCGATTTCTGAAGACATGGAGGTTGATTCCGCAGCTTGGATAGGCGGATAGAGATGTGATCAAGGTATGCGGACTAACCTCGTTACTTGACATGCATGAGGTGTGTCTCAACAGAGCTTTATTGACAGCACTTGCAGAAATATGGCACAGCGACATGAACACCTTTCATTTTTTGACAAGAGAGATTACAATCTATTTATGCACATCGACAATGGGAGCTTATAGTGTGGGGTCCGCAGATTGCATATGATGTGGCAGTGGTGGAGTTCACCGCTTTGGGAGCATAGATGTGGGACTACTGAGCTGATATTCTTGATGGGGGGATGACTCCAGAGTATGCTCTTATGTGTTGGAACATCTTGCGCCATAATTATTTGATACTGATGAGCTTGCAGCTCCAATTGCAGAGTAGAGACCACATATACGCAAACATAGGCGACAGCGAGAGGCAGCTTTAGAGAGTGATGACTCCAAGGATGATGATGATGATGAGTTAGATGGGGATGGAGATGGTAGTGATGAGGAGAGTGGGGGTGATAGTGGTAGAGGAGGTGGCAGAGGTAGCGGTAGAAGTGGTGGTAGAGGTGGACCGCAACTAAGATATTCAGCTCCATCATCTTCAGTAAATCTAGTGGTGCTAAGTCAGATAACTACCTTGCAGAGTAGAGTGCAGAGCTTACAGGGTCAGTTAGCACAGGCATAGGCCTTGGTTACATAGCTATAGGGATAGTTGACTACACTGATGGTTGAGAGAGATATAGCCAGACGACAGGGTGAGCAAGCCATTTCCCTAGCTGATAGTCTACAGAGAGCAGCAACAGGTGACATGATGAGAGAGCTGACCAGGGCCACTCGGGAGGCAGAGTTCTATAGGATCAGGTACCATGATGTAGTGCCACCCGAGCAGAGAGTGAGTTATACATAGTCTTGGTCTACACATAGTCGCTCTCGGGCTACCAGCAGGGGTGTATCTCAGCCATTACCTCCAGGAGGGTCATCAAGGGTAGGTAGAGCAGGTTCATTAGATGTAGGTGGGGCAGATTCATTAGGTACAGGAGGGGCAAGTCCCAAACCAGCAGTATCAGAGGACAGTACTTTGTAGTGCTTTTTTATATGATGTGTTATCAATTTTCTATTGAGACGTTTGTATACACATTGATATGATCCCATTTTGGATGATGTTATGTCATGCATAGTTGACATCTTTGTATATTTTGACATTCATTTTTGAGATATATGATATGTAGCGATGATTTGTTCGTGCAATGAGTATGTGTACCTTTATTATGTGATGGGTATCTATTTTATCTATTCATGATGCTTATGATATGATTTATGATGTATGGAAACAAATGAAATGATATGTTGTGAAAATGAAAATGCAACAAAAGTGATGTGAGGATTATGAAGTACGCTTTATTATTATTATTTATTTTTTTTATGATTTTCTGATGAAAATATGTATGAAAAATGTATGTGATGATGTTTTTGTGAATGTCAAATATACTTAGTCATTTATTGGAAAGATATGAAACTTTGATACTTTGCCAGCTTTTTGAAAAATCTATAAATGCAAAATACAGATTCTAAAATTAATGTAATCTATACTAACCATGTAGGGTATCTGTACAATATTGCCATTCTGAGAACTTATTTGTGCTTTTTGTGTCATCATAGAACATTGAAATGTTGAAAGTTAATACAAGTATCAAAGGGTATATTAGCACCAGTGATGACCTGAGTATTACTTTCATGAATTTTGATATAGCAAGATAATACAAGCATCTAGGTATAATTGAACCCAGATGACCTGAGTACCACTTGTATAAATAGACAAGATTTAACCCATTTCCCATGCAAATTCTGAAATGTCATTAATGATACTTAGTAGAGCATGTCTCGCGACCAATTTGCATAGTACTAATGATTCACTCACAAACAATAGACAAAGAAAAATCATACTCCTTCCTTGCTTTTCTAGTTCAGTACATCATCGAATTGCTCCAGAGATATGATAGAAAATCAACCAACAATTCAAAATTTTCCTAAATTATTCCAAACATTATTCAGATTAAGATCATCCAATATGGTTATCAACATTGATGTTTGTGTTTTGAGTAACGTTTTTTTGACCATTTTGTTTGATTTCATTGGCATTAAGTGATCATTTTGGTGTTGTGGTTGATTTGATGCGTCAATGTATGTTGTGTTTTGTCAAACCGTCATTTTGTCCATTTGCGATGTTCTAAAAGCTCGTTGCCCCTCTCCTGTTTAGTCTATGTTTCTGCCCCTAGTGTAAAAAATATCTAAATATTATGGATATGTAGAAATTTCATTAAGCCATGATGAAGCACAAGGATTCCCATTGCATGATATGGATATGATAGATATGGATAGATGATGTCATAAAGCAAATGCAAGACATAAGCTAATAGATAAAGGAGCCCATTTTGATCACAAGTAGTGCCTGTTTGCTAGGTTTTCATCACTTTTTTTTTATTGCACTTTTTTTAGATCATGTGAACTTTTTGTTTTTTTTTTTTAATAGATTTCTTCAAGACTTTTTTTGATTTTTATGTATTTTTTCAGGACTTTTTCTGATTTTTTATGTATTTTTTCAAGACTTTTTCTAATTTTTATGTATTTTTTTAGGACTTTTTAAGCATGTGATAGAATATTTAGACATAGAACTTCTTCAAATGGATGTTGTTGATCGGTTCTTCAAATAGGTCCCCTTCTGACGTAGATAACTGGTATGCTCTAGAACCATATAATGCATTGATGACAAATGGACCAAGCCAATTTGGTTCAAAGTTTCCTTTCTTTTCTCTGTCTTATTGATTACGTGGATTTTATTTCAAGACTAAATTTCCTACTTGAAATGTTCGTGATTTAATTCTGTGATTGTAGCTATAGGACATAACTTGTTGATAACCCTTCAAATTATTAGCTGCATGTTGACATCTTTCATCTAACAGTTTGAGCTCTTGTAGATGAGATACTCGGTAGTCTTCATCATTTATCAATCCTTTCAGTGAGACCCTAAGAAAAGGTATTTCAACCTCCAATGGTAAGATCACTTCTGCTCCATATACCAAGGCATATGGGGTAGCTCCTATTGGTGTGCGAATGCTGGTTTTGTATGCCCACAAAGTTGGATTTAACTGGACATGCCAATCACGACCGGCATCATTTACCATTTTCTTCAAGATCTTCAAGATTGTTTTGTTTGAAGCTTCTGCTTGACCATTTCCTTGTGGATAGTAAGGTGTAGAGAACCTGTGTTGGATGTGAAATCTTTCACAAAGTTCATCAACATCCTAATTCTTGAAAGGTCTCCCATTATTAGTGATGATAGAATTAGGAATTCCATATCAGCAGATGATATAATTCAGGATAAATGAAGAGATTTGTTTACCGGTCATGGTCGTCAAAGGAACAACTTCGATCCATTTTGTAAAATACTCTATAGCTGTGATGATGAATTTATGCCCATTTGATGATGAAGGATGAATTTTGTGAACAAGATCTAGTCCCCATTGAGAAAAAGGCCATGTCAGAGTGAAAGGCTGCAGTTCTTGTGCAGGTGCATGAATAAGATTCCCATGGATATGGCATTTAGAACACTTCTTGACAAATGTAAAAGATTCTCTCTCCATGGTAGGCCAATAATATCCCATTCTAACAAGTTTCTTGGCTAAGGTTAAACCACTTGAATGTGTTCCACAAATACCACCATGAACCTCTTGTAAGGATTTTTCATATTTGTCACGTTCAAGACATCGAAGTAGCATACCATCAAGACCATGTCGATAAAGGATATCGGCGATCAAGGTATAGTGGGATGATTGGTAGATGAAATTCCTTTTTTTGGTTTTGGGATAATTCTGGAGGTAAGGTGTTATTTTTTAGGTAGGTATAAATCTTTCCATATAAAAGTGAATCAGAACTAGTTAAATGGCATATGACTTGGGTCTTAGGATTATCATAGGTGGGAGAAAACAATTGTTCCATCAAGAATTCATATCATTTTTTATTTTCTGATAATTGTAACAAGGAAGCAATTGTAGCCATTGCATCTGCAACTTTATTATCAATCCTTGGGATTTGTGAAAAATTGATTTCTACAAAATGCTTTTTAAAATTGTCCACCATGTTCTTGTAAGGTAGCAGCTTATCATATTTAGTTTGATAATCATATTCAACTATGTTATTTGTGCAGGGAAACATCAACCAATTTGATTTTGGAATGGTATGCCCTTCAGGTGTGACAAAAAGAATCCCTGCCCCCGAGTCCTTTTGCGTGTAAGATCCATCAAAGTACAATGTCCATGATTTCTTAATTGTTGTTGTGAAGATGTTTGCATCAGGAAATTCAATGTGCATTGGGTTTTATTCTTGTAAAGGTACTTCAGCCAACTGATCAGCTATGACCTATCCTTTTATAGCTCTTCGATCTACATAGTGAATGTCAAACTCACTTAAGATCATTACCCATTTTGCAAGTCTTCTTGTTAAGGTAGCTTTGCTTAAGAGGTATTTTAGTGGATCGATTTTGGTTATCAGCTTAACTGTATGAGCCAACATATAGTGGCTCAGCTTTGGGGAAACAAACACTACTGCTAGGCAAGCTTTTTCAATGAAAGTCTAGTTTAATTCATGACTTGTTAAAGTTCTGCTGATATAGTATATGACCCTTTCTTTGCCTGTAGAATCCTCTTGTCCTAGTAACACTCCCAAAGATACTTCTATTGCTAAAATATAGAGTATGAGTGGCTTTCCTAGAACTGGTGGATTCATGAGATATTGCTTGATCTGATTAAATGTTGCTTCACACTTTTCCTCCCATTTGAATGGGACATTATTATGAAATAGATGTGTAAATGGTAAGATTTTTTCTACCAGTTGAGCTATAAATCTCCTGATGGATTGTAGTCATCCTTGTAGTGATAAGATCTGACTGATATTTCATGGTGGCGGCATGTCAATTATAGCTTGTACTATTCCTGGATCAACCTCTATGCCCTTTTCTGAAACAATGTATCCCAAGAGTTTTCCAGATTTAATGTCGAAGACACATTTCTTTGGATTAAGTTGGACATTGAACTTCTCCATTTTGATAAAGATATTTGACAAGATTTCTAGATGTCCTCTTGTGTTGGATTTGGCCAATAAGTCATCCACATAGTCTTCCGTGAAGGTGTGCATCATGTCATGGAAAATAGTGGTCATTGCTCTTTGATAAGTTGCTCCTGCATTTTTAAGCCCAAATGGCATGGCATTCCAACATTAAGCACCCTAGGGGCATGTAAATGTAGTTTTATCTTGATCCTCTGGTGCAATCTTTATCTGGTTGTATCCTGAAAATCCATCCATTAATGAATACATTACATGGCCAGTAGTTAAATCAACAATCATATGTATGTTTGGCAAAGGGAAGTCATATTTGGGACATGCTTTGTTCAAATCTCTGAAATCTATACAAATTCTAATCCTTCCATTTGGCTTTGAAACAGGTACAATATTGGAGATCCATTCTGCATAGTTAATAGACCGAATGAATCCAACATCTAAAAGCTTCTTTAACTCTTCTTTAACCAATAATGCAACATGTGGATGCATTTTTCTGAGTTTTTGCTTCACAAGTTTTTCCCCTGGGTTTATAGATAAATGATGCATTATCAGATTAGGATCTAACCTTGGCATATCGGCATATGACCAAGCGAAGTTCATTTGATTCTCCTTCAAGAACTCTGTGAATTTTAGTACTTCTTCTACTGTTAATGATGCTGCAAGTTGAAAATTTTTGGCTGCTCTGTTGTACCTATGTTGATTGATTCTATTGGCTCAATAAAAATAGAAGATCTTTCTTGATAATGTTTGGGAAGAGTTTCAAGTTTTTCATCCTTTAGTTCCTCAAAAAGGTTTTCACCATCAGATTTTCTCTTTATTTATCTGTTGTTGTGATCTACCACTGCCATTTTTTGGTTTTCACCAATAGATCTATTTTTTATTTCATTTATTTTATAGCTAAGAGACTTGACACCCTCCCTATCAAAATCTTGAGTATGAGATTCTTTGATGGAACACTTATTTTTTTGATTAGATGAACAAAGGAAATTTACAATATCCTCATCATCATGGAATGTAGGGATATGGATAGGTGCATCTTTGTCCCAATCAATAAGTTCCGGATAGACTAAAGGTATGGGATCATTAGGTTGGGTAAGGTATTGAGCTATAAAAGTCATGATATGGTTGTCATTTTCATGATGGACAAGGTCTATGATGGTATTCTCCTATCGATTATCAATCTCGTTAAAATTTGAATCGTCCTCACTTGAGTTATTCTCATATCGTGGTTCAAATTCAAGTGCTTGTGTTCCTGAGCTTTCTCCTTGTATGAGAATAGGTGCATATTTGTGTATGGTATCAACTTGTTTGTCTCTCCAAAATTCATCATTATAGATGGTATCCCATTCATATTCATTAGAATTAGTGTTTGAACCATTCTACAATTGGAAAACTAATTCATAAATTTTTTGTAGAGTAACACCTTCATGGGGTTTATCTGAAATTGATTCTCCTTCATAAGTTTGTTGTGCTCACTGTGAAGTTGACTCTTCTATATCTTTACCATATCCAAGTCCTGTTTTATCTTTTGGATGTATTGAAATAGGTTGAATCGGCTCAACGATTCCTTCTTTTCTTTTTCCTATAGGACAATTTCCTTCATAGCCCATTCTTTGCATGATGGTATACCCTTTGCCAGATTGTTCGGTAGGTAACTTGATGTGCAAGAGAGATTCATCTTCATCTTTGTATAGCTAGCTTAGGATTCCCTATCTTTGGCTTCTTCGTCAGTAGTGTTAGCTTTAATGAATTGTCCATCAAACTTTGTGATTGACACGGAAGCTTGGGATGTAGAGGCTGTTGTGATCTTTTGATTTAATAGGGTTGGCTGACCATGTGACCTCAGAGAAAGAGGTAAGCTAGAAAGGCATAGTGAATATTCACCTATTCCTTTGTCTTTTAAATGTAGCTTGGTGTCAAGATTCTTTGTCAATTCTTGCAATTGGCCTTGTAGATTGGAAGAAGTAGTAAGAGCCTCCCTATTATGCGGTACAAAGGCATCTTGAGTTGCTCAGATATTTGAACAAGTTTGGGTGCTATTGTAGTTAGCTTGTATAGTTATTTCCTATCCATCATACAGAAACTTGAGGCATTGATGGTATGTTGATGGTGCTGCCTGTAGATCATGAATCCATGGATGACCCAAAAGTATGTTATAGGAAAGATCACGATCTAGAACCTGACAAAAGGTATTTTTTACAACAGGTCCCACTCTGATAGGTAGCATTATTAGTCCTTTAGAAGCTCTTTCTTCACCATCATATGCCTTGACAGTTATTTTCCTTCATGGATCAATGGAATTTTCTAATATTCCTAAGGCATGTATTAGCTTTAAGGTACAAATGTTTAAACCGTCTCCTCCATCTATCAAGACATGTCTGATTCGATGTTTATGAATCATGACTTCAAGATAAAGTGATGAATTATGCGGATGGGTCATGTAGGCATCATCTTTTTTAGAGAATGAAAGACAAGTTGGGGAAGATAAATGTCCCACCATGGCTTGAAATTTTTTTACATCTAGATTAGTGTCAACGGTTGTGTTTACAAGAGCTTATTCTAAAATATTCTTGTGTACGGGGGATATTTTGAGAAGTTCAAGGATGGAGATTTGAGCTGATGTTTTTCTCAGTTGATCAACTAGATTATAATGACTTGGAGGAGGAATAGCTACCTTAGATGAACTTCCTTTTAAGACAACTTTTACTTGTCCTCTTGCAGTCACATTAACCTGTTGATATTCTTGTTTTTCCTTGATTTTGATAACATTAACCCGTTGATCATCTGCATAGACATGGCAGATTATGTTGGCTTCAACATTATTTATGCTTTTTGCTTTGATATCTGATGTTTCCCCCTTTTTATAGTTTGGTAAAGGAGCTTTGAATGCTTGATGATCATCATTGGTATGATTTCCTTCAATTGTGATGGTGTCATTGTCAATTAAATCCTGTACTAGATTTTGAAAGGCTTGACAGTTATTTGTTCTATGACCTTTACATCGATGATAATTGCAATAATACGAGTCATTCCATGATGGTGGTTTGACTCGTGGCTCATAATCTCTTTGTGATGGTAAGGTGATAACCTTATTATCAAGAAGCTCCTTGAGAGCATAATCAAGAGATTGACACAAAGTGGTAAAATTCTGTCGATTTGAAAAGAATGGAGGTCTGGATGGATTTGATGTTTGGGTATTGCCAAGATTGTTATTGAAATTACCATGATTATCCTTGTTGTTTTGATTGGTCATGCTTTCTTGATTGGAGTTTGTCCTTGTTGATTTTTGCTTCATTGTTGGTTGGTATTTCCTTGTTGGTTGTTTCATGGAGCACTTGATAGGTTGAAGATAGATAGTCTTGTTTGTAGATTGTTTCCATCCACTATACCATCATTGACAACATTTTTATTTATGTTCCAAAACCTTGTTTTATCATTGTTGTTATGGTTGGATGAACTTGGATTATCAATTTTTATTACTCTTCTTTTGACCAAGGCCCCTTCAATGGCGATTACATTTTCAATCAATTTTTCAAAGTTAGAAGGACAATGAAGATTAAGCCTGTAGCTTAATTCTTGATCTAGGATATTGATGAAGATATCCATCTTTTCCTTTTTAGGAATAGGACGGAAATATTGTGCAAACACCCTTCTCCACCTTTGCAAAAATGTAGTGAAAGATTCACCTACTTTTTGTTTCACCTTACAAAGATCAAGCATGGTTATTTGGTGTTGGATGTTGTAGGAGTATTGTGATATAAACTTATTTATTAACTCCTCAAAGGTTTTGATGGGGGCAGTGATCTTTGAAAGCCACTCCATGGATTGTCCACCCAGACTTCATGGAAACAATCACATTAAGTAGGCATCTTCATAAGCGAATTCTAGACTCATATTTTAGAAATCCCTCACATGTTCAATGGGGTCAGTTTTCCCATTGTACCTATCAAATTTAGGGATTTTGCAATGTTTTGGAAAAGGAATCATTTGAAGACTCTTATCAAATGGATAAGGACATATGTCATCCAAAACATACTTCTTTGTTGCACCCCCTTGCATTTCCTTTATTTTCCCTTGTAATTCTTTTATCTATTGAGTAAGGGCACTAAAATCATTAGGAGGAGTTTTAGGATTCTCTTTAATCCCTTCTATATCAAAATTGGTAGGTAACTTAGCTCCTTGATTAGCTAATGAAAGGAAATATCTTTCTTTGTTTCATTCTAAAATTCTTTCCATAAAAGTATGGAATTGGGGATCCTGCTCTGCTTCTTGAAGCTTTTCTTCTGTTATCTCTTCAGTATGAAATGGATTCTCTTCTTTCTCACCATTATCACCCATTTTGCTTGTGGTACTTTCTCTTTCATCTTTTTCTATGTGCTTTCGAGATCTCGTGACAATAGGCATAAGCTTTGCCCCAAATTCTACTAACTTTTGATCAAAAGAATGAAATAGTGCAATTTTTGATGGATATGAAAGTTAGGATAGAATGAAGATTCTATCACTTAAAATATTTCTAGTCTTTAGCTCGTGTTTTCCCTGATTGAAAGGATGAAAATCCTGTTTGCGGGAATTTAAACAAAAGATCAAGAAAAAAATGATTTTGTACTTTATGAAGTTTGATCGTAGCTTCGTAAAAAGATGGATTTGTGATAAATGCCTAATGTGATTGAGTTCTCTATTGTAGAAATTGATTCGAATGAGTAGAATATACAATTGCAGGCTGGGGAATATAAGAAGAATGAATACACTGACTATGGTTGTGCCTTTGAGAGAGGGCTCTTCTTTGAAAGAAAGCTTATAAGTATAACGGTTTTATAGCATAATCATTAGTGAAACCTCTAACAAAGTCGTGATATCGATGGATAAAGGTTCTATGTTCAAGTAAAATCTTTTGACTTTGGTACAAGAATCGTCTTTTCTTCAATAGTTTCTTGTACCTAAGTGGTTTCTTTGGCTTTTTTATTCTTTTGCAAATGGATTTCTTAACAAAGGTTGTGGATTTCCAATCTCTTAACATGAGAGTAATCAATGTAATTGTGAGTTTTGGATGATCTTTATTGAATTAATGTTTCGAAAGACTTTGGATAGAGCACTTTCAAGAAGAGAAAGAATAGATGATCCTCTTCAAAATGATACATGGGCTTTTGTCGGGAGGCTTCCACATGTTGATAAGAAGCTAACCGATAATGAAAAGCAGGTAATTCAACAATTTTGGCATGATAACTCTAGAGTATCACCCAATGCAAAGGATGTTTTAAAGTTAAGAATTGGCAATCGAGACTGCACACCACATCCTAAACATTTCTTGGAATCAAGTCAAACAATGTTGTTCAAAATTTTTATTGAAACACATAAAAATATGGAAATCTGGCAAAAGACTTTTGAGGGTTTGAAGCCATTTTATTGTGTGCCTCTTAAGATTTGTAATACTTGTTGCAAATACCATGTGGATTTTTCAATATACCATAAGCTATTATGCTATATCCGTTCTACTTTGCATACTAATGAAATGTTGCAGGAGTGTGGTGCAATGCATCTTCCGAAATCATCAAGGGACTTGCTAGATCTTGTGTGTGGGAAATATTAGTGTCAAAATGATATGAAAAAAACACACCAATGCAAAATTAAACTAAAGAAAGCTAAATAGAATGAAATCAAAGAAATCAAATAAAGCTTCTTCAGAATTGTTCCATTGTCCTCTATCTCTAGTGATATGCTTGAAGCCGCTACTCTCAGATTGTATAAGCAAAGCTTCTCAGAATGGCAACCTGCAGAACGAGTATGCAGAGGGAGAGTACATCCTATATGCTGGTGGAGTGAAATTTTGGTATACATATATGCATAGGGGATGTAGATTATGCACAGGGGCCGTGGATTATGAATCCTATTGAAACTATGATATGAGGTTGATAGGCCACGATATGGAATGTTGATATGCTAGACTATGCTATGCTAAAATATGGAATGCTATGGATGCTAGAAGTTTGTGCTATTGCAGATTGGCTATAATTTTCCTATACAAAAGCTTCTCTCCTTTTCATAGAACCGACAGTCCCTTTTATAGCTTTTTTTTTATAGGCAAGAGCCTAGCTGGCAAAGATCAATGGCTATGAGATTGTCTGGTAAATTTGAACACTGGAAGATGGAGAGGTTGAGAGAAGAATGGAAGATGTTGGGAGGTTGGAGAGAAGAATGGAGGTTTGTCTTCAACCCACGGGAACAACTTTGCTCAGAAACAAAGAAATTTGTTGATTTTCTATTTTGAAGTTATTTCATGGTTATTGTAGATAATCCAAATTAAATAAATAAATTTATTTAATTTAATATGTTATGTGAGTTAGGGGATTTAAAACATTATTGAAATATTTAATTTTAGGACTATAGAAGACTCAATTAAATGTTTGGAATATTTAATTGCGAATAAAATTTAGAAGAATTAATTAAATATTTGGAATATTTAATTGTGAATGGAATTTAGAGGATTTTAAAAGAGAAGAATATTTAATCTTTATTTGAATAAAATATTCAAGCCAAGATTATATGATAATTAATATAAATAAATCATAATGTTTATTTAATTAATTAAGAAATGGATAAGAAAAGTAATTAAATAAACTTATTTATTTAATCGAAATGAAAGAATGAACAATATAAATAAATTATTTAGATTTATTTAGACGCAGATTGAATTCAAAGATTTAATTAAATATTAAAAATATTTAATTAATTACTAGACTATTGAGATGTGACCATTTTTAGGTGTATACCGATCTATTTTTATGTTCTAGAGATGATGGTTACTTTTTCTATAGAAATGATTGTTTAAATGCAAAGTGCTCACAATGTGGTGGCTTGTCAAAGTTTGTTCAATGTTTTCATGAGAGTTTCGAACATGAATTTGGAAAGAAGCTTGTTGAGAAAAAGAGATTTGAGATAGTCAAATATACTTTGCAAAGTGGAGGTGAAGGTTCTAGATGAGAGTTGGTTACAAAAGAATGCAGTGTTGCTGATTTTATTTCAGATTTTAAGGACAATCTTTTCTACAAGTATGCAAGGCATAGTCATAGGTCTTAGTGGTTGGATAAAAAATTTAGGATGTGTAAGGACTCTTTTCCAATTGGCACTATTATATCAGTGGTTGATTTTGTAGAAAATTACACATTGCAACCACAAAATGTGGTACAATCTCAGTATTACAATTCCATTCAAATTTCTATTTTTGTCCACATAACATTTAGACATACTCTTGATAGTATAGAGGAGGATCGAAAGATATCAAAGAGTATCATTTTTATATGAGTTATGATAGAGCTCACTCATTTGAGTATGTCCAACATTGTTTCAAGAATTTTTTTGACTTCTTGCAGGAGCATGATATAGCATTGGGCCAAAATCTAATTTGGTCAGATAATTGCAAAGGTCAATTCAACAATGCTCATATGTTTTATTGGTTGAGTAGAATGCATGTAGAAAGGGGTCTACCTCATATTTGGAGTTTTTTTGAAGCTGGAAATGGGAAAGGGGAGCATGATGGAGCATGTGCATGCATAAAGAGAGCTCTAGTTAAGGAGCAATTGAAGATTTCAGGAGCAAAATTCAGTGATGCACATTCTATAGTTGATTGGTGTAGTTCAACTTTGTCACAGGGAGGACACTTGATTCAATAGTGTGTAGATTCTTTTGGTTTGTTGAGGAGGGTACAGTGGGAGGTAGATTGGATTGTCATACAATCAAAGATTCTTCAAAGATGCATTCATTTCAAAGCTCAGATGCAGGCACATGGACCATTTGGACATGAGAGTTGGCTTGTTTTTATCGGAGTTTAATTCAATGTGAGTCAAGTGAGTGGGTGAATACATGGGTACCATAGTATCTAACTCCTTTATCTCAAAAAATATACATAACAAATGACACAATGGAAAGTTCAATAGATTATGACCTACTTTTAGATCTACTACAACTAGGACATATTTTTGCAATTGTTGCACCACAGGGGAATGAAGAGAGATTAGACTATTGGTTGGCTCGATGTGTGTGGGTAAAGCATAAGCTAACACAACCGATGGAAGATGATGATGGTTTCATGTATCCTACAGGTTCAGTTGTGGTTGCAGGAACTTGGTTGCGAACATACATGATTAGAAAGAATGGCATACCTGCATTTGAAGACTACGAGAAACACAAAACCATTCTCATGTATTCGTACCTTGTTATAGAAACAAGTGTTAAGTTGTTGAAGCATCATGCCATACCAAAGACAAAACAACTATGGACACTTAGTAATGTTGATCATGAAGCAATATTGGATACTCTTAATCAAAGAGATGACCCTTCAGGCACACTTGAATAGCATTTTCAAGAATGGAAGGTAGAATACTTATGTTCATTATGATTAAGTTCATTAGTGTTCTTTATTTAATACTGATATTTTATATACTATTGCAATGTAGGTGTCTTTAATAGTAATATTTTGTATGCACTTTTGTGATATTTTTGGCAAAATTGATCATGGACCTGTCGCAACAATAACTAGCTCTGATCCTTTCGAAGAGGTATGCGTATTTTATAGTTTGCATCACCAACTCATCATCATTCAAGTTTTTTAGATTAATATAGATATATTAGTCTAAGAATCTTTTCTATTGTGACAATATAGATTTCTCATTTTCCCACTTTTGTGATATTCCTGGCATGATTGATCATGGACCTGCTACAACAATAGCCAGCTCTGATCCTTTCAAAGAGGTATGTGTCTTTTATAGTTTGCATCACCAACTCATCATCATTCAAGTTTTTTAGATTAATATAGATATGTTAGTCTAAGCATCTTTTCTATTGTGACAATATAGATTTCTCATTTTCCCACTTTTGCAATATTCCTGGCACGATTGATCATGGACCTACTACAACAATAGCCAGCTCTGATCCTTTCGAATAGGTATGTGTCTTTTATAGTTTGCATCACCAACTCATCATCATTCAGGTTGTTTATATTAATATAGATATGTTAGTTTAAGCATCTTTTCTATTGTGACAATATAGATTTCTCATTTTCCCACATTTGCGATATTCCTGGCACAATTGATCATGGACCTGCTACAACAATAGCCAACTTTGATCCTTTTAGAGAGGTATGCAATAGATTACAACAATATATATTGGTTATACTAAGCGTCTTTTATAGTTTGCATTACCATCTCATCATATTTTGTGTCATTTAGAATAATATAGATTGGTTATTCTAAGCTACCTTGATGGTTTGTATAGGTGCTTGTTAGTCCAGAATGTGAACATACTACTATTGTTGAAGACTGTGCCCTGAATGCCTCTAATAGGAAAATTTTGTAAAATTTGAATTCTCAAATTGGAAACAATGTAAAACGGTCATAATTGTGTATGGGCATAATCTATACCCAGTGATGTTTTTTGAAATATGGGTCAAATGTCTGGCATTGTATAAAGGGTATGTTTAAAATGTAAAGGGGTCTGTATTTTGGAAACTCATAGGTTTTGTAAAGGGGTCTATTTTTGTACTTAATCGAGCTACAACCGAAGGTTTTCTTCTTGGTTCTTTCTTGTTGGTATGCTCATTTGAACCAGGTTTTGTAATACTATCTAGTCCTCTCCCCTACTATCTCTTACTCTATCTCTTACTCAAAGAGTAAGGAGAGAGCTTAACCCATCTATGTTTTTTGAAGAGACATACATATACTAGCAATCACACATGAAGATGTAATGGGCACATTGATAGGTGCAATATGAAATTATGTATGCTACAATTGAAGTAATTGCAAGAAGTCTTGTTATGGTGAAAGTTTTATTAGAGAATACATAATCATGTTTTCTTAAAGAAGAAGTATTAATAGGTATTAATTTTGAAGTAAATTTAATCTATATGCAAAGCATTTGTAAATCAATATGTGTGTAATTGTAACAGTAAAATTTGTGCATACCATGTCATTTCCCACACAATTTTGTGTCTATTTTGAAGAAATGTCTTGATACATGTACGTAGTGACTCAACATGTAAATTCAAGCTCATCTCTCTAGCCTTTTATCAATTTTCAATTTGCATACTTAAATCACTATACAATTAGCCCTATCCTATTCTTATTCACACACATCTATACATTTACCTTATTTTCCCATTTATCACATTCACCAATGGGTATGCCCTCATTTATCCATTAGCCACCTGGAATTGATTGTTAGCCACTTAGATTTAACTATTAACCCATTCTAGGACACTTCTTCAATTGCAAGGGTGACCTCATGGTCACAAACCTATTCCCTTTCATTTTAAAATTCAAAATTCAAACTTTTGGCTAAGTGGCATCATTCACCCACTTTGAGTTGACTAAACACATGTTTGGCATAATTTGATGATATACTGCTAGCATTAATAACATACAATATATTCATTATAATCATGAAAAATTCATTTATCTTATAGCATTGGAGCAATTAATAGTGAGACATTTTGATTCAATGCAATAAAAATGAGTAACAAATTTGAACATCTAGAGTGCTTGCCAACTATTTTTAATCTTGTTTCACTTTTTGGGGATTGATCTAGGAGAACTTCCTCCCCATGAGAAATCAACAACCCTCATGATATTTCTAAATACCACCAAGTCCCTAGATATTCAAGAGTAGATCAAAGATAAACATTCATACCCTTATCAACCCTTAATTATCCAATACCCCTATCAACCCTTAATTATGTTAGGTTGATTGTGTTTGATTGATTGCATTTACTTAATTATCCTAGGTTAACTTCATAAATAATTTTTTTTTCTTTATATTTTGTTGAGCCCAACCAATCCTACACTTGATCTGACCTTCTTTTTAGGGTTTTACATTATTAAGGTTTTCAAATCTATAGTTTTCTATGTTTACATTCTATTTTCAAATTTGAAATTTCTTATACATCCTTGTACATCATTGATACATTTTTCTATTAGGTTTTTCATTTTTTATGTTAAGATATAGTAAATTATATTCACTTGCAATTTGATGTGTAAATATCTTGTATTGTTAGAATGAATACTTGAATGATCATGAGGTGTTGAGGGAAATATTTTTTTCATTAGTATTCTTTGGAATGCTTGGGATATTGTTGTAATGGCATTGAATAAAGAAGGTCATTAATGGGAGTCACACAATCGTTGCCATCAATGGAATTGACCATCTCTCACATGTAATGCTTGGGAGTTACATTGGGAGAAGTGGATCATCTTTCCATAATGTTATGGGTTCCTACTTAGTTGATATGTTCATAGTGGAGGGATAGTTTTGGGAATTTGTGCTCTTGACGAGTTATTGGTCAAATGCATTATCTATTCATGGATTCTATCTTGAGTGCTATCATAATTACATGTTGGGGTGGTTCGTGGTTTTAAACTAACAAGAATGGTTTTGGTGGCAATTAGTTTGGGGAAACCACTTACATGGTTTTATCTTCCCATTGCTTTGTAAATTGGAGGAATTACATGGAGGTTTCATGGGTTATACAGGTGTACTTAAGGCCTTCAAGGGCTCGAGACAGGTTTGGTTGAAGGATTTTTTTCTTTGAATCAATAAAGTTTCAATTGCTCAATTCATATTTTACTATTTTTCTTGTGGTTTTTGCCTGTGCACAAGCCATTCAATCATTTTTATATAAAAAATTTATGTAGAAATACTATTACATGTCTTGACATTATTTCAAGAGTGGAAGGCGTGGAGAACTATGTTTTGAAATAAAATGAAGAGTTAAAGGTCTAAAAATGGTGGTTTTTTTTCACTTGAAAATAGAGTTTTTACCCTAGGGTTTGCAAAAATCTTTGAGATACCAGAAGTTTGTTTTTTTTCTAAGCATATTGGGGCCTAAATAAAGGTGTCTAAGGTGGTGCTAGAGTTTGAAAGGCTGTGGAAGTGCTACATCCAATAAACCCTCAAGAATTACACTAAACATAAGGGTTTTTTGGTTTGACAATTACAAGTCCATACAAATGGAATCCAATTACAGAATATTTGTTTTCTTGGAAATTTATTTGCTTTCCCAAGGTTTCAGGGGTTTGTGTGGTGTTTGAAGGTATGTTTCTTTGCATTTTTGCTCTAATTGAGTAGCTTGTTCAAGGGTGAATGTATAGGAAGTCAACTTTGGTCCAAAGGAGTCTATGTTGTTTCTCATATATGTTGTCTAACTTGGATATGGGTGTTTGAATCAGTCATTTGTTCGTTTGGTGTTTTGGAAAATTGTGGAGTAATTGGACAAAAACTAATTTCTCACTATTACAAGGGTAAGGGGGTTAAAGAGGGAAATGTGTATTTAGTTGCTTGTCAGGTTTTAAGGGAGTTTTGGACTATCCAAAGAGGTCAAAATAATCTTGTTAGATGCCTCAAATAGGCAAGTTGCAAAGAGTTTGTGATTGTGCCCTTGTGTCTGCATCAATTTTTCACCTAATTTCACTCGGTCCAATGTAGCTCGAAGTGATTCAGTGTGTTTCATTGAAAAAGAGGACCATCCCTAGCATAAACGTACCCATCCAAAGGTGTTGGAATAGTCTGTTTGGTCGTACGAGTTGTGGAATTAAAGTTGCACCACTTTGCAACTTTACACTACTTGCATCTAGCAACTTTTCCCTCCACTGAAAAGTCATCACCACAAGAAAATGCCTTCGAGAGAGGAAAAACTGAGAGAGGTTTTTGTAGAAGGTCCCAACATGATCCCATAGCCTTAGATGGAGAGTTTTTTAGGATCACAGTCTCTGAGAAATAGCCCTTCAAAGATTGTTGCCTTTTAGCACTTTGGACTCTTAAGGCAAATTGCCGGTCCAATGTCGCTCAGAGTGATTCGGCATGTTTGGGTGCAAGAGAGGACCATACCTAGCATAAACGTACCCATCTGGATGTGTTGGAACAGTCTGTTTGGTCGTACGAGTTGAGGAATGAAAGTTGCACCACTTTGCAACTTTACACTGCTTGCATTTGGCAATTTTTTCCTCCATTGAAAAGTCATCACCACAGGAAAATGCCTCCAAGATAGCAAAAACCAAGAGAGGTTTTTTTAGATGTTCTCAACACAATCCCATAGGCTTAGATGAAGATTCTATAAGCATCACAGTCTTCAATAAATAGCCCTTCAAAGATTGTTGTCTTTTAGCACTTTGGACTCTTAAGGGAAATCATCAGTCCAATGTAGCTTGGAGTGATTCAGCGTATTTGGGTGCAAAAGAGGACCATCCCTAGTGTAAATGTAGCCATCTAGATGTGTTGGAACAGTTCGTTTGGTCGTACGAGTTTTGGAATGAAAGTTGCACCACTTTGCAACTTTACCCTACTTGCATCTGGCAATTTTTCCCTCCACTGAAAAGTCATCACCATAGGAAAACACCTCCGAGATAGCAAAAACTGAGAGAGGTTTTTGTAGATGGTCCCAACACTATCCCATAGCCTCAGATGGGAGTCTATAAGCATCACAATCTTCAAGAAATATCCCTTCAAATATTGCTTCCTTTTAGCACTTTGGACTCTTAAGGGAAATCACCAGTCCAATGTCGCTCAAAGTGATTCAGCGTATTTGGGTGCAAGAGAGGACCATCCCTAGTATAAACGTACCCATATGGACATTTTGGAATAGTCTATTTGGTCGTACAAGTTGCGGAATGAGAGTTGCACCACTTTGCAACTTTACACTGCTTGCATTTGGCAACTTTTCCCTCCACTGAAAAGTCATCACCACAGGAAAATGCCTTCAAGATAGCAAAAACTGAGAGAGGTTTTTGTAGATGGTCCCAACACAATCCCATAGCCTTGGATTGAGAGTTCATAAGAATCACGGTCTCTGAGAAATAGCCCTTCAAATATTGCTACCTTTTAGCACTTTGGACTCTTAAGGGAAATCGCCGGTCCAATGTAGCTCAGAGTGATTCGACGTATTTGGGTGCAAGATAAGACCATCCCTAGTGTAAGAATACCCATTTGAATGTGTTGGAATAGTTTGTTTGGTAGTACGAGTTGTGGAATGAAAGTTGCACCACTTTGCAACTTTACACTGCTTGCATCTGGCAACTTTTCCCTCCACTGAAAAGTCATCACCATAGGAAAACACCTCCGAGATAGCAAAAACTGAGAGAGGTTTTTGTAGATGGTCCTAATACAATCCCATAGCCTTGGATAGAGAGTTTTTAAGCATCACAGTCTCTGATAAATAGACCTTCAAAGATTGCTGCCTTTTAGCACTTTGGACTCTTAAGGGAAATCGTCGGTCCAATGTAGCTCGGAGTGATTCGGCGTATTTGGGTGCAAGAGAGGACCATCCCTAGGGTAAACGTACCCATCTAGATGTGTTGGAACAGTCTGTTTGGTCGTACAAGTTGTGGAATGAAAGTTGCACCACTTTGCAACTTTACACTACTTGCATCTGGCAACTTTTCCCTCCATTGAAAAGTCATCACCACAAGAAAATGCCTCTGAGATAGTAAAAACTGAGAGAGGTTTTTTTAGATGGTCCCAGTATGATCCCATAGCCTTAGATAGAGAGTCTGTAAGCATCATGGTCTCTGAGAAATAGACCTTCAAAGATTGCTGCCTTTTAGCACTTTGGACTCTTAAGGGAAATGGTCGGTCCAATATAGCTCAGAGTGATTTGGTGTATTTCGGTGCAAGAGAGGACCATCCCTAGCAAAAATGTACCCATTGAGACGTGTTTGAATAGTCTATTTGGTCGTACAAGTTGTGGAATGAAAGTTGCACCACTTTGCAACTTTACACTACTTGCATCTAGCAACTTTTCCCTCCACTGAAAAGTCATCACCACAAGACAACGCCTCTGAGATAGCAAAATGGAGAGAGGTTTTTGTAGATGGTCCCAACACAATCCCATAGCCTTAGAAGGAGAGTCTGTAAGCATCATGGTCTCTGAGAAATATCCCTTCAAAGATTGTTACCTTTTAGCACTTTGGACTCTTAAGGGAAACTAGTGGGCAACATAGTTAACTTCTTCACAAACTTGGTTTGAAGTAATTTCATTCTTTTTTGTGCATGTAAAATGGAGTTTTAACCCTTCCACCCTAAAATTGACCTTTAAATAACTTCAAAAACCTTAACTACCTCATTCTTATTCATTTGTTTTGCAAACAAGCATGTACATTCCAAGAGGCCAAGCTTTCATTTTTGCTTGTTGGATTGAATGCAGACTGTGACACAACTTTATTTTTTCAAAAAATGTTCAACATCATTGAACTAAGAAATTATCACACATCTGCTAAGAAACAAAGGAGTATCACAAACTAAAACACATTACACTTTAGTTCTCACTGACTTGATGTACTCTTCAACATCTCTCTTCTCTAAAAGTGACCTCTAAATCACTTCAAACACCTTAACTACCCTAAAAGTGACCTCTAAATCATTTCAAACACCTTAACTACCTCATTCTTATTCATTTGTTTTGCAAACAAGCATTTTCATTCCAAGAGGCTAAGCTTTCATTTTTGCTTTCAAAGAAAAATCTTCTTATGCCACTGTTACATTGTATAGGTAAACTAGGTTTTGTATTGTGGACCTATATTAAGCTACCACTCTCAAAGACCAATGTAACAATGATACAAATAACTTTGAGACTGCAAAAAGACATCTGATAACTCTTTAGTGTACTAAAAGAATTCTTATGATTTTTGAAATATCCTGATAACTCTACTTAGTTGTCTTATTTTTTCAATATCATATAAATTGAACCTTGGCATCAATAGACTTTGTATATCAAGCTACCACAATTCAAGTTTCAACGATGAATATTTATCATGCATGTTTTAAATGACATTCAAGTTTATAGTGGTTTTTTTGTTTATATGATGTCATGTGATATTCTAATCATAATTCATGCTTCTAGGCTACACAGCTATATATATATTATTTTTACATGTTTTCTGCAATGTTCAGCCCCTACACTGCAAGTAAATGGCTACATAGTGTGTGGAATGAGGGGGCAGTAGGCCTGAGACCCCTTTAAAGTTTGTTTGAGTGCTTTCTTTTCATTTTTTGTGAGTTTTGTGCCATGTTTCCTCAAAGAAATGTGGTCTCATATAATTCTATGACAAGCTAATGCAATTGATAGTTGCTCCTAGTTATTAGTTATGTAATGTGAAGTGATTGCATAACTGCTTAGGTTGACTTTGTAAAAACTATATTGTTATTGAAATTTTTTCATCTATCAACATCTAGGTTCTACTTATGCAATGTGAAGTAATGCTTTGAGTTTGAAAGATGTGCAATGCAATGTAATAAAAAATATGAATATAAACTACATAATATTTAACCATTCTTTTTATTCTATTGTACATTGATATTTAACCATTGCTCACTTGATTAAATTTTCAAAGAGTTTAATCATGCGCATGAGGAGTAAATTAAATTTCGATTGTCAACTTATATATATATCAAATTATCCAATAATCAATTGTATGTCCATATCCAAAAATGGCATCAATGCTAACTCAAACAAAGTTTTACAATATGTGGCATATGCCATCTCGGTATCTATTAAAATTTTACATGCCAAAATGTCTATCTCATCCTAAACTATTGGTGGATCATCAAAATGAAGCCTCTTTGAAGCACTTGATGGCTCTAAAGGTAGCTACAAAAGAAAAAGTCAAACCACAATTGAGATTAGGGTGCTGTCATCATAGTGGTTTACAATTCCTGAGAGGAACAGATTTTAGCAGAAATTACAAATTTTTAGAAAATATAATGATTTAAGCCTTAAAAAGTTCCATTTTAAGGATTCCAATTGAAGAGGGTTTGATCAAATCACCTTAGATCAAACCCCCTTGGATAGAACCTCGCTATTTTTAAACCATACCTATAAATGCGTCTCCTTTACACCTATCAAAATGCTGATAAAAATCACTTTTCATTTAGCTTTTGGGGGATCAAATGAATTAATTTAAAATTTATTTGAAATGATTATGGTATTCCTCAGAACAAGCTATCCAATGAATATAATTTTAATATGTTTTGGTTTTGTTATGCATTTGTTTTTTAAGTTTTATTAAACATAGGTTTTTCATGAAAATGAACTTTGTTCTTCACATGTGGAAAAATATAAGATTATAAAAAAAAAAATTGAAAAATATGAGTGCACCAGATATTGAAGTCCTTGATCCAACAAAAAAAATAAAAAAAATTTTGACATATACAAAAAAAGTTACGCATTATACGGTCGTGTTGTGTCTGAATTATAATTTGTTTATCTTTGAAACTTGATTAAGGAAAAAATATTCAATAAAAAACTATCTAACCAAGTGGAAGCACTAGATATCAAAGTTACAAATCTAAATGTGAAAGAATTAGAATTTTATCCTTATCGAAAAAAAGTTATGCGTTATATGGTGTGCGTCACTTTTTAAAAATGTTGTTTTCTGAAGAAGAAAAAAAATCGTGGGAGATGGAAAAAGAAGTACAATTTGATTCCAAAAATTTTGAAAAAATATTTTTAGAATCTACAGAAAAAATTTGATGAGACTCTAGTTTGCACCATCTTCAAATTGCTCATAGTTTAGCCGCTATAGGTGCCTGAATGTGAAGAATTAGTTAAAAATAATAATTTCAGTGTCCAGTTTGGCCAAAAATTGTAAACCACTATTATGGGACCACCCATTAGTTATACTATCTAATTTAAAATCGAATAATTAACATAAAAATCAATACACATTGAATTATAATTGAACTCTAAAATCGAAATCCTGATTACTGGAAATATACGTCTCTTCGAAGGGTCAGGAGTCCTAGAATATACCCCTTTCAAAGAACTAACCAAACCAAATTTTGTAATGTCAATCTATATATGTGGACAAAAACATGAAATTGATCCAAGTTAGCATAGAATTGTCAATAATAAGAACATATTTACTAAGCACAAAATAAAATAAACACATACCTCTTTAGGCTGATCTTTTTATGTATCTCCCTTAGGTGTTTCAACACCTCCTCCTTGAGGTGTGTCAACACCTTCTCCTTCAAGTGTTTGAATACCTACTACTTTAGGTGTTGTGGCACTTATCAATAATGATGTTTAGCTCACAACCACCTATACATAAAAATGGCAAGTACATATGAAACTACAAATCTATGTCAATGTATGCATAATCAATAAAATATATTATAAATCTTAATTGAATCAAATTTGAGTTCAATTACCTTTCCATTATCTAACATTGTGCATCCATAGTTTAGAGAGCATCACACCTTGCTCGTACTAGGTGTTTCCTACAAGCAGAGAATAAGATAAACATATAAGTTGATATATAATTTCATTAATGACAATTCAAATGACAAGCAAGTATACAGAAAAAATGTAAATGAGTGAGTGTGAAAATACATACTGTGTGCATCTTGAGGCCAAATGAAATGGCCCTAAGGGTGCTATTAGTCACTCGTGTGAGCTCCTCCTTAGAAATTAACTGTTAAACAGACCATGTAAATAAATATTAGTACTTGATACTATCTCTTATTAATATTCACTTAAAAGAAAATGCAAGTTATGAATTTACACCTTAAATTTTACCTGTGTAACTACTCCAATGTCCACATCTCTAGCAGGAGAGGACTCTATAGGGTGTGCTCCACTCCCCTGCATATGATCTGCTATAATCTCCACATCTTGGATGTCATAATCAAAAGTGTCTCTTGGCTGCTCAGGGGGCTGTACAATAGGACCCAAGCATATTTGCTGGCACATATTGCAAATATGTGGCACAAAAATATGTGGACCCAAGGAGGAGGATACAACAGCACTGGATCCATCGCCAAGATCACCAGACTGTGGCTGAGCTACTGAAGAAGCATGGGAAATCAAAAGACTACTCAAAGAGTGAATGGCCTAGATAGTTTGTGTGCTTGCATCCTCTGTAATATCTAGATGTTGTACTGGAGGTGGCAGAGGAGGGGGCAGACGAGAACATGTGGGCGCCTAACTACTATAGCTGCCCTTGGCCTATCCTAGGGCATACCTCCACCAATGCCCTGGAAGGGTTTAATGTCAAAGTAATTGACATGATGCCCTAACAAAAACTCAACATATAATATTTTAATAAATTAAAAAGGTACATCAAGATTATTGTTGGGTGGTTTATCAAAAACCATACACCAACGATCCCAAAAGTTATCTACTATGCCCCTATGTGTACACCATTTTATAGAAAGTTTTGGTTTGTTAACATTAACTGGGAAACCAGTGTTGGGGTTAATAAATAAAGAGGCTATTTTGGATTTTCTCATTTGGATAACTTTCACATCATCATAAGACAATCCACATGCATAATACTACCTCATGGTTTCTCGCCACGAATGAAATGCATTATGTTGGGTGGAGAGGGTTTCTACATTTGTAATTATTCCTGTCAATGTGGTTGACATATGGGATAATTGAGGGATTTTCTTATAAACATCACAAATTCCCCTTAATTGCTACAATTTTTCATGAATTAAGTCTTCAATTGATGGTTGCGGAGGTGGTGGAGCATTTGGCATTTCTGCATTTTGATTCTCAGTTTGTGGATTTTCATTCTCAACTGGTGGAATTTGTGCATTCTCATTCTTAGCAGCCATAATTCCTGATTAAAGTTAAAAAATAATTAATCTAATTAAAATTAGACAATATAAATGAAAATATTATAAAAATACCCTAGCTTTTTAAAAAAATCCAAAAAAAACCCTACTTTTTAACAAAAATCTATAAAAGTCTCTAATTTTTAATACAAATACATAAGAAACACTATTTTTAAATCAAAATCCATAAAAAAATTTCATTTTTTTATCAAAATTCATTCTAAACTCAATTGTTTCATAAAAATTCAATTTTACCCTATTTTGAAAAAAATCCACAAAAAACATTCATTTTTTTTATCAAAATCCATTCTAAATTCAAATTTCTCATAAAAATTCAATCAAAAACCCTATTTTAAAAAAAATCCACAAAAAACATTCATTTTTATCAAAATCCATTCTAAACTCAATTTTTTCATAAAAATTCAATCAAAAACCCTATTTTAAAAAAAAATCCACAAAAAAACATATGAAATTATTCAAATCTAAATAAAAAATGAATCAAATCAAATAAAAATTAAAAAACTTACCTTTTCAAATTGGATATTTGTTACGCAAAGAATCAATTCACTATGTGCCCGTGGGTTGTTGACTGTGAAATAACTTTAAAAGAGTGACTGAGTTTTTTATATATGCTTTTTGCAAATCGGATATTTGATTTGTAAAAGTAGGTTTGGTGTTTTCTATGGTGACACCTGAGCCTAAAAAAAGTCAACACGTTTTTGTCGCGCTTTTCAGTCGATGAAAGATTTGTTTTTTCCTCATTGCCACTTTTTGGCCCACCATGATCCTGCACATACCCGGGTGTCAAAAATTAAGTTGTCTTAAATGATGTTTTTCAGGTTTGTATTCAAAAATGCACTTAATTTAGGCCTATAAGTGCATAAAGGGGCCAAATAAAGCATAAGAAAGGTGTATTTTTTGATGAAAAGTCTAGAAAAGTGTGAAATTTTGCTACAAGACTTTACAACACTTTAAAATAAGACTTGGTAAATGATAAAAAAGAGGGTATGTAAGTGAATTATAATAAGAAGAGTCTAGAAAAGTGTGAAAATGTGTTACAACACTTTGCAACACCTTTACAAGACATCATAAAGTCTTAATGATTCATAAAGATTCAGGAGCTAATGTGAATGTGTGGGCCACATTGCAACATTCAATCAAGGTGAAATCAAGCCAAATAATCACAAGGAGGGAAAAAACAAGAAAAAGTAGAAGAGTTACTTTTTTCATGTCCACATTAAGTATGAACATTAAATGTAGATAATAGAAAGCAAAATCAACATAATAAAAACTAGATTTTATGTGGAAAACCCAATTAAGAAAAAACCACGGTGAGGATTAACTCATAATATAAAGTGATATGAAAATCAAATACAAGAGGCTCATTGCCAAGGGCTCACTACTTACATAAAGGAATCAGTGTCCAATAGGGAGGCTCACTTCCTATAGATACAAAAGATAACAGAAAGATCCACCACAATAATTTACACACATCTACAACCTAAATTAGAAGATTGCAGAAACCTTCAACTCACTACTTTCAAGAATCTAACACAATAAAGTACTACTACCTCAAATCACTTTCACACAACTCTACTCTTCACTCGTGGCTTACTTTGTTACTTTGTATGATTTAATCTTTTGCAACTCAACTTGCATTTATACAATCTTCAACCTTATAAACATCTCCAACGTTGGCCACATATGCTTCATTTCATAAATTCAAATTAGGTCGGCAACTGAACATTCCCATAATGGAAAGGAATGAGATTGGATCAATTAAACACTTAACCAAGACCAAAAGCAACATCTTAGATCAACCACATGCTTCCTTAATAAAAATTTAATTCTTCATATGAAGTGTAAACACTAGTATAGTCAAACCTAAAAAACACAAATGAACATTTAAGTACATGCTTCTCAATAAGAAGATAACATGTGGATGATATAAAACACCTCATCATGCACAAGAAAATAGCTCGTATGCCTTAAAATACATTTGCAACAAGTGTAACCACTTTTAAACACAAAACATCTTCCACCAGGCCATCCAAACTGTGCAAACACATACAACTCTGAAAATCATCTTCTGGAACACCAAACCATGCACATCTCTACTAGAACCTAGAGAACATTACTACAAGGAATATTCTAGATCCGCAAGACCTAGAACAATAAAGTGGAGGACTACGGAGTAGAAACATCTCATAGTCCATAGACAAGCAATTCTGCCAAACCAATTCACACACCGATGAACACAAATTTCACACTCCATCAAACAAGAAGCTACAAATCAAAAGATGACACTAACAAATCTCCAACAACAACCCTTCATATCTACACAAGCATAGGATCAACATAGAAGACACATGGAGCACATACCAAAGCACATTCTAAACACTATACATAACTATGACTTCACTCTTTATTAGTTTTCTCAAAAGCACTTGGTAACCCATCATTTCAACACATCTACAACATCATAAGGATAGCTCCATGTACTCATAACATCTCAACTATACATGCACAACCTGCAACATTCTGAACTATGTTAACATCAATGACAATATTAATGACAACACCACTAGACCTACTCATACTTGTAACAATCTCCCCCTTTGTCATTGATGACAACACTTTATGTGAAAAACCATCAAAGAAAACACTCTCTTTTATTTTCTAGATCTACACAACATTCTTCTTCTACTATTTTTTACATGACTCTCTCTCCCCCCTTGACATAAATGGAAAAGATCAAAAGAACTCTGAACGCTCCCCCTTAGGAGTACACCCATGCAACTCATACCACAACAATGAAAAATTTCTACCCCCTGCGGAGTAGACCCATTCATCAATCCAGATAAATGAAGAATATGTGGATTCACTGGGTTGATGCATCTCCATGTGCACCTATTTTGGATGGCCAATGACCCCCAACCTCTCCTTGAGATACTCAAAAGTATCCTTCAGAAGAGCCTTAGTAAATATATCTACAATTTGTTCCTTTGTAGACACATACTCTAGCCTGACTTTATTCTCCAACATTTTCTCTCATGAAATGATATCTGATAGATATATGTTTTTTTCTTGAATGCATTACTGAATTCTTTAAAAAAATTATAGCACTTGTATTGTCATAGAAGATAGGAATAGGCTCATCACATATCACTCCAATATCCTTCAGTGTTTTCCTCATCCACAAAACTTGTGTGCAGTAGGATGTTGCAGCAATGTACTCTGCTTGTATAGTGGGTAAAAAATCTGACTCTTATTTCTTACTTAACCATGCAACCAATCTTCCACCAAGAAATAAAGTACCTCCACTAGTACTCTTCTAGTCATCCACACAACCAGCCCAATGTACATTGGTATAAGCACTTAAAGTGAAATCAGTATCTGATGTTCCTTTAAGATATTTGAATATCCTCTTTATAGCTATAACATGTGCTTCTTTAGGATCTACTTGAAATCTTGCAACTAGACATACTACATGCTTGATAGCTGGTCTAGTAGAAATAAGATACAACAGTCCACCAATCATAGATTTGTATTTGCTCTGATCAACTTTAGCAGATTCATCATCTTTACTCAACTTATATCTGGTCACCATAGGAGTACTAACCAGTTTGGAGTCATCCATTCCAAACTTCTTTAAGAACTCTTTCACATACTTAGATTGTGAAATGAATATCCCCTTATCAGTTTGATTTACTTGAAGACCAAGAAATAAATTCAACTCACCAAGCATGGACATTTTAAATTCTTTTTGCATCTCCTCTACAAATATCTTACACATACTTTCATTTCCTCCAAAGCTGATATCATCAACATCTACTACCACTATCAACATTTTGTTGCCTTGTAATTTGAAGTAAATATTGTTGTCAGCAGAGCCTTTGTTGAATCCTTGTTGTGTCAGATATCTATCCAATCTTATGTACCATGATTTGGGAGCTTGTTTCAGTCCATACAATTCCTTCTTCAACTTACAAACCATATCTGGTTTGTTTGATAATTGAAATCCTTTAGGATATTCCATGTATACTTCTTTCAGTTCACCATTTAGGAATGCAGATTTGACATCCATATGATATACCTTGAAATCCTTGTGGGCAAAAAATGTAGAAAACATCCTAATAGCTTCCATTCTTGCCACCGGTGCAAATGTCTCTCCAAAGTCTATTCCTTCAACTTGTGAGTATCACTTGCATACAATTCTTGCTTTGTTTCTTATAACTTCACCATTTTCATTCAACTTATTCCTAAACACCCAATTTGAACCAATTATGTTCTTATTCACAGGTCTAGGAACTAGTTCCCATGTCTGATTCTCCTCTATTTTCTACAACTCTTCTTTCATAGCTCTAGCCCATTTTTCATCTTCACATGCTTCACATACATAATTAGGTTCTATTTTAGAAAGTGAACACAAATTTACCTCAGCTGCAAATTTAATTATTTTCTTCACACCTTCACTCTTATCTCCAATTATCTATTCCTTCTAATGTTTCTTCTAGACATACTTAGGAGTCTCAACAACGGGTTCTAGAATTTCTTCTTCTTCTTCTTCAATTTTTCTTCTTCTTCTTCTTCTTCTTCTTCTTCTTCTTCTTCTTCTTCTTCTTCTTCCTCCTCCTCCTCCTTATTATCTTTAAGAACTTGTCCGTAGATAGGATCATTAGGTTCAACTTCACTTATCTAAATAGGTCTATGCATATCTTCATCAACTTTCACATTAGCACTCTCAACAATCTTCCTCAATATTTTATTAAAGCATCTATATGTTTTGTTGGTAATTGAATATCGAAGGAAAATCCCTTCATCACATCTGGCATCAAAATTCCCAATATTTTCATCATATCTTTTAATTTAACATATGCTTCCAAACACCTTAAAGTATGCCTTACTAGTCCATAACTTATAAGGAGTCTTTTTATTGTTGCCTCTAATCTAAACTCTGTTAAGAACATAAGCAATAGTGTGTATTGCCTCTCTCCAGCACACATCAGGTACATTTTCTTTTTTCATCATGGTCCTTACAACTTCCTCTATAGTCCAAATCTTTCTCTCAACCACTCTATTTTGCTGAGGGGTTCTAGGAGCAGAAAAGTGTCTCTATATGCCACACTCTTCACAAAATGCATTAAACTCACTAGACGTGAATTCTCCACCTCTATCAAATCTCAAACATTTTATTCTTAGGTTCACTCCATTTTCCACTCTTTCTTTGAACACTTCAAAACTATCCAAAGCCTAATTCTTTTCTCTAAGAAATGCAACCCATGTCATTCAAGAATAATCATCGATAAGGAGCATGAAATACCTTTCACCATTCAAGCTTCTTGTTCTAGTAGGACCACAAAGGTCTATATGGTTTAATTTCAGTATTTTGGTACTAGTTTTCTCTTTTCCTTTGAAACTACATCTTGTATGTTTCCCTAACTAACAAATTCTGCAAATAGGTATTAGAAAGCTTTATGATTTTAGGTAGACCTCAAACAACATCTCTTGAACTGATCCTAACCAAATTATCAAAGTTTACATGTCTCATTCTCTGATGCCATAGTGATGCAGGAGTATCTTGACAATGACATGAATCTAGGAAGAAAATATTGAAGGTTGAATAAATTTTTATGTTTCATCATTGTCTTGAGGTCATTTGAGTCATTTTCCATTCACTAAAGTCATTAGGCATGTTAAATGATCAAAGATTTGTGTCAAATTTGAAAAGTGTAAAAGTTGACACAATATTGCAAAATCACAAAAAATATGTAAACAAGGAAGGTCATGGGTCATTTGGCTCTTGGTTCATTCAAAAATAGTTAGAAACTAAAAATTCATGTTGTGATGCCTTTAAAAAGGACTTTCAGTCACTTTTGTAAGCGTGGGTGATTGAAGTTTGAGTTTGGATAAAAGAAATCATAGTTTTCTTGCATTTTCTCACAACAGTTTGATGTTCTTATGCTTTGTACAGCCTTGTACAGGAAAGAGATCATCTCCTATTGATTTCATGTGTAATTAGGATCAATCACGTTCCATTAGAAATTTGTCTCATGCAATTTGGTGGAAACTAGGGAAATATATTGTAATTTTTCTATAAATTTCTAAAACCCTGATTTAAGGTAAATCATGGCATATAATTTTGTCTTTTTCTCAATTTATCCATTGAAAATTGTTGATTCTTGGTGGAAATAAATACTATAGTATCTATTCTCACATTCTTATGGTTTTAGATAAAGGGATTAAGATATAAGGCGTGGAGAGTAAAGTTTTGGATTGAAAATCTATGTACAGTCAGAAAATAGAGCAATCAAGTGAGCAAAGCCTTAGGGTTTGTGTAAATATCTTTGTAAAGGGTCTTTTGGTGTTTTTAAAAGCATATGTAGGTTTAATTTAACATGTTCCAATTGATGGATAGGAGAAAATGACTGTGGAGATAATCAAATCAATAAGCCATGTTTGTAACAATCCTAATTATGCCTAAATTGCAATGTGGACAATCATGGTTGATTATGTTTCTCCAAAGCAACATATTTTGGTTTTTAGTTGTTTTAAAACTCTTTTAAGAGTATCCAAAACATTTATTACAATCTTAATAAAGGGATTTTGTCAAAATATAAGTTTGAAAGTTTCTGTTTGCATGTGAACCATAGATTTTTGGCACCTTGCACCTTTCTAACTCTTCTAGGGTTTTTCACCTAAAAGGAGAAAGTAGGGCCAAAAATGTTAAAGGTTTCATTCAAATTATGTTATGTGTGATGTTATTTAAGCTAAATGAAGTGAACTAAATGCACTTAAGTGATCTATATGACTAAATTTGAATGCTAAACTAAAGATTTAAGCTATGCTAGAAAACACAATGTGATATGCAAATAATGAACTAAAAGATGAATAAATGCAGAATATAAAGAAAAAGGTTGAAATAGAGTGCACCTAGGAGTCTAATGATGATTCTAGATCTATGGAATGTAGTCTGGAATCATAGAAAATCAATAGTGGGACTCATTTTCCCAAGGTGGCGAATTAGTCCTACTTTTGGTGAAATCTGTCAAGAATTGTTTTTTACTGTTGAGATCCAAAATCTAACAAAACCTAGATTTTCAGCCTTAAGGTGGGAATCATTCACCACTGGTGGAAAATCAATCCTCTCCCAAAATTCTAAGAAATTGGGAGGAAACTCTGCAACACAAGATTTGGTAATGTCTGCTTGTTGAGTTGTCGAAGTCAATTATGCAGGAAGTGGACAAAAAACCTTCTCCAAAATTGAAATATGATTGATTTGAATTGAAGAACCTAGTTGACTTATTTACCACTCTTCAACACCTAAATAATTTTTAAATCTACACACAAATGTCTACAAACACACATGCAAGAGGGGAAAAATTATTGAGGGTTAGCATATAGGGGTTTGTATTGATCAAACCCCACTTTGGTAATCAGACCCTTAATAAAATAATGACATGCAAGAGAATGATAAACAAATAACATGCAAATTCTATTAACCTACCAAACCCTTGTTGATGAAACTTTGAAGTTGTTTCAATGGATGCTCCAAAATGCTTGAATAATGCTTGATTAGATGTTGTAAGATACTTGAATGCTTGAACATGATGTGTGTTTGAATGCTTGAATGAATGAGGGTTAGAATGGATGTAAAAAAATATATTTATACAATCTTGTGCCTTAGTAACCTATTAATATCTCATCATAGGCCAACATCAAGTGATTTTGAATAAAATCCTGAAAGGAAATTTTAAAATTTTTGAATTTGGAGCCAAGAGGGACTCATTCACCACCCATGGTGAATGGGTGTCAGGAATTAATTCATGTTTAATGTTGTTTGTCAGGTGTACATTCAAAAATGTACTTAATTAAAGCTTATAATGGCATAAAGGGGTCAAATAAAGCATAAGAAAGGGATAAATAGTGAAGTTATGTCTAGAAAAGCGTGAAATCTTGTTAGAAGACTTTATAGCACCTCAAAATAGGACTTGATTAGTTATGAAAAGGTGGTTTCTAGGTAAATTGTAATGAATAGAGTCTAGAAGAGTGTAGAAGACATCATTATACAACATGCTTTACAAGACTTCACAACACCTTCACAAGACATCATTATTTGAATTTTAGTACCTAAATATGCATGTTCAAGCCATCTTACAGCATAAAATCATAGCAAAATAGGCCAAACATCATGAAACAAGATCTAGAAGGCCATGAAAATGACAAGTGACCATTTTTCTATGGCACATTTAGCCCCCACTTTAGTGAGGATGAACTTGCTTCAAACTCACACTAAAGTAGCCATGAAAATTAAGAGGGTTCAAATGCACTTACATTAGCAATATGGAATAACAACGATCAAGAGGGATGATCAAGCCCCTCAAATGAAGATCCCATGGAAAACTAAACATAAGGACACAGGAAAACACATGTGTTGAAATGGATGAAGCTTTGATTGTCTGTCCAAATAATTATGGATTAGATCTAGGTAGATTTTTTGAAAAAGAGAATGCATACTCACTTTGGGGTGATAGAGCTCCTGGTGGTTTGTCGGTTGAGAAGTCCCAAGTATACTCACTTTAGGCCCATGGTACTTCTAGTTGTCCGCAGGGTGAGAAAAGCCAAAAGGGAAGATACATACGCTAGTCGGTATGCACTCACAAACTCAAAGATGGCTATGTGGAAAGTCATGCCGCTAGATGGGCTTCCCACTCAACCATATTAATGTTATACCTTGTGATAAATTTAACAAGGTGCCACAATGAAAAATGTCAGTTCATGCTTCATGAGACAAGAAAAGCTCTATATGCTTAGAACTCATGAAAAAAAAGGAAAGGTACCACAAGCATGCAAGTTGTGTTATGCAAGGTGGAAAAAATGCAAAAATGTAAGAGATGTTCAAAGGAGTCTTGTTAATTTCACTCAAGGTCAGTCACTTAGGGAACATCGTGTCTAATGTCTCCAAGAGAGGACCAATCAAAGAATAATATATTCACAACCTAGGGGATGCATTACGTTGCATTAGGCCACTAAGAGGAATGTAATATGCTAAGATAGATCACACTTATGAAGGACCTCACACCCAATGTCATCCACAAAGTGACAAACACATCATATAAACAACAAGGCTACACTAGGAACCAAGAATGTGAATGAATAATGGTAATGTATGCCCCCCACTTTAAATGAATTACTACACATCATTCTATGAGAAATTAATTTAAAGTAGTGAAAGAAAGAAAATGAAAAAAGAAAACAAGACATGAGAACCAACTTTATAAGCCCTATGCCAATTCATATGTTTCTGAATAATGCTGTGTCATGTCAATGAAAAGGAAAAATTAAAAAAAAGGAGGTTGTCCCCTAGAATAGAAGACACCAAACACAAAAGGGATCTATGGATTTGGGGTCAGTATGTTCATTGCTGCAATGTTTTGACTAAAGAGCTCAGAACTATCATCATTCCGTAAAGCACATAGAACTGGAAGAATGACACAAAGAGAGCAAAAAAGAAAGAAAAAAAAATTATTTTTGGGTCAACATGGAAGAGAAATTGTGGTCTCAACACTTTGCATCATCCCCAAAATAAAAACACAAGTGAAAAGAAAACGAAAAGGTGAAAGAAAAGGAAAAGCTTTTGGGTCAACATGAGAGAGACATTTCGGTCTCAATACCTTGCGCCATACCAAAAAGGAAAATGCAAGAAAAAGATAAAAAGGAAAAGGAGAAGGGACTAATTGGGTGAACATGGAAGAGACATATGGCATCTCAATGCTATGCATCATCCCCAAAAGGAAATCACAAAACAAAAAGAGAAAAAGAGAAGGATCTTTTGGGCCAACATGGAAATGACATAGGGTGTAGATATGCTTTGTGTCATCACCAAAAGGAGAACACAAAACAAAAAGTGCAAAATACAATGCATGACATATAAAAGAATAGAGATACAAATAGAAGAAGTATACAAAGAGAGGGAACATCAAATGCACATTATGGGGGAACATGATACACACATGAGGAAAAATGAAAAAGGAGCAAGTAATGCAAATGTAAGTCAACCATTAACTAAGTTATTGCTTCTCAATCTTAAGCAACTAAGAAGAAAAGGAATAACATAATTAAGAGACAAAGGAAAATGCATTACAAGGACAAGGATATCAACTTCGTGCCCCCCAAAAAGTGTAAAGGTAAGAATGAGCCGAGGTGGGTGATGTGAAAGGATCATGCAATAGTTATAATAGGGAATTCTACAATTATGGCATGATAAAGGGATCTAGTGGTTATGGGAAAAGAGGAAAGTAATCAGTATCAGTGAAGTGATACTTATCTAGTATGTCCTTCAATGTTTGACATTCTTCATTTTGATGCCCAAGAATGCAATGATATTTGCAAAATGGTATATTAGAATATTTAGGATGAATGGCCAACCTATTCATAGGTGGTAAAAGTATAAGACCTTTGTTTAAAAGCAGTTGAAGTGTCCTTTCACATTTAGGTGGAGGATGTGTAGGAAAATTGATTTTATTCAATTTTTATGGTCATTTTCATTTTTTGGATTCTTTGGTTTCATGAATGGAAGGACGAAGAGGACCTGTGGGGATCCTAGCATTAGTGTTATTGGAATCAAGTATTGGTTTTTCATGTGGAAGGAGAATTTTTAAGTCAGGAGGAGAATCAAAGATCATTGTACCATCATCTTGAAGTCTCCTAGGTTAAAAAAGGGGTGTAGCAAGATGAGAAGGATCTTGATATCCTAATCCTATTGTGTTTTCTTCGATTGGTGTTTGTTGAAGAAGTTGGTGAATGCCATGTTCAAGTGTTGTGTCACAACCTTGTTTAATTAGGATAGTGAAGCATTTTCCATATGTTTCTTCAAGGTTTATGGGAGTGTTTGTGACTTTGTGATCATAAATTGGTTATGAGTTTTGTTTAGAGGAACGAGGTCCACTTGAGGGAGGAACCTTAGTTCATTCATTCATTTCAAGATGTATGTCTGCAAACTGATCAAAAATTGCAATAGTAGGAATATCTTGTGACTTCATGGATGGATAGAAGGTTGCATTTGCTTCTAGGTGATCAAGGAATTCATTGTAAAACTTGTTCATGTTATCATCATCTTCTCCAATGATGTCTACTTCATGAGGAGGACAATTATGAGGAGTTGAAAGAGCATGAGGTAGCTCAATGTCATTAGGGTCACAACCAAAGGCATAATTGGACATGTCTACCAAGGATTTTAGGGAATTCTAGAACTTATTAAAAGAAAATGCCATGATGCAAGTAAAATAAGATGTAATAAATGACTAAAAATAGAGATTCAGGAAATGAAAACATAAAGCAACTACAAAAAACTTTAATGCAGAAAAATGCCAGGAAATGTGTGAAAATACAGTGTAAAAAGTGCAGAGGGACCGATTCACCTAGGATGGAAAATGAGTCCCAGTATGATATTCTTTTGTGTTTTTTAGAAATTTTAAAATAATTATAATGCTTTTCATAATGTAATTAAGGATGTAGAATGCAAATTTACAATTTTTTCAATGATATGCAATGCGAAAATGAAACCTAAACAAAGATATCACTAATGCAATATGAGAAGTCCTAGAATGCAAGAACAAAACAAAACTCTAATTGAATGTTAATGCAAGTGTAATCTAGGATGCAATATGTGAATGAAATTGGAAATGAAAAGCGTTCAAAATGCAGGTTCACCAAAATGAACTGTAGATTTTTGGCACCTTACACCTTTCTAACTCTTCTAGGGTTTTTCACTTAAAAGGAGAAAGTAGGGCCAAAAATGCTAAAAGGTTTATTCAAATTATGTTATGTGTGATTTTATTTAAGCTAAATTAACTGAACTAAATGCAATTAAGTGATCTATATGATTGAATTTGAATGCAAAACTAAAGATTTAAGCTATGGTGGAAAACACAATGTGATATGCAAACAATGAACTAAAAGATGAATAAATGTAGAACATAAAGAAAAAGGATAAATCAGAGTGCACCTGGGGGTCTAATGAAGATTTTGGAATTTTTGGAATGCTATTTGGAATCACAAAAAATCAATAGTGGGACTCATTTACCCAGGGTGGTGAATTAGTCCTACTTCTGGTGAAATTTGTTGGGAACTAGATAAATTTGACAAAGAGATAGCTAAGTTGAAGAAATAGTTGAGAAGATTCGATAAAGAGTTCCAAGAGTCCATAATGAAGATGGAATATTTTTATAGACAAGAATTTAGTTGGCATATATCAGTGAGAAAGAAAGTGGTATGGCCCATTCAAAAGATTGTCAAAAGAAGGAAAAGGAAAAAGAAAATGATAGAAGAAGAAGTGTTTGCAAATGTAAAAGAAGAGTTTGTGGATGAAGACATTGCAGTTATTCCCAAGCATGAAGATGAAGGAGAACTAGTGATTAAGGACCTAATTTCATAGAATGAACATCTTGAGTTGGTGATAAGATTTAATGAAGAAATGATTAAAGATGAATTGATCTTGGAGATTTGCAAACAACTAAAGACATTTGGAGGTATTGTGATAGAAACATTGTATAATTTATTTATAGTACTAATATTTTGGACATGGAACAATTTCAAGGTCAAAGGAGAAAGGGAGAAACAAGATACTGAGATGCACCAAAGCATAATGAATCTGATTTCTATTGGCAAGCAAGATAGGAAGCTGATTTGCATGGACAAGTTCAAGCCTAAGGTGAAAATGAAGGTGTTTAGGAGCAGTTTCAAGGTGAACCAGTGGCAAAGCATACAAAGAATTCAGATTTGTGGACAACTTCAAAATTCAAGTGGACTTGAAATTCTTTTGGGCGAGAGAATGATGCAAGAGCATCTTGACAATGACATGAATCTAGGAAGCAATTCTTGAAGGTTGAATAAATTTTAATGTTTCATCATTGTATTGAGGTCATTTGAGTCATTTTCCATTCATTAAATTCATTAGGAGTGTTAAATGATCAAACTTTTGTGTCAAATTTGAAAAGTGTAAAAGTTGTCATAATATTGCAAAATTGCAAAAATGATGTAAATAAGGAAGGTAAAGGGTCATTTGGCTCTTGGGTCATTCAAAAATACTTAGAAACTGATAATTCATGTTGTTATGCCTTTAAAAATTCCTTGTAGACACTTTTGTAAGAGTGGATGATTGAAGTTTGAGTTTAAATAAAAGAAATCACAATTTTTTGGAATTTTCTCACAACAGTTTGTTCTTCTTATGCTTTGTACTGCCCTGTAATAGAAAGAGATCATCTCCTATTGATTTAATGAGTAAATAGGATCAATCACCTTCCATTAGAAATTTGTCTCATGAAATTTGGTGGAAGCTCAGGAAAGATATTGTAATTTTTTTGTAAATTGCCAAAACCTTGATTTAGGGTAAACAATGACATAAAATTTTGTGTTTCTCTCAATTTATCCATTGAAAATCATTGATTATTGGTGGAAATAAATAATATAGTAGATCTATTCTCACACTATTAAGGTTTTAGATAAAGAGATTAATATTTAAGGCATGGAGAGTAAAGTTTTGGATTGAAAATCTATGTACAATCAAAAAATAGAATAGTCAAATGAGAAAAGCCTTAGGGTTTGTGTAAATATTTTTGTAAAGGGTATTTTGGTGCTTTTAAATGCATCTGCAAGTTTAATTCAACATGTTCCAAGTGTTGGATAGAAGAAATTGATTGTGGATATAATCAAATCAATAAACCTTGTTTGTAAGAATCCAGATTATGCCTAAATTGCAACATGGACAGTCATGGTTGAGTATGTTTCTCCAAAGCAACATATTTTGGTTTTTATTTATGTTTTAAAACCCTTTAAATAGTATCCAAAACACTTATTACAATCTTAAGAAAGGGCATGTATCAAAATATAAGTCTAACAATTTGGGTTTGCATGGCTACTATGAATTTGAATAGCCAATGAAGGAAATGGGAATTGTGTGTAGAGAAAGACCTTGGGGAGTGATTGGTTTTGTTGAGTTAGGGTTCTTAAGGGATGAGGAGGTCTTGAAATGTTTGGCTTGGGCCTGAGAAACTAAAATCTAAAATTTGTGCCATTGTAAAGGTTAATGTCTTGATTTATGAAGAAATGGTGAAAATATGAAGGGGCGTCCTAGGTAAAGGTTTTTTTGTTTGTGTGGAATTTTTTAAGGTGTTCGCAAACCTTAAGAAATATTGTTTGGGTTAGTAGGGTTGGAAATTCAAATTTTATCTCTTGGATGGTCTTTGTTTGGTGAAGATCTCTTGTGAACTTTTGAAATGATACAAGTCCAGTAGTGGGGAAGCCTTACTTGAATTGAATAAGTTATTTTTATGTCTCTTAAGGTGTTTTGAGGGCTTGGTAAAAGAATGGAACTCTAAATAGTGTTTTGAAGTATGGAATCAAGTGTTAAATGGAAGGAAAAGTGATCTAGTGATGAGAGAAAAACAAAGAATGTTTTGAGTTTTGTCTAATGAGATTGAGAGAGTGAGGTTGTTTCTTCCATTACTTACATCACATAGCCAAATTTTATTAACTTGAGATACAAGGAACTAACCATCAACGCCCTTATTTTGATAGATGCTTCCATGAGTTCTCCTTCCTACAACAACCATAGCTCTATATCATTTTCTGATCTCATAGGTATTATCCTAAAACACAAGTTTGAAACCTTTGCTACACATTTGTCCAACACTCAAAAGGTTATGCCTTAGGCCCTTTACATAATATACATCATTAGTGTTGTGAATTCCATCAAAACTAATTGTACCTTTCCCAAAAATCTTTGCTCCAAAATCATCACCAAACATGACCAAACCACCATCATACTTTTCAAGTTTAATGAACTTACTTTTATCTCTGTTCATGTGATTAGAACATCCACTGTCAATCACCCAATACTCTTCATCATGTCTAGCATGAAAAGCAGTGACCAAAGTACCTTCCATCTCATCCTTCTTGTTCTCTGAATGACCTTTCCTTGAACATTTTCCAGAGATTCCAACTTCTTCTCTAACATAGTACATCTTTTTGTAATTATTATCCTTTCTATCTTTATGATCTATGTTCTTCTTATGTACAACTCTATTCAGACATCTTGAAGCATAATGACTAATATTACCACATCTGAATCATTTAAAGGGAAACATACCTTTATACTTACCGGTACCTTTCTTCAACTTCCTGGTAAAGTTTGCTTCCAACTCATCTGAACCATCACTATCTGGATCATCTTATATCTTTGTTTGTTTAAATGTCGTTTCAATATTTTCTTCTTTCTTTCCAAAATTTCTCATCTCAAATGCAATTAGGGTGCCAAATAGCTCTTCTTTAGTATATTTCTTAGGATCGTATGTCTCCTCGATAACTGAAACCTTGTCACTGTAACACTCTGGTAGGGTCATTAGAATCTTCTCAATTATATCTTCATCAATCAGAGTACCCCCTTGATTTCTGACTTCATTTTCTGCCAGATCAATCCTCTAAAAATAGCTTGCAATATCTTCTCCTTCTTCCATTTTCACATTCTCATATCTATGCTTTGTAGTTAGCTTATTTGTTAATTTCACTTTATCATTTCCTTCATAAAGATCTTCCAACTTATTACAAACTTCATAAGTAGTTCCTAGAGAGATAACTTTTTTTCGCTCAGTTTTGGATTAAGCACTACAAATAGTATACCTCACTTTTTCATTCTCCTCATAAGCATAAACATCATTTGTAGTAGTAGGTGAATTGTATATTTTTGGCTCCACAAGACTCTCTAACTCTTCTAAGGTTTTTCACCTAAAAGGAGAGAGGTAGGACAAAAATGCTAATTAGGTTCATTCAAATTGTGTAATGTATGATGTTATTTAAGCTAAATGAAATGAAATAAGTTCAATTAAGTGATCTATGTGTCTGATTATGTATGAAAAATCTATGTATGCTGGAAAACACAATACAATATGCAAACAATGAGCTATGAATGAATAAATGTAGAATATAGAAAGAAATGAGCTGAAATAGTGTGAGGGTAGATGAAGATTCTGGAATGATTTGAGTGCTATCTAAAATTACAGAAATTCACCAAAGGGACTCATTCACCTAGGGTGGAAAATTAGTCCTTTTTCTAATGAAAACTGTCAGAAACAGGTTCTAAGTGTCAGGATCTAGAATTAGACAAAAATTAGATTTCCATCCTTAAGGTGGGATTCATTCACCACTAATGGTGAATCAGTCCTCCCCCAAAATTATGAGAAATCAAGAGACAACTCTGCAACACTATATTTGAGGATGTCTGCTTGTCGGGTTGCCGAAGTCAATTCTACAGGAAACGGATAGAATACCTTCTCCAAACTTGAAATATGGTTGATTTGACTTGAAGCACCTATTTGACTTGTTGACCACTCTTCAACACCTAAATTCTTGTTAAATTTGCATACAAGGTTTGCAAACACACTTGCAAGAAGGGAAAAATGGTTGAGGGTTAGCAAATAGGGGTTTTCCTTGGTCAAATCCCACTTCGGTAATCAAACCCTTATTGAAATAATAAAATGCAAGAGAATGATAAACTAATAACATGAAAATGCTATCAACTTACCAAACCCTTGTTGAAGAAAATCTAAAGTTGTGTCAATCGATGCTCCAAAAATGCTTGATGAATGCTTGATTTGATGTTGTAAGATGCTCAAATGCTTGAGATTGCTTGAATGTGATGTGAGAATGTAGGAGATGTAAAATGATGTGAAAATAACTTATTTATACAATCTTGTGCCTTAGTAACCCGTTGATACCTCATCATAGGCTGACATCAAGTGATTTTGAATAAAAAATCTGAAAGGAAATTTTAAAATTTTTGAATTTGGAGCCAAGGGAAACTCTTTTGCCACCCATAGTGAATGGGTCCCACCTAGGACCCGAAAATGGGTGTCAGGAATTAAGTCATGTTTAATGTTATTTGTTGGGTTTACATTCAAAAATACACTTATTTAAATCTTATAAGGGAATAAAGGGGTTAAATAAAGCATAAGAAAGGTGTAAATAGTGAGGTTATGCTTAGAAAATCATGAAATCATCTTACAAGACTTTACAACACTTCAAAATAGGACTTGATTAGTGATGAAAGGTGAGTTTTAGGTGAATTGCAATGAATAGAGTCTAGAAGAGTGTAGAAATTTTTTACAACACTTCACAACACCTTCACAAGATGTCATTATTTGAATTTTAGTAACTAAATGTGTATGTTCAATCCATATTAAAACATAAAATTAGAGCAAAATAGACCAAACATCATGAAATAAGACCTAAAAGCCATGAAAATGACAATGGGCCATTTTTCTATGACACATTTAGCCCCCACTTTAGTGAGAGGATGAACTTGCCTCAAACTCACACTAAAGTAGCCATGCACATCGAGAGGAAGGTTCAAATGCACTTACATTAGCAAGATGGAATGACAATAATCAAGAGGGATGATCAAGCCCCCAGGATGAAGATCCCATGGAAAACTAAGCATAAGAACAAAGGAACACACAAGTGTTGAAATGAGAGAATTAGATGAAGCTTCGTTCGTCTATCCAACTAGTTGTGGATTAGATCTAGGCTGATTGTTTGGAAAAAGAGAATGTATACTCACTTTGGGGTGACAGAACTTATGGTGGTCTATCAGGTGAGAAGGCCCAAAAGGTAAGATACATACGCTAGTTAGTATGCACTCACAAACAAAAAGGTGGCTATGGGGAAATTCGTGCCATTGGATGGGCTTCCTGCTCAACCATATCAAAGTTATACCTCTTGATAACTTTAAGAAAGTGCCACAAGGAAAATTTTGGTTCGTGCTTCATGATACAAGAAAAGATTTGTATGCTTATAAATCACGAACAAAGAGAAAGGTACCACAGACATGCAATATGCATTATGCAAGGTGGAAAAAAGTGCAAAATGTAAAAATTGCAAAATGGTAAAATGTAAAAGATGTTCAAAAGAGTCTTGTTAAGTTCATGCAAGGTCTATCACTTAGGGAACATTGTGTCTAATGTCTCCAAAAGAGGACCAATCAAATAAAATTATATTCACAACTTACGGGATGTAGTGTGTCGTATCAGGCCACCAAGAGGAATGTAATATGCTAAGAGAGATCACACTTATGAAGGAAATAATACCCAATTTCATCCATAAAGTGACGAACGCATCATATAAACAAGGCTACACTAGGAACCAAGAATGCAAATGAATTAATGGTAATGTATGCCCCCCACTTTAAAGGAATTGCTACACACCATTTTGTGAGAAATTACTTTAAAGTAGAAAAGGGAAAAATGCAAAAAAAAAGAGAAAAATACATGAGAGCCAACTCAAAAAGCCCTATGCCAAGTCATATGTTTCTAAGTAAGGCTATGTCATGTCAACCAAAAGGAAAAACAAAATAAAGGAAGTTGCCCCCAAAAAAGAACACACCAAACACATAAGGGAACTATGGCTTTGGGGTCAGTATGTCCATTGCTACAATGTTTTGATTAAAGAGCTCAAAATTGTCATCATTCCCCAAAGCATATAGAACTAGAAGAATGACACAAAGAGAGTGAAAAGAAAAGAAGAAGAAAGTCCTTTTTGGGTCAACATGGAAGAGACAATGTGGTCCCAATGCCTTGCATCATCCCCAAAAGGAAAATGCAAGCGAAAAGAAAATGAAATGGTAAAAGAAAAGAAAAATATTTTGGGTCAACATGAAGGAGACATTTCAGTCTCAATGCCTTGTGTCATCCCCAAAAGGAAAAAGACAAGAAAAATATAAAAAGGGAAAGGAAAAGGGACCCAATTGGGTCAGCATGGAGGAGACATAGGGTGTGTCAACGCTTTGCATCATTCCCAAAGGGAGAACACAAAAAAAAATTGAAAAAGACAAGGACCTTTTGGGTCAACATGGAAGAGAAATAGGGCATCTCTATGCTTTGTGTCATCCCCAAAAGGAGAACACAAAACAAAAGCAAAAAAGATAAGGCACAAAATATAGAAGAATAGAGGTATAAATAGAAGAAGTATACAAACAAAGGGAACATCAAACGTACGTTATGGGGGAAGATGACACACACATGAAAGTGAAAAAGAAAGGACATGGAAAAAAAATGCAAAAAGGCTAGCTAGGTGAATGCAAGTCAACCATCTAACAAGTCATCCACCTCTAATTATGTTTAGTATAATACGAGGGTTGTTGACTGTCCAAAGAAAGAATTGCAAGCGCTAAACTAGGAGTCGTACCAAGTTCTTCCCTTGGTCGATAGGATTTATCATTTAAGCTCATGGTAGATGAAAATAAAGAGTTTAGATCATTGTGCAGTTCTTCATCTATTTTTTCTATCGCTACATCATCATCATCCTCATCAAGATTGATGATGACAGGAGGATGAAGGGTGACATCCAAGGAAAGTTGTATCAAAATTTGTGGTTGTTGGATTGGTTTAGTTTGCTGTGAAAGTTGGGATGGACTATCTTGTGGCAGGTCAAGAGAATGAGGGTGATCATCTATTATTTATATCAAAGGGGGAGGTAGGTTTTCTTTATTTTCTTCCATGAGAGACTCGCGAGTGAGGAGATGACAATGACAGCTACATTCCCTCTCACCGTGATTTCGTTTAATTCTATTTTGAAGTTGTTGAGGTGTAAGAGCAGATTGAGTCATCATAGGTTCTTCTGCTTCCGAAGGGGGAAGAATAGAAGAAATTGAAGAGGATGTATCAAACACTCTCTCTTTGGATTTATACACTTTTTTAATGCAAGGAGGCATGACAAGATTGGTGTCATTTTCTCTTGGTCTTTTAAATGATGGAGGGGAAGTGTGTAAGGGTGGTTATATGGTTTACTCAATGTTAGACTCAGGCTAAAGCATAGTTTCATCTATGATAGGAGTGGAAGTGGAAGAGGACATGTTACAAAGAGACAATTCGGCTATTCGTTTGGCTTTGAACTTTTGATAGGCTATGAAAAAGAAGTCATTTTGAGGGGTGATGGGTTCCATAGGTTCTGGCCAAAAGGCTTATAAGGAAAAATTAGCTTTAGAGGATAATGGATTAAAGCCAGTATGGTGTATGGTAAATATTTCATTTCCATGTGGAAACTTTAAACATTTGTGAACCACCGATGAGACTGCTTTCATTGAGCGAAGCCAAGGGTGGCCTAGCCACAAATGAAATTGATCTGATTATGGAATAATAGAAAATGTTACATCTAAAGTTTTGGGTCCTATCTGTAATGGGAGTACGATCGATCTGACCATAGGGCATGTGAAACTAGTATATGTCTTAATCCATGCAGTTGGTTTATTATAATCATCTTGATAGAGATTGTGTAATACTTAAAATTTTGTTGTGATCACATTCTCACCACAGACGGGATCTATTAATATCCCATTGGTTGGCTTATCATAGATTCTACTGGCTATGTAAAGAGGGCCACCATGAAGTTTTTAAAGTATAAATTTAGCAAAAAAAGTGATATCAAGAGATTTATTGGTCTGGACCTCACAAGGGATAGCGTTTGTCGCACCCACAAGTTCATCCATAGGATTAACTTGGGTAGCATTTGGAGTTATATCATGTTGTTCACTATTTGTATCAACATTCATTACATTAGTGTTTGAAGTTTCACTAGCCTTGACAAATGAAATATTGTGTTTAGGCATGGGATTGGTGAAAAATTGTACATTCTAGTTAGGGGGTGCAATAGACTTATTACCTTGATCATTAACACCCACAGTGGATAAATGGACCAAATCAATGAGGTTTTGAACTAAATGTTTTAGCTCCTTACATTGTTAGGTGTCATGTCCATTTTGGTGATGAAAATGACAATAAGAATTTGGTTTAAAGGTTTGGTGGTATCAAGAGGTTTGACAATAGGCAAGGTGATAATTTGTTGTTGGAGAAATTGGTTCATTGTATTATGGAGAGTATCGGGTAAGGGATTAAATTGTCTCTTTGGGTCTCCATAGATATAAGGCACCACTACTTTGATAGCTGCCACTTGATTTTGAATAGGTTGGGTTGGTGGTTATAGTTGAGGAGGAAGATTAAATTGTAAAAATCCTCTATTTGGTTTGCGAAAGTTTTGTGTGTTGTTTTGGTTTTGTGGTTCTAATTTCTCAGCTCGGTTAGAAGTGGACTTTGAATCATGACTAGAAACCGAGTTGTGATAGTCACATAAGGTTTTACATAAATTCATAAATGAAGGAAATTTCATCATAGTTAATTTTTCCTGAAGCTTTGTGTGCAAGTTTTCGATAAACATCTTCTACAGATGTGCATCAAAAATCTTGACATCAATTTGAGCATACAATGACTTGTATCATGAGATAAAATCAGTTACTTTTTCGTCTATGTTTTTTCTACATCTCATTAAGTCAACCATCATCTTTTTAGGAGTCATGTGAACTTGGAAGTGACTTATAAAAGCATCCATGAATTCATTAAATGATCAAATGGAATGATTGGGCGAGTTGGAAAACCACTCTAATGTAGTATCTTTCAAGGTTCTTGGAAAATTTTTGGCCAAGAGTTTATCATCAAGGAAAAAATTAGTGCATAAGATTGTATAAGTATTGACATGGTTAATAGGGTCTTGTTTACCTCCATACTTCTCAAATGTAGGCATTTCTATCCCTTGTGGTATTAGGGTTCATAAGATTTATAAGGATAAAGGACTACTACGAACATGATATGTAGGTGGAGCATTTTGACCTTGGCTAATGGTGGAAATTTGTTGTTGCATGGATGAAACAGTATTAAGGAGTTGTGTAATGATGGGGTCAAGGTAAATGGTATGAGGTGGAAGGGAAAATGGAGATGGAGTTTTTGTAATATGAGGGGAAGTGAAAGGAACACTAAGAGGGGTGAAGGAAGTGGTTGGGACTTACAATGCCACAAGAGAACTAGGAATGCTAGTTGGAATTGTGAAAGGAGTCACATGACTAACTTGTTGCATAGTTGTTGTAACCTAAGGAGCAGTGTAAGTTGGTATGGATTCTATGGTTGAAGGGGGAGGAATGTGAGGTCCTCCTTGGCTTACAACAATGTTTGTGGATTGGGAAGTGCCAGAGGCATGTTTAGTGTAAATCCTAGCAATTCACTTTATAACTTGCAATCCATCATCACTTTCAATCAAATGATGAAGGTTTTTTTATTACGGGTACATGGCAGTGGTGGAAATGTTTTGAAGGGACAAGTCTTGTTGTAAATGTGCAAAATCCTCATGAATATTAATGACCTTTTCTTGCGGGATGGAGTTGGTTTGGGTGTCAACATTCATTGGATGGAAAGGTGAAGGAATAGAAGTGGTATTGTCAATGCTTAATGCACCATTGTCCATACAAGGAGTAGGAGTTGTTGAGGTCCCAAGGTCCACAACAAAAGTGCTATCAAGGGAAGCCATGAGTCTAGAACTTTGTGTCACTAAAGTATTATCAATTGGGCACCAAACACTCATACAAGTACCACAAAATATGGGGTGAGTGTAAATGTAAGGTAATCTAGGAGTTCTAAATGAAAATAACATAAATTATGCTAACTGTAACAAAGAAGTAACCACAGAAAACATAAATGCAAAAAAATGCCAGAAAATGTCTGAAAATGCAATATGAACAGTGCAGGTGGACTGATTTTCCCAGGGTGGCGAATGAGTCCCAGTATGAGATTTTTTTATGTTTTTCAGAAATTTGAATGTGATTCTAATGCTTTTAGAATACAATGAAGGATGCAAATGTATATTTTTAGTTTTTCCAATTATATTCAATGCAAATATGATATCTAAATGAATGTTTTATTAATGCAATTTGACAAACCCTATAATGCAAGAACAAAACAATACCCTAATTTAATGTTGATGCATGTGTAATCTAGGATGAAATATGTGAATGAAATCATAAATGCAATGTCCTCAAAATGTAGGTTCATGAAAATGAACTGTAGTTTTTTGGCTCCATAAGACTCTAACTCTTCTAGTGTTTTTCACCTAAAAGGAGAGGGGTAGGCCAAAAATTCTAACTAGGTTCATTCAAATTGTGTAATGTATGTTATTTAAGCTAAATGAAATACAGTAAGTGCAATTAAGTTATCTATGTGACTGATTATGTATGCAAAATCAAGGAATTATGATATGCTGGAAAACACAATGTGATATGCAAATAATGAGCTATGAATGAATAAATGCATAACATAAAGAAATGATTTGAAATAGTGTGCACCTGGAGGCCTGATGAAGATTTTGGAATGATCTTAATGTTGTCTGAATTTACAAAAATTCACCAGTGGGACTCATTCACCTAGGGCAGTGAATTATTCTTGCTTTTGATGAAAACTGTCATAATCAGGTTTTTAAGTGTCAGGATTTGTAATATAGTAAAACTTATATTTCCAAGCTTAAGGTGGGACTCATTTTCCACTGGTGGTGAATTAGTCCTCTCCCAAAATTCTGAAATCAAGAGACAACTCTACAACACCAGATATGAGGATGTCTGCTTGTCGGGTTGCTGAAGTCAATTATGCAAGAAACAGACAAAATACCTTCTCAAAAATTGAAATATGGGTTTTTTGACTTGAAGCACCTAGTTGACTTGTTGACCATGCTTCAAAATCTAAATGCTTGTTAAATCTGCATAGGTCTACAAACACACATGCAAGAAAGGAAAAATGGTTGAGGGTTAGCAAATAGGGGTTTGCCTTGGTCAAACCCCACTTTGGTAATCAAACCCTTAATGAAATAATGAAATGCAAGAGAATGATAAAAAAAAATAACATGCAAATTCTATCAACTTACCAAACCCTTATTGAAGAAAATTTGAATTTGTGTTAATGGATGCTCCGAAAATGCTTGATGAATGCTTGATTTGATGTTGTAAGATGCTTGAATACTTGAGATTGCTTAAATGTGATGTGAGAATGTAGATGTAAAATGAGGTGAAAATCACTTATTTATACAATCTTGTGCCTTAGTAACTCATTAATACCTTATCATAGGCAGAAATTAAGTGATTTTGAATCAAAAACCCGAAAGGAAATTTTAAAAATTTTGAATTTGGAGCCAAGGGGGACTCATTCGCCACCCATGGCAAATGGGTCCCACTTAGGACCTAAAAATGGGTGTTGAGAATTAAGTCATGTTTAATGTTATTTGTCGGGTTTACATTCGAAAATACACTTAATTAAATCTTATAATGGCCACATAAAGGGGTTAAATAAAGCATAAGAAAGGTGTAAATAGTGAAGTTATGCTTAAAAAAGTGTGAAATCTTGTTACAAGACTTTAAAACAATTCAAAATAGGATTTGATTAGTGATGAAAAGGTGATTATTAGGTGAATTGTAATAAATAGAGTCTAGAAGAGTGTACAAAAGGTTTACAACACTTCATAACACCTTCACAAGACATCATTATTTGAATTTTAGTACCTAAATATGCATGTTCAAGCCATATTAGAACACAAAATCAAAGAAAAATAGACCAAACATTGTGAAACAAGACCTAAAAGGCCATGAAAATGACAAGGGGCCATTTTCTATGGCACACTAGGACCACTCTTCAGTGCAATATACTTCGTATCAATAGCCTTCCAAGTCTTGTAACCAATAGAGATAATATATCCTCTCATCTACACTTTCCATTCACTATAATCTGATCCATTTTACATAGGGATCACCAACTTATGTGCCAAAATATCTACCTTAATTGGTTAAGCTCTACACCAAGGAACCAAAGCTCCAATACCAATTTTTAAAAGCTGCATGAGAACTGAGAGGGGGGATGAATCAATTGTCACCAAATTCAAATACAAAACTTCAAAGAATTATCAACTTTATAACCACACTATTTAGTTATTAAATATGAACATGAAATGCAAATAATAGAAAGAAAAATCAACACAATAAACACCAAATTTTAAGTGGAAAACCCAATAAGGGAAAAACCATGGTGAGGGTTAACTCATAATATAAAGTGATAGAAAAACCAAATACAAGAGTCTCACTGCCCAAATATAAAGGCTCACTACCTATAGAAAGGACTCATTTCCCAATAGGGAAGCTCACTGCCTGCAAATACAAAAGATAACAATAAGATCCACCACAACAATTTACACACATCAGCAGCTTGGATCAGAAGATTGCAAAAACCTTTAGCTCACTGCTTTCAGGAATCTAACACAATAAAGTGCTACTACCTGAACTCACTTTTGCAAAACTCTTCTCTTCACTTGTGGCTTACTTCATTACTTTGTATGATTTAATCTTTCACAACTCAACTTGCATTTATACCATCTTCAACCTTAGAAACTTCTCCAATGTCGGCCACATACTCTTCATTTCATAAATTCAAATTAGGTCGGCAACTCAACATTCTTGGAGTGGAAAGGAATGAGAGTGGACCAATTTAACACTTAACCAAGACCAAAAGAAATGTCTCATATCAACCACATGCTTCCTTAATAAAATTTATTTCTTCATATGAAGTGTAAACACTAGGCTGGCCAAACCTAATGAAAACAAAAATGAAAATTAAAGTACAGGATTCCCAACAAGAAGATAACATATGGATGGAATAACATGCTTCACCATGCACAAGAACACATCTCAGAAACCTCCAAATACATCCACAACAAGTGTCACCACTTTCGAACACAGAACATCTTCCACTAGTTCATCTGGATTATGCAAACACATACATCAATTCTAAAACTCATCTTCTAAAAAATTAAATCATGCACATCTCTACCAAAACCTAGAGAACATTATTGGAAGGCATATTCCAGATCTAGAAGACTTGAAATGAAATAGGGGACGACTACAGAGCATAAACATTTCTCCTAGTCCATAGACAAGCAATTCTACCATACCAGTTCACACACTGATGAACACAACTTTCACATTCCATCAAACCAAAAGCTACAAATCAGAAGATGACACCAACAGATCTCCAACAAAAAACCTTCAAATATGCACAAGCATAAGATCAACATAGAAGAAGCACATAGCACATACTGGAGCACATTTTGAACACATACATAACTTTGACTTCACTCTTTATTAATTTTCTCAAAAGCACTTGGTAACCCATCATTTCAACACATTTGCAACATTATAAAGATAGCTCCATGTACTCACAACATCTTAACTATACATGCACAATCTAAAACATTCAAAATTGTGTTGACATTAATGAAAATATTAATGACAGCACCACCAAACTTGCTCATACTTGCAATAGGTCCCACTTATGGGGACTCATACACCCAAGGTGGCGTATGAGTCCCGCCCTAGTTTTCCAAGATGAGAAAATGTCAAGATGTTAGAAAATTAAATTCCTTTGCTGATTTTGTCAGGATTTTAGTAAAAAAAATCCTTGGGATCCAAAATAAAAGTTCTTAGGGGCCTATTAATGATTATTTAAAGGGCCATGAATGTAAGGGTACTAAAATATGCCCTAACTAAGTGTGAAATTGTACCATCTCCAAGAAGGGACTATATTTTTTCTACACTACATTTATCCCCCACCTTAGCACCCATATGACTCTACATGCATATGCAAGCTAAAGGAATTCGAATAGTAAACTTCATTTCATAAAAGGATACTCATATGGATTCATTTATGAGCATAGGAGAATGAAGCCCCCATTGTAGCTATCTAAAGAACCACAATGTTAGGAGCCACATCCTGCAAAACCAATTCACTAGTCTTTCAATAATCCTCTTATCTAACTTCTCTATGAAATAAAATTTGAGGGTAGATGTATGGCCCCCTTGATTTCTCTTGCTTTATAGAGGTGGAATCAAGGTATAAATCTAACCACATTGAAATGTATATGTCATATATTAGGTATTTCCAAGTACCATGCCACATAGTGATATGCATTTGATGAGTAAATGAGTGGAATCACGAATGCAACATAATAAATAGCATCGAAAATAGAGCTCTCTAACCCCCAATATGCTAGTTTGAATGAAAAAGACACTTTTAACCCTAATATTTAAATGACCTAATTTGAACATATATAAGAGGAAAAACTGAAGTAATCTATAATCATTTTGTTGTTTACCTTCTTGTAGCTTGATTTCATTAGAGAGTGAGCAAAAATGCTAAGTGTACAACCATATGCACCATGAGACCCAACAACCTACATAAGGAGGTAGCACAAGGCATCTTGTAACATTCGCTGAGTAGTTCTATGTCACAAAAAAATGTATCCTCTTGAAGAAAGAGGAAATTTTATGATTAATTTGGACCTATTTTGGCACCCTTACGTTAATCATTCCTTAAACTTACCATTTATAGGCCCCTAAGACTCCTTATTTTGGACCTTGAGGCTTATTCTACCCATAAATCATACAAATCCCAACAAACAACATTCAAATTATTCAAATTCTAGAAAACCGACCTCAAAAACCTCTGGTGGGACTAAGTCACCCAGGGTGGCGACTTAGTCCCTTATGAGGGATTTTAAAATTTTGAGCGAGAAAACAATCAACTTAATTCAAAATTTTCTTGGATGTTGGCTTGTGAGGTCTAAATAATGAATAATTAGATATGAATACCTATAAATATAAGTTTTTAGGGAATTTTTCACAACATTTTTAGTCATTTCAACAAATAAATTCAAGAGTCAAGTTTTGAATATCTTTCACAAGAAGATTCATAAGTCTATCTACAAGAAAGTTGAAGCTTTAGGGTAGCAAGCTAGGGATTTTTCGGGTCTTCAAGATCACTTTTTGTCCAATATATTGCATTTTCTAGGGTTGATCATGGATTCCTATGGAGAATCATGGAGAAATCTAGGTTGAGGAGATGCAACTAGCCATCAAATCAAGCCTAAGGACTTGTTTTCAAATTGATCCCATCTTCCATTTTCTCTCTATTTTTAGCCTAAGGAAGGTCTCCATGTTATTAAGATTCATTTATAATGTGATTTAGGGTCTCTTAGAATGAGTCTTGTATCATTCTAGTTTCATTTATGCATTTTATTCTTTCATGTTAGAATAGTGTTGCATCTTACTTCAAATTTCCTAGTCTTAGACACACTTAGGGCTAGGGTTTTATGCACATTTCATTATATCTTTCAAGGTTTAAATACCAACTAGGGGTCTGACCAAGGAAAACCCCCCATTATAAACCAAATTATATTATGTTTTGCAGGTATTTTCACATATTCAAATCTGGGTTTCAATCAGAAAATAAAGTGGAGACTGAGGGCTTTTGTTTCAACTTTCAAATTTTTAGAAAAATCAAAGTGGAATAATTCACCATTAGTGGTGACTTAGTCCCACTACACATTATTTTCAGAAGGTTTTGTAGATCTGGATACCCATTTGATCAAAATAGGCTTCAGAGCAGTTTACTAGATCTCTGACTAAATCACCTAGCTTGGTGTAAGTGTCCCAATTGGACAAAAAATCAAATTTTCTAGAATTTATGAGGCATCTACAATCTTCATTTCAGCCTCTATTAGTTTCCATATGTAATCTTTCTGCTTAGCCTTTCTATCTAGTTCTATAATGCATTTAATCTATCTTATTTCATAACACAATGTGTTTTCAAACAATCTACATTTCATTAGTTTTTCATTAATAATTCATTACTTTTATCAATTCTTTGCATCTAGGGCATTCTATTTAGACATATTTCAATCATATTAGCATTAGTCTTGAGTGAACCCCCAAGTTTTTGTGGGATGCCTTTCTCCTTTTAGGTGCAAAACCCTAGAAGTGTAAGAGAGTGCTTTACCTACAAAAATTTATAGTTCAGGTTTTTCTCTACCTTAGCTTTGTTTTTTATGCATTTATTTTATTTTTTACACATTTATAGATAGATTTAGGACCATAGAAGAAAAATTTGCAAAGCGTCCCATTTTTTGCAAAGTGTCCCTTTTTCGCAAAGTGTCCCTTTTTTCACAAAGTGTCCCACTTTTTTGCAAAGTGTCTCATTTCTTCAAAAAGTGTCTTAGAAAATAATAAAGTTTCTAGGACCCTTAAAAAAGTAACATAGAGAAAATTTATCACACTTTTTGACTGTTGATGAATAGAATTAATATTTTAAAATGCTTATCCAAGAGATATTTTTTCATTTTATTAGATTCCACCTCGGTCGTGACAATGTCTCAGTAGTAGATTATTCTATCAGTTACAAGTCCTAGTTGCATCACTATAAAAGGAGGATACACAGACCTTATAGGCTACTAGGATATATTGGGCATATATTATGCCACCGATGAGATACCATGATGCCATGCTAATGGAATTAGCAAATTTTTGGGATGTAGATATCTTCACCTTTTGGTTACCCATCAGTGAGATGATCACTTTGGAGAATGTACATCACATTCTTCAAGTTCCTATTCAAGGTGAGACTTCTGATGTCACATAGTACCATACATAAAGGTAGATGAGAGTATATGTTTAGTACTACCTTAGAGGATTTATTTGAGATGAGATCATGGCGCCAGGTATTGAGCTATAGTGGCTACTCTATTTACTATCACCACTTCTGAGATGAATTATGATTTTCATTGTAGCACTAGTATTAGTCCCAAATGGCTGAGGAGCACACCTAGATGGGAAGATCATACACATAATTAGGGATATGAAGCATCATAGGATTGTCTATGCATGGGGTCGCAACATGCTTGCAAATTTGTACTATCATTTAGGATAATTCACGTATCACGAGGTTGAGAGCATGGTGCATTGTACACTTCTACAGGTTTGGTGCCTAGAGCATATCACATGCACTAGGCTGACAAGATTTTCATCTATATGTGCCTTGGGATATCCACGCTTCTTTAGTTATCCATTAATATGAGCATGGTAGTATGGCTATTTGTATTTTTGGAGAGTCAGATATAACTACCTGGATTAGGAGATCTTATGGAGACCCTACCTGCTAGTACCATAATGGATGGATGAGATCCACTAGTTGACATAGATGCAAAGGGACAAGTTTTTAGTGGGTGAAACAATTACATAGTAAGACCATTCTACTGTAATCGTGTCATGAGATAGTTCAGAGAGGTACAAGTGCCACTAGTAGCATGACCATTTTACAGGTGATTAGTGCAAAGTGCCTAGAGGCCAGGAGATACGAGATGACTAATATTGAATTATGTTGTATCTAGTGACTCAGATGACCCATATCTCAACATGCCACCAGTCTTCGATGTTAATGATGTCGGTGATATAGATGCATTTAAGGAGTGGTGGGATACAACATGAAAAAATATGGTACCTGTTATGGCTCTATTGGAAACGTGTCTCAACTTACTGGCATGATTTGGCAACATTGGGTTCTCCTATCTCCTTGATCGACTAGACTGTACTCTATCGGCGGGAACTTTTTCTCTCTCCCAATGATGATCCAATTTCTCTTCATCAATGAGACATTGTGTGATCGGCGAGACTTCACCTGATGTCTCCATGATGGTCTAACAGTTCATGGTGTTGGTGACTTGTTCTATCGATAGGAGTTTACTCTATCGATGGGACTGTGAGTCGTGTCCCAACGATAGGATGATAATGTTCCTTCATTAGCGAGACTCAAGGTCATCGTCGAGACATTCAACCTATTCTCCCTGATGGAACAATGACTGTGGTGGGACCCAAGCTAATAGGTGGAAAGCGATAGCTGGAGCTAGCTTGGCAGTGGGACCACATCGACTAGTTAGTACTTCATCATTCTGACTGTGCTCCATCACCAGGACATGAAAGTTGGTCTTGCCAATAGACTGATGTATTATGAACAATTTGAATAGTAATGTGAACATCGATACGATAGTTTCATATTGGTGTGACGATGAGTAATTGTTGATGTATGGTCTCTTGTCTTGTCGATACTTTGATGACTATTTTGGTTTGGTAGGTATTACACTCATTGGTGGGACTCGAATAGATTGGTGAGAGGTTTTTGGTTGTCTCATCAATGACTCAATATGGTAACTGTTGAGTGACGATTAGTATATTGTTATGAATGGGAACTAAATTGGTATGTTTCTTGCACAGGTCTGGTCATGTAGATTAGTTGGAATTCTCTTAGAAGGAAAATTCTATAATGTGTAATGCACTGTAATATTGTTTTGAGTTGAGTTGTGAGTCTGCTGACAAAGAATGAGATTGATTAGAAATTATAATGTTGTTTGTATTGAGAGTGTGAATAGACATCTGAGAGCAACAAACTGTAACTCTGTATTTGGACTTTGTTCACTGTAATACAATTTTTTTTGCTTGGTGTGGTGGGTTTTTCTCTTGAAAGGGTTTTCCCACATTAAATCTAGTTTCCATTCTATGGTTGTGTTAAATTTTTTCTAATCTATTTTCTGCTAATGTGAATCTTTAATGAACTGTAATTCAAAATTGAACCATATGTCTACATTATCTTCTTAGAAATAGCATTAGGAAAGTGTTTTCATACCTCTGCTTTCCTTACAAGTGGTATCAAAGCCTAGACAGTTGTGTTATCCTTGTGGGTTGGATGGGTTTTTTTGTGCCAGTTCTGAAGTAGGAGTCTTATAGAGTAATTTGGTAATCTTAATTGCAAATTAAGATGGAAAGTACATTAAGGAAGATAGAAATTGAAAAATTCAATTGTGGCAATTTTGAGTTGTGGAAACTCAAAATGGAAGACTTTTTGGTAGATAGAGATCTCTAGATTGCTATGTCTGGGACTAAACCTTTAGGAATGAAGCAAGAAGATTGGGAACTTGTAGATAGAAAATCCAAATGGTTGATAAGACTCTCTCTAGTAAACTATGTTCTCCTGAACGTTCATGAAGAGAAGTATGCATCTTTTTTGTGGAAGAAAATTGGTGATATTTATTAGGGAAAGTCCTTGGTGAATAAGTTATTCATGAGGAAGAAGTTGTACTCTTTGAAAATGGAGGAAGGGACATATGTGGATGATCATATGAATATATTCAATATGCTCATTGATCAATTAACATCTATAGGTGTGAAGATAGATGATGAGGATCATTGTATGCTTCTATTATGTTCTATGCCTGACTTGTGGGATCATTTAGTGATGGCTATTGGGAGTATAACAACCACTTTCAAGATGGAAGATTTGGTTGCTTCATTCCTATTAGAAGAGATGAGAAGGAAATCTTTTGAGATGGAAAATGAGGCTCTTGTTGTTTGAGGAAGATCGAAGGAGAAAGGAAAGAAGAAAGAAAAGAAGTCTAAATCAAAGTCTCAAGGGAGATCAAAGTCTTCTAGAAAGAAGTCCAAGGTAAAATGTTGGAATTATGAGCAGTCTAGTCATGTCCATAAGGATTGGAAAGAGGAGAAAATGAAGAAGAAGAAAAAAAATTCTTCATATAATGATTCTTCTCAAAGCGATGTAGATTCCTTCAATGCAGCCATGATGACTTAGGCATTAGATGATGTCTAGTTGATTGAATCAAGTGCATCTTTTTGCATGAAATCTCATAGAGATTGGTTTACGATGTATGAAAAGTATATTGGTGGAAAGGTGTATCTACAAAGTGACTCATCTCTTGAAATTATTGGTCGTGGAAGGTTCAGAATTAAATTTCCTAAAGGAACAATTAAAGGAATTGATGGCATAATGCACATACCATGTCTAGCTCAAAATTATCTTTTTCTTAGTAAGATGAATGATGTTAGCATGCAAGTTTTATTCTCGAGTGGTGGCTACAAAATGACTAAAGGCTCAATAGACTAGCAAGGGGTGCTTGAATTGGTACTCTGTACAAACTGGACACACATGTTGTTCAATGTAATATTTGTCTCTGTAAAGTCAAAAAAGGTTGCTTGTGTAGAGGAGAATGAAGTTCCTCTAGGTGCAAACTCTTTGGAGGTAAAACTCCCAACAGAAAAGACCATGCTCCGGCATCAAAAGCTCAGCCACATTGGTGAGAAAGTCTTAAAATATTTGAAAAATAAAAACTTGGTTGAAGGGCTTGATGATTACAAAATTGAGATTGATTTTTCTTAACATTGTATATATAGAAAACAACATCATGTTTCATTTTATTCTAGTCCTCATAGATCTTCTAGAATTTTTTATTATATTCACTCTAATGTTTTTGGTCTAGTAAATATTCCTTCATTATCAAAATCAAGATATTATGTTTCTTTTATTGATGATTATTCGAGAAAGGAATTTGTGTATTTTCTAAAAAGTAAATCAAAAGTGTTTAATCAGTTTAAAGAGTCTAGTAAATATTCCTTCATTATCAAAATCAAGATATTATGTTTCTTTTATTGATGATTATTTGAGAAGGGAATTTGTGTATTTTCTAAAAAGTAAATAAAAAGTGTTTAATCAGTTTAAAGAGTTTAAAAACTTGGTTGAAAATAAGACTGGAAGAAAAATTAAATGCTTGAGGATAGATAATGCTGGTGAGTTTTGTTCCGCAAATTTTGAAAGGTATTGTAAAGACCATGAAATAAAAAGGCATAAAACACACCTTACACTCCACAGCAAAATGGAGTTGTTGCAAGGTTGAACAAGACACTGATGGAAAGGGTGAGAATTATGTTCAGAAATTTTGGTCTAGAGTATAAGTTCTAGATTGAGGCTGTGGCTACATCATGTTATTTAATAAATTGATCTCCCTCTTCAGCACTTGTTAACAAAACCCCTATGGAAGCTTGGCCTGGTAAGAATCCCTATTTAAGACATGTAAGAGTCTTTGGATATGAAGCATATGTTTATGTGTCAAATGAGAAAAGATCTAAGTTGGAGAACAAAGTTGAAAATTGTATCTTCATTGGCTATGAAATTGGTGTGAAAGGATACAAGCTTTGGAATCCTATGACTAAAAAAGGGTTTATACAAAAAAAGTGTATTATTTCATGAGCTAAAACCTTCTTCAGTTGATTTGTAGTCAGAGATTCAAAAGAAGAAAAGAAAGAAAAATTAGCTGAAATTCCTTGAACTCCAAATAAAGAGGAACTACAAAGTGTACCTGAAACTGAGGAGAGTTCTAGAGACTCATATTTTTGAAGAATAATAACCATAGCCTCAACCATTCAGGAGGTCTACACATGAAAAGGAGGCAACCTGAAAGGTATACTTTTTCCATGTTGGATGTAAATTATGCCTATGCTTTGATTACATTCACTAATGAGCCTAGGACTATGAAAGAGGCAATTGAAATGTTTGATTTAAATTATTCATTGGAAGCCATGAATGAGGAAATGGCATCATTAAAAAGGAATGCAACCTAGGATTTGGTGTGCTTGCCTAAAGGTTGAAAGCCTATTGGATGTAAATGAGTATTCAAGAAGAAAATTGCTATAGATGGTAGTGTTGAAAAGTATAAAGCTAGGTTGTTTGTGAAAGGCTATTCCTAGGTAGAGGGAATTGATTATGGAAAAATATTTTCTCCTATAGCTAAGATTACATCTATCAAATATCTTTCTTCAATTGTAGCAGTGTATGACTTATAGATTGGACAGACGGATGTGAAGACATCATCTCTTCATGTATATCTTTCAAAGAAGAAATAAATATGTCCTAGGTTGAGCACTTTGTGGAAAAAGATAAAGAAAATCTAGTTTGCAAGTTAAAGAAATCTATATATGGTTTAAAACAATCACCTAGAATGTGGTACCAAAAGTTTGACACATTTGTGTTGTCATTGGGATTTGTAAGATCAAAATCCGATCATTGTGTGCACTTAAAAAATGAAAAATGATCGAGTTCTCATTATTTCCTTGTATGTTGATGACATGTTCATAGGAAATAGTAAGACTATGATTTTTTATCTAAAATCTCAATTTTCAACAAAGTTTGAAATGAAAGATCTAGGTACAACAAGGTATATTCTAGGGATAGAAGAAGTAGAAATATTTGGCTCAACTAGAGTAAGTATATCAATACTGTCCTAGAGAGATTTAGTATGACTAATTGCAAGTAGCTAGTTGTTCCAGTGTTGTAGGGAACAAAGATATCTTTTGAAGATAGTCCAAAATATCCTACCGAGATGGAGGACATGACTAGAGTGCCTTATGCAAGTGCAGTTGGAAGTTTAATGTATGCAATGGTTTGTACAAGGCCAGGCATTTCCTAGGCAATGGGAGTTCTTAGTTGTTTTATGGAAAATCTAGGTAGATCACACTAGGATGTTGTGAAAATATTTTTTATATATTTAAAAGGTACCTCTCAATACACTTTGTGCTATCATGGTAACTCAGTTGGGTCATGGAGATCCATCATCATTCATGGATATGTGGATTTTCATTGGGCAGTGGACATTGACAACAAGAGATCCACTAGTGGATACATATTTGTTTAGTGAAAAATCCAACTTTCCATAATAGGACAAAACATATTGATGTGCAATATCATTTTGTATGGGATATGGTGGAGAATGCAAAGGTCAGTTTTTTAAAAGTGGATACTCTAGAAAATGTTGTAGATGCGTTAACAAAACTAGTGAGCATAAACAAGTTTAGGTGGTGTGTTAGTTTGATGGGTCGTGGGGCCTATGACATTCAAAAATCTCGAGTTTGGAATAAGTAATTCTTCATCAAATGGGAGCATGTTGGAAATGTGTCTCAACTAATTGGCTTGATGTGGCAATGTTGTGTTCTCTCTCCTTGATCGGTCAGACTATGCTCTATCAGCGGGACCTTGTTCTCTGTCCCAATGATGATCCAATGGCCCTTCATCGGGGAAACATTGCATGGTCAGCGAAACCTCACCTGATCTCTCTGTGATGGTCTGAGAGTTCATGGTGTTGGTGGCTTGTTTTATTGGTAGGATTTTACTCTATTGGTGGGACTGTGATTCATGTCCCAATGATAGGATGATAATTTTCCTTCGTCAACGAGACTTGAGGTCATTGTCGAGATGTTCAACCTAGTCTCTCCAATGGAATGATGACTGTGATGAGACCCGAGCTGATAGGTGGAAAGCGGTAGATGGGGTTGGATTGGTAGTGCGACCACATCGACTGGTTATTACTTAATCATTGTGATTGTGATCCATCGCCAAGATATGAAAGTTGTTCTTGCTTATAGATTGATGCATTGTAAACTACTTGAATGGTAATGTGAACATCGATAGGACAATTTCATATCAGTGCATCGATGAGTGATCGGTGAGACAATGTCTCTTGTCTTGTTGATACTTTGATGACTATTTTGGTTTGGTGAGTATTACACTAGTTGGGGGGACTCAAACAGATCAGTGAGAGTTTTATGGTTGTCTCATTGATGGACAAAAATGGTAATTGTTGAGTGATGGTTTGTCTGCTATTATGAATGTGAACTGAATTGGTATGTTTCCTACATGGATCTGGTGATGCAGATTAGCTGGAATTCTCTTAGAAGGAAAATTCTATAATGTGTAATATTTTGTAATATTTTTTTGAGTTGATTTGTGAGTCTAATGAAACAGAATAAGATTGATTAGAAATTGTAATGTTGCCTATATTGAGAGTGTGAATAGACATTTGAGAGCAACAAACTGTAACTCTGTATGTGGACTATATTCACTATAATATGAAGTGTTTTTGCTTGGTGTGGTGGGTTTTTCTCCCAAAAGGGTTTTCCCACATTAAATCTAGTGTCCATTTCTTGGCTGTGTTAAATTTGTTCTAATCTATTTTCTACCAATGTGAATCTTTAATGAACTTGAATTCGAAATTGAACCATATGTTTGCATTATCTTCTTAGAATTAGCATTAGGAAAGTGTTTATGCACCTCTTCTTTCCTTATAGGATCAACCTATAGGCTTTGTGGGGTCTCTTCCAAATCAGAGGGATGAGGAGGAGGAGATAGGTGACGAGGTAGTGGTCAAGGTGGTACACTTATTTATGGATGAGGTAGAGGAGGACTATGAGGAGGAGGAAAATTCAGACTATGAGGAGGTGGAGGAGGAAGGCCAACTAATGGGTGAGGGAAGTGATACATTGGATGAGGGTCCAATTATCCATGAGTGGAGAGATTCAGCTCCCACTTGTGTTACTAGATCATAGTCAACAGTCATAGTAGGCACCAACACCTATGAGCATGGAGAGGTTAACACATCCTCTATTCCTGGACTATGTAGGATGAGGTTGTTTTTACACAGCTAGTCAGAGATCTAGGTGATGATTGTGCCGTATAAAAAAGGACCCTTTGCTTGATATGGGATTAATTCATGACAATTGGACTTAATGAGGTCTTAATCTAGTGTTTTGAGGCATTTTATGCATCCACAAGAGGTCTTGGACCCTTGCAAATCAAATAATATGCTTTTAATGACGCCTTGTAGAGGTGTTGTAAAGTGTTGCAAGATTCTTTCACACTTTTCTAGACTTAATTAACCTATTTCTTCCTAATTCAACATTATAAGATGTATTTAATAACATTATCACACCAATTTAAAAGGCTTGTAAAGTAAACTTAATGTTAAACTAGTGTTGTAATGTGTCCCACACATTTACATTGGTTCTTATGCCCTCCTAGGCTATGTGGACCTCATTTTAGTGTTGTAAAGTGTATTTAATCACACCTTCACATTGATTTTTGTGTCCCAAGCCCTATTTGAAATTTACATCATCACTAAGTAGGCCCTAATTAACCCATATTGTGCATCTCGAGGCTCAAATTGATCAATACCTGATAAGATTACATTTAATACCTTATTTCCTAATCTCTTGGCATCTGAGCTATCAGAATAGCCAATGTGGGACCCATTCACCATGCATGGAGAATCACTCCCATTTTCCATGTATGGCAAATCAGTCACATTTTCCATGTGTGGCGAATCAGTCCCATTTGGCTAAATTTTGAACTTTGTGTGGGAAAAAAGTGAAATTTGAGTTTAATTTTGCTTCATGACGGCCTGTGATGAGGTATTAATGGGATACTAAGGAACACGTGTGTATAAATAAGTTTTTTTCTCCTCATTTTTCATCCCTCCATTTTTTATTCATCCACTAACTCAATTCACATCCATGATTCTTCATTATTAATACACCATTCTTCTATTTCAAGTCAACCAACCTAGGGTTTCATGATTACAAGTTATTAAGAAAGCTTCTAAAAACATTCAAGGGTTGAACCTTCATGTTTTGTTACAGACTTTCAAGATCAATCATCATGGAAAGGTGATCAACTCCATTGTTGTATGTTTCATTCCATTCTTTCATCATTTTGGTTTAATTACCTAAATGGGGTTTGACCAAGGCAAATCCCCATGCACTAACAATCAACATTTCTTTTTCTCTTCTTGTTTTTTTGCATATTTAAACATCTTGGAGGCTTAGGAACTGTAGATGTCTAAATTTAGACACTTAATTTATCCAAATTCATCCCCTTTCATCTTATTTTCATTAATTAAGTAATACTACTGTTATTTAATTAATGGCTTTAATTCTGCCAAATCCCTAAGGTATTTAATCAATAATACCTTATCTCTTTTATCCTCCTTCCATCAATTGAATTAAATAAATATGTTATTTATTTAATCCCCTTCATGTCACATCCTCCATCATTTTTATCTTATCTTAATCCTTCTTCTAATCTCATCATTAGGATGTGCACATGCCTAATCTTTGATTAGGAGGTGTCACATCCTCCAACTTTTGCAAGTTGGCCTCTAATCTCTCTTAGCCACCTAACCATCCCTAATCCTTCACTAACTAGCCTAATCAACCTCTCAAGGAATTTTGAATTCCTTTTATCCTCCTCAAGGAATATTAAATTCCTTTTCTCTTCCCCATGTCCTCTATGACATGTGTCCTTGAGTCAACCTTATTAAAGGCTTTCTCCTTTTGGACAAGGCATCTCCCTTCCCCATGTGAATTTTTAATTCACCTTTTAATCCCCCAATGCATTTAAGGAATTTTAAATTCCTTCTCTCATCCCCATGAAAATATTTGAGGAATTTTTAATTCCCCACTTGTCCTCTCACCCACATGGGGACAAGGACCTCCTTTATGAGGAGATCTTGTCCAATCCCAAGGTACTTTGTACCCCTCTCCATGTCATGTCCTTTTCCTTCCACCTCATGTCCAGTTCACCTTTTAGGGCTTCATCACATGCCACATGTCAAGATGCGAGGGCTTGTGAGTTCTCAATTCACCTTAGCCCTACATCTTGATATTTGGTGGATCAATCTCAACCGTCCATTTCCCCTAGGATTTTCCAAAAATCCTATAAATACCCCCTCTTTTCTCTCATTTTGGGGAGATCATTTGTGCTAGCCAAACTCTTGTAGTTTTGTTTCTCAATCAACACTTAGCCATTTTCTTGCTTTTATCCACTTGCATCCATCTTCACATCCTCATTTTGCTTGCATCTACTTGCCATCCAAGGAGCATACAGATCAAAGATCGAAGGGCCAACCAAAGGATCGACTCAACGCAAGGTATAGAGTTCCATTTTGTTGCTTTTATCTTGTGTTGTTTCCAACTTAGGCTAATCTTAAGGTGTAGGTTGTTTTGGTGTTTATTTGCACTCTTTTACTTGTTGCTTGATTTCTAACGCTCACATTCGACCTATCACATTTCTGGCACGCCCGGTGGGACTCAAAAACGGGTCTCTTTCTTTCACATTTGCTATTTTTTGCATTTTTACAGGTCCAGGTTACAGAGTGGCGGACTGGTCCTAATTCAGTGGCGGACTGGTCCTAATTCAGTGGCGTACTGGTCCTAATTTAGTGGCGGATTGGTCCTGGAGTGGCGGATTGGTCCTAATTCAGTGGCGGACTGGTCCTAATTCAGTGGCGTACTGGTCCTAATTCAGTGGCGGATTGGTCCTGGAGTGGCGGATTGGTCCTAATTCAGTGGTGGACTGGTCCTAATTCAGTGCTGGATTTTTCCTAGAGTGGCGGATTGGTCCTAATTCAGTGGCGGATTAGTCCTAATTTAGTGGTGGACTAGTCCTAATTCAGTGGTGGATTGGTCCTGGAGTGGCGGATTTGTCCCAATGCAGTGGCAGACTAGTCCTAATTCAGTGGCAGACTTGTCCTAATTCAGTGGCAGACCTGTCCTGAAGTGGCGGACCTGTCCTAACAGAGTGGCGGACCTGTCCTCCAGAAGGTAAAAATTTCATTTTTTCTCGAATTGTCTTTTGGTAAAATAGGAACATAGTTTAATTAAAGGGGTGTCAATAAACCTTGCTTGGTGTTTTTGGGAAGGCTATATGACGTATCCAATCCCCTTGCACCATTCGGCGATCCTGGGTGACGAGAAATAGTAGCTTTCCAAGTCCTTTTGAGTCACCCTTTTTCACTTTCTTAGTGGGACCTGCTTGGGGATTTCATCACCCCAAGGGACGATTCCAACCACGCGTATCGGCGGGGTATATAAAGGGGGGAGAGCGAAAGTTGTACCTCAATCCAACCACGTTGTAATTGGCGAAGCGTCGGGATGACATGAAGAGTTGGTCTGAGCCTCTAGTATCTTGCTAAGGTTCCCGACTCACGCTTGTAACGGGTTGGTGTTCATGGTTTGGGCCTCACATACCAGGTGTATATCGAGGACTCCTTAGAAACCATGTGCATCCTAGAGTAGAAGACTTTGTTGACCATACCCTTTTCTACTAATCTTAGGGTTGTGCTGTTTGAATTGTCTTTCTTGTGCAAAAACCAGTGGTTATCAATTTGGCCAAGTCTTTTTTATGATTGCTATATTTTGGGTCCTTTGCCTTACCCATCCATCAAAACATCAAGCTTAAACTTACCCTTTGGTGGACTTGACCTTATCCTTTGGTGAACCTATCCTTGTGCAGTGCCAAACTTGTCCTTCTGTAGTGCCAAACCTATCCTTCTGCAGTGCCAAACCTGTCCTAGTGCAGTGCCAAACCTGTCCTAGTGCAGTGCCAAACCTGTCCTTGTGTAGTGCCAAACTTGTCCTTGTGCAGTGCCAAACCTATCCTTCTATAGTGCCAAATCTGTCCTTCTGCAGTGCCAAACCTATCCTAGTGCAGTGCCAAACCTGTCCTTGTGCAGTGCCAAACCTGTCCTAGTGAAGTGCCAAACCTGTCCTTCTGTAGTGCCAAACATGTCCTAGTGCAGTGCCAAACCTGTCCTTCTGCAGTGCCAAACCTATCCTAGTGCAATGCCAAACCTATCCTTGTGCAGTGGCGGACTGGTCCTAATTCAGTGGTGGACTGGTCCTAATTCAGTGGCGGACTGGTCCTAATGCAGTGGCGGACCTGTCCTGATGCAGTGGCAAATTTGTCCTTCTGCTCTTTCTTCCTAGGGCCGCCATTTCCACACAATTTATCTAATTGACTCCATTCAAAGGCAATTCCTCTCGTCTTTTCGTGCTCTTTCCGATGATATGTACCACTTCATACTTTTGAGAAGTTGGCCGGGGCACCTTTTTTCTTCACCATCTACCTCCTCGAGGGGGGTATACCCTACCACTCTCTCCGTTTACTCATTCTGAGTAAACATTCACCCATTTAACACATCCTTTCATCATTCTGAACTCTCATTCTATCATTCTAATCATCTGTTTACTCGTTCTGAGTAAACGTTCATCTATTTCACACATCCTTTCATCACTTCAAAATCTCATTCTATCATTTCGATCATCCGTTTACTTGTTCCGAGTAAACATTCATACATTTCACATATCCTTTCATCATCCTGAACTCTCGTTCTATCATTCTGATCATTCATTTACTCGTTCCGAGTAATCGTTCATCCATCTCGATCAACCATTTGCTCATTTTGAGTATTTGTTCATCCATTTCTATCATCCCTTTCGCCAATCAAATCATCGTTTTCCCCACCCAAATCCTTTGAACTTCATCTCGGGTTATTATCCAAATTGACCTAAGTATCTGATCTGATCGTCATCATAAACATCCTCTTAGGGTTGTCATCCATCCTAAGTTAATCATCATCGTCGGCCCAATCAATCCATTTTCAATCTCAAAGTGGATTCGGTGCCCCAATCATCGCTTTGTCATTTAATCCGATCAATCAACATCCTAAGTCACCTAGGGTAATCTCTGAACGGGGTTTAAAGTCCCTTCCATCATCCTATTTGATCCATTGATCGATCTTATCCGATCCAATCCAATCCAATCCAATCCAATCCAATCCAATTGCATCCCTATCCAATCACCTTCGACCCAATCAATCTACTTCCATCTCGAAGCAGATTCGGTGTCGTAATTATCCTTTGATCATCCAATCCAATTGTTAGAATCAATCCCATCCAATCATCCTAATCTGAGTTTTAATCCAATCCCAATCTGAGCTTGTCCTAAATCCCGATTTGGGCTTTTGTCCATTTCCATCCAAAATCTTTATCCATCATCTTTATCCTTTCATCATCATGAATTCTTATCCTCCATCAATAGTGGTCAAGGGAAACCCTAACTACATCGACGATGATAACAAAAGTCTTGTTGATCAAGAGGTATACGACATAGATCCCCTTGACACTATCATTGCTAGTAAGTTTTCTCCACCCACATTCCAAAATCCAATCACCCCATCGAGTTATCCCATCATGTCTTCATATATGCCTAATCACACTCCTTATGCCACCTTTGACAAGGGATGTCCATCATATCCATCATATCCTTCATCTACATCATCCTCTTATCCAACACCATCATCCCCTTATCCTAGTTTTCCGTCACAATACCCTTATCTTGATCCCCCATCCACATCCTCTTATCTCAATCCTTCATCCACATGTACCCACTACCCTAATCTTCCATACCAATCCGCTCAGCCTAATCCTACATTCACATCTTCCTATCCTATTCAAACACACCCACCAACTTACCCTAATCCAACATTTGCATCTCCCTATATTAATCCAACACTTGCATCTTCCCATCCTAATCCACCATCCCAATACCTTTATTACAACATGCCGCCCATATCTTCTACCAACGATCCACCATCTGTGTCATCCTATCCTAATTCCCCATGCCCATATCCTTACCATAATCCTCCATCCAGTCTTAATCTTCCATCTAATCCTAGCCCACCAATCCCTATTCCTAATCCCCCACTAATCCATAAACCTTCATCCACTCCCACCTCGCCATCTCAGCCTAGCGTATTCAAGTTTCTCCAAGGACTTATAATAAAGGAAACATCCCCCACTCCACACATTGCAGTCATGGAACCATGCCATCCCAACCCATCATCCATGGTTGTTAGTGACGAGACCCTTCTCCATCCAACACCTATCATTGACGATACCATCACATCCTCTGAATCTACTAAGTCCCCATCTCCTACCATCACATCCTCTGAATCCATTGAGTCCCCATCTCCTACCATCACATCCTCTGAATCTACTGAGTCCCCATCTCATACCATCACATCTACCAAATCCATTGAACACCCACCCCCTAGTCTGAGAGCCGTCGAACCTATCGATGATACCCAAATCCAATCCACTTCTTCCATTCCTGGTATCCATTCCGAGGAATATCTTGAATCCTCCATCCTTCCATCTTCCCCACTTGAAGAGTCCCCCCATGACTCCATTATCATGCCTCCCACACACGATGAGTCATGCCAAGAGCCCTATCCAAAGCATGCCAACATATCCCCTCCTCCAGATCAAGATCCTACTACCCCATCTAGTATGCCACAAGATCACAGTCCCCCATCCATTCCATCCCATGATCCTCTTGACATTCAAGATTCTACCGCTCCATCTCTATCTCCATTGCATGAGCCTGCTACCACAAAATCATATCCTATCATATCCCCTGATCCCTCCCACAATAGCCCCCATCCAAATGCTGCTATCCCATCATCTCCCTCTCAAGATCCCCCATCATCACCTAAAAATGCTATCCCCACACCGCTTGCATATCCCCTTGGTACTCTCACATTCTTCCATGGTGGCCTCCTTGTAGAAGAAAAACACAGTGTATATACCACCCATCATCCCCCACCTAATAATGGACTTGCATCATGTTTTCAGAATAACAAAATCCTATCATGGATCGAATGCTCAAGAACATGAACTATCAAGGAAAGGTCTAGGCCCTTCACGAGCAAGGTATTTTGGAGCCCATCCAAGTCAAAGAACAAATCTGCATGTAGGGTCTTGGATCTATTCCCCAAGACTCACAATCTAAAGATGTTGGTACAACTTCTAGATGTCCTCAACGAGCCTTCTCCAAAAGACCCATCCCACTCCACCAATCATATGTTACCATCCCTCCTCCTCTATCGTATCACCTCAAAACAACCATCCATATTCCTCCTTCATCTGCTCCATCCATTTTGTGTCCTTACATCCCTCCATCCACCATCTCTCATCCTTCATCCTCTATTCATCTTGGGTCCATATATCCCAAGATCACCTCCTCCATCTCATCCTTTCACCCATCCAATACCTATACATGTCATCCATCATAAACATCCCTCTTGCATATCCCATAATCAGGATCAACAAAGGCACATACCTAAACATCCCCCATCTACACGTAATCCCCATACTCCTACCTCCATTGCTCCACATCGTCCATCCCCTCACACCCATCCCATTGCTAATAAAAGCACTTTGGATGCGGAAAAAAAATGCATCAATCTAAACACCATGAATCTAAAGCTCCCCATGTCCCTCTAAAAGACATGGTAAAGAAAAGAAAAACAAAATCCCAAATCAAAATCAAATCTATAGCTCACAAAGAGCTAGCAAAGCAAAGATCAAAACCATGTGGATCCCAAAGAAAAAAGATGCAATGCCATCAAATGAAAAAGTTGTAAGAACATCCAAAGTTGCTAATCCAAAAGCTAACCATACCCACCTTTCATCTCCTAAGTCTGTTTTGGGTCCCTATGTCCCGAAATTCACTATTCCATCTCCTCCATTATCCCCACATTCTCCATCCATTCATCCTTTTATCTTTTCGCATCCATCACCACATGTGCCAATGTTGGTCCCGAACTCATCTCCCCATCACATATCCACCCCATCATTCTATCCATACACTTTCCAACATCCCACCCATTATCCCCCGTATCTTCCCCATCAAATCCCTCTCATTCATCCTTTAGCATAATCCATTTATGCTATCTCATCATCCAATAGTCGGTTCAAACATGAGCTCTTAATACCTGATATAGAACTTGATGCTTGAGTCCTTCATCCATATCCTTATCTCATGTCTTCTAAATCCACTTATTTGCCTCCCGATCCTTATCCATCTCCTTCTGCATACTATCCACAAATTCCAAAAAGTCAAAAAATCCAAAAAAGTCAAAAAAGTCAAAAAGTCAAAAAGTCAAAAAAATCAAAAAATCAAAATAAAAAAAAATAGTAAAGAGAAATAATCCATCCAGTGGTGAAAACTTGGCAAACAAGTGCCTTGGATAAGTACCATGATGAAAACCTGGAAAACAGGTGTCATGCGTAAATCCCCATATGCACTTGGGGGCAATTTCCTGATTTGCATTCCCTCCATCTGCTACGCTTCCTGCTACGATTTCGGCTATGCACTCATCTTATTGCTATACATCATTTTTTTCCATCCCCTCCATCATATCGAGCTTACACATCCTTCTTGGCATATCTCATTTATCCCAATCCTTCCATCCTCCTTGTGATCTTGATAACAATGGGGCAAACATGTAAGCATGCTTTGGGCACCTCTTAGCATAATCTCCCTCATCCGCACACTATCCTAATCCTCATTTGCACTCGTCTACCTTCCTGATCCACCCGTCATGCTACCTTCCACATCCCTTCCTTATCCATGCATCCTATCTTCATCCATCTAACTCTTTTATCTTCCCATCCACTTGTCTTCCATCCTTCATTCCTCCCCGCACATGACATATCTAGAGTGGGGGCATCTATCTTCCTTTGTGTTATAGTCCTTGGAGACATCATTCATCCTATCAAATCACTCCCTTCCATTCCCCTCTCCTCATTTCCTTATCATTATATCCCCATCTCCATCCTCATCCTCCTATCCAATCCACCCAAACAATCATTTTCCTCCCCCCATCCTCTCCCCTCATCCCATCTCATAATCCCTTGTCATTGGTATCTAGCTATAGGCTTTTCCCCACGCAATCCAATGTCATCTACCTCATCACCATCACTTCTTCTTCTTTTACACATCTTTTCAATCTCCTATCCTTTCTCATCATTCATCTATTCATCATATCATCCTCCCAATTCATCTTTTGATTATTTGGATAACTATCCCATCCCTGAGCTTTGTCTAGTCACTATCCTCCAATCCACTCCAACAGGTCTATCTTGTCCCATCGTGTCGGTCCAATCATTTTATCCCCTTATCTAGGGTTATCTCATCCTCTTTCATCCATCACTTGTCCTTGGCCTTCTGTCGAACTACGTTGCCCCTGCGCTTTCACGTAGGCAAGGTCGATCATTTGATCCGCCCCCGGGGTTCCATCCATCATCGATCTGTATTGTCCACTTTTCTCCTGTTCTCCATCCTATCTTGGTCATCCGTCAAAATCTCCATCATGGTCTGTCGTCAGCCTTTTATCGAACTATGAGGGCTCTGCGCTTCCATGTAGGCAAGGCTAATCTTTGATCGGCCCCCGAGCCCCTAGGTCGCTAGGATGTGTCAGTCTTGTGTCATGTGTCTTATGTCGTGTCATCAAGCTATGCCCCTTATCTAGCTGGATCTTAACAAATGAGATTCACTTGTATCATCAAATCCAATCGGTTCTAAATATCCTGTGTCATATCAATCTTTTAATTTAGTATCCATCATCGGTCTCAACAGGATGCATCCTTCCTAACAGACCTCATCAATCCCACCCATCCCCTTGATTGATCCTATGGCAAAGGACATTTGAAATTAATTGTGATCTTTTGATGCTTTTGGCTTTTGTTTATCCTTTGAGCTCCCTATCATCACTTGTCATGGTCGCCTTGATCCATCATATCATGGTGTGCTTTGACTCGTCAACATAGGGGTGTATCTTGATTTTTTTGTTTTCTCTCGGTTGTCCCATGTAGTACCCACCAAGATCCCTAAGGTCTTGTGTTACGCTAGGGCATCCTTGTGTGTTTGTGGTTATCCCAATACCTGGCCCACCAAGGTCATCGGACTTTTGGGGTGTTGGGATAGCCTTCTTGTTTGTTATGTTTGTTTTCTGCATTAGACACTAATCCGCCTTGGTTCTTCATACCCTGGCGTCTTGTGTCTTATGCTATAGCAAAAATCAGTGCTCCGACGATGGCAAATTGCATTTAGATTGCATTTCATCTCTCATCCTCAAATCCCCCCATCCATTCATCCTTCATCACACTCCCCTCCCAATCTTCCATCACATTGCATCATCTTCTTCAACTCCCCTTGCATCATCTCATCCATTTCGAGAGCCCACCATGTTCTCTTGACCCCGCATGTCCTCTCAAGGGGGCATCCTTCATCCCTAATCCTTTCAATCTTCATTTTTTCCAATCTAACCATCTTCTAGGTTCTATGTTTTAATATTCTTTGAAATGATGTTACTTCGTAACACCATCTCAAAGAGGGGAAAAATGTAGATGTCTAAATTTAGAACTTAATTTATCCAAATTCATCCCTTTTCATCTTATTTTTAATTAAGTAATACTACTGTTATTTAATTAATGGCTTTAATTTTGCCAAATCCCCTAAGGTATTTAATCAATAATACCTTATCTCTTTTATCCTCCTTCCATCAATTGAATTAAACAAATATGTTATTTATTTTAATCCCCTTCATGTCACATCCTCCATCATTTTTATCTTATCTTAATCCTTCTTCTAATCTCATCATTAGGATGTGCACATGCCTAATCTTTTTGATTAGGAGGTGTCACATCCTCCAACTTTTGCAAGTTGGCCTCTAATCTCTCTTAGCCACCTAACCATCCTCTAATCCTTCACTAACTAGCCTAATCAACCTCTCAAGGAATTTTAATTCCTTTTATCCTTCCAAGGAATATTAAATTCCTTTTCTCTTCCCCATGTCCTTTATGACATGTGTCTTTGAGTCAACCTTATTAAAGGCTTTCTCCTTTTGGACAAGGCATCTCCCTTCCCCATGTGAATTTTTAATTCACCTTTTAATCCCCCAATGCATTTAAGGAATTTAAAATTCTCTCATCCCATGAAAATATTTGAGGAATTTTTAATTCCCCACTTGTCCTCTCACCCACATGGGGACAAGGACATCCTTTATGAGGAGATCTTGTCCAATCCCAAGGTACTTTGTACCCTCTCCATGTCATGTCCTTTTCCTTCCACCTCATGTCCACTTCACCTTTTAGGGCTTCATCACATGCACATGTCAAGATGTGAGGGCTTGTGAGTTCTCAACTCACCTTAGCCCTACATCTTGATATTTGGTGGATCAATCTCAACCGTCCATTTCCCCTAGGATTTTCCAAAAATCCTATAAATACCCCCTCTTTTCTCTCATTTTGGGGAGATCATTTGTGCTAGCCAAACTCTTGCAGTTTTGTTTCTCAATCAACACTTAGCCATTTTCTTGCTTTTATCCACTTGCATCCATCTTCACATCCTCATTTTGCTTGTATCTACTTGCCATCCAAGGAGCATACACATCAAAGATCGAAGGGCCAACCAAAGGATCGACTCAACGCAAGGTATAGAGTTCCATTTTGTTGCTTTTATCTTGTGTTGTTTCCAACTTAGGCTAATCTTGAGGTGTAGGTTGTTTTGGTGTTTATTTCCACTCTTTTACTTGTTGCTTGATTTCTAACGCTCACATTCGACCTATCATAGGAACCATTGGAGATTTCATTTCAAAGTTATTCAAATCATCTCTTCTTTATTTAAGGAAAAATATCAACAAAAAGTCACTTTCATATTTGAATCTGATAGTTTCAGAAGCGGACACCTGTAGGAAGTAGAAGTGTAGATCTAGCTACACATAATCAACTCTAGCATTTCTTGATTCCTATAGGTGGACTAATTTTTCACCCATGGTGAATGAGTCCCACCTATAGGCCTAAAAAAGTGATTTTGTCATAATTTAGCTCCCAATAGTCAAAAACTTGTTTCTAGGACTTTTCATTAGAAGCAGGACTGATTCTCCAAGCATGGTGAATCAGTCCCAGTGGTCATTAACAGTGATTTATGGGACATTCCAAAACTCTCCAGTAATAGAAATTTGACTCTAGGTGCACTCCGATTAATCTTATCAATTTTTGTTATCATTTGTTTAAGTTTCTAGTTCACTTTTGCAATCAACACTATGTTTTCAAACATCAATTGCTTCTTAGGTTTTTCATTCATAATCAATCAATTACTTATCTTAGTCATACTCAAATCATCTCATTTAGACTTAATAACATCACACATCTCATAATTTGAATGAACTAGTTAGCATTTTTGGCCTACTTCTCTCCTTTTAGTTGAAAAACCCTAGAAGAGTTAGAGAAATCTTGTGAGCCAAAAATCTACAATTCATTAGAAGCAAGACTGATTCACCATGCATGGAGAATCAGTCCTAGTGGTCATTAACAATTATTTTTGGGACATTACAAAACACTCCACTAACAACAATCTACCTCTAGGTGCAATCTGATTAATCTTATCAATTTATGTTATCATTTGTTTAAGTTTCTAGTTCACTTTTGCAATTAGCACTATGTTTTCAAAATTCGATTGCTTCTTAGGTTTTTCATTCATAATCAATCAATTACTTAGCTTATTCATACTAAGATCATCTGATTCAGCCTTAATAACATCACACATCTATAATTTGAATGAACTAGTTAGCATTTTGGCCTAATTCTCTCCTTTTAGGTGGGAAACCCTAGAAAAGTTAAAGAAATCCTATGAGCCAAAAATCTATGGTTCATTTTGGTGAACCTACCTTATCAAACACTTTCTTATCTATTTTGGAGTCTTTCATCATAGATCTAGCCTTGTATTAACTTTGCATTAGGGTTTGCATTAGTTAATTAGCATACTAGGCTTCTAATTTTACATTCATACAAAAGTACATTTAGGTGGCATTATTAGCATCTAAATTCATTTAAATTTTCTGAAATTCTACATTTTTAACTTAGTTCTACATCTTATCATTTTGAACGCATTAAAATCCATCAAAAATTTCTAAAAATTCTGAAAAAAGTCCATACTGGGATTCATTCACCACCTTGGGTGAATCAGTCCCTTCTGACCCCTAAAACAACATTGTACAAAACTCAAAAAAATGTCTTTAGGCTTTTTTTGGGTGCCTTAACTTGTATATATCAGTCAGTTGCATTTTTGTAGCACACATTTCACTAGATTTCACTTAAACTAGCTCATTTCATGCATTGTTTAATTTCACTTTTGAATTCACAACATTTCATTTTTAGATTGTTCCATTGTGTAAACAAAAAATTAGCTTACTTTAAAAATAAAAATTACATTTCCTTTTTAAGTCATTACATTGTACTTTCTTTTCTTTTCATCATAAAATGTTTTCCTTCAAAAGATGTGGCTTTGATTTCTTTAATAGTTGATTGTATAAGTATAACATTCCCTCTTATGAGTTCACTTTTGATTACCACAATGAGGACTTTAAGAAACATGATCAACCCATTGGTACAATCCTTAATCTTACATTTCCCATTGGTCTGAATGGAGGTGTAGACAATCATAACACACATACTTGTTCTTCTCCCAATACATCTCTTATTCATGACAAAGGTATTTTAGTGAAGGAAGTTACAAGCATTGCAAGTCTTGATTTTCCATTTTCTTATTCCCCTTTGGATGATGTTAGCAAACAAGATGATGAAAACATAGAAACATTCCTGAATACCACCTCACCTAATCCCCATAACCATGATAATCAAACTTTTCCATCTCCTAATATCCCTCCTCGATGTCAGGAGGATAGGTTGGTATTAGAAGACATCCCTATTAAGAGTCATGAGAATCTTAAAACCCCCTTCCCTAATACTCCTCCCCTTTGGGATGATCTATTTAAAAACCAAAGTGATCCTTCTCTTGATGCCTCCCTCACTTGTGATGAAGCTACTTTACACACTACAAACTTGGATGAACACATTACAAGATCTCCTAGTTAGGTAGATAACATAGCACAAGAGAATGAGACTTTAATGATAATCAACATTCAACTAACACCTTCTCTTAATCATCCCCCTCTTGACACTCCCATCGTTGATCATTCCCCTATTAGCGATGAAGTCATTTTGGAAGAACCTAGCCCTACTTTTCAAGAATATGTGGTTTGTTGTTCTCCTAAATGCTCTCCTTCTAGGGAGACTATCATGGTGCTCAAAAATGACAACAATAATAATGTATCTTCCTTAGATAAAATGGTGGTTCTCAATTTTCCTTCCTTAGAGATACATCAAACCAAGACCATTGAGGTTATGAATGCACAAGTTTCCATTCAATCCCCCTCCACCAATGAACCACATACATACCCTATGGGACATCCGAAGAATCCCCTAATTCTTTACCCACCATCACACAAGCAACAAACTCAAAACAAGCCTCAACTCATCCTCTACCCACCTAATAATAATGTATCATAGCAATTGAGTTATAATATTGTTGCTCATACATATAACACTCACAATAATCCACAACCATCGTAAACAACCCCAACCTCTTTACCTTTACCTAATCCACCTAGTGCTCCTCGTTATATCCCACACATAAAGAAGTATGATCTTGTTGAACAATTAAAGAATACTCCTAGAAATATTTCCCTTTGGGATTTACTTCAAAACTCACCAAATTACCACAAAATTCTTCAAACAGCCTTAAAAAAAATTATAATTCCTCCTAGTACAACTCTGAATGATGTGGAAGCTTTAATACATAGCACGAATCTCAACATTATTTTTCATCAACATGAGCTTCCTCCTTTAGAGTTGTGAAACCAAAATGAAGCTTTCATGATCCTTGGTCAATACAAAACAACGAGCATAAAGAGAACTCTTATAGAAAATGGTTTTGCTCTTAATGTGTGTAGTATGAGCCTTTTGGATAGGGTTGGCATTCATAGATCCACCATTTGACCTGATTCTCTATCTATTAAGGGATTTGAGAATGTTGCAACAAAACCGCTCAGGGTAATAATTATGCCTCTTAAAGTTAGAGTGGCCACCTTAAATACACCAATCCATGTCATGCCTTGTGAAATTTCATGTAATCTTATCTTAGGCAGATAGTGGATTCATGCCATGAATGGTGTACCCTCCACTCTTCATCCCAAAATGAAATAAATTTACAACAACAAAGTATACACCCTTAACACTGACCCTAAACCTTATAATGCCTTACAATTTGACAACACCAAAGAGAACCCCTTGAACACATTAACACCAACCACACAAGTGGAACTCACACAATAAAATGACAACAACATTGAACATCACAAGACATTATTGGAAGACGATTGGGGTTCCTTGGATTTTGAGCATGAATTCATGGGCTAATACAAAATCATCTGCAAAGATTTAAAAAAGGGAAAAGACACAACAATCATGTCAACACCAACTTTGGATGACCTTTCAAAAGCATCCACCTCAACCACTTTATACAAAGAAGCAAACTACACAACAACCTTTGATGATCACAATAACAAACAACCACCTGATCCAAAAGCCACGAAAGAGCTTTATGGAAAAGGTTATCAACTTATGAAACAACAGGGATATAGTGGAAATGGATGTGGTGCTCGAGAACAAGGTATCCATAACCCCATCGACCCTCTCACACAACAAACAACTCATGGTATCGGTTATTGTCATGTAATCAAGATCGCAAAACCTCCACCTACCATCAACAATATCACAAAACATCTTACTAGACCATCCTTAAGATCTAGTGGTCTTGAACATCATCCTTCATCAAACATGCAATACACAATTACATCTTCGATTAATGTCAATGTCATCTCAAAAATATTAATGATTCAAATTCATTAGATTTTATACCTTCATATAATGGGAAGAATAAAATCTCATAATCTTGAGAAACTTGTGTAAGTATGACATCCAATACTAAGCAAGATGTATCTTTGAAACAAACTAAAAGACCACCTTCTCCTATTGATCAAGAGGGTATCTTTTCAAGACTCCTCCAAGATCACTTCATCACCCTCCCTCCAAGAACTCAAAAAAAATGCTCTTCCAAGACTTCATTCTATGCATATCATAGAGTTCATCATCATTCCACTAATGAATGTTATGCTTTGAGTTGTAAAATCCAACACTTTCAGGAGTTTGGTATGCTTCCCTATGTGGGGGCATCTAATTTCTCTAATTGCTATTTTTTTTCACTCTAGCATGCATCCCATCAATCCTTTCAGCTCACGTTTGTCACTAAGTGGGGGTACAGGGTTTGATAGCCTTATCCTCATATGTCACTTGTCATTTCCTCCTTTGGCTAGTCGTTAACATTTCATGAATACATAAGAGCAAGCTTGGGATGTTGACAACATTCCTTAAGTTGTCTCACATGCTCCTCTCTTTCATGATGTAGCTTATCGGAAACTTATGTCTTGGCATAGGGCTTTCTGAGTAGGCTCTCATGTCTTCCTCTTTCCCTTCTACTTTAAAGCAATTGCTCACAGTACGTGTGCTCGCAACTACTTTAAAGTGGGGGGCACACATCACCACTCACATTTCATTGTGTGATTTCTTTCTTCTTGTGATGCATCCTTTTCTTGGTGGAGTCAGTGGGCTTGATTCCCTCTAAGAGCGTGATATTTCTTTTGCACTTATCCTCTCTTAGAGACGTTAAGCACAATGTTCCCTAAGATGAGACCTTGCACGAACAAAGTAAAATCCCTTTGAATAGACCTTACACTATTTTTCATTATCAATGTCTCTGAGTGTCAAGCATATGAAGTTTCTCTTACCACATGGAGCTCAAAAACTATTTTCCTTTGAGGCGCCTTGTTAAAGTTATCAGAAGGTATAACTTTAATATGGTTGAACGAGAAGCCCACCTAGTAGCATGAATTTTCCCCATAGCCACCTATGTTTTTGTGAATTCATACCAACTAGCATATGTATCTTACCTTTTGGGATTTCTCACCCCATGGACAACTAGTTTTGTGGCCCTAGATTTAGTATGTTGTGGCCTTCTAACCCCACAAACGACCTGAAGTTCTGTGGCCCCAGAGTGAGTACATCTTTTCTTCTTTTCTAATTCTTTCCATTGAATGATTTTGTATCTTGGGTGCTTGACCTACATGTGGATCTCTCTTGAATGTCTACTTTAGTGTGAGTTTGAAGCAAGTTCGTCCTCTAACTAAAGTTGGGGGTAAATGTGTCATAGAAAAAAGGACCATTTGCTTGACATGGGATTAATTCATGATAATTGGACTTAATGAGGTCTTAATCTAGTGTTGTGAAGCATTTTATGCGTCCACACTAGGTCTTGGACCCTTGCAAATCAAATAATATGCTTTTAATGATGTCTTTTAAAGGTGTTGTAAAGTGTTATAAGATGCTTTCAGCCTTTTCTAGACTTAATTAACCTATTTCTTCCTAATTACGCATTATAAGATGTATTTAATAACATTATCACATCAATTTAGAAGGCTTGTAAAGTAAACTTAATGTTAAACTAGTGTTGTAATGTGTCCCAAACATTCATATTGGTTCTTGTTTCCTCCTAGGCTATGTGGACCTCATTTTAGTGTTGTAAAGAGTATTTAATCACACTTTCACATTGATTTATGTGTCCCAAGCCCTATTTTACATTTACATCATCATTAAATAGGCCCTAATTAACCCATATTGTGCATCGTGAGGCTCAAATTGATCAAATACCTGACAAGATTGAATTTTAGACCTTATTTCCTAATATCTTGGCATCTCAACTGTCAAAATAGCCCCTATGTTACCCATTCACCATGTGTGGCGAATGAGTCCCATTTGGCTCAATTTTAACCTTTCAGTGGAAAAAATGTGAAAATTGAGTTTAATTTTGCTTCATGTCAACCTGTGATGAGGTATTAACGGGATAATAAGGCATAAGTGTGTATAAATAAGTGTTTTTATCCTCATTCTACATCTCCCCTTCATTTTTATTCATCCACTAACTCAATTCACATACATTCTTCATTATTCATACACCAATCTTCCATTTCAATTCAAGCAACCTAAGGTTACATGATTACAAGTTATTAAGAAAGCTTCTAAATACACTCAAGGGTTGAACCTTCATGTTTTGTTACAAAATTTCAAGATCAATCATCATGGAAAGGTAATCAACTCCATTTTTTCATGTTTCATTCCATTCTTTCATCATTTTGGTTTAATTATCTAAATGGGGTTTGACCAAGGCAAACCCCCATATCTTAACAATCAACATTTATTCTTCTCTTCTTGTGTGTTTGAATATTTAGACATCTTGGAGGCTTAGGAACCATTTTATATTGCATTTCAAAGTTATTCAAGTCAACTCTTTTTTATTTAAGGAAAAATATCAACAAAAAGTCACTTTCAGATCTAAATCTGACAATTTCAAAAGCGGACACCTATAGGAAGTAGAAGTGCAAATCTAGCTAAACAAAGTCAACTCTAGAATTTTTTGATTCCTGTAGGTGGACTAATTCTCCACCCATGGAAAATGTGTCCCACCTGTAGGCCTAAAAAGTGATTTTGTCATAATTTAGCTCCCAGTAGTCAGAAACCTGTTTCTAAGACTTTTCATCAAAAGCAAGATTGATTCGCCATGCATGGCGAATCAGTACCAGTAGTTATTAAAAGTGATTTCTAGGACATTCCAAAACTCTCCAATAACAACAATCTACCTCTAGGTGTGCTCTAATTAATCTTATCAATTTATGTTATCATTTGTTTAAGTTTCTATTTCACTTTTGTAATCAACACCGTGTTTTCAAACATCAATTGCTTCTTAGGTTTTGCATTCATAATCAATCTTTTACTTAGCTTATTAATTCTCAAATCATCTCATTCAACCTTAATAACATCACACATCTCATAATTTGAATGAACTAGTTAGCATTTTTGGCCTAATTCTCTCCTTTTAGGTGAAAAACCCTAGAAGATTTAGAGAAATCCTATGAGCCAAAAATCTATGGTTCAATGACATATTATTCATGATTATTTTTATGCTTTATGATTATTCTTATATGTTTTTAATTTATATATATGTATTATGATATGCATTGATTAGCTTTATGATTTTTATCTTGCAGGGTTTGTACGAGAGTTGCATGATAGAGATAGTACCTCCTTCACTCAGAGATAAGGCTATCAGTATAGATTACATGCCCCCACCTATCATGGAGCAAAATCAATATCTATTCAAACCTTTCATGAGGTTGAGAGGAGCATATGAGGGTGTGACTGGGTGCACTGATCAAGATGAGGGTGATTTATCAACACTGTAGGCTACCTATGAGGGGCTTCGGTCATCTCAAGATCCAATAGAGGTCAAGAGACTTCATGTAGAGGTTGTCAGGCTACAAGCGAATAGAGACCACATAAAGTGAGAGTTAGCCAATGGTGGCCTAGCCACAAACAAAATTGATTCAATTGTGGAATAATTGAAAATGTTACCTCCAAATTTTTAGGTCCTATTAGTAGTGGGAGCATGATCAATCCAATTGTAGGGCATGAAAAACTAGTATGTGTCTTAATCCATGCAGTTGGTATATTATAATCATCTTGATAGAGATCGTGTAATACTAGAAACTCCTTTGTGATCACATTCTCACCATAGGCAGAATCTATTAATATCCCATTAGTGGGATTATCATAGATTCTACTGGCTATGTAAAGAGGACCATCAAGATGTTTTTGAAGTATATCTTTAGCAAAAAAAGTGATATCAAGAGATTTATTGGTTTGGACCTTACGAGGGATAATGTCTATCACACCCATAAGTTTATCCATAGGATTAACTTGGGTAATAGTTGGAGTTGTATCATGTTGTTCATTATTTGTATCAACATTCATTACATCAATGTTTGAAGGTTCACTAGCATCGACAAATGAGATATTGTGTTTAGGCATGGGGTTGGTAAAAATTTGTAAATTCTGGTTAGGGGGTGCAACGAACTTATTTCCTTGATCATTAACACCCGTAGTGGACAAATGGCCTGAATCAATGAGGTCTTGAACTAAATTTTTTAGACGCTTGCAGTGTTCAGTTTCATGTCAATTTTGGAGATGAAAATGACAATAAGCATTAGGTTTGAATGTGGGTGGTAATGGTTGGTTGGGATCAAGTGGTTTAACGAGTTACAAAGTGAGCATGCATTGTTGAAGTAATTGGTTCATTGTGTTATGGATGGTATTGGGTAAGGGTGTAAATTGTCTCTTTGGGTCCCCATAGGTATAAGGCACCACTGCTTTAACAGCTACCACTTGATTTGGAACTGGTTGAGTTGGGGTTGCGATTGTGGTTGAGGTGGTGGTTTGAACTACAAAAAGCCCCTCTTTGGTTTGCAAAAATTCTGATTGTTGGTTTGATTGTTGTGTTCAGGCTTTTCAGGTCAGTTAGAAGTGGATTTTGAATCATGACTTGAAACTAAGTTATGGTATTCACACAAGGTTTTGCATAAATCCATAAATGAAGGAAATTTCATCATAGTTAGTTTATCCTAAAGATTTGTGTGCAAGTTTTTGATAAACATCTTTTGCAGAAGTGCATCATGAATCTTGACATCAATTTGAACATACAAGGATTGGTATCGAGAGATAAAATTAGTTACTTTTTCGTCTGTGTTTTGTCTACATCTCATGAGGTCAGGCATTATCTTTTTAGGTGTCATGTGAACTTGAAAGTGACTTATGAAAGCATCCACCAATTCATTGAAGGAGCAGATGGAATGATTAGGAAAGTTGGAAAACCACTCTAATGTAGTATCTTCCAAGGTCCTTGGAAAAAATTTGGCTAAAATTTTATCATTAGGGACAAAATTACTACATAAAGCTATATAAGCATTAACATTATTGATAGGGTTTCCTTTTCCTCTGTATTTCTCAAACTGAGGCATTTCTATCCCTTGTGGCATCAGGGTACATAAGATTTCTAAGGATAAATGGCTACTACAGACATGATATGTGGGTGGAGTGGTTTGACCTTGGCTAATGGTGGAAAGTTGGTGTTGCATGGAAGAAACGGTGTTAAGGAGTTGTGTAAGAACAGGGTCGGGGTAAGTGGGTTGAGGTGGAAGGGAAAATGGTGATGGAGTGTACGTGATGTTAGGGGAAGTGAATGGAATACTAAGGGGAGTGAAGGTGGTAGAGGGAACTTGTGATGCCACAAGAGAACTAGGAATGCTAGTTGGAATTGGGAAAGAAGTAGCAACATAATTAACCTGGTGCATAGTTGTGGTGACGTGTGGATTGGTATAAGTTGGTATGGATGCTATGGTTGAAGGGGGAGGAACTTGAGGTCCTCCTTGGCCTATAGGAATGTTTTCAAATTGGGTATTAGAAGAGGCATGTTTATTGTAAATCTCAATAATTTTCTTCATAACTTGTAAGCCATCATCACTTTCAATCAAATGATGAAGGTTTTTAATTGTGGGTATGGTGGTGGTGGAAATGTTTTCAAGGGACAAGTCTTGTTGTAAATGTGCAAAATCCTCATGAATATTAATGACCTTTTCTTGTGGGAGGGAGTTGTTTTGGGTGTCAACATTCATTGGATGGAAAGGTGAAGGTATAGAAGTGGTATTGTCAATGCCTAAGTGCACCATTGTCCATACTAGGAGTAGGAGCTCTTGAGATCCCAAGGTCCATAACGAAAGTGCTATCGTAGGAAGCCATGAGTCTAGAACTTCGTCTCACTAGAGTATTATCAATGGGGCACCAAAAACTCATACAAGTACCACAAAGGATGGGGTGAATGCAAATGCAAGGTAATATAGGAGATCTAAATGAAAATAATAGAAATTCTACTAATAGTAATAAAGAACTAACTATAGAAAACAGAAATGTAGACAGATGCTAGAAAAATTCCAAAAATGTTGTTTAAAAAGTGTAGAGGGACTGATTCGCCCAAGGTGGCGAATGAGTCCCAGTATGATTTTTTTTGTGTTTTTCATAAAGTTTAATGTGATTCTAATGTTATTAAAAATGCAATTAAGGATGAAAAATGCAGTTTTTTAGTTTTTTTAATGATATGCAATGCAAAAATGAAATCTAAAGCAAGCTTTCACTGATGCAATATGAGAAGTCCTAGAATACAAAAACAAAACAATGTCCTAATTGAATGTGGATGAAAATGTAATATAGGATGCAAAATTTAATTGATTTCAGAAATGCAAAGTGTTCAAAAGTCAGGTTCACCAAAATGAATCATAGATTTTTGGCTCCAAAGAACTTCTCTAACTCTTCTAGGGTTTTTCACTTGAAAGGATTGAGTTTAGGCCAAAAATGCTAAGGGTTCATTTAAATTATGTTATATATGATGTTATCTAAGCTAAATGAAGTAAACTAAATGCAACTAAGTGATTTGAATGAATGATTATGAATGCAAAACTAAGATTTAAACTATGTTTGAAAACACACTATGATATGCAAACAATGAACTAAAAGATGAAATAATGTTGAACAAAAAGAAATGAGATGAAACAGAGTGCACTTGGGCAAGATTTGAGAAATATGGAGTGTTGTGAATGCTATATGAGGTTACTGAAAATCAATAGTGGGACTCATTCACCCATGGTGGTGAATTAGTCCAGCCATTGGTGAAAAAGTGTCAGGAACAGGTTTCTAACTATCGGGATTCAAAATCTGACAAAATTCAAATTTTTAGTCTTAAGGTGGGACTCATTCACCACTGGTGGAAAATCAGTCCTCTCCCAAAATTCTGAGAAATCAGGAGACAACTCTGCAACACCAAATATAGAAATGTTTGCTTGTTGGGTTATCGAACTCAATTCTATAGTCCAAATAGACAGAAAACCTTTTCCAAACTTGAAATAGAGTTGATTTGACTTGAAGCACCTAGTTGACTTGTTGACCAATTTTCAATCACCTAAATGCTTGTTAGATATGCACACAAAAGTCTGCAAACACACATGCAAGAGGGGGAAAATGGTTGAGGGTTAGCAAATAGGGTTTTGCCTTGGTCAAACCCCATTTTTGGTAATTAAACCCTTAATGAAATAATGAAATGCAAGAGAACGATAAACTAACAACATGAAAATACTATCAACTTACCAAACCCTTGATGATGCAAATATGAAATTGTGTCAATGGATGCTCCAAAATGCTTGAATAATTCTTGATAAGATGTTGTAAGATGATTGAATGCACTTGAAATTGCTTGAATATGATGTGTGAATGTTGGAGGATGAATGCTTGAATGAATGGGGATTAGAATGGATGCAAAAACATGTATTTATACAATCTTGTGCCTTAGTAACCATTCATACCTCATAACAAGCTGACATCAAGCATTTTTGAATAAAAACCCGAAAGGAAAATTTAAAATTTTTGAATTTGGAGCCAAGGGGTACTCATTTGCCACCCATGGTGAATAGGTCCCACCTAGGAAGGTTTACAAATGGGTGTTGAGAATTATCTTGTATTTAATATTGTTTTCCGGGTTAACATTAAAAAATACACTTAATTAAAGCATGTGAGGGCATAAAGGGGTCAAATAAAGCATAAGAAAGGGGTAAATAGTGAAGTTATGTGTAGAAGAGCATGAAAGCTTGTTACAAGACTTTACAACACTTCAAAATAGGACCTGTTTAGTGATGAAAGGTGATTTTTAGGTGAATTGCAATGAATAAAGTCCAGAAGAGTGTAGAAATTTCTTACAACACTTCACAACACCTTCACAAGATGTCGTTATTTAAATTTTAGTGCCTAAATATGCATGTTCAAACCATGTTACACCATAAAGTCAAAGAAAAATAGATCAAACATCATGAAACAAGACCTAAAAGGCCATGAAAATGACAAGGGGCCATTTTTCTATGGCACAAAGGTATAGAGTTCAAGGTTGAGGGATAGTGTTCTTAAGGTTGAGGGTACATGGTTAAGTGTATAGGGTATCGAGATTAGGGTTTAAAATATTGGGTATATGTTTGAGGGTATTGTGTTTAGGATTTAGGGTTTACAATACAAGATTGAATGTAGGGTTTAGGGTTTAAGTTTAAGGTTGAGGGATAATGTTCAAGGTTTAGGTTATAAGGTTGAGGGTATAGGGTATAGGGATGAGGGTTGAGGGTGTAGGGTATAAGGATTAGGATTTATGATATTCAGTATAAAGTTTGGGAGATTGAGAGAGAGGGTGAGAGAGAGATGGAGAGGGAGAAGTAGAGAGGGAAGGAGAGAGAGAGAGAGGTAATAGAGAGAGTAGAGAGCAAAGGATGAAGGTGGAGACATTGGGGGAGAGAGAGGGATGGAGAGATAGGTAGAGAGAGATAGGTTAGATAGAGAGTAGGGAAGGAAGGTGGGTGGGAGGAAGGAAGAGAGAAAAGGGGAAGATAGAGAATATTAGAGAGGGAATGAGGGAGGGGGAGAGAGAGAGAATGGTGCTCAATAGAGAGTAAAGAGGGAAGGAGAGAGTGAGAGGGAAAGATGGGAGAGAGAGAGAGGAGGAAGGTGGGGAGATTAAGAGAGAGGGAGATAGAGGGAAGGAGGGAGAGAGAGGTAGAGTTGGAGAGAGGGAGATATAGATAATTATATAGGGAAGGTGAGATAGATACAGATAAGTAGAGAGATAGGGGTGAAGCCACAATAGTGGTTTACAATTTGATGGAGGAAGGAAAACTAAGAAAAAATGACCCCATGGCAAAAAAAATAGTTTTAGGGGTTCAAATGAACTTGCAAGTTCAACTGAACCAAAAAGGGGTTCGATCGAACT
>VDFB02193867.1:475681693-475835268 GCA_007258455.2 Sequoia sempervirens | reverse complement strand
CCTCTCCTCTATCCCTCTCCCACCCTCCGACCTTATCCCACTCTCTCAGGTCACTCTCTCACACACTAAGTCTATCTATCTCTCTCCCCTATGCCCTTATAACCCTTGAACCTTAAAACCTCTACCATATACCCTAAACCTTAAAGTTTAACCCTTAAACCTTCTACCATATACCATTAATCCTTAGGTCTATGTGTACACAAATCGGATATCCGATTTGAAATGAATATCCGATTTGAAATGGATATCCGATTTCTGGACCATTACTCTAAAACAACAACAAAATATGCTTTTTACAAATCAGATATCCGATTTGAAACGGATATCCAATTTGTAAAAAATCATATATATACAACTATTTTCATTGTTTTAAAGTTACAGTCTACAAATCGGATATCCGTTTCAAATCGGATATCCGATATGGAAAACTAGGATTAGTGTTTGCTTTGGTGGTGTGTACTGACACCCGAGCCTAAAAAAAGTCAACACAATATTTTCGCATTTTTGGGTCAATGAAAGACGTGTTTTTTTCCTCATTGCCACTTTTTGGCATACCATGATCCGGCCATGCCATTACAAAATTTGATATGTTGATTACTCTCCAAATTTAGCTAGTTTGAAAAATTGTAAGATCTTTCAAAAACTAGAATTTGAATTATAACTCCTAGAGATATGAAACCACTCTCAAAAATACTAAAACTATATACATGAAATATAACTTAAAGTATATGAAGGTAAATGTCCATATGTAAATGTTTATTTTGTATATAGTTTCCTTGAATAACAAGTAGAAAGAAAAAGAGAACAAAAAATTCAATGTAGACCAAAATGTGAGCACGTTATAACATGCTCACATTGCTAGCGTTATAATGCGCTCACATTTTGGCAATGCTTTTTTGAATTCAAAAAACATGCATTTTTTGAAATTCAAACCATAACATGAGCATGTTATAACACACTTTTTTTTTGGCTTGGTAATGACTAAGCCTAGGCTTAGTCACTACCAACCCCATACCACAAGTGTGTTTTACTATCATGTACTTACATTTTCGCTATTTTTGGATGAAAAGGTGAAGTGGCCACCGTTTGGGCCCCCATCTTTCTGCACCCATGCTTTTAAAAAAAATTAAAATTCCTCCTAGAAAATTCATAACTAATTATTTAAGTTTGCAAAAAAGTTACAAAAAAATATGTGTCACATTTGGGCATGTGCCCTCTACTTATATTGAAAGATTCAAAAAAATATTTATTTTTCCTCATACTTAGGGTGGCCAAACAATTACTTGCTTTTTATTTTTTTCCAAAATTTAAAGTAGTACCGCATTTAAATTTTAAATTTTCACCAAATCAAATTTCTTTTTTCCAAAAAAGGCCTAGTAGCCGACAAACTACATTCAATTTGCTACAAATTATATGTCTACTGTATATTTTCTAAATTATGTTAATAACCTATTCAAATTCTTATTTGAAGTTACTTAAGTCCATTTTTCTGTATTTTCATTGCCATTTAGAGGCCCTATCTGGTCCATCATGATCTTGCACTCACTCCATCCATCTCTCTCCCTCTCTCTCCAGTCCCTCTCCCAATCCCACTTCCTAGACCTCTATTGTTTTCTTGATTCAAAGGTTTTCTTTCACTTGTATTTGGAGACCTTTGTTGCACAAACGATATCATTTTCTAAATGGCCTACCAATTGACCTCATGCAATACAATAATTTATGAAAAATAGGCTAAAATCTTCCCTAATTACACATTTCTTATTTCATCTCTGTAGATCTATATCTATTTTCCTATTTATCTCTCCCCATATTTCTTCTTCCATATTCCTCTCTATCTCTATCACTCCATCTGTCTCTACCTCTATATCTCTCCCTCTCTCTACGTCTCTATATCTATCACTTCAAATCTCTATCTCTATCTTTCTATCTCTCCCTCTCACATTATTTCCCTCTCTCTCCCTCTCTATATATTTATCTCTTCCATCTCTATACATCCCTCTCTCCTCTCTCTCTTTGTATCTCCCTATTGTAAACATAACTTGAGCTTGTTTGTAATGGAGCCTAATTATCTTCTTGATTCAAAGATCCTACCAATCGACATCAAGTATTACACAAATGTATGCAAAAAATAGACCAAAGTATTTCTTAGATGACCTTCCACACCTCTTCAATGTACCCATTGCACACCAAGGTCAATTTGAAAATAATGGTCTATTTTTGGGCACATTTGTGCAATGAAGGTTTTAATGGAGAAGTATATGCATTCATTTACAAGGATCCAAACACTTTTGAAATAAAACCTTTGAATGAAGAAAGCAATCAAACTCATTTACTATAAATATCTACATGTATGGATCCATTTTGTTTAGCATTTCTATTTTATTTTATCTACATTTTGTTTTGTAGTATAACCTTCCCTTGTTAGGCCTTCCATTATTGGTATGTAGTATAATGTTTGGAAACTTTGATTAATTTAATTGTCAAATGTTATGACATTAGCAATAAAATCCCACAAGAGTTCAATACAAGAGCAAGGAAATGGTATTCAAAAAATATGGAAGGTAATTTTAAGGAAAAAATCATGGTTGAAGTCAAAAATTCTGGATGGTTGTCCATCTAAACATAGGATTTTAACCTAGAACAACTTAAAGAGGAGAGGATTTCAAGGTCCTCAATGTTGTCCAAACCACTAACCACCTCTTGGTTTCCTATTCCCTTTCCAACCCCTTATTGAACTAATAAGACAGTCTTGGTTGCAACCTCAATGGGTAATAAAACTAGGACACCAAAATTGTCTAAGACTTGTAATATAATCATATAATAACACTAACATGTATGCCACTAATGATCATTCATGTCTACACCAATTATTCTCACCATCCCAAATAGAATTCCCTCATACCATAAATCATAGAAATAAATTTTATGGGACAAACCTTTAAGACTACACCCACAATGCCATCCTCCTTACTTGCATCTAGAAGTTGAAATACTACCATATGTTTATGAGGATCAAATTGCTCATTTATTGGGTCAAACTTCTCAATTCTATATTTAAAAAAAAACCTATAGTCCATACCAATATTAACCATCAATAATAAATAAATTTCATTCTTGAAATGGTTTAGCTAATATTAGTTTGATTACTAGTTTAAATACTAAACTAATACACAACTATAGTGAGTACCATTAATCACTTAGTTTAATTTCTAAGTATATATTATCAATTTGGTAGAAAGAACTTAAGAGAAGAAGAAAATAATGGAGAAATTTGAAGAGTAAGTAAAATAGTTGATAGAATATATTAGATAAATTATAGGTATAGAAGAGAAAAATTCAAATGCAATACACCTATCTTTTATAAGAACTACCACACCAAGTAGAATTACAAATGATCCTATTGCTACACATTATATAGAAAAGTTTTTATTTCTAAGGTAATATAAGATACATAAAGAGATTCATTCTAAATGGACTTAGACTCACTAAATAATAAAGAAACATTTATATCAAATTTATTAAAATCATTGAATAATAATAAACAACATCATTTGCTAAATGGCCTACCAACTTTTAGAGAACATACATTTTGATTTGAGACATTGCTTGAACCTGTTTTCTTTTTATATTGAAAATCTCAAAGAGCTCCATGTTGTTGTAACTAATTTGCTCTAGATAATGCTCATTTCAATAATTTTTGCATCTAAAATTGACATCTAGAAGGTTGAAAAAAGGTGTTTTTGGTTTTATAGAGCAAAAATTATAATTTATTTCTTCTTAACATTAGGATGCAAGGTTGATATACCTCTCTTAATAATGCTTTCACTAGAATTGTGACTTGTTTATTGTGTATGCTTTTTTGAGGTCATTGGTCCATATAACTAAAATAAATTAAAGTTAAATCATTTATAAAATAGTCTTATGGAAAAATGTAATTTCAAAGTACAAATTTACAAATCATTATAACTACTTTAACTAGTGAATCATTTGAGACTAGTAATGAGTCTTTATCATTGCAAAATATTTTTAAATGTAATTGATAATACTCAATTAAAAATAGTAATTTATACTAATTAAAATAATTGATATCTTTTCTAATAATTAATCATGAAAATAATACAATACTGCAGGCAAATAATATACATTAAAATACAAAATATAGTGATAACAGGCCAAAAATCTCCCACTTCTCCATAGGTTTTTGTTTTTTTTGTGATCATAGATCTTATTCCTCGTTTGAATTGTATCATACCATGATAGAGACTGATAACGATGTTGTTCATCCCACTTTTGCAAAGCTAATGAAAAACTAGTGTACTCGACCTCATACCTAATTTCTTCCAGAGTTGATTACAGATATTGAAGTCTGAGTCATCAAAATTATATTTATTAGTTCATTGAATAAAAAATTAGTACATCCATAGGACAGTATACAACTACGAAAAACTAATTGATGTGACGATCCCTGCTTGGATGGACAGAGCGACTACCATGACAGAGACTGATAACGATGTTGTTCATCCCACTTTTGCAAAGCTAATGAAAAACTAGGGGAGAGGGCCCAGTAGTCGTGCACCCTAACTTTGCGCTTCTAATTATCCTATGTCGAAATTTCAAATCACTCCCAATTTTTTACAGCAACTTACTTGGCAAGTTCTCTGCTTATAACTAAGGTTTCAGGGCCACATCATCAAATATGATGCCACATCAGCATGCGTTTTTGTCAAGGTGTCCAAAAAGGCCCCAAAAAATAGTGAGACCAATTCTCGTGCATTACATCATGAGTAGTTGAGCGCTGATGTGGTATCACATGATTGGTTGATTTTTAGATCAAAAGCATACATTTTGTTTAATTATGGGTAATTAAAGATATCACATTTCCACAATCCATATTGATTATTAAAGATATCACATTTCCACAATCCATATAATTATGGGTAGTCAAATCACAACTATTGGACATTATATAAACGACTATTGGGTATTATATTTACGATTGGGTGCACGACTATTGGACCCCGCACGACTATTGGGCCCTCTCCCCTAGCCTAGCTAGTGTACTCGACCTCATACCAATTTCTTCCAAAGTTGATTACAGATATCGAAGTCTGAGTCATCAGAATTAAATTTATTAGTTCATTGAATCAAAAATGAGTACATCCGTAGGACAGTATACAACTACGAAAAATTGATGTGACGATCCCTGCTTGGATGGAGACTAACTTACGGTGTTAAAACGATTACAGGTGGGCCTGCTCAGCGACAAAAGCTGCAGACCACTGCGTGACCATCATGCAGTCCATGAATTAATTGCCTAGGGCCCTGCATGTTACGTTAAGACAGTATACAGATATTAAATAGTGTACTCGACTTCACAATTTCTTGTGGAGTTGAATACAGATATCAATCTCCAAGTCTTCAGAATGATTTTTATTAAATTAAGACACTTTCTGTGAGCGGGAAAATACAGTTCCTGTGAGCGGGAAAATGGGAAGATTCCACGGTAAAGGAAACTTTGGAAACAAGGAAAACAAACGATTCAGATCAATGTAATCGTGTTTGTCTTTCGCGAGGCTTTCAGATTATCATGAAGTCCAAATATATAACGTTATTAGTTAGCACGATTTTCATTGTTTTAGGCCTTTCCTGGGCGCATTCCAACCCAGACGGTAAGTTTTAGTTTTAGATTTACCTTATCTTAGTTTTGCCTGTCATTCCAATTCTGCTGATTTCATTTTCTGTGTAGGCTTCCTAAGTATCAACTGTGGCGCTCCCACAAATCGGACCGACGATGAAGGTGTACTCTGGATTCCAGATTTCCCTTTCACCAGAAGTCGGAACATCTCCATCGTCACTAATCCGTGGGATAAAGCTTTGCAATACCAGACATTGGCCTATTTTACTAATCTAGCGGCAAAGAAATATTGCTACTTACTCCCAGTGAAGCCTGGTAAACATTACCTAGTTAGAGCTATGTTTGGTAGTGGAGCGCTAGAAACTGGTCTTCCTATAGCTGTTGTCTTTGATTTATTTATAAATGGAATCAAATGGACAAAGACGGACCTAACAGATTTACAAAGTAGTACAGTTAGCTATTACGAAATTATCATAGCCGCCAAGAGAGACAACCTAAGTTTATGCCTTGCCCGAAATTCAGAAACAGGAAAAACCAATTATGTTTTCATTACGGCGATTGTGTTGAGGCAACTAGAATTTCCAATGTATAACCTAACTGACTTCCGCAAAATCGCATTAGTTGAGCTCGGTCGAATAAATTTTGGCAACGACAGTTTAAGGTAAGTGTAATTATCATTGTGTTTTGAGGAGTTGTTTCTGATCGTTTTGAGAAAAAGTTGGGTTAAAGTCATCCTTCTTCACAAGTTACAATATTAGGCCATGTTCTTCACCTATATAATTCAAGAATTATGCTGTAATATTAATATAAAAGAAAATATATTTTCCCTTTCTGTTCTACATTTATTAGTCTACGACTGAGTGTTGTCGCAATTGTAGTTACCCAGATGACTCTTTTGATCGTATTTGGACGTCAAATTCATCATCGTACATGAAAACTATAAGCACGGAGGCATTTTTGGGGAAAGATATGTTGAACCAACCACCTGTGTCTGCACTAAGGACAGCTCTTACAACACAAACAATGGGTGACCTGCTAGTACCATTCCAACTTAGCCATGTGGATGAGGGCAGCTCTTATTATTTTGCAACATATACCAAACAAGCCTCTCAGGCTACCCCACGTTCCAAGTCTTCATTAACGAAAAACCAATAATCGACTGGATACAATTCACTTCATTTCTGCAATGCCGGGTTGTACAGAAGATTTTAGAACTTGGCACAATTGATTCTGTAAACGTAACTCTACGTCCAGAAGAAGGTTCAGACATAGGGCCGTTTATAAATGCGGCAGAAGCATATCTGATAAAGGACATACAGAATATGACACACTATGGAGATTGTAAGTTTCATCTTCAATCGCATTTTTTTTTGTGATTACAAGTTTTCAATTTCAATTGTTATCACTTTAATCTTACTGATACGTGGGCGACTTCAGTAGAACATAAGTAGTCACTGCGTCTAATGCTTGAGGAACTGTGTAATACAGTAAGTGCTATTAGAGAAATAGCAAATTCAATCAATGTTCCAGACGATTGGTTTGGAGGAGATCCATGTTTGCCCGCAGATTACGCATGTACGGGTATTGTTTGCAATCAGCACAACCCCTCCAGAGTGACTATCCTGTAATTTCTCTACTTAGAAGCTCTAAAAATATCGCTTCGATATCTTACTTTTCAACTGTTAAAGATTGTAATCTTAAACGATTTGAACTGTGTCCAGGAACCTAACAAATTTTGGTCTCATTGGCCCTATACCCCCAATTATAGGGAACTTAACAGCACTCACTTGGTAAGATTTCTACAACCTGCACTTGTTCCTTACCAGTAGAACATATGTTATTAAATCGTTTAAGTAGACTTCATGTAAGAATGAACCACGGTACATGAAACAATAGTGCTTAAATTTCTAGTGCTCATGTCAGCTGCTAGGAAGCAATGAATTGTCGGGTTCTATACCGGACCTTAGTTCGCTGAAGAATCTTACAACATTGTAAGAAATCTCACTTCCTAGTATTTAAAACATTATTCGGTTGATGCCATGGTATCTAAAGTTTCTTGTGTCTGAATAGACAAATGACAGTTATTTTATTGTTGTGCTAAAGGCAATTACAAGACAATCAACTTACAGGGAGTAACCCAAGATCATTAGAGAAGCTTCCCCTGCTAAACGAACTGTACGCTTACTAAGTAGTCTTATCTTTGCAAATACGTTAAACTTCTTTTCGTTGGAATACTGCACAAAAATTATGTATCAGAATACTTTAAAAATTAATCAGTACCTTCAATATTAAACAGATATTTGCAGAACAATACAATAGATGATGTAACTCTTCCACCAGAATTAAAAAAGCGTGGTTTAACACTTCGGTAAGTTGAATACTGGATATTATTTATTTGGGTGGTCTTTAGATTCCAGTTTGCATCATTTTTTAATAAAAGTAGTTTTGTGTATTAATCATTCATATTTAGTGTTCACTGTAGAGTTACTCCTCAACGTGGTGTACCAGCGGGCAACAAAAGGCACAAATTTAAAACTTGGATTGTAGTAATCGTCGTTAGTAGTTCGGTTCAATTGATATTAGTAGTTTCAGTAACTATTCTATGGAGAAACAAACTCACACCAAAGGCTCACACTACAAACCGTCCAATTTTGCTGCCTCAAGATTCGCTTGGAGGTACTTTTTATTAGCTATAACGCTTTAAAAATTTGTTTATAGCGAACAAATATAATTTCCAACACAACATTTATATCTGACTCCATTCTACTAGATAAAAGCCATGAACAGGAGTATCATAGATTGGCGGCAGAATATACAGAGGAAGAGATCAAAGCAGCGATAAATAATTATTCTACAGTAATTGGCAGTGGAGGCTTTGGATCGGTTTTTCATGGCAAACTTTCTGGATATGATGTCGCCATCAAAACACTTTCTAGTAATTCAAACCAAGGGCAACATGAATTTGAAAACGAGGTTAAATTTCTCTTCACAAAACAAATGAATTTTGCTTTATTGTCTATATCAGTGTCATCCCAAATGCATCACTAACATGTTTTATCTCGCTTCTTCGTAGTCCAGGTAACTCTGCTTTGCAGGTTATATCATAAGAATCTCGTAAATCTTATTGGTTATTGCAAGCAACCTATCCAAGCGCTGGTATATGAATATATGCACCGTGGAACGTTGAAGGATCATCTATATGGTAAAGACTATTTAACTTCTTTATAGATAAAATTAAAATTTAATACACCCAAAATTCGGTAAAATGTTACCCACCTATTGACAGGAACAACCAAACTGGAGAACCCACTTGATTGGCATACCAGACTCAACGTTGCACTCCAAGCTGCAGAGGGTAATTTAGCCGATACAAAATTAATTGATTTATATTCATTTGTCGCTCTACCATGTTAGACTTGTAGAGATACCGGGAATGCTTTAATTAATTGGTTTCTTTTGGGCTATATGATTATATTTAGCACCGTTTTCTTACATTGTTTCAGGTTTGCTATACCTACATCACGGATGTCATCCTCCAATCATACATAGAGATATAAAGTGTAGTAATATACTTTTGGATGGAAGAATGACCGCAAAAGTAGCTGACTTTGGTCTATCCAAGCTGCTTGACAGCTCCCAAAGCCATGTATCAACAGCCGTCAAGGGCACCTTCGGTTATCTTGATCCTGAGTATTTTCTTCTTTACCCTTACATTTGATTTAGTTTTCCTGATTTCATTCCAGTAGCATTACATTCCTTTTGTCTTTAAAGCATAAGGTATAATCAAACATTTATTAGATAGCTGGCACTGCTCTAAAATTGAAAAAGTTGATCCAGATACTACATGACATCCTCGCTCACTGAGAAGAGCGATGTATATAGTTTTGGCGTAGTTTTGTTGGAGATCATATCTGGAATCTCGCCAAGTGAGAATATGGTCGCATTGGTAATATATTTAAGTTTTGGAGGTTTAGAAGTAATGTTTTTCAATCTTTATATTACGCTCATTATTTAAGAGATTATATGATTTTAATCTGGTTTATTTACAGGCAAGAGAGCTGCTCCAATGCGGTAGAATAGAGGAGCTTATGGATTCTGCATTGGGTGACCGCTATAAATTAGGAACTGCTTGGAAAGTTGCACAGGTGGCATACACATGTGTGGCACCAAAATCAACAGACAGACCCACAATGAGAATGGTAGTGAAAGACTTGGAGGAAGCAGTGGCACTTGAATTTGAAGATAGCGCTCAATATAAGCACATTCCAGAAGCAGCGTTCCATGAATCTGACATGCCAGTGGCGAGATAGTTACGATATTGTGGAAATGGAAAAGTCAGTATGAATAACTACCCTTAAATCTGTTCCTTGAATCTGAAATGGCCAGAGTAGTATTGGAACATTAGGCACATAAAATTAAACGTGCTGTAGTTTCTTTTGTTCAATACAGGGAATGAAATGGCCGCCACTTAACCTGTTCTTCCCTTACCTCTTAAGAGTGCGGGTCTCACTTACTGCATCTACTCTGGAGAAGTTTTGTCTATTGATGGGCCTAAGCGTTCTCATCTTTGGTGCTTGCTTAGATCCCCTGTTTTTCTGTTCCAGAACAGCTCTTTCTTGATGTGCTGTAGGGGCTGTCTCCATCTTATTTTGTAATCCTTCTTTTGTATGAGACCGCGTTTAAGCCTTATGTCTTTTGTTCTGTTGTTGCTGCCTTTAAAGCCTTTGCAGCTGTCTTTCGGCAGTTTTCATGCTCTGGCTGTGGACTGTAACTTGTAGCCTTTGTTGGTGCTCTGTTTTTTTCACACTGTATTTAGCTTTGTATGGCGATATTTTATTTTACTTTTGAGGCTGCATATCGATCTTGCAAGGCATACTTGAAGGACGAGGCAGAGGAGAGAAACAACAGAACAGAGATAAAACAGAGGAGGTTAAGCTGCAACTGGTTTATACCTCAAATATTTCAAAATATGCAAAATTTATTATATTGATAGATTATAAAAAATAGAGCGGCTGCTCTTTTCATACACTCAGAAAATCACATAGAATAGTCCCCTGTTTCATCAGCTGTTCTAGCTGTTGCTATAACTAGCATCTGCTCATTGTTTTCTCTTACATTACATTTTAAAAGACTGCTTAAATTCCACAAAAGCTACTAATTTAATTATGTTGTGAGTGAAGATCTTGCCAAGGAGATTATGCATATACATTCTCATTTAAATCTGTTATGTATGCAGTTGAGAGTTGAAATTGGATGAAATGAAATTGAGTTGGAGAAAGAAAGTTTCATACAAATTGAAATTTTGGCATCAAACTTTTGAGGAAGAGATCTGAATACTTTTTTCACAATTATACCTTCTTTCATTTCTTCACTAAGACTTCTGATAGAGTTGACAACTCTAGCAACCCAAAGAAGGAATGTAGCAATGCTTTCCTCTTCCTTTATTTTCAAACTTTAAAACTGACCTCGGTAGGTTTGGAGCTTTGCTTGTTTGACTTTGTCATCACCCTCATAGATGTTATGTAACCTAACCCACACTTCCTTTGCCATCCTATAATGCATAATCTTCATAAACCAGGAGTTAGATAAACTACATAAAATGGCATTTCCTGCCTTGGCATTATTCTCAAAAGCCTTCTTTTTGGCCTAATTTCTTGGGGGATTGTAAGGAATTTCATATCCATCCACAACTGATTGTGAAGCCTCAAAACTCTCGAGCCATCAAATATGCTTTTATTCTTAGACTCCAAAAGACATAATTGAATCCATCCAAAAGTGGTGCCTTATTTGAAGATAAACCTTCTTGAGCCACTGAATGTGCCATCTCAAATCTATCTCAACCAGTTAATCTTCTTCCAAAGAACTTCACTCTGATACCAATTGAAGGGCACACAATATACTAAGAGGGGGATGAATTAGTATATTTTAGTTTCAAACATTAATTACCATTAATAATCTCTTTAATTATGAACTCCAAAACATTAAAACAACAATTACTAAATTCCTTAAATGGTGAAGCAATTAAGCAACACAAATCCACACATCCACACAAAGAACACCAGATTTGTATGGAAGCCCAAAATGGGAAAAACCATGGTGATAAGAGCTTCTTGGAGCTACTATCCAAATTTAATCTTACAAAATTATATAGAATTTATAGAGATTTTGTAGGCACCAACCCACAAGAGTTACAACCTCAAAGAGACACCAATCTTCTCAATTTTTGATTTGTAGGTAACAATCCACAGAAGAAACGAATCCCCTATAACACAACTATTAAGGATCAATTTAAAGAAAACACCATTACAAAATAATACTCATCTTACCTTGCATTAATAGGTGAAAGCATCATTTAAAAATATCTCAATTTCATTCAACATTCCCCACTTCTCTGTTTTGCTTGCATATCATTTTGGGTGTTGCCACAATAATATGTTACACTTTGCAAGGCATCCTAATTTTTGCTTGAAATCACATATTTTTAGAAAATATAATGATTTAAGTCTCGAAAGGTTTTATTTAATGGATTTTAATTGAAAAGAGTTTTCAAACCCTCTTAGATAGAACCTTGCTAGTTTTAAACCATATCTATAATGGAGTTTCATCTATACACCTATCAAAATGTAGATAAAAAATCATTTTTGATTTATCTTCAAGGAAAAATAAATTCATTCAAAATTTATGTTTTGTAAGTATGTAGTCCTTATTATAAGTTTCCTAAAAAATATATTTTTAATTATATTTATTTTTTATTTCTTGTGAATATAGTTTTTTTAATGAACATAGAGAAAATAGAGAAAAAAATTAAAAATGCATGTTCTCAAGTACTGATGTCTTTATTCTAACAAAAAAAAAAACAAATTCGATACATACAAAAAAAATTATGTTCTTGATAATACACCTATGTTTAAATTGTAATTGGTTTGATTTCAAAACTTAATTAAAAAAAATCAATAAAACATTATGAAACCAAATGCATCATTTATATATTGTACCTACAAATCTAAATTTAAAAAATTAGAATTTTATCGAATTTTATCCTTCATAGAAAAATAGTTATATGGTTTATAGTACACATCACTCTTTAAAAATGGTGTTTACTATTAAAAATTAGTTATCGAAGAAGATGGAAAAATAAATGCAATTTGATTCCAAAAACTTAAAAATATATATATTTAGAATTTACAGACAAAATGTCACAAATCATTAGTTTGTATCATCTTCAAATTCCTCATAGTTTAATAGCTATGTGTCTGAAAGTGAAGATTTAGTTCAAACTGTTCATTTCAATGTCAAATTTGGCCAAAAAGTGTAACCCACCATATATTCTAGTTCATGCAGAAGTATATGCACACATCTCATATACATGTTATACATAAAATTATTTAGAATATATACCCATTCCAACATATTAACAGTATCTCATGCCAACCTAGAATTCTTTAACACCATCTACAATTAGCCACGTCGACCAAGGATAATTCTTAATACAAAATGATATGAAACATGTAGTCAGCTTGGTCCTAAATCAAATATGTTCTATGCTTCCTTCCAAGGTCTTACACTAGTCCTATTTTATCTTCACCCGCTTCCTCCAGCTAATGCACGATGCCCTTCTCTAACACACACATAGATGCCATTCACTAGTGAATCAATAGACATAGATTCTACTATAAAACTTCAAGCTCTTTTTCCATTGAAGCTCAACCTTTGAAACTTTGGATATTGATACATCATGAGTAACCCTACTTTTGTTCCAAGTTGCAAACCATAACATTCAACTACAATAAAATGCAAAGTCAAATAAAATGGTCATTTGATACAATGCATGTTATGCTTCTGAGTAGCAAACCATAAAATAATACCACAAACACTTCTAGACTACTTCCAATAGTTGTAATAAATACATGATATTGCAAACATACTACAACATATCTTGACAGGTTTCCTTTTTCTTAATAATGATGACATTAACATTCTGCAACTGATCACACCACTTTTAGCTCTCACTGATCTATTGACCCTTTAGCAAATACATTTGACATCACACCTCTAACATTATACCTTTGACATCAATGACAATATATGTTCAACATATTATTCTTTCTAGAAAGACTAGATACTTCATCTGCATTGGAAGTTGTATGTAAACAAGATTATTCATCTACATTGGAAGTTACCTTTGAGCCTAAGAAAATTTCAAAGGTACTATAAGATACATTATTGTATATATCCACATGTGGGATAGAATCTAGAGAGGATTTTATCATATCCTTGAGCCCTTCATCAAAATTAGCATCACTACTTGTAAACACATTCTCCATGTCAATGTATACAATATATAACCTTTCTTTTGACCATCATATTAAAAAATATCACTTCAATATTTTCCTTATCAAATTTATTTTATCTAATATCATCAAGTATGTAATAGAATCACATAACGATATTGTTAAATATTTAACATTTGGCTTCTTACCACTTCGTTCCTCTAGAGTGATATTGTGTAAATAACTCATAAATGATTTATTTGATATAGGTTGTTATACTAACAACCTCAACCAAAATAATCAAAGGCGGACCCTTGTGTTGTAGCATATATCATACCATCTTTATTAGGTTCATATTATTCCTTTAAATAACCTATTAGTCATTTCTCTCTTAATCTTAGGTTGTTTACTGAAAAATATAAATCTAATTAGCTGATAGTTAGCAGATAGACTATATATATTGTGAATGCAGTTTGAATCGAAACCTGTCTCACGCCGTTTAACCACTCCCGTGAAACCATTTTTCGAAGTTTTTTCGCTGTTGAAAAACCACGTGGATCAATTTTTCCCTCCTGTTTTTTTTTGGCTCAGGCTAACAATATTTTGCCTCCCGTAAAGGAAAATAATGCGGGTGGTGGAGTGTGTAGGAACTCACGGCGATTTTTATGCCATGGTATAAGTATTCAACGGCTCCTCTTTAATTCATTTTGAACTTTTTAATCTTATTGTATTACGGATCTATTTTTTTATGGCGACGTGCTTAAAATGGGGAAAATTTGCTCTAGCCGGTGAATGACTGCGCTATTTTTGCTGCCTTTATATTGGTTATTATTTCCCATGTGACAACGCTATTTTGGTGTGTTGTTTAATTTCCAGCACATTAATATATAACAAACATTATGCCAGCACTATATACTACGCTATGATTGTTACAAAGCATTTGAATTCATATCAGCAATATGACAACGCTGTGTAATGTGCTATAAAGCATTTAATATATATCAAACATGGTATATACTCATTTGCCAACACTTATATATATTTTAAATATATTACATATATTAATATATACACAAATGTTATGTATCATCAAATACATGTATATATATACACAAAGAGGAACTCACACTTATCTCAAAATTATAAATTATATAGTTACATGTTTTGTATTTAAATAGTAAGGTTAAAGGATTTTAATCATGGACATTCTGAATTCTCTAAATTGACATTTTAACATTGATATCTAGATAGTGGGGAGGAGGTATGGGCATAAAAATTGAATTCAATCATCAAAGGCATATAAATTAATAATTAGTTTTTATATAAATATTTTTATTTTACAATTATAATAATAAATAGAAGTTATGGTTTATGATTAATATATAGATACAATAGTTAAATATTTAATTATATTTTTTATACTTTATTTTATTTGTAATTTTTTATTACATATTTTAATTATAGATTATTAATTTGATATGTAAATGATTGTCAAAATTTATTCTAGTTATTTTTCATGAACACATTCATTTCATTACAATAATTAGTAGTTGATTTAAAATAAAATATATATTGATTATAATATGTAATTAATAAACGTTCAAAATTATTATAGTTATTATTATAATTTTTTTAGTGTAATTAAATTTGTATTATTCTTTTATAATTTTTATTGCATTAAATTGTATTATTATATTATAATATTATATTATTCTATTAGATTATTATAATATTATATTATTCTATTAGATTATAATAATATTATAATATTATTTATATTTTATTGTATTTATTATTACTATATATGTTTATAATGTAATTTTAAATTTGTATTATTATTTCATAATAATATTTATTATTATAATTTTTTTAATGTAATTAAATTTGTTTTTTTTTAAATAATTATTATTACATTAAATTGTATTGTTATATTTAGTCGATAGACTATATATATTGTGAATGCAGTTTGAGCCGAAATCTATGTCACACCGGTAACTACTCCCATTATTAAACCATTTTTCAAGGTTGTTTGCTATTCAGAAACCACGTGGATCAATTCCTTTGCCAACAATGTGTCATCATATCTAATCGATTTTTATTTTTCACTATGTGAGAGTCGCGAACATTACCAATTCCTCTACTAGCACTATGTTGCCATATCTAATCATTTTTATTGCCCACTCCTTTGAGATCACAAACATCACCAGACTCGTTCAACATTGGCCATCCCTATTCTTTATGAACCAGATAGGAGTAAGGATTAACTGAGGACCGCTCTTTCATAGATTGTATGCATGCAAATCACTTATCTGGGGTCAAGGTTGTTTTAACTGTGGAGCCTCAATTATTTGTTGCGGAGGATCTACTATTCTCTAAATTTATGATATGGTGTAATCATATACCACTATTGTGTTTAGGCTTTAAGTAAATATAATGTTTTATCGACATAACCCTTGCACCCTTTCTAGTGCGGCTGGGCTTAAACATCACACACTAAGGTTTGACTGCTTAGGTGGATGTGGGCCCATTCCTCCCGCCTAACGTTCATTCCCATCTATTTCCGTTAAAAAGAAATCTCTATTCACTTTTGAGTTTGAACAGTGTTCCCGCCCTTTTGATCGCATGAAACAAAGAGGATGGCAAAGGGTACGCCCATCTACCTCACCACTGAGGCATTTTCAGGCATCGAACAGAAGACGTGGTATCCTCACGATGAAACCATTGTGATAGATGGGTTTTCATCACTATCAGTTTTATTTTCCAGCATATTCCTCGCTTGTGCCAAAATGGGAGCTTTGGAATAGGGTATGGACATCCATCAAAGCAGAACAAAAGGGAAATTATTGTCAAATACATCAACTATTCTAGTAGGCTTGTATGCAAAATGTGCAAGCATATACAAGGCATATAAATGTTTGACTGGATGCCTCATAAAAAATTGGTTTCATGGAATGCTATGATTGTAGGATATGAACAATGTACGTTTGTTGAAAAGGATTTGGAAACTTTCGACCAAATGTGATTGGCTGGGGTAAACCCAGACTCCACAACCTTTGCCAGAATCCTCCTAGCCAATGTGAAAATGGGAGCTTTGTAACAGGGTATGCACATCCATGTCAGGATAAACAGTAGAGGAGTTTTGTTAGATGTAGCTACAACTACCCTAGTAGACATGTATGCAAAATATGTAAACTTAGACAAGGCACGCGAACTATTTGACAGAATGGCTCCAAGGATTGTTTGATAGAATTACATGATTGCAAGACATGCAAAAAGTGGAAGTATAGACAAGGAACATGATTTGTTTGACAGAATGCCTCAAAGAATCTGGTAGTATTTGGTAGTATTTGATATAAAGTATTTACAAATAAGGTAGTATTTAATAATATATACAAATTTGAGTTTCACAGTATTTGATATGAAGTGTATTGAAATTGGTTATCAACAATAATTTTAGTAACAATTATAACAAAAAAATTATCATTAGAAAATGTGAATGTGTATAAAACCATGCAAACAATTGTTTTCAATTGTCCATTTAAAAATCTGCAGTAGTATTTGATATCAAATTACAAACTTTTTGGAATTATTTGAAGAATGCAGCATTATGTCTCCTTCTATTCATATTAATAAATGTTTTGACAAACAAAAAAATGGACTTTTGAAGATCTAAAAGCATAGTTTCTAAAAATATTTACTATTCATTTAATTAATAATATTTTTATTTATTTTCTCTATAAGTAGGTCATTAGTGCCCAAACATAAGGCTTATTTCTTTCTCAAATAAAATTATTATTATTATTACTTTTTTAATCTCATACTACAACATAAGGATGTCTTTGCTTCATATAAATTCAACCATTATTATAGAGAAGCAAACCAAGCTATCCATATTCTAGCCAATATGAGAATTGAAAAAATTTAGAATACTATGGTCTATGACTCATCTTTGAAGATAAAATATCATTTTCATAATGATCACTTAGTTTGATTTCATGTATTCTTATGTTGAGAGGAATAACAATAGATGCCTCAAAGAAATCTAGTCTCATGGAATGCTATGATTGCAGGATATGCACAATGTGAGTATGTTGAAAAGGATTTAGAAACTTTCGACCAAATGTGATTGGCTAGGGTAAACCCAGACTCTACAAACTTTGCCAATATTATGTTGGAACGATAATAATATTTTTTCAATTCAATCCTTTCCTTTCCAACATAATATTCTTGAAAAAATATATTATTGTTCCAGTATTTGTGCATATTTTAAGACTACAAGCTTTTTTTACTAGAGCATACATCTTGGTGCTTCTTACTTTTAGAAGCTCACTTCCCCAATGTTTGCCAAGATCTTTGAAGGATTGATCTTAAAATTACATATTTTTAAAGATGAAGGTGCATTTGGGGTTTAGATTGTTTTCCATGATTTGTAAAGTCAATGAAAAGTGACCTAAACCCAAACATATGATTATAATACATTTTATGGAATCATTATACTCAAGCCATTTTAGAAAGATAAAAAATATATCTAATATCTTTACTATTTTTTCTTAAACCTGGCCTTTTGTGTGTTCATGTGAGTGTTCCATTCCTAGGTGTTAAATCTAAGAGTGTATTCATCTAGATAAAGGAACTAAAATTAATTTGTAACTAAGTGGCCCTTCTTATACCTTCCTATTTGTCATTTGAGGTCAATATTGTAGTAAAATATTTGATAACCATATACAATTAATTTATGATGGGTTTTATGATGTAATCAATTATCTCCCATAGTTATCTCCTAAGGGTGGTGCAATTAAGTCCATATATGGTGAACATAAAAACTTATAGAACTTAGATACAATGCTAGTTACCTAAAAGTGTTTCCAATTGCTTATTTGGTTTACCCTACCTATTTCATAAAATAAATAAATAAATAAACCATTAGAGGCACCATTTTCTTGGATAGATGAGGCATTCATTCATGATAATGTTTTCATAGCTTATTTAACTCTTTATAATTGATTTCTATTTTTTTAAAAGGATCATGTCTCATTTCTATATATCTAAGAAATGATTTACTAAGTGTCTTTTTTATATAGTCATGGTCAAACTTGGGTCTAATGAAGGACTATACAACCATCCAAACTAACATCAAAATAAACACACAACACAAAAATATCATAAATAACAATGAATTCTTATTTATTTAAGCTTACATGATTATCACGATGATTACAACTTCTCACTTCTTTGTAATGGACTCTCTTACATGTTAGGTCATATCCATTTTATTAAACTTACTACATATGACAATTCAAACATAGATTGCACTAAAATATAGCCTCATAATCACATCCTAGTCTATTGCATTAGTATTTCCATTTACATTGCACTCCACTTCATACTCCTTGTTCTCTATTCACAATATTTATTTGAGACCACATAGTATCAATTTGATTATGTTCTACCTCTCAACTTCTTCCCTTACCTCTTCATGTACCTTTACTGATCCAAAATTCAACATATATAACATCCATAGAGTTTTCTAACAATTTGTGTTGGCCACAAGATGGAATAAATTCCAATACGACATGTAACATGTGATTAGCTATAAATAAAAAATTTATAAATTTAAGTGGTTAAATGGTGGATAAACATCCTCATGGTGCTCAACACTCATTGTCAATAGTTCAATAAATCCTTGCAAAAATTCTTGTGTTGGTGTGCAAACTCTAAATAACTTGCCACACTTGAAAACAATCCTAATTGTTCACAACTATCCCCTTGGTAGACACTCTTGTACCAATTTATAATTTTTTTGTCATGTAGTTGTTATACATTAACGTGAAACTCAAAAATAACAAATCAAACTAATCCCAAAACTTTGAAAGCCTATTTCAAGTTATGATGAAATATAATAATTTTCTTCATCACAAACTACTATCCACAAACTAATTGAGAAACAAATAACTAAAATAAACCACTTTTCTAGAATGGTGCAAGATTACCATACTACCTAGGGATGTATTACATCATACACTTGGAGTTGACAAAAAATGAGCCTTATTTTCCAATACAAGCCACCCCTACCTAGGAATTCCAACTTGCTACTTAACCTTTAGGTATACCTCAAGAAATCCACCTTATGTACTAAATTTTGTGTTAGTATTTGGCACTCAATTATATCAACAATCTTCTAGATATATTTTTATTTTTCCTATATTTCATCATAGTCTTCTATATCCCTCACATATGTTAGCCTCCTTTTTGGTTGCACATACTCTTATATTAAATTCTTTACTATTGCATGTTCCTCAATAAAACTCCTTATCCTATTATTTTTCTACTTTGTCCTTTGGTTGAGACTTCTATCCTCACATTCCCTTATCTATGGTACTTTTGCATTTGCAATGTTTTTTGGCAATCCAACTACTGGAAGAAATTGTCGTTGCACCAAAAGATCAACCTATTAATACCTGATACAACTACCATATTTATACAAGATCCACAAGAGGCAATTAAGCCATGTCACGAACCTAAGCACTATGCTACACAATAGAAGGAGACCAAGAGTGCATTCTTGCAATAATCCCCCCAACACAAGTGATGGATTTGAACCCGTGACCTCGGCTCTGATACCAATTGTTCAAAGCAATTTTTATTGCACCAAAAGATCAACCTATTAATGCTTGATACAACTACCAAATTTATACAAGATCCACGGGAGGCAGTTAAGCCATGTCATGAACCTGAGCGCTACGCTGCATAGCACAAGGAGACCAGGAGTGAATTATTGCAACACTAGCAATACCACATATACTTGGAACCAATGCATATCATTACTATCCAACACACACCCTTGCATTTCTCTAGAATTATCCCTCACTTACCCTTAGGGACATCAACTCTTATCTTTAGACATCTTTCTATATGGTGTAGGTGTTATCCCTCTCATCATACACCTACACCATACGTGAAACACATCCATGTAAATGTAATGTTACATATCACCTCATCGAAATATACTACTATGTTGAGCCTCAACAAACATTTTTTTTTTATAGTATCTTATCTCACTACTGCAACCATCCAATCTTATATGGGTGTGACTACTTCATCCACCTTAGCCCAAACTTTTCTACCATTTCGATAGACACCATTATATCAATACTCACTACTCATTGAACATTATATACTCACAATCTCCATCCTAAACCGCATAGTCTCACTCTTCTTCCATTCTACCTATTTTGTTCTTCCTTTACCTCGTTTCTTACCTTCATTCAATCCAAAACATATTAGTATATACAACATAAAAAATATAATTTGATCAATATTAGCCACAACATAGCACAAAGAACGATACCACATTTAACTTAAACCAAAAATAATATACTTACAAATACTTGAAGGGTTAAGTAATAGAGAAGACTTTGTGTGGTGTTTTACACTTCTCCTCAAGGGTTCAATAAATCCTTATCTTCTATTTGTCCAAACTTTAAATCACTTTCCATGCATGAAAATAGTCCCAACTATACATATGTGTCCACCCTATAGATGCTCTCAAACTAGTTTTCTTTGTTCCCATTAATTTCTTCTCAAATTTTAATGACACTAAAAATAATAACTTAAACTATTCCCAAAACTATAAGTCAATTTTAATCTCTATTGAAATGTGGTAGCTTTCTTCATCATATACTACTAACTACAACTAGTTCAAACAAACAAGCAATTGAACTCAACTAAAAAATCTATTTTTTCATAATGATTCAAGATTACCGCATTACCTAGGAATGTTCTTGCATTACTTTTGTTAGGGGCATTGAGGCCCATAAAGTTCCAAGTTAATATTGTCATTGTAGTGGTGTGGGTGCTTCCCCCTACTTTGATATTTTTTTTATCAAAATTCAGTGTAGATTGGAAACTACATTTGATCTCTTCAATTGTGACTTCTTGAACTATCTTGCAACCCATTCTTATTTTGGGGTTGTAGTTAACTTTAGATTTTTGTGTCTCCTATAATGGTATTGATAAAAAATCCATTGAGACCAATATTTCGGCTTCCGCATCTTGTACCTTTAGGTCTTCCTCATATTCTTTTAAGCCACTGGACTTTTATTCTAATCATCTAATTTTTAGTTCAAGAGGAGTTTCCTTAATCTTTCCACCAAAATAGGAGAGCAAGTCATCTTAGTGGAAATTGATCACTACTTTTTTGAGGGTAGTTATATCTCCTCATTTCCTTTAATATTTTTTGTTGGTATTTTTCGTTTAACGATTCCTTCGGCTCAACTAATTATTTTCTAACCAATTTCATAATAATTTATGGGATAGTCTATCTATATTTTTTGTGTACATACAATAGAATTTTAATTTATAATGCCTACAAAATATTGGATTAACCTCAATTTATATCAACTAATTCTAGTTCCCTATATTAGATTCTAGTAGAATTACATTTGATGAAAGATTTGACAAATATCTTCTTATACATACCCTAGTATAAACCCTAGAATCTCCCTACATAATTAATTCATCTAAGATTTCAAAATTTTAAAGTGAGCTATCAATCTACTCCAAGATTGTGTGGTACCACTATTCTTCAAGAAGATAGTAAATTCTAACACCTCCACTACTATCATTTAAGGATCAAGAGTTATATTAACTAAAACTTGATTTAAAATTAAGGAAATTTAACTAGGTGACAGTCTATGGTGTATCTTTTTAACTTGAATCACATGAAAGTGGCATATATATTTTAAATTTTGAATTGATGTAAAATAATTAAAGGTAGAATTTTTAACATTTTTTATGTTTTATTTAATTTTTAAATAAAAAATATCAAATTAATTTTTGAAACTTCACACTTTTCATTAACTATTTAAAAGGTTCAAAAAATGATATCATCTCAAGAAATATTCTCTCCTTTAGGGCATCATATATGTTTTAATTTATTTTAAAAAATAGTATATGTTTAGATAAAAGGTGAGAGATCATTGAAAACAAATGCATTAATAAAAGTGAAACTAGGAATATATTGTATAGTGGTTAGATGGCCAAGTTTGAGAAAGAGAGGGTGAATTAATGAAGAAGTTGAAGCATTGGTATTTATTTGAGACATCTTTTTCAAAGAAGACGTGGAGGAAGAAGTAGTAGTAGGGGATCAAGGATGAGAATGCCAAAATAGGAACCCAAGTGTCATGAAAACCTCTAAGATCCTATTTGACAAAGACTCCCCATGATAGCCACCATGAGAGTGTAAGGAATGCATAAAAAATACTAAAAAATTGCTAGTCAAACTAATCCGCATTGTATTGAAATCAAAAGAAAGTACATGAGAATTATTTAGAATTTTATGAGAGAACAAATCCCCTAGTTTGAGGCTCACCCATTATATCATCATAGGCAATGACAACTTGAGTATAGATATTCAATGGTAGTAGAAAATCTTGAATGTGCCCATAAGCAATTGTATTTGGGAATTCTATATTCTACACCAAGTCCATGTAATTAGAGAGGAAATTAGAGATGATACCAAATTAGCTAAGTATCTTGGCTCCACCTTGAAGATTATTACCTAAAATAGCTTTGAAAGCCCTTTCCAACATGGGGCTAGTTTATAGAGAAAATGTATGCTAGTAAGGTGGGGTCAATTAGACCTAGAATGAATAGCTATAGTTTTTGTGGAAGCATGTAAATCATTCTATTTATTTCCATCTCACCCATTCTAATAGGATGTAGAGAAGAAGAGGAGTATGATGACAATTGAAATAGTAAGAGATCGTAAATAAGAATGTGCCAATGATCAACCATAGGAGGTGAGTAAAGGGACAACTATCATTCACATTTACTATTGATTCAAAGGTAGGTTGTGGTGGTACTATGGAGTTAATAAAATCTTAAATAGAAGAACTTTAGATGAAAAGTGGATTTAAAAACTAATTTCCCATAATTTTTTACCATGTGGAGTTGTAGGCTGAGCAAATGAGTCATTTCCAAGGCTAAGAAGATTTAAATGTTGCATAGAATTTAGCAATTAATGAAAGGATACATGAAATCAAACTATGTGATCATTATGAAAATGATATTTTTAAATCTTGATATTTTATCTTCAAAGATGGGTCATAGACCATAGTATTCTCAATTTTGTCAATTCTCATATTGGCTAGAATATGGATAACTTGATTTGCTTCTCTATAATAATGGTTGAATTTATATGAAGCAAAGACATCCTTATGTTGTAGTATGAGATTAAAATAATAATAATAATAATAATTTTATTTGAGAAAGAAATAAGCCTTGTGTTTGGGCATTAATGACCTACTTATAGAGAAAATAAATAAAAATATTATTAATTAAATGAATAGTAAATATTTGTAGAAACTATGCTTTTAGATCTTCAAAAGTTCATTTTTTGTTTGTCAAAACATTTATTAATATGAGTAGGAGACATAATGTTGCATTTTTCAAATAATTTTAAAAAGTTTGTAATTTGATATCAAATACTACTACAGATTTTTAAATGGACAATTGAAAATAATTGTTTGCATGATTTTATACACATTCACATTTTCTAATGGTAATTTTTCTGTTATATTTGTCACTAAAATTATTGTTGATAACCAGTTTCAATACACTTCATATCAAATACTGTGAAACTCAAATTTGTATATATTATTAAATACTACCATATTTGTGTATACTTTATATCAAATACTACCAAATACTACCAGATTCTTTGAGGCATTCTGTCAAACAGATCACGTTCCTTGTCTATGCTTCCACTTTTTGCATATCCTACAATCATGGCATTCTGTCAAACAATCCTTGGAGCCATTTTGTCAAACAGTTCGCGTGCCTTGTCTAAGTTTACATATTTTGCATACATGTCTACCAGGGCAGTTGCAGCTACAACATCTGACAAAACTCCTCTGTTGTTTATCTTGACATGGATGTGCATACCCTATTACAAAGCTCCCATTTTCACATTGGCTGGGAGGATTTTGGCAAAGGTTGCAGAGTTTGGGTTTACCCCAGCCAATCACATTTGGTTGAAAGTTTCCAAATCCTTTTCAACAAACATACATTGTGCATATCTTGCAATCATAGCATTCCATGAAACCAGATTTTTTCTTAGGCATCTGATCAAACATTCATATGCCTTGTCTATGCTTCCACATTTTGCATACAAGTCTACCAAAATAGTTCATGTATCTGACAATAATTGCCCTTCCATTTTGCTTTGATGGATGTCCATACCCTGTTCCAAAGCTCCCATTTTGGCACAAGCGAATAATACGCTGGAAAATAAAACTGATCGTGATGAAAACCCGTCTGTCACAATGACTGCATCGTGAGGATACTGTGTCTTCTGTTTGCTGCCTAAAAATACCTTAGTGGTGAGGTAGATGGACGTACCCTTTGCCATCCTCTTTGTTTCATGCGATCAAACAGGCGGGAACACTGTTCAAATTCAAACGTGAACGAAGATTTTTTTTTTGACAGAAATAGATGGGAATGGACGTTACGCGGGAGGAATGGGCCCATATCCACCTAAGTAGTCAAAGCTTAATGTGTGATGTTTAAGCCCAGCCTTCTAGTGCAAGTGCTAGTATTAACATAAATTGTAACATGTCATACATTCTTACCCTATTAATCATGTTCCCTCTTTGAATTTGAACAAATTCATCAAACATCTTAAATTTGTAAGACGTTTCATCTTTTCACTTATGTAATTAGAACTAAACCTTTCTTTGAAAATGTCAATGAATTTAAACATTTACTTATCGTCTCCCCTTGATAAAGGATTTGCATGCCCTCATAAATTATTATTGACAAGTTCATGGGATTTAGTTTCCCTCCATTCAGACTTTCCAAAATTGTCCCTATGTTTCAATCTAATCATCCATCTTGTACATGCATTTGTGTTTTCCCTTATCTAAGGAAGTTTTTCAGTCATATTTATCTTTATAAGAATGGCCAAAATTTGATAGATTAAGTGAAAAATTCTTTGATGGATCAATTCAATCTTAGAAGAACCTATAGTATGTAAATTGTTGCATTTATAGATGTTAAATATCTATAGATGTCATCACTCTAAAATCTTATAACCATAAATTTGTATCTATCATTAATATTCTTTATTAAACACTTATTTTAATTTACAACCTTGTCTGATAGCCACTTTTTACTTGATGAAAGAATATTTTCTTAACTTAGTTAAGAGATTCCTATACATTACTTCCAATTCATGCCATTCATTTATTTTCATTGGAATTGAATCTGTTCATCTAATTTCATGTGAAATATCATTGCAAAGGTATATCACTTGCTTATTTTACTTCTTTATAGAACTAAGAAGTCCTTATTGTAGGCCATATTTTAGCTAGCCCATAAATCAATGCATCATGCATTATTGGAATTCCCAGAAAATAAGGAGGCTATCTATAAATTTATTATAATCTTCTTTAGAATTATTTGATTATTATCTTTACTATAACAAGAGCTGCAGAGCAACAAAGTTCCTACCAAAGTGTGCAAGAATGGTTCTGGTCTTGTTTGTTTGGTTGTAACTTGTTTGCATTTCTTGTAGCTCTGCATTGTTCTTAAATCTATTTTTTTGTATTTTTACCAAAGTAATTTGTCCTACAAAAGTAAAGACAACTCAACATAACAGGCCATGTTTTGCAAATTCTCTGTGCTCACACGCTTGAAAACATTTCTCTTAATCTCAGTGAAGTTATTGGATACAAGTAGTTCCATCAAGGAATTGTTATGGGATATTATTGCAGCTAATAGAGTAATTGCTTGAGCTAAAATAATGAAAGAATGTACAAGTAAAAGCAGTTATGGACATTATTACAATGCAATCAGCAATGAAAATGTACACCTAACTGGAAATTGAAAGGAGATTATAAATGAACATTTCGTGTCACTGCACACATTAAAACACAAAATTGAGTGCACTCTAGGCCACACTCTGTATCAGAGTAGTTATAATTAGAAGTCACCCATTCAAAAGTGAATTATACTAGATATAAAAAGAAAAGATGGAGACTAAATCATTTTATTTTCTCATAGTATTTAGCTACCTTGTGTGGAATCAAGTCTTTCAAAAAAATCTTAGTACTAAGTTGAAATTGTTCAAAGGCTTATCATAAATATAGAATGTAAAGAATGGAACATTACCATAATGCTAGACAAAATGAATGCGTTTTCTTTGAGATGAAAAGCTTCTTTTACTAGGAGCATCTCAATGCCTATTTCTCACATGTTTCATGAATACAAGACATATGTACATGTGTAGATTAAAATAATCGTGCCTTGCTTGAAAAAGAAACAGGGAATTGAAAAGGTGGATTTGTCCATAATAGCCATGACTTGAGAATTTGAATGAAAATAAATGTCCTTGAAATTTATGGATTTATTTCAATTGAGAAAGTGAGATCCTATCAACTAGGAATGCAAGGATGAAAAATAAATGTTCTTCTTGTCTCTGGTACACACATTCCATTCGATTAAGCTCAGTTGGAACTTGTGCATGCCTTCAAAACAACAAGGAAGCTACTATAAAATATGTAAACCTTTAAGAATATGATAATGAATAAATCTAAAGTTGAAAATAATAAACCTACAAGCCTTAGAGCTACAAATGATGTCATTTCATCATCTCATAGACTTAACAAGGTCTATCCAGAGCATTTATAATTTGTACTTTTCATTTCAATACAAGAAATACTTTCTACATTTATCAGTACTACATACCCAGTAGCAACAAAAAAACCAAGTGGTATCATCATCTTCCACCCATTGATTCTAATACTACAAAATGCATATCAAGGATTTAAAAACATAGTTGTTGCATTATATGCACTCCTGCATTGCTTCTAAATAAATATTGCACAAAAAAAGATTGCTACAATGTTACCAGATAGAAAGAGAATAAAAAGCAACTTGTGAATTTGGCAGATTTCTTGTCAAGAGGACCAATATTTTGTAATACAATTATCTAAACCGTTCACAAACTCAAGCATGTCAGTACTGTTTGAACATTCTTTTAATTCAGACACACCCAATTATACATATAGTATCTACATGTATATCATACAACTTTACAAGTGAATTGGCAACTAACCAGAGCATGACACCTGACGCAACAGAGAGCTTGAGAGAAGGCCACAAGTCTATGAATGCATCTTTGGACAAACTTTTCCACATCAACGGGCAACCCCCACAAGTGGCATAAAGAATTTGGGCAACTGGGGGCAACCACTATACCAAATTCAATGTCATTGTTGAACCAATTAGCCCCCTGTCCAATATAATAATAAATAGCTAGCTTAGAAAAATGTGGAGCATCAAAGTGGTTGTAGAGATCCATGCAATGGCCATTTTTTTAAACTAGCATTGCAAAAAGCTCTCAACAAGAAAGAGGAATACAAATGCGAAGTGTTAGGGAATGATCTAGATTGAAACTCTTCTTCTTAATTCAGCAACATCATCTGACTATCCAAGGATCTTCAAGATTGGGGTTACAAATATATACATTGGTAAGAGAAGAATTGCAACAACAAAGAGGACAATCCATGCTCGTTGCATATATAATCCCAACAAATGATATTTTCGAGCCCCAAAAGCTTGGCCGCACAGGGTCTCCAAGGCGCTACCCATGCCTTATTGCCAAGGCCAAATCCAATTTCAAGGAGATCAATAATAGTAGAGATGAATATCCCAGCCTTAAAATTTTCTTGTTTCTTTATGACTCGTTGATTTTAGCTGAAATAGTTATGTGCTAATAAAACTTAAAACAAGAACAGGAATTATTATAACAAACAAGGAATATGAAGTTATGAACACCTGCAGATTACCATACCAAGCATTGTTTGCAATTCAGAAGATAGTTTGAACAAAGAATGGATGAAATGATATAAGACTTGTGGAATTCATGTGGTGGGTTTACCTTCAGAACTATTAGCTCTTTGTTGCATCCCGTTACATCCCAGGGCTTCTTGAACTTCAGATTCAATTTTCTTAGTATGACAAGGGATTTAACTGGTCATTTCAATTCAAGGAAATCATCTCTAATGAACTAGATTTACTTGATCATTTCAATACATGCAAATTATTTTTTATCAATAAAGTGTTATGGTCTTCACTTTCATTTTTCTACCAACTTATCCCATGACATGCCAAGGATTCAAGAACTTTGAAATAATTTTTACAGAGGTGATCCATAATCTTTAGAAGTAGTTACAACTATTGGAAGGCTAAACTAGAAAAATAATCTAATGAATGTCAATTTGTTCTGTAATTCAAAGAAGAAAATGTTCCAGAGAAGGTTAAGTGCATTTTGTATTTGTTTTCAGAAAAAAAATTATTTGAACTATAGTTTGGAGATGTCAAAGAAATTTATCAAATATGTTATAAACCTATTGAAAGGAACTATACGATCAGTATGAAGTTCATTTTTATGTCCTTTTTCCTTTGTTGGGTTGAAGTTCATATCGTTTATCAAACGATATGAATCTTGTGAACTGTCTTTATATAGGTCATGAACTTGCTCATGCTCAACAAACTTTTGCTTTACTTATGAGCTAAGTATGCAATAAGAGAAATTCAATTTGGTTGATTAGAACCATGCCAAGTACGTGTTGTGTTTTAATTTTGTTGTGAATGCACTAATTAAACGTATGTATATTTCAAGCATATGACTTTTTTCCCTACTAGAAATCTAGAAAATTATTATTTATTAACTGCAACTATGGAGAAATGACCTCAATCTTAACAAAATTGGTAATTAGTTTCCACAGTTTGTCAGGGTATTTATGTCTGCAGCGTGTGTAGAGTTAATAAAGTCAGGCTCCTATTGGTTATCTATATAGAAAGACAATCAATCTTAGCAATCTCTAATTTCATTTTAATTGGATGCCTTGTTTGCTCCTGGCTATGAATCAACGAGTACTAGAGTTTGATCTTTCATGGAATTGTGTTTTCAAAGGCTACATAAAAATGTGTATTCTCTTTACCAACAAAATTGATTTACTTTATTCCGAGTTTCTTGATTTTCACATTGTTCTTTATTAAATGATTTGTTGAGGACCAAAAAATGCTTAGCTAGTATTTCATGTACAACTTTTGTTTACACCCATGAGAATTTATAACTATATACCTTAAATCTATTTAATAATTGTTCTAGTGTGTTGTAAGAGAGAGGAAAGTAATTCCTTTTGAGAGTTAGGACCAATGAAGTATTCAATCATTTGTATTACCAAAGGCCTTATTAAAAACCGCATCACATACTATTGTAGATCTACTTGAATCATTCCAAACGAGGAGCAAAATAGGATAAAAAACCAGAGAGTTATTAAAAGCAGGATCACAATTTCAAATTGTGTTTGAAATTGTGGGATGCAAAAATGACAAAGTGATTCCTTTTCCAATTTAGCACGTTGTAAGTGAGATTTGGGACCCAGGAAAGATTCAATCATTTTTAATGCCAAAATTTCTCCAACAAATGAAAAAAATGCATTGAAAGCAACATCACATACTGTTGAAGAGATGCTGATTTTTTTCCAATTGAGGAGCCAAAGTAGGATGAACACCAGAGTAAATAAAAATAGGATTGTAGAATGATTGTGGAGATATTAAGTTGTGTTGCAAGAGAGGAAAGTGATTCTGAGAGTGAGGGGTTTGACAACAATCAGTGCCAGTATTGGATGGGAGAACTAGTCTTCTTCTTGATCTAGATTGTAAAGTGAAGATTTTATGTTGCTTGGGAATGAAGATATGAGAATTGATATAGACATTTGGCTCTTGACAATAGGGAATTGATGGCAAAGAAAAATAAGAAGGGAAATAAGGGTGTCAATGCAAAGTAGAATGGTAGAAGATTGCCATCTGCTTCTTTGGAGTCTGATTTGACCCCTAGTGCACCTGTACGTGAGCGTACACCAATGATAGATGCAGCCAATATCACTACTGAAAAGAAAGGAAAATCTATGGGTTCTTTACGAGAACCTTGCAAACATTTGGGTAAAGGGGTGAATTGTAAGATTTTTCTTAAGATAGATTGAAAAATATCAAGTTCTGAATTGCAAGGGATGTGAAAAATTGAATGAAAGTGATTCTATGTAAATAAAGAAGTTAAGAAAGGAAAGGGTAAAAACTCAACAAAAAAAGGTAGTTCCAGGTCAAAAGACATGTGGCAGCTTTAAGATTATTGTCCAAGAAGCACTTGGGTTTGTCTTTCATGTGGGTTTCTAGCCTGTGGTAGCATTTTGGACTCATTTCAGGAAGATGGAAACAAAGAAAATGAACTAAAATTATCAAGTGAAGAAGCAGTCAACAGGGGACATGCTTGGCAACATTCCCTTGGTTTAAATCATCCATCTGCAATGTAGTGTGGTGATAGGCTGTTGCGCAGGTGTTTTCTTTGCAAGTCTACTTTGGAATATCACTTTTCCAAGAGAGGTGACTGCATTGCTTAGAAAGGCCAGATTTGTGGCTAATGCCCGCAAGAATGGAAATGCTTTGTTCAAAGCTTACAAGTATTTTGAAGCATGCACAACATACAGAAAAGGGCTTGAACATGATCCCATGAATGCAATTTTGCTATGCAAAAGAGCATCATGTAGGTCAAAGCTCGGGCAATGGGAAAAGATAGTGGAGGATTATAATGTTGCTTTGAGCATTAAGCCTGCCTAATATAAGGCTCTTCATAGATGAGCAAACTCAAATGCTAAGGTATGCAAAGCTTTGCTCGATGGTTCCATTTCTTATTATAAGGTCTGATTTTACAAAATAGCAAGGAATTTGAATAAAAACAAACAGGAAAATGGATGGGAATTATACCTAATTTACTTTGCAATAGGTCAATATTGGCGATTAATTGATCAAGATCAAAGTCTGTCGCATCCTGGGTTTGTAATAAAACACCGCACAGACGACGATGAACAGATTAAGCAGCTTGCATTGAACAGAGTTGAACTTTCTGTAGCTCATAGCAGTGGAAGTCAAGTCTGTAATAGGAGAAACTCTACTCGACGACAAACAAATTTCTACATGCAAACACTGCAAACATGAAAAACATAGCTTAAAACCCTGATTGCCAATTGTTTCAAACGCCTGACAATTTAGCAAGAGCCTCCTCTATGCTCATGCGCTCTCTTGTGTTGGTAGCTGCACTGCACCTGCCAGCAGTCTACAATTGTAAATCGAAACCAATAAGAAATAAATAAATATCACAATAGTTAACTTCCGAGCATATTTACATGCAAGATTAAGAAGCACATAAAATTTTTGAGGAAAACTGAATTGTCATTGGCTGTTGGAGCAAATTTTAATCACTGTTTAGTGATTGAAGGCTTCGCTATAGTTCTCGGTAGGAACTAATATTGTTTGCCCTACTACATGTATTTGGTAGGATATTGATTATTCTTGCATGCCCTTCTTCTCTGTAGTTGTACTTATGATTGATTTCTTCCATCTAAATTTCTCCCCTTCATTCCTCAATTCAATTTCTCCTTTTTGAAAATTGTTTCTGTATTGATTCTCTTTTTTTTTTACTATTTATTTTTTATATTTTCTAAATTTGTTTCTCTATAAATTTAGTATGATTTTTCTTTAGTGTAAGTTTTATATTTACCTTTAGTTATATTATGCCTTTTGATCCTTTTTTCTTCATTATTTTTACACTATACCTTATTTTCATAAATTTATGCTATTCTACATGTATTATTATTCATGTTTAACTTTTGAAATCTTATATGCCCTAGATGGCATAACTTTGTTAGCTTGTTCAAGGTCATGTGTGAAGGATCTATCACCAATTTCATGCTTGTTGCCTATTTTTATGCCTTATCTCGATTCATATTTAAACATATCACCAAGGTACATCTATTTAAATATACGAACTCCCTAAAATCAATGATAATCATTTATTGAAGTTTCATTTTTTGTATTATTTCAAGGTTAAGTTAATGTGAGATTAGACAACTTTATTTCCAAATTCAGTACCATATTTACCCAACTTTCCTTCTCACAAGGTATAAAATCAATAATGAAACTTTGTTTGCAACCAATTTGATGGTTCATAAAGATGTATTTGTCCTAAATGGGAAATGTGCATCATCTGATGGTTTGAGCACTATATGGTCCCACTTTTAGCAAAAAAAACTATATTTTATGACCTTTACCCAAGGCACTATATGTCTACAAGAGGAAATTTTTATTTCTTTTTAGCAATGTATAGGGCAATGCTACCATGGATTCTTCTATTAATTTCTTGTAGAAACTTTTTTCCATATTTTCAAGGACAATGGCACCATATATAATTTTTCTTGTTCCATTCACCATGTAGGAGGGAACTATAAATACAAATATTTATTTAATTTACCAGGTTTTTAATTCCATTAGCCACCTCACTTTTAGGTTTATTTGGGAATGGTACAAGGGATTATTAGATATGTGTGGGGAGGTGATTCTAAGTCAAAATTCAGCAGCTTCCCATGTCAACATGGGACACATATAACATTGTAAGTTTGAAATTTAATTCTCGTTTCCTCTTGATTGCATGCTTAGACCCTATTTTAGCCTACATATACATGGATTTTTAAAAAAATTAATAAAGATGTTAATTGTAATTATTTCCATTGATTTGAATATCTTATTTTATAGTTATTTATTTTGTATGAGATATAACAATAAATATGCGATGAACAATTAAAAATTTGATTGTGTTGGCTTTGGATACTACCTACTGTATCATGTTTTGAAGAAATAAATTGGGCATATGCGATGCATTGCATAAGATAAATATCATTTGGACCTAGAAATATTTTTAAAAAAATCTTATGAATAATTTTATTAGTGTTTTGAATTCAACATTTAATGTTAAGATGTTTAATCATTGTCAATGGGGACACACAAATGTCTAGTCAACATGTTTCCTTCCTTTGACAACCATACTCTATCTTTTGTATGAAATAAATATCATGTTAAAATAACCTCCCTTTCTCATTGGTGATGAATGTAATTAAATTTAAACTTGACCTTTCCCAATCCTTATAAAAAAAAATTACATAAGAGTAATTTCTAGGCATCAACAATTGTCAAAATTAATTACAACTCAATCCCAATGTATATGTCATGTCCCCTTCCAGTTGACATCTCTCAGAGCTTATGATTAGCCTATTATGCAACCCTCATAGGCTGATAGGATGGATAGAGGGTCTTGATGGAGCTTGGCTTTGCTTCGATTGTTAGTGTTTTACCAGTTGGCTTTCGTTCGGGCTCATTCGGACACCTTTTGCATGAATTGCTATTTTTAGCAGTATTTGGCATTCAACGGAGCACCCCTGCTATTTTTAACAGTATGGTTTGGTCATGTGCAGAATCACTCACTTATTCGCCAGCTTCAGACGGTTCGTGAATCGGACATATTTTGAGGGAGATATTAATATTTTAATTGATTAATTAAATATTAATTATTTAGAGCTTATATTATAAAGTTATAATATTTTAATGCTATAACTTAAGTGAATTATCTCAAGGGGTCGACCATCATTGAAGGGGGCCACTTTTAATTATAATTTATAATTAAAAGTGAGATTGAAACTATTGAAATACTAAAAAGTAAAGTTCAAATTTATTTAAATGATGCAAAATTGAGAAAAGTTGAACTTTTGAGGAGATATAAGGGTTTTCATTGGGATTTGAGCTCATTATGTTGAATATCAAATTTTTGATCAAGTCTTCTTCCAGAGAACGAAGCCAAGGGTTTCAATTGTCTACATGCATTGGAGAACGAGCCATCTTCAGTGTTGCAATTCAGAGGCTGTGAAATATCAGCTGATCTATTATTTTCAGAGAGATCTTCATTGAGAAGTTATCACAGAACATTCACAGAGTATTTATCTTCAGGGTTTTTAGTTTGTGCTTAATCCAGAAGGTTTCTTCTTCCTGAGGCGCATATTTTTGCAAGATCCAGACATTCAAATCAAGGGCCATACAAATTGTACTTGCTGCTACTAAAGTCGTACTTCTTACACCAGGGCTGTACCTTCAAGAAAGTCGTACCATCTCACCTTGGAAAAATCACCTTCTCTTTGGTCAGTCTGCCTTCACCAACTAGGGTGCCTATGCATCTGGCATCATTCTGGATCATTTGACGGAGGGAGAAAGGGCTATTTATTATAGTCGTACTAGTTCAAGGTCATTTTCAGCTTGCTGCAATATCAGGTTTTCATCAAATAAAATGTTGCTTTTTCATTTGCATATAATCAGATCTTTAATGAAATCGATCCAGTAGAATAATAAATGGACTGGCATCATTAGATCTCGCATTTTCCATCTTAACTGGCATTGTAATATTTTATTTGGATTTTATATCATTTTCTTTCCAAAATCGCAACTTTCATTACTCATGCAAAAAACTCAAAAAAAACCAAAATACACAAAAACAATAAAAAACACACAGTTTCAAAAGTTAGCAGGAATAGGGGTTTCTACAGTGGTATCAGAGCCTAAATCCTACCATCCTAAGGGTTTAGCAATCTTATGCAGCCACAAGAGGTTGGGCCACACAGGTATTATACTCGCAAGAGAGCCTTGATTAACAGGCAACAGGGTTTGAACAAGCAGCCGGGAAACATGGCTAACAGAACAGATATTCCTCAAAACCCTAGGGATCAGGATGATGCAGAGGTTCTACACTCTCTTAGAGATTTACGAGCAGGTCAACGACAATCTAACGATGTGCTACAGCAGTTGACAGTGGCACTCCAGAGGTTAGGTATGCCGAGGAGACCGTCACCACATCGTGACGAGGATAGGAGTGATGCAGGATCATAGAGAGCACCTAGGACTATTTCACGGACGGCAGACAAGCCAACTAGGCCTACTTTTGTGAGACAGGAGGCCGATGAGGCTATGGCAGGTGAGGAGCATGAGGAGTCGTTCGCAGATACACTTATGGCAACGAACGAGGAGTGGGAGTTAGTACCACCTGATGTTAGAGAAAGGATTACCTTTGACAGATTCATTACACATAGAAGAGAACATCACATAGGTTGACAGGATTGGAGACCTAGACACCAGAATAATGATTTGAAGCATACTACCAACAGACTCACTCTAGCGATGTTTGACGTTAGTGGCAAGGTTACAACCCAAGCTTGGATCAGTAAGCTAGACACTTTCCTCACATTGTGTCCGATCGCTGAGAGGGATGCTATCAAGTATGCGACATTTCATCTTGAGGGGGTAGCTTACGACTGGTGGCACCACGGGATGGTGACACTCCAGCATGATTAGATCACCTCATATCAGGAGTTCGTTGACAAGTTGGTGGAATTATTTGACAGGAAGTATCCAAAATCCTATTTCAGAGATTTGGCTCAGTTGCAACAGAGTGGCAGTTTGGAGTCTTACATAGGTGACTTCCAGCAACTGTCAGTTATGGTTCCTAATATATCAGAGAGGCGTCTTGTAGTGCTTTTCATGGAGGGACTGACGGAACCATTGAGAAGTTGGATCAAAGCCTTTGATCCTCCTTCATTACAGAAAGCTATGAAGAAGGCGCGTAGCATGGAGTTGGCAGCACCATCTAGCAGATTCAATTCCAGAAACACTTCTTCATTCAGGGACAATAAGGGCTTCAATAATAACAGAGAAAAATTAGACTTTAAGAATGATTCAAAAGGAAAATCAGCAACACCACCCTTGGATTACGAGGCTCTTAATGATCTACATAGGAAGAAGCTTTGCTTCTACTACAAAGGTCCCTATGATGCCCACCATGATTTTCCTTTATGGCCTAAGGGCAAGACCAATCGAGTGATGTGGGCTTATTACGAGGAGTTGGAATCTAAGAATTCTGAACAGCAGGAGAGTTCTGAGGAGTCAGAGTCAAAGGCTTCAGAGCCTAGGGTAGAGGCAGAGTTAGAGCTTCAGATTCAGGAGGCACGACTATCTAGCATTTAGCAAGAAGGTTCATTCAGACTTTGTGGAGTTTTGGCAAGACAAAGGGTCATTACCCTTCTTGATACAAGAGCCACCCACAATTTTATCGATGCTAGATTTGTGGAGAAGTGCAGACTCATAACTGAGGAGTTCGAAGGCATTAAGGTTAAGGTGGCCGATGGTTACACTCTCAAGTGTGAACATATGATTAAGGATCTCCCCTTGCACTTGAATAACTATGAATTCAAGGCTGATTATTACGTGGTGAACATGGGGGATATCGATTTAGTCTTGGGCATGAAGTGGCTTCATTCACTTGAGGAAGTCACTCTTTGTCTCAAAGACATGGAGATTCGTTTTGATGTGGATGGGAAGACACATATTTTGAAAGCAATTCGGGATAGCAATATCAAAACTATTTCCTTTCGTCAGATGGAGAGACTTATGTGACACAACATGGTAGAGTGGGCTGCCGAGTGCACATTGGCACCTATACAGGAGGGACAGCATAAGACTGAGTATCATCCTGACATTTAGCAGTTGAGAGTCAAGCATGAAAAGGTTTTCAATGATATTCCACCAGGGAGACCTCCAAACAGGGGCATTGAGCACATTATAGAGCTTGAGGAGGGCGCTAAGCCCATCATGATTACTCCTTACAGGCATCCTAAGAGGTTGAAGGATGAGATAGAGAATACTATCAAGGAACTGCTTGCTATGGGTCACATTTGACCGAGTAAGTCACCATTCGCTTCTTCAGTGGTCCTAGTGAAGAAGAAAGATGGTACCCTTCTCATGTGCATAGATTACAGAGTCCTGAATAAGAGGACTATCAAAACTAGGTACCCCATACCCCACATAGATGAGCTTATTGATGAGCTCCATGGTGCATGCTACTTCATGAAGATAGACCTAAGGTCAGGATATCACTAGATCAAAGTTTGTGAGCAGGACATCGAGAAGATTGCATTCCATTGTCATTGTGGACACTTCGAGTTTGTGGTGATGCCATTTGGGCTCACCAATGCTCTAGCGAAATTTCAATCTACCATGAACAAGGTCTTCCATTCATTGTTGAGGAGATTTGTACTTGTCTTCTTCGATGACATTCTTATTTACAGCAGGACTTGGCAAGAGCATTTGGCTCATCTGGGGACCATGCTCAGTATTTTGGAGAGGGAGTCCTTGTATGCCAAGGAGTCCACTTATGATTTGGGGATGACCGAGTTGCTCTACTTAGGTCATATCATCAGTGTAGAGGGAGTGCAGATGGATCTTGAAAAGATCTGGACTATTATAGACTGGTCTACTCTGGCGAACCTTACACGGCTACAAGGATTTCTTGGTTTGTGTGGGTTTTATCGCAGATTCATGAATGGTTATTCACGTCATGCAACACCTATGACTGACTTGTTAAAAAAGGGTGCATTCTGTTGGACTCCTGAGGCACAGGAGTGTTTTGTGAGGTTCAAGGAGCTGATGACTACGTGTCCAGTGTTGGCACTACCAGATTTTTTAAAGCCTTTTGAGCTTCAGTGCGATGCTTCTAGTGAGGGAATTGGAGTGGTGCTTATGCAGGATAAGCACCCATATGTAAATGAGAGCTGTAAACTCAGAGGGCTAGAGAGGCTCTACAGTATTTATGATAAGGAGATGCTAGCTATAATGCATGCCTTGGCAAAGTTCAGGCAATACCTCATGGGCAGTAAGTTCTGAATTAAAACTAACCACAACAGTTTGAGGCATTTCCTAGGGTAGTGAGATCTCAATGATCATCAGCAAAAGTGGGTGAGTAAATTGCAGGCATATGACTTTGATATCTCTTACATCAAAGGCACCTAGAATGTAGTGGCTGACCCTCTCTCACGCAGGCCTTATCTGAGCTCTATGGTTCACATTATAGAGGATTGGAGGCATTTGATTGTGGCAGAGTATGCCAAGGATACTTGGGCATCCAGTATTGTTGAGGGATCGATGGTTGATACCAGATACACGCTTGTGAATGACTTGATCATTTACAAGAACAGGATTTATTTGATCCCAGGATTAGAGATGAAGAACACTATCATGCGAGCCTTTCATGATGTACCTACAATAGGACATCTCAGGTACTTCAAAACATACAGACAGATTCAAGAGAGATTTACATGGAAATGACTTAAGGCAGATGTTCTTCAGTATGTGCGTGAGTGCCCTGTTTGTCAGCAGAACAAGTAGGAGAACACGTATCTGGCAGGATTATTGCAGCCACTTCTGATTCCTGACAGGAAGTGGGAATGCCTATCGATGGATTTTATCACGGGCTTGCCTAAAGCCCAAGGATGGGATTGTATATATGTAGTTGTGGATCGGCAGACAAAGTATGCCCACTTCTTTCCGATTACCACCACTTACACAGCTACACAGGTAGCAGAGGTCTTCTTCCATGAGGTATTCAGACTACATGGGTTGCCTCAGAGCATAGTGAGCGACAGGGATAGTCGGTTCCTGAGTCATTTTTGGTAGGAGGTGTTTAGACTTTGTGGGACCGAGCTTACACCGAGCACCAATTACCACCCGCAGACCGATGGTTAGATGAAGATAGTGAATAAATGGGTGGAAGGTTACCTCTGGAACTATATTGCAGGGCAGCAAAAGGCGTGTGTCAAGTGGATATATCTATTCGATTATTGCTATAATACTATCTTCCACATGACCATTCAGATGTCCCCCTTCATGGTGTTGTACGGCTATGAGGCGCCTAGCTTTCTGGATTTGCTATTGAGTGACAGTAGAGTGCCGAGTGCTAGAGATTTATTGCAGGAGAGTCAAGATACTATGAGGGCTCTCAAGGAAAATATTGCTAAGGCATAGAATCAGCAGAAACAATACGCAGATCAAAAGAGGATAGAGAGGTCTTTTGAGGTGGGAGACATGGTTTACCTCATGCTACAGCCCTACCATCAGTCTACTCTTAGGAAGAGTGGTTCAGAGAAGCTTAAGCCATGATATTATGGTCCTTTCAGGATCTTGAGGCATGTTGGAGAGGTGCTTATGAGCTAGAGCTTCCGGTAGAGAGCAAGGTCCATAATGTTTTTCATGTGTCACGTCTCAAGAAGGCGTTGGGACACCGCGTGGTACCTTCGGCAGTTTTACCTCCCTTAGATGATGAGGGAAAGTTGATTCTAGTACCAGAGTCTATCCTAGAGTACAGAGAGAGACAATTGCATAGGAGGACTATCGGGGAATATTTGGTGAAATGGAGAGATTTTCCAATGGAGGATGCTACATGGGAGAGCGAGGATATTCTGCAACATCCGGAGTTGAGATTGCTTGAGGACAAGCAATTTCAGGAGGGGTGGACTGTTATGTCCCCTTCCAGTTGACATCTCTCAGAGCTTATGATTAGCCTATTATGCGACCCTCGTAGGCTAATAGGATGGATAGAGGGTCTTGATGGAGCTTGGTTTGGCTTCGGTTGTCAGAGTTTTACCAGTTGGCTTTTGTTCAAGCTTATTCGGACACCTTTTGCCTGAATTACTATTTTTAGCAGTATTTGGCATTCAGCGGAGCACCCCTGCTATTTTTAGCAGTATGGTTTGGTCATGTGCAGAATCACTCACTTATTCTCCAGCTTTAGACGGTTCGTGAATTAGACATATTTTGAGGGAGATATTAATATTTTAATTGATTAATTAAATATTAATTATTCAGAGCTTATATTATAAAGTTATAATATTTTAATATTATAACTTAAGTGAATTATCTCAAGGGGTCGACCATCATTGAAGGGGACCACTTTTAATTATCATTTATAATTAAAAGTGAGATTGAAAATATTGAAATACTAAAAAGAAAAGTTCGAATTTATTTAAATGATGCCTAATTGAGAGAAGTCAAACTTTTGAGGAGATATAAGGGTTTTCATTGGGATTTGAGCTCATTATGTTGAATATCAAATTTTTGATCAAGTCTTCTTCTGGAGAACGAAGCCAAGGGTTTCAGTTGTCTACAGGCATTAGAGAACGAGCCATCTTCAGTGTTGCAATTCAGAGGATGTGAAATATCAGCTGATCTATTATTTTTAGAGAGATATCTTCATTCAGAAGTTATCACAAAACATTCACAGAGTATTTATCTTCAGGGTTTTCAGTCTGTGCTTAATCCAGAAGGGTTCTTCTTCCTGAGGCGCCTATTTTTGCAAGATCCAAACATTCAAATCAAGGGCCGTACAAATTGTATTTGCTGCTGCTAAATTCGTACTTCTTACAGCAGGGTCGTACCTTCAAGAAAGTCGTACCATCTCACCTTGGACAAATCGCCTTCTCTTTGGTCAGTTTGCCTTCACCAACTGGGGCGCCTATGCATTTGGCATCATTCTGGATCATTTGACAGAGGGAGAAAGGGTTATTTATTACAGCCGTACCAGTTCAAGGTCATTTTCAGCTTGCTGCAATATCAGGTTTTCATCAAATAAAATGTTGCTTTTTCATTTGCATATAATCAGATCTTTAATGAAATCAATCCAGTAGAATAATAAATGGACTAGCATCATTAGATCTCGCATTTTCCACCTTAACTAGCATTGTAATATTTTATTTGGATTTTATATCATTTTCTTTCCAAAATCGCAACTGTCATTACTCATGCAAAAAACTCAAAAAAAACCAAAATACACAAAAACAATAAAAAACACACAGTTTCAGAAGTTAGCGAGAACAGGGGTTTCTACAGTATATATCTATTTTTATTATTGTTGCGTGTTTCTAGTTGTTGGAGTATTTTCTTCTTCCCCTGTTTTGTTAGATTACAAATTTACAATGATAGTCTTCTTAGAAACATTTTAAGATTAGTTTTTTATGTTAAATTCTTGTGCTAAAATTAAATTGAAAAGACTTTTAAATGTTCTCATTCTTAAAAGTAAAAGCTGAAATTATTATGCTATATGTAAATGAATATTTGTCTTTAAGTCATCTTTCATGAGCTGATCTACTTTTAATGACATTTTAACAATCAATTGTACATTTGTTTTTGTTTTGATATATGTAATTTTTTCATAAACTCGGAGAAATTGAAATCATACATATTTATCTTCACATTCTAAGCGCCTCCATGATTCCCTAGGCTTATTTAGTGATTCATGACAATGTTTGTTGTGATTCCTCCTCAATTTAGCTAAGTCTATAAAACAAGAATCTTTCCATTCTCAAATGCATTAGCATCTATGAATCCATTGGACTCATTGACAATTATTGCTTCTTTGTTGAAAGTATTGTTTCCCTTGTCTTAATTTTGAATGGCAACTTGATAAAGGGTATGTGCAGGATCATGATGGACCAAAAAGTGGCAATATGATGGGTATGTGGTTGATAGATTTTTTTTACCCATAATTGATGAAACGAAAAATGGTTTTTAAAGAATATTCTCAGCTTTCTACCAATATAAATTATTCTTTACTTTGAATTTAATAAATAATTATTATTCATTTTCTATTCAAATTAAAACTAAAGTCTTGATTGATAGACTAATTGAAAAACATCTATAGCTTTCAAACAGTATCATATTTTTTGAATCCAAAACATGTGTCACATTCTATGCTTCACATACTATAGGATTAAAGAAATAAAAATTGAATTTCATGAAGTTTTGACCAAGTTAAGGTGGTTAGACATATAAATTTTTTATATTTTTAAAAAGTTATAATAAAAAAATCATAATTAATTATTTACTTGGAAAAAAATTAGAAAAAAATATGCATCACATCAGGACATGAGTTCTCTACTTATATCTAAAATCTTATAAAATAATATTATCATTTTATTGCGGTTAGGGTTGTTAGACAAACACCCACTTCTTATTTTTTCCCTGAAATTTACATACTACTGCATTGAAATTTGAAATTTTCACCAAATAGATATGTAATTTTTAAAGAAAACCTAGTAGTTTATAAACTACATTCAATTTTCTATAGATTCTAATCTTACATATTTTTAAAATAATATAGATAACTTATTCAAATTTTTACATCAAGTTGCCTAACTCTGATATTTCTAATTTTTTTGCCACTTAAGGGCCTATTTTTTCCATCATGATCCTACACATACCCTAAATCAAGGAGAAATTTTGAGAGTTAACACATTCAACAAGGTATCATATGATTCTTCCAATCTTATATTCTTAAAATGTATATTTAGCTCCTATGCACATATGATATTAATATTCATTTATAAAACTCTCAATTTAAAAATCTATAAATTTTGAATCTTCATAATCTTTCTTTATTGTTGATAATTAATTTCTCAAACTCTTCTGCTTTGGAATGTGATTATTCATGGTTACTTGCTTTCATTTGTAGTTCATTTATTATTATTTTGGTTGTTTAATATGTTGAAAATGAGCTTAATTTCAAAACAATTTTGTTACAAAAAATTGTTTATGAATTGAATATTTAATTACATTTTTCATGCCTTCATTCTCCTATTGTTAACACCCTTAATTTTTTTCATTTGTAAAATCAATTCCATCTCATGTATCCAATTTGCATAATTAAAAACCACAATAGAAAATGTTTCAAATAAGATCATAGATTAAAAATAAATTGTCAAGCACAAACACATAGGCTTAAAAATTAAACTCCCGCCATCACCCAATAAAATGTTCAAAATCCAAAGTCACAGTCCATTCAATCCTGTTTAATATTAACCAATCGAGACAAAACTTGGCTCATACTTGAACATTCCTTTGGCATTTATTTTGTGGACAACAACGATAGCTTCAACAAATTAATTATCTTCTCTCTTTGTCTTTTGAATGAACCAATGCAACTACATTGTCACCATTGTTACCTACTTCTAGGCATCAAGCAAATTCACTACCAATAATTCACCGTTAGAAAATTCACTGCCATGGAAAATTCACCACCAACAATTCACCACCACAGAAAATTAATCACAAACTCTTAATGCGATATATTTTCCGTTGCAGTGAATTGCTAGTGGTGAATTCCCATGGTGAATTGTTGGGGGTGAATTTTCCAAAGATGAATGGTTGATGGTGAATTTTGGTAGAGCCACACTTCTATCCACTGGCACAAATTTAATTTTTCACTGTCCCCAAAAACCAAACCTATAGGGGAGAGGGGCCAATAGTCATGTGGGATCCAATAGTTGTGCACTCAATTGTGGTTATAATATCCAATCTTACCATATATTTATACTATATATTGTAAATAAATATTCCAAATGTAAATTAAAAAAAAAACAAATGTTGATCAAAATTGGACCCATACTTGAACAAATAATAACCTCTTAATGTTATATTAAAAAAACATAAATATGTTCATGAAGAAGTAAAATAAGTATTTTTTTTGTCTCATATAAAATATCACAATTATCCACTATAAGTGTGCCATTTAAAAAATAAAATGTTCATTTAATAAAACAAGACACTCATTTAAACAAGTATTGTTATCATAGTGAATAAATATTGTTCTTACATGTGTACGACTATTGGAGTAGCAATGTACAAGCATTGGAGTATTTTATATTAATAGTTTATCCTATCACAAATATAAAAGACGAGTACAATAAATACCATGTATTTTTCCATTAAATGTGAAGGATTTTCGAAAAGTTTTAGTGTTCAACTATTGGTCCATTTTTGTTTGATATAAGTTGTATTTTAAATAATTATACATGTTTTTATAAGGACATAGTTTTTTTGTGTTCAACTATTGGTCCATATGTGTTGAATATAAAAGTTAGAGATATCAAAGATTTATGATTATGAATAAGTATTTGGTCCATTTAGGTTGGATATTAATTTATTTTAAATAAAAATATGATATTTTACAAGCAACAAATAGTATTTTTTTGTTCGACTATTGTGGTTCTCATGATTAAGTTTTGGTTGAATCTTTAAAAAGTCAAATTTTAGACACTTCTCAATAGATGTGCTAATGTGGCGAGTTGCATGATGAGTCAAACCCCCAAACATTAGTTATACATAGATAAGAGGGCAATCCACATTTCAAAAAAAATACAAAGGTTCTACGATATTCCAGCCAATGGCTACATGTTGACAAAATTAACTCGCATGACTACTAGCCCCTCTCCCCTAGTTCGTATTCTACGTACCATTACCTCCATGAGGATTACACGAAAGTTGTAGACATCAACTTTGGGGCTCACCTGCACCTCATCAGTAACTGGAATCTCTGCAAATAGACGACGAAGATGGACTCGTGACCCACCATAAAAGCGTGATTTCAAGCATTTTGACTGATAATTTTTTAGTGAGGACATGAGCAACAGAGGTTGATAAGAGGAGAATAGGGAAAGAGGCATCGAAGAGGTGGGCAGGATAGATTAGTAGGCATAAAAGAAAAAATCCGTAGTTGTGGTCAACGTCCTCCCTACTTACGGCTGGGCTTAAACATCACACACTAAGCAGTGTTGATTGCTTAGCTGGATGTGCCTCTTTAACTCAATGTTTCTTTAACTCAACTCTAATTATTTCTTTAACTCAAATCTTATCTTAGTTTTTGTTCCCGATGTTAAAATTTTTCTAACATTACCCGTGTGTCAATTGATTTTAGTTTCCATACAGAGGTTTTAGAGAGAGTGGACTATGTTGGCACTGCATTTTTATAAAGAAATATTATGCCATCTCATTTATTGGTTGCAGTTTATGCGTGAAGAATGTTCTTATAAATATATGTGCGTAGATTAGTGAAAAGAGATGTTTTATAACATTTAAATATATAAATTTTAGCATTTATTTAAAATGATAAGGTTATATTTTAGTTTTAGTATTTTATTTAATATATATATTATTTTTATTTTATTTTATATAAAAATTGAAATATTTAACTATCATTCTTAAAGTGTAATAATATTTAAAATATTGTTGAAATTTAATAATTTTTTAAATTTTTTTATTTTAATGTATAAATATATGAATATTTTAATATAAAAAATATTAAATCTCTTAAAATGTTGTTTATATTACATTAATTTAAATTTAATTTTTTTAATATCTTTAATATAAATTAATGTTTAAATTTAGATAAAAATAAATTTTATTTATAATTTTTTAATTTGATTAAATAATTTGATAAACAATATTCAAATGTTTAAAATAAAAAATTAAATTTAAACTTTTCTAATATGAAAGAATATAAAACTTTTAAATAAAACATAAATTTATTTTTTTATAAAATTTCATATTTCAATAATTGAATACATTCAAAATTTTCTAAATATATTTTAAAATAATCATTTTAAATATATTATTATAAAACATATATTATATACAAAAAGTTACATAATAAATAATTTATTTTCTTCAAATTGTATTCATTGTATTTTGAATATTTATCTCTTGTTAATATATTAATTATGTTAATATTCTTAAGAAACTAATATTTTGTTTTGACAAAAACTTAGCTTCTAATGATGTTAGTCATATACTAAATACTTTTCTTTATATTCTTTAGGTTGATTAAATCAAATGTACACAACACTTTTCTTTTTACTTGACTCTTTTCTAAGTGTTACATTGTCTTTATTGCCCTTTCACATCTTATCCTTAGTTTTTCATCTTTGTCACATTTTTTTCTATTTTTCTTGTTTCCTTCTTTTCTAATTGTTATGCATCCATGCTTAATTTTACCCCATACAAAAAATTCACCACCAATAATTCACCGATGAAAAAAATCATTGTCATAAAAAATTCACAAGTAAAATTCACCACTAGCAATTCATGTCCCTTATGACATTAGTATTTTTTAATATATGGAAAATTAATTTTCCATGGCGGTGAATTGTTGGTGGTGAATTTTACTTGAGGTGAATTTTTCATGGTGGTGAATTTTCCTAGAGCCATTTTTATCATGATAGTTTTATACTTGTATGTCTATATACTAATGATCCCATCCCTTGTAATACCTATATTCTACTTTGATTACCTGATGCTTATTCCCGTGATCTTGTACCATGCTTAGATCATATGACTGTTTTATATCACTATATTTCAGTTATGAGCCTTATCAATTTACCTCATTCCTAGATTGCTATTATGTGCTCATGCTTATTTTTTATAACTTATGTAATCATATACTGTTTCCAATCCCATGTCATCCTATTATATTGTGAGACATCATTCTTTCCCATATTCAGTGTTCACTCATGTTGTCCTATCATGATTCTAAAGACACCCTTTTAAATTGGTGACATCTAATTTTCTCCATTATGATGTCCTTATAATGAGTTAGCATTTTACATCAAATGCAATTTGGATTTATCCATATCATCTTGTGCCTACATGCTTGATTATGCTCCTAGATCTACCTTTACCATACTAGAGGTATCAAAGTGCATTTTGTATCCTATCATGTGTGTTTGCATGAACTACCATGTTGTAAGAGCCACATAGGGGAAACCATGACTCCTCATATCATTTATTGTACCTTTAGGGTCATTTTCACCTTACCATTAAATCTCATATAGAGGTAATCTTATATACCTAGATGTTTATCTGCATTCTATGTGCTTCAAAACCTATCTTTATATATGTATTATTGGCTTATTATATGATGCCTTTGTGATAGCAATTTGTTTTACATGCTTTAAATGATTAGAATGCATTTACATTTTATTTGCTATTTTCCTATATTTTTTAATTCCTTGCATTCAACAAATGCAACTGAATTAAGGGGTATATCTTATATTTAGCTCTCCTTGTTGAGCTTGCAAATAGGTATAGTTGTGGAATCTACATAAAAGCATAGAAAACAAACATATCCAAATTACTAAGTGAAATCATCACTACATCAAATCTTATCATACCAAACTATTATCAACTCAATTTAAATTAATTGTATAAGTACATGCATTTTATTATAAAAAAGAAGTACATACATTTTATATAATTAATTTAAATAATATTAAGAAAAATGATGTGCATGTTTGTGTGTCTTAGAACTAGTTTTTATACACATTATTACCTAACATGTACCCTAAGATCATAAATGCTATAAAGCTTTCATTTTATATTTCTATTTATTAAGAAAATTTTGAATTAGATTCTTTTAAATGCATTAATACCTAACATGTACCCTAAGGTCACAAATACTATGAAGCTTTGATAAATTAAACATTTTAATAAATATAATAATTGAATATTGATATCACTTTAGATAGATGTATTTAACATAACATGTCTATACTAGTTTAGCCATTTTGACATTTAAAATATTTTAGTTTAATTATGTAAAGTAAAATTTTGTAGAAGAATACTCTAATTTATAATGGGAATATGAATATATTCGATCTTATTAAATATTTAGAATATTTTAACATTAAAATGAATTATAATAAATTAAAATTATTATTTTTATATAAAAATTATATTTTTAAAATCAAATATTAATTTTAAAAAATATTAACATAATTAAAATACATTAAAAATATATTTAAAATAGATACAATTTACAGAGAAAGAACTATTTTTTATGTAATATTTTAAATCTAATATATCTTAAATACCATCATACATTTAAAATTACTTTTTAGTTCGGGAACTATAGGCACAGTTAGATCTTAACTAGTTATTAATAATTCTATTTTTAACCAATAAGAGCTCAAGCATTTTTTCTAATAATAGGTAGATTAGTCTATAAATATTAAAAAATATATTTTATTAAATGCATGTACCTATCTTACATGATTAAAATCAAAATTTATGTCCATGTTTTTATATAGTAAAAAAATAGTTTACTCTGAATAAATAACTATATGTCGTTCTCCCATTTATTCAGTTTTCTATACATAGATAATAATATTTAATATTTAAATACATCTATCTAACTTATGCCGCCTTTAAAATGATATCTTTGCATCTAATAAATCTATAATAAATATAAATTCGATACACAATTTATTTCATTTATGAAAGTAAAAAAAAAAAATTATAAGTTGGTAGCTAATATGGTTGTAGAAATAAATTTTATAGGTATAGTCTATAAATATTAATAACTAATTTTCATTAAATACATCTACCTATCTTTTACGTTATTAAAAGAAAAAATTATATCCGTATTTTTATAAAGTAAAAAAATAGTTTACTATTAAGTGAATAAATAACTATATGTTATTTTCCCATTTATTTACTTGTCTATACATAGATATTAATATTTAATATTTATTTCATTTATAAAAGTAGAAATATTGACCTAATTAATATAAGCACCTCCAAATTGATATATTGATGTATTTTAGATAGATATATACTAAATATAAAATAGATAATCAATTTATCTTCATTTAAAAATAAATAAATAGTAGAATCTATTTATGTCTTTGAGATAGATATTTAAGAAATGCAAGATATCTATATAAAATTTAAAGTTAATAAATAATTTGTTTTTATTTAAAATAATAAAATACAAATAAAATGTATGATCTATTTTTTTAATATATTTATTGCTTCCATACTTTAACATAGATTTATCTAAGATATCTATATAATACTAAATACTTTTCTTTAGAAAAAATGTACTTTAACATTGCAAAAGATAAATATTTAATTTACTTTAGAAGTAATAGAATATTTTTTACCATGTTGAATATTGTAACAATTTTAAAACTATTCAAAACATTAACACCCACTATCCCAAAATCCCAAAATGTACTTTAAGAAAAAAAATAGCAGACATTCCATACATATCCATATGTTGTACAAAATAGATATCAAATGCAAGGAAAAGACTCAACAATATGATGTTGCAACAAACTTTTTACTCTCGGAGAAAGTAATCAACACCTAAACACTCTCCAAGCCTTTATATATAAGATTATTCACCCTAGCATTTTATTCATAGAATTTTGGCTCTAGGAAAACTACCAAGCGGTATTCAAAACTATTGATGGGTCTAATTGACACATGTGTTCATTGCTCAACATGCAAACAAGAGTTACACATGAATTGTACTCGTCTTGCAAATCCAAACTTCAAAGGAGAAGCTCAACATTCACTCTAGCTTCTCCAAGATGGACTCATCATTTTCAATACTCTTAAATTCAATAATTTTTGAGTCCTAAAGGGGACCATCTGCAAACAACATTAGAATGTTACCATGTTTAACTAGTGTGCCAACATTACAATAATATTCCAACATTATAACTAAGACTTGCAAGACGTACAAAATACTTAGTCCCAATATTCCTGAGAATGGAATGCCTCAACCGAGAAAATCTGCCTGGTACAAATTAAATAATAAAGATACTAAGATCCAATGGACATGTTAAGCCTTACAACTCCAACTCGGGGTAATTGGCCTAAGAACTTATAGATGTTGTACTTAGTAACTTTTATATCTTTATTGTCTTTTAGGGGACATGTATTTAATGTGATGTGATAAAATCTTTGTAACTGCTTTACCTTAGTGGGCTTTGGTTATTTGATTTTTTAGTCCATAAATTAGATCACGATATAATTTAGAATACAATGGTATAGTAGCAACATTGTGGATCTTGGTGAGCTTTGATTGGACACAACTCAAAAAAAAATTCAATTGCCTTGTGTGTTACGCTGGAACTAGAGTTGAGGGTCCTTGTTTAGAACTCTAGCTCTCTCTTCCCTTGTTCCCCTCCTCCATTGAAATTTATTCGCTGAAGAAGGGAAATTGAGACGATAGAAGAGGGGAAATTCAGACGATAGAAGAGTAACTAATGTCTGGGCTGTGGTCAGGATTATATTCAGACGCTTCGGCAAGTCTAACGGCTCCCGGACACCATGAATGGCCGTATCCAGATTCCCGTTTGGCACAAACTTGATAACCAAAGCCACAAACTGCTCAACTGGCCAAGAACTTCCCACTACTTCCATCAGATTACGATGGTAAATGCGACTCGATACATTGATATCACTGTTGATAAAAATGTTCCAACTACATTGAATTCTCTATATTGAATATCTTGACAGCAATTAAGTTTTCATTCTATTTACTGAGGAAAGGGAAAGTTTGTAAACCGTGATGATTTTGCCGCTTCCAGTAATGCTGTCAGCAAAAATTTAAAAAATAAAATAAAATAATGCTGTCAGCATTGAATGTGTCGGTCGCTGGCTTCAAAGACTGCTTTGAATATTTTGCAGCATGTCCTCCCGGTTTGGCTGAGCAGAAAGCTTGGAAAACTCCAAATCAAGTCGCTTCCTCTGTCTCCTCCTCTTATTATACCGCACAGGCACACACAAGAAGCTTATCAGTATACAGAGGAACAAAGAAGCTGCAACTACCAAGGAAACAACGAGTGCTTTGTGTCGCCTACTATGATTTGAATGGTGAGGCACTTCTTCAGGGGCAGCACCAGTTACTAGGATTAGCGTGGAAATCAGCAAGGGCAGAGAAGAATGGGGAAATGCCATGAGTCCTGCAATTTCGTTCCAAGAATGGGGAAATGCCATGAACTGAATACATAAACACTAGAAATATATAGGCATTTTGCTTCTCTGCCTTCAAGGATTCAGTAGATGAGCATGTTTCTAGTTGTTTATATAATGTTCAATAGTTGTGATAATAGTTTATATAATGTGCAATAGTTGTGACATTACTACCCTAACTTAAACAAAATGTATTCCTTTGATTTAAAATGCAACCAATCATGTGATGCCACATCAGTGCTCAACTATTCATGATGTGAATGCACAAGTATTGGTAGCACCTTTTTTCGGGCCTTTTTGGACATCTTGACAAAAAACATGCTGATGTGGCATCATATTTGATTATGTGGTCCTCAAATGAAGTTAGAAACAGGAGACTTGCCAAGTAAACTGCTGAAAAAAAAATGGGAGTGATTTGAAATTTCCACATAGAATAATTAGAAGTGCGAAGTAAGGGTGCACAACTACTCAATCCTCTCCCCTACAAAGAAGCCCCATGTTAAAGATAACGATGTTGTCCACTGCGAACCATACACAACAAAAGCAGTTTAGAATCTTACAATTACCACCGAAAGATGGGCTCGATTGTGAACGTCGATCGAAAACTGTACAACACGAAATCGAGTGCACATTTCGCACCCACTATGCTTTATTATTACTTTTCTCTGGTGTACCGAAATTCTTTGTAAATATGGGGTAAGCACACTGTTATTTCACTCGCTTTGTACCTTAAATTTCATGAAAGACGTGACTAGTTTTCAATTCACTTTTACTTTGTACCTTAAATTTGAAAGCAATTGAGAAAGAGACCCACAGAATCAAAACAATTTTAAAGCAAAACCAAAGACAAATGCGCAAAATGAGAATGAGTGGAGGCTTACTTACCAAACTGCAGGCCAGGCTTGGGATAATGATGTGAAATCTGTGTACCAACTCGCTTGAATGAACTAAAATCATCGTACCTGCGTAAATCTTTACGCCGTTCAATTTGAGTGAAATCTTATCTGCCGTAGAATATTAGCGTGTTGCGGAAGTAAAGAGTTTTCTTCACTTTTTATATTTAATTGATATAAAGGAAGTGAGAGTACGTTCTAGTAAATCGTGTCCTGTAGACTTGAATTTGGCTACCTGTAAGTCTACTTGGATTTATATTTAGAACGGAAAGCGAAAATTTTATCAGAAGGAGTGTCATGTCGTAGACAGAGACGATTGCTTATTAACTGTATAACTGCGGTTCTTGTAGCTTAATGATGCTCGATGTTAAGCGGAATCTGCTGTAACATCCAAATATTCTCATATTAATCACCCTATCAAAATCCCAAGAACTTTTGACTCAGGTTTAAATCGGTGGACTCTATTTGTTTTGGTTTTATAGCTTGGCACTCCGACAATTTCACACTAGGTTTTGTTCTTTTTATGAGCTTGGATTTAATTATACATTTAATTTCATAATTATATTTTTAATTGTTTATTTTAAATCATTTATCAAAAAATCAAACGTGGGAAATCAAAGTAAGTATTTTATATTTTGCCATGATATTTTCGATTCTGGAAAAGTGGGAATCTAGTTTTGGGTGCAAAACAACCTAGACTGCTTATTTTGGCTCCAAATTTAAATATGTCGATGTTAGTAATTTATTATTTGAAATTCAAATTCTAATTGTCGGGTATCGAGATTTAATTTTTGAGAAATTAGAAGAATTGCATATAACTACAATGTATTTTCACCGTTTTAATGCTAATGAAAAAAAACAAGAACCCTAGCAAATTGGAGGAGCATAATTGAGCAAATCAAGTGTCGCAAAAGTATTGAAGAGTAGTCAAGAGCAAAAATTTTAGAATTATTGCATCATTGTGTCATTCAAGCATCATGTCAAGTTTATTTGAGTTTTGTTCATGTTTTGCATGCATTTTGTCTTTAGCACTAACACTTGTAGGTCTTTAAATCAAATCATGTCAAACAACAATTGATCCTTGAAGGTGATGAGTGTGACTTCAGTCCATCGAGGAGATCATATCTAAGTGGTGAGTTGCAAAAAATTGTCAATTCATCACTTGTTTATCATTTAGCCTATATCTCTCAAAAGGATATACTCTCTTTTATCATCAATTTTGTCATTGTGGAGGTAGAAATACCAACACAAGGTTTGACTGAAGCAAGCCTCTATATATCACAACCCTTGCTCTCCTTTTATGCATGCAAGTTGCAAATCTGAAGTGAGTCAAGGAGGAAAATTGAAGACTACTTGTTCATCCTTGCAATTAAACCCTACAAGTTGTCAAGTCATATAAACTATATTTTTTCACCAATAGATGATGTTTCGACCACAAATCTCAGAAGAAAGGAGCTACAAACAAGGGACCTTAGGATTGTAAAATCAGTTCTCAAAAATCAAGGTTTCATTCTAGGAGGTAGGCCACCCTAAACTAGCTAAAATCATCTCAAATTTAAATCCCATGTTCTTCCGTGTCTACCTTTTGCATTTTTGGATTTCAATTTTATTTGTATTTTTTCAATTTCTCAATTAACTCATAACAAAACATTGCATTTCCATAGTCCAAATAGTTACATCATTATATCATATCAAAAATTCAATCCAACACCCCAAATCCCAAATCAAAAATCTAGATCCAAGGTTGATTGGTTCACCTTTTAGGTTGTTATTCAATCACATATCCTTTTTGATTTATATTCCATATGTTTGTGGGAAAATATTGATTTTAGTGATATAGACATTAGACCTAATATCTTTTTTCCACCTTAGCAGGTTTATGGAATGGACCATAGTTAATCTCGATAATTGATTCCAAGTTTAGTCAAATTAAGATATGTTTGTGGTAACAATTTTTTTGCATGGTATGGACTAGTTGAATACTCATAAATTTATATTTACTCTTGATGATTAGTGCTATTATTACATTAAATAAAGTCGAAATACAAGAATATAGTAGTTCAACAGGGAAATGCACAAAAAAGAAGAGTAAAGAAGTTACACATAACATCCCATTCAGATAACAACATGATACAATATAAACACCTTACAACCAAAAAAACTCTGGACAAAAAATAACAAATAACTAATAACAATGGTCTTATGTAAGGAACTAATCAAATTATTGTTGTGATTCACAAGTTTGTAGTTCTCTAGGGTCAATTTGTATAGTTTGTATATTTGTATAAATATAATATCTTAAGTTATTTATGACACAAGGTGGTTTGATACATTTGTATATTTGTATAAATATAATATCTTAAGTTATTTATGACACAAGGTGGTTTGATACATTTGTTTAAAATGTGAATATGATATTAACATGGATTAGGCTAATTAAGTAGAAGGGAGACCATTTAGTTTCAAAAGGATCTAGAAGATTGTTCTAGTAATAATGCAAGCGACTGAGAGAAAGAAGTTAATGTACCTAGATGTTAGATTAAGATGTCAGATGTCATGCTCCAAGATAGTGTGGAATTTTGAATTTCAAGAAATGATGATAGTTAATGCAATGCATAAAAAATCAATGAACAAAGATCATGAAGGAAGATTACCAAAAGTAAATTGTAGTGTAGAAAAATGCATACCTTTGCATTTTCACACTTAATTTGGACCTCTTTTAGCACCCCTTGAATTAAATTCCCTTTAGGTCACTTATTATGGGCCCCTAAGACCCCTTTTGGTGCATCCTGAGGCATATTTCAACTATAAACCAGACCAAAACCTGTAAACAACCTTTAATCTTGGTAACCCACCTTTTAAAATTGCAAAATAAGCCTTGTGGGACCAAGATGCCCTTGGTGGCGTCTTAGTTCCCCCTTTGCGGGACCAAGAATAAACCTACGGTGTCTTAGTCTTGAGGGATTTGTTTTCGAGAATTAATAGCGGTAAATGAAAATATTTGAATTAATTTGGCATTTTGTTGACCTTTGGGATCTAATAATCATGTTATTAGATAGGAATTCCTATAGAAGTGTGAGATTTTCTAACTAGCGTACCAGGAATCTAATGTTTGAAGGAAAGTGAAACCAAAAATATGAGGAGGAATAAATTGTTTTTCTCTTAAGAATGAAAAGCTATATTCAGCTTGAGAAGTGAGAATTACAAAGGAAATGCCTTGGTTATATAGGCCAAGGGGAGAGATGGATGCAACCATATTATGACAAGTGTTGGCATCCTATTAACTCATGTCATTATTTAAGGCTCAACCACCTTATCCCTATGTAAAGTTAAGCTAGTGTAAAGATGAATTTAGTGGAGAACTAGCTAAGAATGAACTAGTTAGATAAAGTACCCCTTTCACACTAACAACCCCCTTAAGTGCAACTTAGGGAGAAGTATACAATGCAAAGATGAAAATATGGGTCCCAACTAGTAGGCCTGATGAGGTACCCATGTACATAATAACCTCTTAATGATAAATAAGGAGAAAACTCAGTGGGAAAAAACTCCTGCCCATGAGAGGGTGAATGAAGAAGGTTTAAGTGAACCCCTAGAAGAGATGTGTCACACCCCGAAGAGAGATTGAAGATGAACATACTTGCTCTCAGTGAAGGGTTTGGTGAATATATTTGCAACTTGATCTACTATAGGACAATATTGCAAATCAATGATCTATTCCTGAATCGGCTCCAAAAGAAAATGCATATGGATCTTGATGTGTTTGGTGTGTTGATGATGGACCAGATTCTTTGAGATCTAGATGGCGCTCTGGTTGTCACAATAGATGACTGATGGCTTTTGAAAGGTGATACCAAGTTCAATGAGGATATTCTAAAGCCAAAATAGCCTTAGTGGCGACATTGACAGCCCCCAATACTCAACCTCAATTGAAGAAAGAGCAATGGCAGCTTTCCAATGAAGCTCATGTTGTTCTGACATGAAGCACGAAATAATTCCAATTGCAAATGAAATGTCAGGGCAAGTATGAGTCAAGTAGATGAGGCTACCAATAAGTTGATGATAAAAAGTAGCATCAACTACTAGTGTGGAACATTTGGCCTCAAACTTAACTCTAGACAAAAAGGGAGTTAGTGCAAGCTTACAATCAGCCATATGAAAACGTGACAAAAGATCAAGAGCATACTTGGGTTGTGCAAGTGAGATCCCGGAAGAGGTTTGTGTGATCTCGATCCTAAGAAAGTAGTGCAAGAGACCCAAGTCAATCATAACAAATCTGTCATTCAAAGCATTCTTCACAGTTGTGATGATGGATGAAGTGCTCCCAGTGACAATCAAGTCATCAACATAGAGAGCCAAGAAGAGAAGTGCATCCTCCTACCACAAGATGTAGACATTCAGATTTGAGTGGCATCTAGAGAACCTAATGGAAAGAAGGAAGGAGTCCATTTTGGCATACGAAGCTCGTGCAGCTTGTTTGAGGCCATAGAGAGACTTCCTTACTTTGCAAACAAATGAAGAATCTTGAATGAATCCTTGTGGTTGCTCCATGTAAATTTATTCATGTAGATCTCCATGAAGAAATGCACTCTTCACATCCATTTGATGTACAACCCAATCATGAGTTGCAAAAAAATCAAGTGGTCACGCCCACAAAAGGATATGAAAATCACGGCAAAACCTATCCTGGGAATTGGACATTCCAGCAGGCGACTAATATCTTTTCATGGTCGTTCATTTACTTGTTAAACCAGGGAACGTATACTTGAAATGGAGCTGCACTATATGTGCACTAAGAATAGTTTAAGTCACAATCTATCAAAAATAAATACTTGGAAAGAATTATACCTACGTTACAGGAATTTAACCAAAGCAGAAATCATAATAGCTATGATTGAGAAAAAAACTATGAACTGGCCTTATGCTGCAGGAACAGACACAGGGATGGACTCCCGATGCCGCAAGAACAATATAAGGCTGAGTTTGCATAGAAACTTCAAGAATGAAATCTAACTTCGAAATAACAAAGGATAAACAACTACTCACCTACAGATACTTACTAAGTGGGCCCCCTTAGCAAGCATCAACTAATTATGCCAGTATTGAACTCAGAACTTCATCAAATTTTATTCATAAACTCAAAATGGTATACATTGTTCTGCTTCAGAAATCTAACAAAAACTCTAATTATTATTATAACTCTAACTCTTACATGATCTACTTTCTATCTCGTTATGCTTGCTCACTCGTGCAGGAGGAACACTTATTTAAATAAGGAAAACAACTAACTAACCCTAACAGAGAAAGACGTGGATGTAAATGTATCCTGGAATCGAGGAACATACTAAATAAATGAACTTATCCGCTCAACACGATTCATAGAGAATTCAACATTCCACTCTTTCCAAATTAATTAACATTTAAATTCCTTTCCAACAATTTCGGCCAAAGACTCCTCACTAGAATAACTTCCTCAAAGTCATGCAGGAAATGGACTTTACTGTAAGGCTGAGATCAACTGTGCTTGACTCATTCATACTTTCTTCAACAACCTGCGAAACACCAGGCAACATAAGCGAAAAGAAACATGCATGGCAACTACATGATATTCATTTATTAATCACATATCAAATTTACTTCATTATTCAAAAACTACATGCGTTATACCAGTCATTTGGGAAGTCAAACAGGGTAATAAATATAGACATATCAACATGATAGGCTTCGGAAATATAAAAGTGTATTGCCACAGGATATCCCCCAATAAAAGTTTTCTAAAGAGTTAAACAACCATGAACAACAAAAGTAAGGGTATTAAAAGTACACCATAATATCCAAATTATGAGCATATTTTGGGCTCATCATTTGCCCCCTACTTAATCTAGTGTTGGTCCTCCAGCATTAAACTTTCTGGTGGTCTCTCTGAAATCAGTGGTTGAGGCATGACCCTAAAATGAAGTTTCGAACTTGTAATAAAAACCTCTGAAACTTTGCCACCTTTCATACCTACGAGCTTCTGTATCTTCATTAATATTTGTAGCTTGGTAGGGATAAAGAGGCCACATTAGCACAGGAGGTCTAAATGTCAAGGGAAACCACAATTCAAACCTCTTTTGAAGGCCCAACTGTATGTATCTGTTTGATTTTTTGAGAGCTGTCGTAAAATTCAGGGGATTGTGAGACTCAGACCTTCTTAACCCAACAGTCAATCTCTCCCACCTCTTCTCAATTCTGGAGTATGATAGCTTCCAAAATAAGTATGTTTGTTCTTGAAACTCATCATACACCTATTTTCTGAGATCAAATATTTTCATCCTGACTGTATTATTATTAAAGCCATATGCCACAATAAGCCAGGTTTTCAACATTGTATAGGGGTCTGAACTCTCAGGGTGCAATAGAATAGGCTCATTCCTTTTGGCATCTTCATATGCTTCCAATTGCCTGCCATAATTAGCTTTGTTTGTCGCCCAAGACATGAGTGATCTTAAATGAATGTCGCCAATGTACATAAGTGGATTCCACTCTGTTTCAAAGGGAATTATAAAGCCATGTAAATAAAATTCACAGAAAGAATTCCTTAGCCAATTAGGAGCCATCTGGTATGCATCATAGAATTCTTTAGCAGTATGAATAACAAAATCTAGATTCCTGGAAATTCTCATTAACTGGAACCACACAAATTTTTCCTTGAGACACAGAGCATAAACTCTAAGCGGTGGTCTACACTCCATAATCTTACCAGTTATTGTCATCATTTCATTCATTTTCTCCTTTAACTCCTGAATTTCCTATTTCTACATTTCAATTTCTCTTTTCAGTTTCTTCTTTTCTTCCTCCCAAAGACTTTGTTGCATTTCAGTCTTGGCTAGGTGGCAGAAACTCAAGGTCTCCAATGTGACCGGTCTCCATGTGTTTCTAAGATATTCCAAGAATTCAATCAAAAATGTCTTTTTGTAGACAACCATGGCTTGATAAGTTTTAGGGGGTAATGAAGCTTCATTGGCCACTTCCAAATATTCAAGCTGTTCTTCCTCTTGCTGTAGGATGAATTCCCATTGCCGTAGTGGAGAAGACTGTGCTTCCTCTGAAATCTGCATAGCTGCATCAGCCAAGTCATCGAGACTTGGTACCCCCCTTTCATTACGCTCAACTTCCCTTGTCTTAATTTTTTCTTCTTCAGAAATAACAAATGAACTCTATGCAGCATTCTTAGATACATCCCGAGAAACATTATGTTCAAAACCTATAGATTCCTCTAAGAGTATGATAACTTTAGGTTGAGGTGAAGTAGGGGAGAATTTACATTATTTTCTTGTGGAAACTCTTCTTGGCAATGTTGCGGCTGCCGGAGGTGCTCTCGTAGCCTTCCTCTTTCTGAATTGCCTAGAGGGCTCTGCTTTATCAGAAGATGATGGTGAACCTGTGGTGGCAATAGGCATTGCTATAGGAGAAGATGTTGCAGGAGTAGAGCGTTTCCTTTTCTGAGGATGAGGGTTAGATTCTGGGGTTTGTTCCACCCCAGATGACTCTCCTACCTTTGTTTTCCCTTTTTCTCTCCTACTGGCAGACCTATTTTGCACCTTGGCAGAGGACTTTGGTTTGAAGGCTACAAGACTAGGCCCTACAGGAGCAGATAACCCTTGCCCTGCTTTCCTACTAGTAGATGCTATTTTCTTTTTCTTTTTCTTAAGCCGTGGAGTAAGTGCCCTAGGGGGTTTTGGAAGTTGCAGACCCTTTTGGGCAACAAATTCTTGCCAAGAAAAGGGTGACACATCCCTTAGGGAATGCTCAATCAACAGTTTAATAAGGGCATGATGGGCAATTGCATTATCCCTTCCCCTCTGGGTTTCATGGGCACTTTGTTTTAACAAATTTAACAAAAAAATTGGGACATTAATAGCTAACCCATGCCTCATATGACTCAACAATTTAAAATGGTAGGAATGTAGGTAAGAAAAATGGCCTTCACATGTTAAGTACCTGATTATAAAAGCAACATATTCTAGATACGGGGGAGGCAACGATACTCGCTTGCATCCTTGGTTAGAGACCTCCAAGGGTCCATCAGTTGGTACTGTAAATTCTGCCCTAGTAGAAACTGTGTCCAAAGAAAAATTCTCTCCCATAGCTGGAAGCCCGGTTACCTCTGCAATTCTTTCCTCAGTTATATCCACTGTTAAACCCCATATTGTAGCCTCTCCTTCAGAAAGGGTTCTTAAAAGTTCGCCTGCGGCTTCCTCATTGAAAGTATCTAACCTCAAAAAGTAGTTCAACCAACCATAGAGGCCGAATGATTGAACTGTTTGAGGATTCTGTGTCAATATCTCATGAGCTACATGCTCATGTCTTACCAGTTGACCACCCATATTCACAATTGTCTCAGTTGAAACTTAAACTCTTTTTTGAAAATCCAAAGAAAACTTTTTACTTTTCTGCTATGCTTTTTCTGTCCTGTCGTCACTTTTCTTCCTTTCCAAGAATGAACTGAAAAGAAATTTGCATGCAATGATTGTTACAACTACTTAAACAAGTAGTTTTAATTGCAATTTAGGATGAAACATGTAGTTTGGAAAGTACAAGAAAATAATAAAGAACAATATCTAAACAGTTGTGACAACAGCGTAAGTGAAATGGATTATCCCGCCCCCTACTTAAAATATGACATGTGTCCACACATGTACTAAAGAATAGGCAGAGATTGGGTAATAATGACTAATATAGACATAGTAGTAAATGAATAAAATGAAATAAATTAATGATGCGACAACAAAAGATATCGTGTACCTTTCAATAAATGCATGTATGTGCTGAGAAAGATGACGACTTTAGCTTGAGATGACAGTTGGGAATGAAATCATAATTAAGGGTAGTGCAGATGAATGGGGTGGATGGGTGACGTGGACAGATGATATGTATGGATGGAATGGATGGATGGGATGGAAGATAAGAAAGTGAGATGTGGTGATGAGTGGGAACGAAGAAAAAGGGTTTCCTTAAAAAGGAAACCTTTATTATGAGCATGCATTGTAACATTATGGTGAAGCTGTAGGAGAAAGGCTAAAGCCTTTTGCTATAGGAAGATTAGTGGCAGGATCCTAAACAAACTGCTGCATAAATTCTTCTTTTGAGATTGGCTTACGATACAACCGAAGACGGTGTCCATTAACCAGTAGTTTGAATTGAACATGATCAATTGTGACTAATTGAACTGAACCATTATCAAATACATTCTCAATTTCATATGGGCCAAGCCATTAGGTGGTGAGTTTACCTTGATTTTCTTTATACCTCGAGTCATAGAACAGCACCTAATCACTAGTAGAGAATTGCTTAATTTTGATATGTCGGTCATGCCACATTTTCCTTTGCTGCTTTTCTGATTTCATCTAGCGCATTCAGCTGTAGGAGACGTTCCTTTTGGGCTTCAGAAATGTCAATATTAAGCTCTAAAGTAGTCCTCAAGGTTTTGTGCTCAAATTCTATTGGCAACATGGTAGTCTTTCCATAGAGTAATTCAAAAGGATAAAACCCTATAGTTGTCTTCCACGTTGTCCTATACACCCAGATGGCTTCAAGAAGTCAACTGCTCCAGTCTTTCTTGTGTAGCTGAACTGTCTTTGTAAGTATCGCCTCAATTTCTCTATTGGTAACTTATGCCTAACCATTGGCTTGAGGGTGATAGGGGCTAGACTTCCTGTGTTGGATCTTGTAATCATTCATTAGTGCATTGATTAAATTAGATGTAAATTGAGCTTCTTGATATGTGACAAGTTCCTTTGGGACTCCAAATCAAGTAAAGATCTGCTCATACAGGAATTCAACAACCTTGTTGTCACGGGTATGAGTCATTGCTTTCACTTCCACCCATTTGGTTACATAATCAGTACAAACTAAAATATATGATTTCCCATTGGATGGAGGATCAATGGGTCCAACAAAATCCATGCCCCACTTATCAAAGGGACTGACTATCACCTAAGGATATAGGGGCATTTCATTAGACCTTGTTGGTCTTCCCATATGTTGACATCGGTCACATTTCCTAGTATAAGCTGCAACATCTCTGTGTAGTATAGGCCAATAGTATCTAGTAGTAAGCACCTTCATAGATGTTCTTTTGGCTGCAAAGTGCCCACCGCATGGCTCATCTTGACAAGCATGTAGTATGTCATAGGTTTCATCTTCCCTTACACATCTTCTCATGACTTGGTCAAGTCCTGTGTAGAATAAACAATCTGCAATCCATGAAAAGTTAAAACTTTTTCTCCACCAACAATTATTTTTTCTTTAGGGAAAAATGGGCTGGAATCTGGTTGACTGCCAAGTAATTTGCAATATTTGCATACCATGGGGTACAAGCAGCAATAAAAAATAGATGTTCATCAAGAAATCTGTCATCAATTACCTCTGGTGTGCCAGGTGTAGTCGTTTGAAGCCTTGATAAGAAATCAGCCACTACATTAGCCCGTCCTGATTTATCAATGATTGTGATATCAAATTCCTGCAACAGTAGGAGCCATCTTGCTAATCTGCTAGATATGGCAGGCTTATTCATGAAGTACCTTATTGCTGCATGGTTTGTATGACCAAATACTTGGTAACCAGTGACATAGTGGCAGAACTTGTTTAAAGCATACACAACTGCTAACAATTCTTTTTCTGTGATAGTATAATTTAACTCAGGACCTTGCAAATTTTTGCTAATAAAATATATAGCATGCTCAATAGAATTGTCTTTTTGTCCTAAAACTGCCCCTATTGCATAATCAGAAGCATCTATGTGTATATGAAAAGGCAGACTCCAGTTTGGTCTTTGAAGAATAGGTGCCTAAGTAAGTAGGTTCTTAAGCTGTAGGAAAGACTTGTCACAGGCTTCAGTCCAACTAAATTTAGAATCCTCAGTTAACAAGGCATATAATGGACTGGATATCTTGCTGAAATCTTTGATGAATCTTCTATAATATCCAGCATGTCTTAGGAAGCTTCTAACATCCTTTTGTTTTGTAGGTGTTGGCAAAGTTAGAATAACTTCTATTTTTGCAGGATCAACTTGAATTCCTTCTTGAGAGATATGATGGCCTAAAACAATTCCCTCTTGCATCATCATAAAACACTTCTCGATGTTCAAAGACAAATTTTTCTCTTGACATCTTTTCAACACTTTTTCTAAATTGGCTAATTCTTCTTCATAAGTAACTCAATAGGTAGTGAAGGCATCCATGTAGATTTTCATAGAATCATGAGAAATGTTAGCATAAATACTGATGACTGCCCTTTGAAATGTTGCAGGTGCATTACACAACCCAAAAGGTAAAACAGAGTAGGCAAAAGTGCCCCATGGACTGGTAAAAGTTGTTTTGTCTTGATCTTCAAGGGTGATTCTAATTTGATTATAGTCACTATATCCATCCAAAAAGGAGAAATACTTTTTCCTAGACAATGAGTCTAATACTTGGTCAACAAATGGCAATAGAAAATGATCCTTTTTAGTTGTTGTGTTCAGCTCCCTGTAGTCCACACAAACTCTTCATTTTCCACCTTTTTTTAGGACAATCACCAATGGAGATACCCATTGACTGTCTAAAATGGGGTAGATAAAACTAGCATCAAACAATTTTTGAAGCTCTGTTTTAACTATTTCCCTAAGTGCTAGATTTATCCTTCTTTGAGGTTGCCTGACAGGTAAACAATTTTCCTTAATATAGATCCTATGAGTACAAAGTTGAGAATCTATTCCCTTCATATCCCCATAGTCTCATGCAAAAGTTGTGTGTTGTTCTTGCAACATTGTGACTAGGGAATCTTGTTGAGATTGAGGTAGCTTATTATTGATATTCAGACAATGGCCCAGAGAGACTTTTCCTTACTTGATAAGATCATTCATGGAGGCTGCTGATAATGGTGGTGTCTGTATTTCAGATGGAAGCAAATTTTGATAAACGGTAGGAGATTTAGGTGACAGGTTCTTAGAATTTAGTTGCTGCAGGAAACACTGCTGAAAACAGCTATTTGTAGTAGATGAGCTACTTGGGCTAGGATTGGACTGTAAAATGTTGAAAAGTTGGTCATCCTCACTTTGAAGCTGGGAAAATGGATTAGTTTACAACATCATTAGCTGAGCCAATGAATTGACTTCTTTAGTTTCTTCTCCTAAATCTGGCCAAATTGGTTGAGACAAATCTAGCTGAGGCTGAGCAGGTGGGTATAAAGCCAATTTCTTTCTTGACTGACCATCAGAAATTGTCATATCTCCATAATGGAATCCTATAAAAGCATCAAATATGGCTAACCATGGTCTTCCTAGGATGATAGGATATCCTCCCAAAGTGGTCTTAGTGGATAATATGGTAAAATTTGCTGGGTATTCCCAAGACTCAAGGATGACAATAACATCTTCTACCATTCCATCAGGTTTTATTGTGGAACTATCAACAAGCTATAAAATAGTAGCTGTAGACCTAATGTTTAGAATATTCAAATACTCCATTGTATTCTTGGTCATTACATTGATGGCTGCACCAAGGTCAATCAAAACATTCTTTATTATTTGGCCATTAATATTTATTTGTACCACATGACTCCTAGGGTCAGTATATTTTGGAATGACTACCTTCCCTAACATAATATCTGCCAACTGTCCTAGAACATGGATAGTTTGAGGATCCTTTTTCTTTCTTCCTGGTTTCTTCAAACATGACTCCTTAATGGCTTTTCCATAAATTGGGACATCCTTAATGGCTTGAAAAAGGGGTATTTGAATGTGTACATTCTTCAACTGATCCAAAATATCAAAGGGAGGCTCTTCCATAGAATTTGATGTAGTAATTTGTAATCTCTGAGAAAAAGGCAGTTTGGCCTGATTCTGCAGGACAGGCTCCTTAGAGACAGTATTTGATATAGATATATGTTCTGCAGAATCAGTTGGTTATTCAAAGGTAGAGTCTGGAATTTCTATAATTACAGGCGACTATAGAGAAATTATTTGAATGTGTACATTCTTCAACTGATCTAAAATATCAAAGGTAGGCTATTCCATAGAATTTAATGTAGTAATTTGCAATCTCTGAGGAAAAGGTGGTTTGGCCTTATTCTGTAGGACAAGCTCCTTAGAGACAGTATTTGATACAGGTATATGTTCTGCAGAATCAGTTGGTTGTTCAGAGGCAGAGTCTAGAATTTCTATAATTACAGGCGGTTGTGGAGTAGGAAGTGTTGTTCCAGATCAGAGATGGATATCATGAATATTCAGGGCATAAGCTAGATACTGATTGACTTCTGCATAATACATAGGCTATTGTTGCTGCTGCTTATTATTAGGATTTGGCAATGGTTGAGCAGGCATAGGTGTTTGTTTTGAGGGGCCAGTATTTGTTGCAGGTGCTATAGGAGGTGGCATGAGGGCCTGTGGTTGTGGCTGCAGGAAGGAAGGGGATTGGTTCTGCCATTGCTGTGGACTTCTCCATTGAGGGTTCTGCTACCAGTTACCTGGGGGTGGAGTCCATTATCCTTGTGGATGTTGCCAACCTCCTTGAGGAGATTTCCATTGAGGATTCTGATAGCTAGGCCAGTGAGGTTGAGAAGTATTCCAAGGTTGTGATGGGCCATATGTAGGTTGCCACTGGTTATTATAATTAAAATAAGAATTACCAAAAGTCAAAGGATCTTGAGGCATACCTTGTCTTTGAGCCCACGGTCGCCTTTGTATGACGAAGAATACTTGGTCATCATCACTTTCTACCACTTTAAAGTCAGTAGGTAGCTACTTAGCCTCCAGGTTAGCCACCATCTTGCATCTGCAGTCATGTTTCTTCTGTCTGCAATGTGGACAGAACTCAACCAAAATTGCTTCAGCTTCCTCATGTTTCTTCTGAGCTTGCATAGTATCCAACTGTGTAGCCATGTTGTTTATGATATCCTGCTTGAAATTAGACAACAAATTTGTGATCTCCATCCGTGAAACTCCATTAATAGAAGATTTTCCCACTGTGGCCTGATGACCTCTACCTTTTTTAACAATTGCTCGAGAGTAGTTGAGACATATCTTCTTGATATCATCCCAAGGTAGTTGGGTTATATCACTTCCTCCCATCAGGTCCAGGGCATCTATACAGGTATCACTGATTCCCTTAAGAAAAAGTAGTTTCTGAGATTCTTCATTGAGACTATGGTCTGAATTTTTTTTTAGGGAAAACAAGAATATTGAGATATAGTCTTCCAGACTTTCATCCTCCTTTTGTTGAATTCTGAATATATCATCTCCCTTACTACCACTTTGACAATATTCCTTGTACTTCTCAAGAAATTTTGTTTGCATGACTGCTCAACTATCGACAACATCCCTTCCCAAACTCATAAACCATCTAAGAGCTCCTTCCTTCAAAGTAGAAGGAAACAAATTCATCTTGTGAGCATCTAAAGTGTAATCATAGCTATGATAGAGGATGTCAAACTCGAACAAGAAAGTGTCTGGGTCCTCTGTAACTAGTCCATAGAATTTGGGGAGTAATGAGGAAGAAATATTTTTAAGGTTATCAGTATCTTGCTGAGCAATGATGGGAAACTGAAAAGTAGGAGGTCGGTTAGGTGGATTTTGTGCCATATTTGCTTGATGGAGTATCATAGCAAATGGATTTTCCTCAGGTTCTTCGTCAGCTGGGTCAAATGGCAATTCAACAAACAGGTTTTTAGTGAATGGATTGATATCTTGGTCTCCTTCTTCCTCAAATAGATTATAAGCTGGTTGAGGATTATTCTCAATGAATGGAAAGTTAGGAAGGAATCTTCCCAGAGCATCTCTTCTTCTATGCATGTAATAAAATGAATGGTGAATTGAAGGATTTGAAAATGCTTGAATAACAGACTAAATTACTGCTAAAAATGACTTTTGATAGGTTCTTAGCTTGACACCATCCTCGACAACAATGCCAAAAATGGTCGCGCCCACAAAAGGATATGAAAATCATGACAAAAACTATCCTGGAAATTGGACATTCCAACATGTGACTAATATCTTTTCATGGTCGTTCATTTACTTGTCAAACCAGGGAATGTATACTTGAAATGGAGCGGCACTGTATGTGCACTAAGAACCAGTTTCAGTCACAATCAATCAGAAATAAATACTTGGAAAGAATTCTACCTACGTTACAGGAATTTAACCAAAGCAGAAATCATAACAGCTACGACTGAGAAACAAACTATGAACTGGCCTTATCCTGCAGGAATAGACACAAGGATGGACTCTCGATGTTGCAGGAACAATATAAGACTGAGTTTGCATAGAAACTTCAAAAATGAAATCTAACTTCGAATTAACAAAGGTTAAACAACTACTCACCTACAGATACTTACTAAGTGGGCCCCCTTAGCAAGCATCAACTAATTATGCCAGTATTGAACTTAGAACTTCATCAAATTTTATTCATAAACTCAGAATGGTATACATTGTTCTGCTTCAGAAATCTAACAAAAACTCTAATTATTATTATAACTTTAACTCTTACATGATCTAATTTCTATCTCATTATGCTTGCTCACTCACGCAGGAGGAACACTTATTTAAATAAGGAAAACAACTAACTAACTAACCCTAACAGAGAAAGACGTGGATGTAAATGTATCCTGGAATTGAGGAACAAGTTAAATAAATGAACTTATCCGCTCAACACGATTCATAAAGAATTCAGCATTTCACTCTTTCCAAATTAATTGACATTTAAATTACTTCCCAACAATTTTGGTCAAAGAGTCCTCGCCAAAATAACTTCCTCAAAGTCGTGTGGGAAATGGACTTTACTGCAAGGCCGAGATCAGCTGCGCTTGAATCGTTCATACTTTCTTCAACAACCTGTGAAACACCAGGCAACAAAAGCAAAAGGAAACATGCATGGGAACTACACGATATTCATTTATTAATCACATATCAAATTTACTTCATTATTCAAAAACTACATGCGTTATACCAGTCATTTGGGAAGTCAAATAGGGTAATAAATATAGACATATCAATATGATAGGCTTCATGAATATAAAAGTGTATTGCCACAGGATATCCCCAATAAAAGGTTTCTAAAGAGTTAAACAACCATGAACAACAAAAGTAAGGGTATTAAAAGTACAACATGGTATCCAAATTATGAGCATATTTTGGGCTCATCAACAAGTAGCAAGTGAATGGAGTTCATTTTGGCAACAGGGACAAAGGTCTTAGTGTAGTCAATACCTGGTACTTGAGAGAAACCTTTGGCCACTAGTCTTGCTTTATACTTGTCAATTGAGCCATCCGTGCTGCAAATTTGGTTCGATAGATCCATTTACACCAAACCAATTTTCTTCCCTTAGGAAGTGGAACAAGATCCCATGTTTTATTATGCATTAAAGAGTGCAACTCTTCCTCCATTGCAGAATCCCACTCAACAATACTAGATGCTTCATGGAATGACTGTGGATTTGAAGTTGTGGCAGTGTAGTAATGTGGAATGTCTTAATGTTGTGATTAAGTCCTCCTTGTATTTGAAGGATCCCCAACAAGATCTCCTACAGACTCAAGTGTTTGGCGAGCCCAACGAGGCATGGTAGGGGATGGAGGAGGAGATTCTGAACTCTCTGAAGAAGAAGATGAAATCTCATGATCAACTTGATGACTAGAGGAAGCTTGAGGAAAATCCTCAATGCTAGTATCCTCTAAAACCACTGTGGAGGAAGGAAGAGTAGAGGAGGAGCTTGAAGAGCTTTCCTTAAATTGCACACTATGCTTAATAAAGAGCTCATGTGTTTCATGATCCATTAGTTGATATACTTTGACACCATTAGGGTAACCAACAAAGATACAAGGTCGAATCTGAGGTTCCAAAGGTTTGCATTTCTTTGAAGGAATATGTGCCCATGTTGGGGAGCAAAAAACTCTAAAGTGCCCCACAATAGGTTTCCGACCACACCAAGATTCGACGGGAGTGATACCTTTTAGTGCCTTATGTGGAACTCTATTTTGGATGTGAGTAGCACAGTTGATAGCTTCAAGCCAATATGCAGGCGCAAGGGAGCAAGCATGGATCATACAACTAGCCATCTCTTTTAGGGACCTATTTTTCCTCTTAGCTACACCATTTTGTTGTGGTGTGTAGGCAATAGTGTGTTGAAGACCAATCCCTTCAAGAGTACAAAATTGCTCAAAGCAATGGTTCACATATTCTTTGCCATTATCAGTGTGGAGAATTTTGACACTTTCCAAATTGCTTCTTAGCACGAGCCTTCCAATTCAAGGACTTCTGAAGCCTTCCAAGCCTTTCCTTTGTCAAAATTCTCCTTAGGATGTTTTTCCAAGGCACAACTTGAACATACACCATCAAAAAAATTGATTTGAGCAAGACCTATTACCATATTCTATTTGCTGAGTTGCTAAAGATAGTGGTAGTTGAGATGGCCAAATTGCTCATGCCATAGTTTTCTCACAACATTTGAATAGGTGAGCAATGCAGTGGAATGTGAATCAGGTACAAAATGAGAGAAAGCATACATGCGAGACTCATGATTGGCCTTACCAATTGCAAGGAGTGCATTATTTTCAAGATACCTAATGTTGATAGAATCTGGAGTGAATTCAACTTTTCTACCATTCTGAGTGATTTTTTAGATGAAGAGAAGGTTGGTTGACATATTAGACACATAGAGGACATCCTCAAATGTACCATTTCCAGTATCAATTGAACCCTTCCCAACGACTTCCACTGGAGAATCATCTCCAATGAGAATGTGGGGTACGTAACAAGGCTCCGACAAAGAAAACTATTCTTTAGTAGAACCCATGTGATGTGATGCACCTGAGTCAAGAATCCACTCTTTTGAAGAATCAGTAATAGCAACAAGAGCATGTGCTTTCCCTTTACCTGATTTGGAAGGAGTAGAGGATTGTTGAGCAACAAAAGAAGGCAGATTAATGTTGTTCTTTTTGAGAATATTATTTAACTCACCAATCTACTTCTTATGACAAAAATTTCCTCATGAACATGTTTCTTGCAGTAGCTACAAGTTGGCCTTTCCTTCTTTTAAAAATTCCCCTTTGAAGAGGAGGAGTTGGAGTAAACTTTTGTTTGTTGAAGATGATTGTGTTTGATTTCTTTGTGGCTTCTTCTTGAATTTCTTATGTTTGTTGTCAGGTTTCCTTGATTCTTTCTAACCCTTTGGTTGAACAGGCATCAAAGCTTGTGAGTGTGAAGGCTTAAGAAGACTAATTGAAAGAAGCTTACCTTGTTCTTGCATTAACATTTCAGAAAATGAAGCAAACAAAGGTGTAGTAAATGTGGATCCCATTGTCAGCCTATGAGTATGAAAGCTAGAAACAAAAAATGCAAATTCAGGTCCAAGTTTGTTTAGAGTGTTATAGACAAGTTGAATGTCTTTCTTCTCTAAGCCACACAATTTACATTGTGCTCTAAGGTCATTGACCTTTGTTACATAATCCTGGATGTTATAAAAAGACTTCGGATCAAGACCCATTAGTTCATTATCAATTTGATAACCATGAACTTCATCAATTGTACCATAGAGAGTTTTTAATTTTTCCCATGCATCATGTGAATCTTTAAATGCTTCAAATCTGAAACATTATATCAAGAGAAACAAAACTCCTTAGACAACCAAGAGCTTTTGTATGTTCAAACATCCAGAGTAGTTTTTCCTTATCATTTGTGGGTTCAGTTACCTTTTTCTCAACATAAGGTGTATATCCTAGCTGCATTAAGGAATTCCTTGCATTTTGATGCCATGTGTTGTAGTTGTAGAGCGTGAGCAATGAAAATTTAAATGTACCCACAGTGAAGGAAAAATAGAGCACAAAGTATGAGAGAGGTTCAAGCACAAAGACAACAAGAGACCCCCCCTTCTTTACTCAATCAAAGAACCCCCTAGAGAAAAATGATTTAACACTTTATATTTAGTGCAGTTACAGATTTTTGTATTTCAATGTTTGTACAAATCCCCAAGAAATAAGCATGTGTTGAAAGTATACAATTGATACAATTTCATATGAAATAAACAACACCAAAGAGAAGTACATGAAAAATCATGCACTTTCAAAAAAAGAATCAACTCGATCCAATGTCATATGCAAAAGTTATGCAACTCTGAAGTTTACAAAATGAGAATGGTGAGGAGATGTCCTTGAGAATAATTTTTTTTTGAAAAATTCATGTGTTAAAATATGAAACCATCTTCACCAATGCATAGAGCATGAAAAAATTAGCCCAAATAAAAAAAAATTGCACTGAATTTTGAGTTCGGGAGCCTGAGTTATGAGCTATCAAAGTTGACCTTCAAAAAATAATGCATCAATAGAGAGGGGCTAAGAAATGTCTGCCAAATTTAGCGGAGTTGCTGCCAAAGTTAGTTGTCCACCAACATTAGAAATCCGCCAAAAAGTCTGCCAAAAACTTTGCCAAATATAACAGTCCACTAGATAAATTTAGTTGATTGGCAATTTAAATGTCCGCTAAAAGCTCCTCCAAATTTGGTGGTATTATTATTTTTACATTTTTTAATTAAAAAAATATTAAAAATTTAATTATAATATTCTAATTCTAAAGAATATGTTTTTAATTAAAAAACATTAAAAAAATATTAAATTGTTGTGTGCACTTTTTAAAAACTTATAATAATTAATATTAAAAAATATTTAAAAACTTTTTTTTTTTTAAAGTCAAAGGGATGGGTGTTATTTTTATAAATGCGTCGATGGACTTCAAGAAAAATATTTTTTAATGAAAAGAATATTTAAAAAATAATAAAAAGTGTTGGTAAAATAAATGAGGTGGACAACTTTTTATAAAAAAGTGGAGCTTTATTTTAATATTTAAAAATACTAGCTATTGCACTTTAGATGTGCAATGGGTTACACTAAATAATTGTATGGCATAATAACGTCAAAGTGACTTCCATTGAATTCTATTAAAAAACCATTATACATATTCAATTTGTCTTATTATATTTATTTGCAATTGTAATATACAATTCCTATAATACATTACTCTATAAATTGAAATCTAACAAATTCTGAGTAGAAAGCTTGAGTGCGAGGAGTATAGGGTTTTTAATTTGCTTAGGTCTTCTACAAAATGAGGTATTCATTTATCTCTTAATTTTCTTGGAAATTTATACACAACAAATCCATTTAGTGCATATCCTCCAATCATTTTTGACAACTTTTTCTAGCATTCTCCCTTATTGTTTGCTAGGATGCCTCAAACATATGTCATCTATTGGTCAACTTATGAACTGATTGATTAGGTTGAACATATATTTGTTGCATTTGCGAAAATAATTTTACTCCATGATGAACTGGGGCTACGTTGATTAGAATGGAAGTCTACTCATGCATTTATTCTCAGGTCTATGATTTTTGTGTTTTTCATTAAGAACCACTAAAGATGAAATAGAAAACTAGAATCTACATTTTTTCCAACTTGACAATCAACTATCCTTTATGTTTTAATAGAAGTTTATGCCCTGTAAATAATTTTTCATTCATTTATTTAAATAATTAAATAAGAGAAGTAGAGATTTAAATTATTGAGGATCACCTAACCAAATGTACCTAAGTACCATTAGTAGTATCAGATTTTGGTTTTAATGTATTGAAATTCCCCACCATCTTTTGGCAAACAATAATGATTTGCATATCCTGCAATCATTTTTGTGCATATCCTACAATCAATGCATTCCATGAGATAACCTTTGTTTGAGGAATTTTGTCAAACGGTTCACGTGCCTTTTCTATGATTCCACATTTTGCAGATATGTTTACCAGAGCATTTCCAACGATCATATCTGGAAAAATATTTATTCCATGATGTTTTGATAGATGTCGATGATTACTTAGTTTGTTCCAAGAGAGGATACTAGCGAAGGTTGTGGAATATGGCTTTAGACCTACCAACTGCTTTTGCTTGAAAGTTGCACGAAGCTAGCCTAGAAATCATTGCAGTTCATGAAGTGACATCTTTTTCAAATATTTTGTCAAATAGTTCACATGCCTTGTTAATGCTTCCATTTTTTGGATGCATGTCTACTAGGGCAGTTTCAACTAAATATCTAGAAAATTTCCTCTATCCTTTATGCTTCAATGGGTGTCCATACCATGTTCCAAAGCTCCCATTTTAGCATGGGCAGGGAGGATGCTAGTAAAGGTTGTGGAATGTGGCTTTAAACTTGAAAATTGCATTTTCTTGGAAATTTCTAAAGCCTATAATATGAACTTCAACCCCTTTGCAAGAATATACATTTGAATATTGACATTTTCAATTCAGATGCTTTACTTTCATAGACATTTATGCTGGTTCTAATGGTTGCATTTTCTTTGTTATTAAAATTTCTAGGTTGCTACAAATGTGGCCTCACAAGGCTTGGATGTGACAAGCATTGCATAGGTACTTAATTTGGACCTTTCAAAGGTTTGTTTTAGTAGTAAGGTTTCCTTAATACCAAACAATCTAGGAGTTTGGAGATAATTGATGTGCTATGCTAGTTTTTCCTCCTCAATGGTGGAAGGAGGGACCCGGGAAGTGTTAAGGCATAATGAACATTGAATCAAGAAAAAAAAATCATTTTGATCAAGTGAATTAGTTGGTTGACTCGAATACCAATTTGTGTAATTTTTTAACAAATATGCTCAAATACATGTAGGATTTCCTTAAGAAATGTAGTTGTTTAACCAACAAGAACTAGAGAATATTTACATAGTTTTATTATAACAAATATGGAAGCTTTGGCTGGATCTAATAAAGATGAATTATTATTAATCCTTCACAAAATCTTCACTTATTCTTTTGTCACATGTAGTGGAAAACTAGGTTTTTCTTTTGTCACAAGGGCATTGTGTCCAAGGACAATCTACAATCTAATTCATAACCATGTAGGATTTTAATTCATGAAAACTTGAATTGCCTTCTCCTTCAGACCGATGCTTGTTATTATTGAACATTCTTCTACCATCTTCAGCGTTCCATCTTCAACATACTATAAGAATTTAAAAAAGAAAACAACGCATGTCAAAGTATTGTTTCTACCCACTACATTACACAATGTTCAGTGACTCCTTCCTCTAAGCCCATGAAATAGACCTTTAAATATATGCTAGGTACCCCAATAGAAAATTGAAATTATGCTGATGTCTATGAGTGACAAATAGTTGATTAGTTGAACTTAATCACATAGCTAGGAATAACAACCTAGCACCCAATAATAAGCAATGACTCAATTAAGGATAAACAAAACAAAGTAAAAGTATAATAGATAATTGATGCCTATCTAAGTGTTCAACCATTTATTATCATAATGTGAAAGTATATCAGTGCAAAAATACACTTTAGTAATTTACATATTCTTGAAGCTCACCTTGTCAACTCTTAACATTACAAAGATCACATCCTCCATAGTAGTAGAGTCAAGATAAATTTCTAGTCTTTGTTGCAAATAAAAAAAAAGGCATACATCCTAGAGGCAAGCTTCTAATATTGCTTGGGATGATCAAACCTTGAATCCATCAATTGGAAGTCTTTGGTGTATGCCATGAGGTCTCATTCTCTGATCCACTAGATGTCTTAAAGAAGTTGTCCTATTTACCTTTGTTTATGTTCGGGTTGCTCTCAATAGTGATGCCAATCAAATTTTCTGCCATTGAGGAACTTGAAGTATTTAACTTCATTGGCTACTTGAGAAACAAATTGAAGAAGGAAAAATAAGATTTTTCTTGCCATTGAGGAACTTGAAGTATTTGACCTGGCTGCTTGAGCACAAAATTCAATGAGGGAGAATAATCTTTTTCCTGTATATCCATCCAAAGATCTTCTCTCATTTGTGTCTGCCGAGAATCTTGAATTTTCTCATTATCAACTGACTTGTGTTATGTTTGCAATAGGGAAAGAGGGAGAGAGAGGGATAGAATGTGGGACAAATAGAGGGGAGAAGAGTGAGAGATAGAGGGGGTCTAAGGAGATAGAAATAGGGGATAGAGATAGAAAGGAAGATAGAGATAGAGATGGTGATGGAGTTGGGGTTGAAGGAGAGGGATATGGAGAGGAGAGGGAGAGATAAAGAGAGATAGGAGAGAGGGGTAGATGGATATGGAAGGAATAAATACATAGAGAGGGAGTGAATGAGAGAGAGATATAGAAAAATGAAGATATAGGAAGTAATATATAGAGAGAGGTAGAGAGAGGGAGAGACATAAGGTTAAATAGATGGAGAGATAATGAGAGAGAGATAGAGGGAGAGATAGCAATAATTGAATATATAGAAAGGGAGAGGGAGAGGGAGAGAGGGAGAGATATAGATAGAGGGCGATATTGAGAGATAGAGAGGGGTAGAGAAAGTGATAGAGATATGAAGAGGGATAAAGAGATAGGGAGATAGAGGTAGAGAAAGACATTGAGAGAAAGAGATAGAGAGAGGAGTGAGAGGGAGATAGAGAAATAGAGAGAGACATAGAGTAAGAGAGATGGAGGGAGAAATGAAGTGAATAAGATAGAGGGGGAGAAGGAGATACAACTCAATGGATAGAGGAGAGACAGAGTGATATAGATAGAGGAAGATATAGAGAGGGAAAGGGAGATAGATAGAGGTATAGAGAGAGGAAGAGAGATAGGGAGGGAGAAACAATAATTGTGTGTGTTTATGTGAGTGAGGGAATGAGAGAGGGGAGATGAAGAGATAGAAATATAAATATATAGGAAATGATAGAGAGAGAGAGAGGTAGAGAGGGATATAGAGAGAGAAGGAGAATTCAAGTTAATAAGAGTGAGAAAGAGACAACAAGATATAGGTAGAGAGGGAGATATGGGAAGATAGAGATAGATGAGGCAAGAGTGAGAGATAAAGGAGGTGATAGAGAGAAACTTAATAGAGAGAGGGAGAGAGATAGAGGGCAGAGAGATAGAGAGAGATGAGTAAGGAGAAACAAGGAATGTTTGTATGTGAGTGAGAGAGATCTATATAGAGAGAGATATGGAGAAATAGGGTGTGTGTGAGAGAGAGAGATATGGAAATAGAGAGAGAGGGAGAGATATATATAAGTAGATAAAGAGGGAGGGGGGAAGGAGAGAGAAATAGAGAGATGATAGAGAGATATGGATTGAAAGAGGGAGAGATAGATATAGTAGGAAAGATAGAAGGGGAAAAGAGATGAAAGGAGAGGTAAGAAGATAGAGAGAGATGAGAGATGGATAGATAGATATGGAAGATATATATATATATATATATATATATATATATAGAGAGAGAGAGAGAGAGAGAGAGAGAGAGAGGGTTGAATGAGAGAGGGAGAGATAGAAAGATAGAGATGGAGATAGGAAGTGATATATATATAGAGATAAATATGGAGGGAGAAGTGGAGGTAGAGAGGCAAAGAGATATAGATATAGAGGTCTAGGAAGATGGAGATAGAGATAGAGAGAGGGAGACATGTCTAGAGATAAAGGGGGGAGGAAAATAGATGTAGAGGTGAAGATAGAGAGAGAGAGGAAGAGGGAGACAAATAGATAGAGAGATATAGGGAAAAAAAATTAACCTAACAAACAAACAATGAGACAAGAGGAGAAAAAGATTTTACAAAGACAATACCAACAATTTGTAGAAAATAAAAGGAAAGGTAAGATAATGAAACTATATTAATTATAATTGCATTTTAGTGTTCTTTTAGATAGTACATGAAAATACTTACAAATGTAATTATAATTACTGAAGCTTAGTTATTAGATTAACGCCAACTTATTGTTCTCTTCTCATATTTTTTTTGGATTATTAAATTGTATAAGAGAAGTAACAAAGATGATTTAAACTCCTTAATTTTAAGGGCACTTAAAGATTTTGCAAATACAAAACCAATCAATAAAAATACAAACAAAAGAAGGCTAAGCAATTATATTCTTTATCATAATAGATAGTTCGAGTAATTAAACTTTATTAGTTTTAATTGCATTTTTTGTTTTATTAATATATTTATGAAAATATTTAAAAATGCAATTAAAATTAATAAAGTAAAGACAACTTTTTTTTTTTGGACTTATCAATCTCTTTATATTAAAAATTAAAAAAAAAACCGAAAGACAAAAAAATTACACTTATTAATTTTAATTTAAAGAACAAAGAGGATTTCAAAAAAATCATTCTTAATCATATTAGATTTAAAATGAAATTGTAACAAATATAATTACATTTTTATGTTCGTATATGAAAATACTTAATGCAATTAAAATTAATAAAAAAAACTAATTGTTCTCTTCTCACAAAATTTAGATTAATTAGATTTAATAAGAAAAGCAACAAAGAAAATATAAACCTCTTCTTTTTAATTGCATTTTTTATTTTAAAGAATTTGCAACGATACCTAATAATACCAAACAAGACTTAAATATTGATTCACGCATGGGCTCGCTGGCATGTGATGTCCTGGCAAATGTTTTTTTGACACATAAGGTAGCAGGTGGCTACAGAGAGCGCAAGCATGAGAATATCTTGAGGCGTTCCCTCTTTATTTTCCGTCTCAATGGTGATCCATCCCTGGCTATTTCCCGTCTTAATCTATTCCACCTGAATTTGGGCAGCACGACATCCAAAGCACCTCGACACGTCGACAGGGCATCACACACAGGTCTCGCATTTTGTCAATTATTTGCATTGTTTTTATTTCTCTACTGTGGATTTGGTCTACTTTTGACTGGTCTGTGGATATTTGATGCAATTTATTCACCCAACGGAGAAGTCCCCATATTGTCCACAGCTAAGGAAATATCAGAAGAATGGGTACTTTTCATTTTGTGATGCTCAATTATAGCTCTATTGTCATTTTCAACTCCAAATCTATGCGCCCATGGACCTGCCAATGTTGGAGCCTTCTGCTCATCAACGTTAAGATGCAGGGGAAACATGGATTTTTCATGTGAAGAGATTGTGTGTGGGCATGCCGTTGATGAAGAAGAAAAAAATGAAAATTGTTGGAAATACTTTTGGAGGAGGAAAGCATCGAAGAACTTGAAGAAACTTCTGTAGCGGAAATGTAAGAGCGTTCATTAGAAGAGCTCCAGAGAATAGTATTAGAGGATTTAACACAGGAGGAGGAGGAGACTTTGGGAATTTCTCCATGGGAGGATCACAAGTTCAAGTCGCTTGGTTCAAATTCAAAAGCGTTCCATGTGATTTAGCAATAAACTTGACTTTTCCTTCTGAATCGACAACTTGATTCACATTTAGAGTCCCTGCATCATTTCTAGCGGCATTTTTAAGAAAATCACAAGTCTCTCAATAATTGGTAGATTCCTTTTGGTCCAGCTTCCTCGACTTATTTTCGAAGGTTTCAGAGCTTCCTTGGGCCGTTTTATCAAATTTGGCATCGAATTTCCACTTTCGGGAAATAAACTTTCTTGAAATAAATGTGAATTGTGTTCTTCGAGCCGGGACGGCTTAACCGGCACACTCTAAGCGTTGACTGCTTAGGTGGCCGGTCCCACAACTCCCTCAACCCAAATCTTTCCCGTTCAATGTTGCACTATCCGTTTTCACATTTTCCGTTCTTGTTTTGTTCGTTTCTACCGTAGGGTTTAAATGCTCCCGTTTCCCGCCTCAAAATCCCGCGCACTATTTTGTCTTTCGAAAACCTGCTGTTTGCACATTGAAGGTTGTTTATTACTACGCAGTATTAAGATGTCTGAACACAGTGGCTGATGAAGGTGTGTCTAATTATTTATTCCATGCTTACGTTGTTTAAAAACTGTATATTTACTATTTTCTCATTTTTTTCTCTGTTATGCGAAGGAACTAGTTTTCTACTCTGTTTTTTAAGGGAGAGTTTTATATGCAAAGTAACGTGCAAAGTAAGAGCCAATCTATCTGGCTGCTGACTCTCTTAAAGACAGCGACGAAGGTATTCAGAACAACCATCATCTGCTGAAGCTCCTTGATTGCCTGGTACAGTTGCTTTAGCTTACTGCGAATCTCTTCATGTATTCCCAGCCTGTCCCAAAATTGAAGCTTTGGAACAGCGTTTAAGTATCCATAAAAGCATAAAGGGTAGGGGGTTTTTGTCAGATGTAGTTGGAAATGGTCTGGTAGACATGCATCCAAAATATGGAAGCATATACAAAGCACGTGAGCTGTTTGACCGAATGCCTCAAAAAATTCTGGTTTCATGGAATGCCATGATTGCAGGATATGCGCAAAATAGATTTGTTGAAAAGGCTTTAGAAACTTTCAAGCAAATGCAATTGGCAGGTATGAAACTAGTCTCCTCAACCTTCGCCGACATCCTCCCTGCCTAGGCTAAAATGGGAGCTTTCGAACAGGGTATGGACATACATCAGAGGATAGAGAAATTTTGTTTGTGGTTGCAACTGCCCTGGTAGACATGTATGCAAAATGTGGAAGTATAGACAAGGCACGTGAACTGTTTGACAAAATGCTTCAAAGAGATGCCCTCTCATGTCCAATCCTATGGTTAGAAGATATTCGCAAAAGCTGTTGAAGATGTAGGGTCTTCTAAAGCAAATGTCCAGGGGCTTGCAAGTGGAATGCACAAGCTGATGAAGATGAGACAAGAACGGTAAATTCTGTGTTACTTGAAATTGATACAGAAGATCCTTGTGTGATTTACCTTAAGAATAATTTCTGCACACGGATTGTTTCTGAGAGTTTGGTTTGAGAGTAAATTCTTGTAGAAAATTGTTTCTAAGAGTTTGAGAAAAAAGCTTTCATTTTTTTTTTATTAATTTAAAACATAATGGTCAATAATTGTTATTTAAAGAAATTTTGATTATTTTTGTTCAAAATGGAGTATTTTTGCTGTACCAACATATCATGTCCTGCAACCAATACCTTTGAAAGGCTATCAAAAAATTGTATGAATTTAAATTAAGTTTCTATCAGCTCTTATATAGAGTTATTCTTAACTTTGGTCAATAGTAGTAGGGTATTCATTTATCATTTATTTGTAGGGATGAGGTGTAAGATTGATATTGATCATTTGATTGTTGAAGAGTGATATTTAAATAGAGTGTACATGGACCATCAAACAATCTCTGACCAAATTTAGATATACCTTAAAAAATTTGTTTAACTATTAAACTCAATATATATATATATATATATATATATATGAGAATTGAATAACAAACTTGTATCAATCATACACATGAAGTACACTCATAGTTATAAAAATGAAAACTAGTATAAGGAATCATGACTTCATAGTCACAAAAAAAAAGATTGAAACATTAAAATTAATAAAAATACACTTGATTGCATATCCATGTCATTTCTCATTTAGATTTGTGCTTGTATTTATGAAATGTCTTAATGTAATAACATATCCATAAGTGGTACACTTTTGTGCTAAGTTTAGGTCATGCCCTAATTCTCTATCAACCTTTATTAACCACCATTCACACTTAATTTGATATATCATGCAATTTACTCATTATGATAGCAGCCTCAATCATACTTCCATACATTTGCCTCTACCTCACAAGTACCATTTTACCCCAAGGTGCACTTTGAGTGGCTCAAGATTGACCTAGTTCAATCTTTTGATGTGTGACAATGAAATTGAAATTTACATTTTTAAATTTAAATTATAAGCTTCATACCTCTTTCTACTAGTTGTTGTGTACCAACTTCACACATTTTTGTGTGACATTTTGTTATGCCATGGTTTTAAAAGACATTCAATATGCACTTAATTTCATGTAGAGAATTAAAAGGGAGTATATTAGAATACACTTCATATTTTAAAGGGAAAAAAATTCATCCCCATAAAGGCCAACCACATGTTGGTGAATGTTGTCTTTAATATATCTCCTTGCTATTAATCCCACCCACCAAAGGGGTTTGACTTAGGAGAACTCATTCATAGATTGAGTCAACAAACTTTGAAATGTTGTCCTTAAAGACCATCTTGATTGATTCAATTATAAAAATGATAAAGGTGAATAGGTTCTTTTGTGCACATTTTGATAGACATATTATGCATCATGTTGATAATGAGATTTTCCCTTTCATGTATCCCTATACCAACACGAGAAATTTTAAATGTGAGACTTGATTTATAAAATAATCTGCAATTAGCATTATTATTATTTTGCTTGAGCTTACAACTGTTCACATATATGAATTAAGGCATAAAACAATTCGAAAGAAAATGAAGACAAGAACCATAAATAGGCACACCAAGGTAGAGAGATTTATATGGAGGGGCTTCGAGAACTATTTTCGTGGAGGTAGTTCTTGAAGTGATATGAAAAATAGGCTCACACTATAATAATGTGCATTGTGTCATACCTAAACAAATATTGAAGGAAGAAGCTTTTTTTTAGTTTCTAGAAACTTATTTTTCTTTTCTTTTTTATTTTGAGAATTTGGCATTATAGACTATGGCATTGACAAGTTGTAAAATTATATGCATAGGGTGCAATGTAGATCACTACTTATATATGCTATTGGGGTATCTATCAAAGATTAGTTTTAAATGATAACATGGATATTTAATGATTTTTTCATAAAATCAACATATATAATATGAAAAAATGGAGGAGGTGAGAACAAGTAAAAAATAAAAGGTGAGGAATGCTTCAAGTAAATGGAAAGATGCTTGACTAGTAGGAAATGGGAGAGGGGTGCTCACAATCACATTTGCCATTTTTTATAGTTCTTTTGTTTGGATTAATCATGTTATCTTTTGTCTATGTTAGGTTAACCATTTAACTACAACAATATAGTGGGCCCCTTCACAATGATATGCATTTTCATTGATCTCTTTGAGCAATTGGAAAGTTTCATATTCAATGCAATAACTAGATCCCACGGTGTGACAGGACATTTCAATTGTCTTTGGATGGATCATCATGGATAAATGCATGAGGTGGTATTGTACTTAACACCTTATAAACCATAACTCAAAAATCTAATAGCTTGTGGGAGTTAAAAAAATTCTTAAGAAGTTCAATGCTTATGGGTGCTCATTGACGATTTGATGTATATGATCTATTAGTCATTTGATTAGCCAAGCCTACATGATGATACTTCATGGATTTGATACCCACGAGTTCCCCAATTTAAAAGCACTTCAAAATTGGCCTTCATTCTCTAAAATAAATAGTAAGAAAGAAAAACATAAGCAAAAAACCTCCAAAGAATGTGTAGGATCGGTTAAGGATTGATTTATTGTCAATGAAAACTCAATATCAACTTGATAGGGGATTTGTACGTAAATTTGACTTCTTATAGTTGAGTGCCTAATGAGGGGGGATAGGAATAAGGAAAAATCTAACCTTAAGGATGTAATTGGTCATGCTACCATTAAGGCTCTAGCCCTCCCTAAGTTAACAAAGGTAGTTGTTGTAGGTGATATCCAATATAAGTCAAGATATAACTTCTAATATCAAATTCAAATATTTAGAAGAAATTTTATGCCAATATTTAGAAGCAATCTATATCTAGTTGTAACCAAAAAATACATACATGAGATATAATTTCATAACATATCATGAGGCTAATGATCATGTTGATGATAGGTAAGGAAAAGTCATTCTTATAGTCAATGAATTGGATGAAACATACCTCTAGTAGAAATTTTCTATCTAGTTTTCTTTGATCAAGAGAGTAATTTGGGGATTGATCTTCCTAAACTTTTGTTTGACTAGTTTGGCATCAAGATGTACCATAAGGTGATGAATTATTAGACGTAGATAAAAGCCAACGATATCTACATATGACTAGAAAAAATGTTAGTATAATTTTAGAGGATAGAATTGATAGTTTCCTATTTTATGGGTCCCAAGGTTGTTGCAATGTAAGTGATCTTTGAATTATCTAGAGGCCAAATATTAAGCTCATGTGTAACTTCTTCAACTAGAATTATTGACTAACACTGTCACTACAAAGATGTTGGTAGTAGGTCAATTTCTTCAATGATTCATGTCTCACAGAAGTTTTTATCAATTTAAAATCATTTCTTGTGATCTTCTATAGGGATATTATTGTAGATCCCCATGAATTTAATGATAGCCTCATCATTCTAAAATGTATCTAGACTTGGTGCATGCCTAATGACTTGGGGCAAGAATATAACTCTCGTTGCCATCACATTGAAAGATATTAAATTTCTTGCAACCTTAGCCTAATAAAAAATATACCTCAAAGGGGGATTCATTCCATTCTCTAATTTATATACCTCATTATAACATAAGGGTTCTCAGTTGCCACTGGGTGATGAAACCTAAGTCAGGCCCACCAAAAAGAAACTCAAAGGACTAACCACTTGCAACATGAGGGAAGAGTACATATATAGCTTTATCCTTTTGGGGGGAAACACAAATTTATTAAAGGGATGAATTTGATTCCTAAGTTTGCCTTGTGGTGTAAGGGAAGATCATACACACTTCTATCTCATGCAAAAATGAAAAGAAAGTTCATCAACCTTAGAAATGAAATTGTTAGATATGGAGACAAGTGTGTGCAAGGGATACTTTTGATTCCCAAGGTCATCTTACAATGTGATGGAAGAGAAAACACACCCTTGGACACACAAGGAAAGCAAAAAAGTTCATTTATTTTAATCAAAATAATCAAAAGCACATAAAAGGGATGTAAAATTATTTCTTGGTCAAATGAATCTACAACCCACACATCAGTAGTTTGATGTTATGATTGGTATTTAAACAAGTGAACCTAAAAATGGGTTAATAAATGACACAAACAACCCAAGAATGCCCCTATAATGATTAGGCTTGGTAAATTAATCTAGAAACATAAGCCTTGACTTTGGTCTCTATGCCACACAATAAAGTGAGATAAGATCATTGAAAGGGATTTCATGGGTGAAATGAACAACAACAAAAGTAAAAGAATAAAGTGAAGGATATCTCTATAATTATTGGTCATTGTGTCAATACAAAAGCCAAAGAAATTAGAACTAAGGTTAATTCAAAACAAGAAGTCCTATGATTTCCATTTGAAAGGAAATAAATTAATTTCTAAGGTATATAAGAGGGCCTACATTAAACTAATATAGTTATGTTTCACCATATTATATCCTATACATTTAGATGCATTTATTTATAAATTTATAAATTTAATAATTGCATATATTTATTATGATAGACATGATATATTTTGAACCTACAATAGAAATTAAATGTTGATGTGAATGGGGTGTTTTACCTAATTGGTTCATCACCTAGGTCATATTCACACTAGTTACTTAAGTTTACTTAGGAAACACATATGATATTTATTACTTTATGTCTCAATTCATAATATTAAGACACATGTCATAATATTATGTAATCCTACATCTCACCTTAGTCTATATAACCAAGTAGTTCTCTTTGTATTATTAATTCATCCTCATTGAATATTTACATCCTTTGATAGAATAACATCATTCTCTCTATATTTGATCTCTCTTGTGCTTTCCTTGAAGCTCCTAGATCTTGGGTGGCTACATCTTTAGCCAAATATTTCATTGTATAGAGCATTTTATACCAACTTACATTAAACAATTATGAAAAAAGATAATACTAATAAAATTGTACATAATTAAAATGTTAGAAAGTGAGACAAATGAAAGATTATCCTTGAATTTTTTTAGGCTATTAGCCAATATGGTGATTGGTTCATTTGATTTCCTAAATTCACTTATATAAAAATAGAAGGATAAGAACTTTATCAATAGATATTCCTAGTATTAAAAATAAGATGGAGACACATAAAGATATGAAGGAGCCCAAAGTCCTCTCTACCATATCTAAAAATGTTTCAAGATCTAAGATTGCTGAAATAGCTCCTCCATTAGTGTATAAGGATGATAAAGAATTAAGAGTAGAGGATTATAAAATTACTATTAGAAACATGGGACAACCAACCAAAGATCAAGAAAAAATAGGTTCAATTAGTAGTTTCCATTATGGCCTCAAGGATGAATAAAGATGAGAAGATAAAGAAAGAATTAAAGAATTTGATAGAAAAATTGTGAGCATACATCAAGCAACTAGATACTCCATTATAATTGATAGATGGATCTCTTTCTCCTCTAGTAATAATATACCAACAAGAAATATCCTTCCTAGAAAAATGAAGAAATATCTTCCCTAGGGATCCCTATTTGTTGGAAAATTCATCCTCTCCCAATTTGATCTCCATCAACAAATGACCATGGTCAAGCAAGCCTATGAGTCCAAAATGACTAGATAAAGGCAAAAGGAGAATAGTGCCCCTACTCGCGCCTCTGTTAGGTCCACATATGATCATGCACAATAAATAATTAATGGTTGCACATATGACACCTAATAGGGATAAGGTACAAGGATTTATGCAACTACAAGACTACTCAATCCATGTAGGGGAATGCATTTATTATAAACTTTTCTAGAGGATAGAGTAGAGTTGATGTATAAAACATATAATAATAAAGAAAATTGGTACAATGTAGTATAAACTAAGCTAGAAAAGGCCAAGTTGATAATAAGACATTGACAACAACTAGATAATCTTGAGGAATCATAGAGAGGGAGGATAGATGAAGATACTAAGCTACAAAAATAATTAATGGAGCTAAGGGATAATGATTCTCAATAATTATAGGTAATTAATTGATTATAGATAGAGCTTCAACTCACTAAGAAATTGTCAGGGCAACACCCCTTGTTAAAAAATTGTACTCATCTTTTTGGGCCAAGCTTGTGGAAATGATGGTGGAGATAAGTTTTGTGTTGAAGTTCATTGCCTCCGCTCAAACCCTAAACACAATGTGAAGGATGAAGTGGATGAAGTGATCCTATCCTTAACCTCCAAGGTTCCTCAAGGTAAATCTCTAGGTGAAAAAAATTCTATGATCTTCCAAATGAGAAGCTAATGACAATCAATATGCAAAATAAGAGAGCAACAATAGAGAAGGTCAATGAGGTGCTAAGCAAGAATAAGGAAACTCTAAAGTGATAGACCTAGTTAGCCACTTAGAGTAGGTTATGAAAGGATTGAGGGGGTACATAATATTTTGGTTCAACAAGGGTTGCTCTCCTAATTGTTAGATAATGAAATACTACTCCAAGAAGAATAATTGAAAGTAATGTTCATAAACAAATTTTAGGGCATGGGCACATATGTCAAGAATCAAATAAATAGAAGCAATCATTTATCTACTTGCATAGTTATTTAATTCCAAGAAAAAGGTTATTGTGGAAAGACTTGAAGACATATCCCATCAAGATATCATTGTACTAGATAAGCCCTTTTAGGCCTTCAAAAGAAATGAGTGTCCAACTAATATAAAATGGGAGTTTTTACAATCAACCTTGGAGAAAATCTAAGTATTCTATTGTTCAATACTATTTCAATATATATATATATATATATATATATTTTAGCATCCCCATGCAAGCTTCTATTCTTCCTCACATTTGAGAATCCCTTACGAGTTACTCAATTTGTAGAGATTTTCTCTCTATCTACCCCTTTAGGACAATTTTTGGGATAAATATTCTAGATTTCTTCCCATTCTTCTTCAATGTATTTGATCACCAAGTGACAAGATCATAATTTTCCTTTCAATTTACTTAGTTCTATGTAAGTTGTAAAACTTTCAAATACTTCATAGGTTTTAGTTTTGATGATATCGTCAAGTATGTTCACACCATTGACCATTTGAAGATGTAATAGGAAGTGTAAAGTTTTGAAGTTGATAATTTTGACACTCTTCTCTAGTGCATTATTGGTCAATCAATGGACACATCAACATAAGGGCCCCAATTTGTCAAGTCTAAATGACAACAAAGCTTTCAATCTTGCTCTCATTGAACTAATGGCATAAGCGACATTTCAATTGTTATGTCTTGCAACTTGGATATAATATAGTGAGCTAGCAAGGACATGTGTCCCAAGTCTTCTATCTTTCGAGAGAAAAGTAAGAGAAAAGATTCAATACCAAGTGATGCATTTGTTCGTAGTGCTTTTCCAAAATATGTCAATGCAATAGGTAATTACCCTTGTGGTATTAGCTAATTGATGACATGACAGATAATGAGGTGGGCTCATTTTGTTTTTGATCAAATAAAATAATGCTTTAATTTTTTATTCATGACACTAGTGATCATTTTGTAAGATAATAATATACATGTCTTCCAAAAGGTTGCTAATCTAACAACCCTAAGGAGTTGCCCTATTATTCAATTTTTATACTTGAGCACTTGCATGGCCACTAATAAAAAGAAGCATTTAAAGCATATAAAGATACACAAAAGAAATAGTTGGCACCATGATTCTCTTCATAGAAATGACAAAATTAACACATGTTTGTCATTATACCATTGGCTAGAAATAGATTAGGTACAATAAATAAAAGTCTTCAGATTTGTTGGATATGATTCACAAAGATACCTCTCAAATGGGCCAACATTACTTGAGTGTTGAAGATGAAAGTGTATGTTGATTTCTTCCTTCTAAACTACTTTTTTTAATACCATTTAATTCAATTGTGCTGATTTTTAGCATCCATTTATTTCAACAATAATAAAATTAACACTCTCTAAGTATAAATATATATGTGATATTTTATATCTAGATCTTTTGGTGAAGCTGAGACATAAAAATTTAGAGAAAGAATTGTACTATTTGAAACTTCAAAGAAGATTGAATTTGTAAAAATTTAAATATTTATACATCTCTCTACCTTGGTGTGCCTATCTACATTTGTAAGCTCAAGCAAAATAATAATCATGCTAATTGTAGATTATTTTATAAATCAAGTCTCACATTTGTAAAATTTCTCATGATGTATGTCCAGTCTCTGATGTATGTCCATACCCTGTTCGAAAGCTCCCATTTTAGCCTAGGCAGGGAGGATGCTGGCGAAGGTTGCAGAGACTTGCTTCACACCTGCCAATTGCATTTGCTTAGTTTCTAAAGCCTTTTCAACAAATCTATTTTGTGCATATCCTGCAATCTTGGCATTCCATGAAACCAGATTTCTTTGAGGCATTCGGTCAAATAGCTCGCGTGCTTTGAATATGCTTCCACATTTTGTTTGCTTGTCTACCAGATCATTTCCAACTACATCTAACAAAAACCCCCTATCCTTTATTCTTTTATGGATGCTGAAACCCTGTTCCAAATCTCCCATTTTGGGACAGGCTGGGAATACGTGAAGAGATCTGCAGTAAGCCAAAGCAACTGTAGCAGACAATCAGGTGTTTCAGCAGATGATGATTGATCTCAATACCTTCGTCGCTGTCAATGAGAGAGTCAGCAACCAGATAAATTGGCTTTTACTTTGCAGGTTAATTTCATTGCATATAAAACTCTCATTTAAAAAACAAAGTAGAAAACTGGTAATGCATTCCTTCCATTGACAGAAAATTAAAACACATAAAATATATTGTTTTAAAACAGCGTAAGCGTAGACGAAATGATTAGATACACCTTTAACTCAAGATTGCCTGGGATTACAGCAGGATTTCGAATTCTAAAATAGTGCGCGGGATTTTTTAGGCGGGAAACGAGAGTGGGTTAAACCCTACGGTGGAAATGGCAAATGTGAACAGCTACGAGAACGGGAACGGAAAGTGTGAAAACGGATGGAATGCTACGGGAACGGAAAAGATCCAGTTTAAGGGAGTTGTGGGCCCGGCCACCTAAGCAGTCAACGCTTAGAGTGTGCCGGTTAAGCCCGGCCCTTCGAGCCTCCTCGGGTTTAAACTTAGCCTAGGAAAATATGGAGCTATTTCTTTTTGAAATTCCTCAAATGAATTTGAATTTAGATCTTTGAGCTTCCTAGGGTTTGACCTTAGCCTCGGCAAATGCAGTGCTGTCTGTTGTGAAATTTCCTGAAATGACCATGAATTCTTGTCTTCGGGCTTACTAGAGTTCTTAGACAAATTTACCCCTGTTTCTTGTGAAATCTCCTGAAATGAGCTTTTATTTTTATCTTCAAGCTTCCAAGGGCTTATACTTAGCCCGGGCAAATTCTTCGTTGTTTCTTTTGACTGTTTATTTTGATCTTCAGTCTTCTGGAGGTTAAACTTTAAAGATTCTGAGGATTCTCGAGGCAAAATTTGGGATTCCTCAAAAACGACCCTGGTTTTAGCCGTGCTTGTGAAAATGTCCCCAGTGGGAGCCGTGATCACAAATGTAGCACAATTTCTTTTGACATTGCAGCTCTCCTTGTCGCACAATCCCGCTAAATTTGGAGAAACCGGGGCATTTTTGGTAGAAAGACCGGCTGAATTTGTAGAAATTGGAGCGTTTTTGGCAGAATTCGCACGATGGACGGGAAAGCAGCCATACCAGCGGAAAAGCGATAATAGAACTGACGTCAAAAAAATAAACGATAAAAATGCACTGAAAAAATTGGACGGGTAAAATGTTTTTTATCGTCTCCGGAGGAGTTTTAGCCGTTGATAACCAAAAATAGGTTGGCTCTTCTCAAATTGGATACGCCTTCCGCGTAAATTAAAAAGTTTATAACTAGCAATCGCACCTTGGTGTGCAATGGGTACGCCGAATAGGTATAGAAGGTCATTTAAAGAAAATTTTGGTTGTTTTTTGCATACATTTGTGTAGTATACAAGGTCATTTGTTAGGTCATTTATAGATTGATGATTGTATAACAAATGTCTTAAATGGATAAGTGGTAGCTTCAAATCAACTATGCATCTACATATAACTAATGAAATGAATAAAGAGGTTGTTATGTGTCGTAAGATTTTAAAATGGTTCTTCATAAAGATAAACAAAATGATTTGAAAAACCTATTTAATATTTAAATGAAAAATACAATGAAATAAATTAATAAATGAAAATGGAAAAACATCAAATGAAATAAAAAGATTTAAGTGCTATAGAATAGCCTTTATTAAAACTAAAATTGATATGAATGTGGTGGATCTCGAGAAAACAACCATTAAGAACTTTACCAAAATCATATAAATGCTTAAAGGGAGACAAAAATCTCATTCCATTCTAAATCAAGCTCATCAAATGCCTCAAAGAATGTGGTCTCATGGAATGCAATGTTCACAAAATATGCGCAAAATAGATTTTGCAAGGATGCTCTAAAAATATGTGTTTGTACACGGTTGACCTTCTTGACCACGGTTGCTATCTTGGGAACACCCTAAAATTTATCATTAAGATCTCATTTAAACCTGCGGTGGTTGTGTGGATGTGTTATCCTGGTGTCTGTAAATCACATATGAATATAGGCTTAGGAGTATTACTTGTCACACAGTGGGGAAGGAAAAATCCATGACGTTGTATGTAATTAAAAAAATTGAAAAAGCAGACACAAAATATATTCGTGTCCAACCCCAATGCAGGCTATGTCTTTGGATTAACACTCTCATTTCTAGGGATGCTTCACAATTAAAACTGGGCACTTTCCATTGTGAGCAGATAATCGCTGACACTCCCCAATAATGCCCTGCAAACATAGACATCTATCAAAACTCAATAAATTGAAAGGCAGGAAATACAAGCAGACCTCTTTATGGCACCGTAGCCATGGCTACCAATCACCACCTAGCCTGCTTCGACCTTCTCTAGTCTCACATGTAACAACCCTCGCATCACCAATAGCCACTCTAGTCTCCACTCACACCTGAAAAAACCAAAAACAAAAAGGTTGAAGATTCACATTGAAAATCAGATCCGTTTGGTACCAACATAGATAATAAATTGGCATCAATATAACGTAGATTCGCTGAAACCATGGCAAGTGAAAAAACGGGCAGCGGACAGTGCAGAAGAGAAAAAACGGGCAGTGTTTGTAGGAAAAATAAAGAAAACCCTACCACACCATTTGTTTTTAAATAACACGAACCAAAACCATTCTGCAGCTGCTGCTTCAATCTATTCAGTCACCAAGATTTGAAGTGACCAATAATTTGGAAATTGTTAAATAAAAACCAACAAGAATATGATTCATCCACCTCCAAATTCCCAAAAAATAAAACTCACTGAAACCATGGAAAGTGACTAACCTCAAGATTCTACACAAATTTTGTCTGATGTCAACCATGCCGATGATTCCCGCCTATACACTATCATGGGAACTCCAGCATAGCATGTGGACATTCATCAAAACATTTTTATCACTAGAAGCTAACGCAGGCCTTCCATCTAGTCTGATTAATTATACCCGCAAGAGAAGATTTTTCTTTGTGTTCTTCTGTTCTTCTGCCGAGGGTTAGCAGAGAAAGTGAGTTTTTGAAAGCAATGGAGATGGGGCTCGAACCAACAACCACCTCCAGGTTTAAGACAGTCTATGTGTTCTGTGGCAACAGTAAAGGGAAAAAAAATAGCAATCAAACTGCAGCAGTAGAACTCGCAAATGCACTGGTAAGGAAACCAATGTAGCGTAAAGTCATATTCACAGTCAGCTATCATATTCTTGGTTGCAAAGTCATTTCCGCATAAATATGATTGGACTCAGCAATAAACATGTCGAACAACTTGCAAAATGATGGCAGACGCTTGTAGAATAATTAAAGTCGCGCCAGTTCTTAGCATTAACCCTTTCCTATCCTAATAAATGTCGGAAACTACAAGTTGCATTTCGTACGCACATTACAACTACACATAGAAAATATCAACTTGCTTTATTCGGCGAAAATGATACCGGCAACTGGCGAGAAAGTAAAGCGGACTGCGTGCAAAGCGGATGCCGTGAAAAATGGATGACGTCAGAAGCGGTGATCGTGGTGCCGTGAAAGGTGGACGGAATATCGAACGATGGCCAAACATTCATTCGTCTCCAGGATGGTTTTAGCCATCGATTTTAAAAAATAGTCTGGCGCAGTTCATAGTAGGATACGCCTTCGGCGTAAAATAAAAATAAAATGGATTTTTTTTTTGAAGGCTCGAAGAGAGGGTAGGCCTGCGCAGGTACTTGCACAAAGTTTTCTTTTTGATTTTTGATTTAAAAAAGTTTTATATTTTGAGTGCAAAAACTCAAAATTTTTTGAATGAATTTATGATTTTCAATTTTTTTTGAGTTTTAATTTTTAATGTCTAATTTTTGATTTTTTTTAAAAGAAATACATATAATTTTCAATGTTTTTTAAAAACAAATAAATTCAAAATATATATATTTTAATTTTTTTAGAAAATTAAAAAGATATTTTAAAAACCAAATAAACAAAATATTTTATTTTAAAACAAAAAAAAAATTAAATTAAAAAATATTATTTTTAAATTAATTTGGACAATTTTTTTTGCCTTACCTAACAACTTTGTCTAAAATTGACGTTTTGACAGTCAATTTTATGGTTTTTGGGGCTTCAGAGCATGATAGTAGGGTTGGATTTGACCCAAAATGCTTCGAAATGATGGCTCCTTGCTAGATTTGGCAATGAAACTCCCGCTTGAAATTGTTGCAGATTTGGCCTTCGGTGTCCAATTCAGGAAAAATAAGGGGCAAATCTGACTGTCTCAATTGCTCTACACTCAATGGTGAGCTTAGAATCTCTCCAGGAAGCTTCAAAAAACATGTAATTGACAAGTCAATGTATGAACCCCCCCAGAAATTGATATTCTTTTCACACCTTTTTGATTCTCCATATCATCGTACAATGCAAGAGAAGAGCATACTCAGTTTTAAAAAAACTCTACACTCTTGATTTTCTAAAGGAATGCTAACCCACAACTCAAATTTGGCTCTGATACCATGTGAGATTTTCTAACTAGCCTACCAGGAATCTAATGATTGAAGGAAAGCAAAACCAAAATTATGAGGAGGAATAAACTGTATCCCTCTCAAGAATGAAAAGCTATATTCAGCTTGAGAAGTGAGAATTACAAAGGAAATGCCTTGGTTATATAGGCCAAGGGGAGAGATGGATGCAACCATATTATGACAAGTGTTGGAATCCTATAAGGTGTGACAAATCATGTCATTAAAGGCTCAACCACCTTATCCCTATGTAAAGTTAAGCTAGTGTGAAGAGGACTTTAGTGGAGAACTAGCTAAGAATGAACTAGTTAGATAAAGTACCCCTTTCACACTAACAAGAAGTAATATTCACACCCATTTTTCACATAAGAAGACATAAGAAGAAGTAAGTTTGAAGGAGAGTTTCAAGAAGCAAGGGATTGAAGTCTTGAAGCAAGCTTCTATTGTGTTTTTGCAGGTTTTCAAATCCATTTTCAAGCCAAGATCTAGCATTGCCAAAGACTAATGATGGATTCCTATCAAGGATCATTAGAGATTCTATGTTGGAGATGCAACTAGCCATACTTCCAAGCCTAAGGACTTGTTTCTTGAGTGATTCCATCTTCCATTGTTGTTCTATTTTCTGCCTAAGGAAGGTACATTTCATGCTTATAGCCTATTAGGGTGATTTGAGATCTCCTTTGTAGGTCATTTTCATTTGCATCCTAGGAATTCTATTCTAACAAATTTGAATAAAGTTTCTCGATGTTCTAGCTTGCATAATCTTAGACACACTTAAGATTAGGGCTCACACACATTTCCATTTTTAGATCTATGCATTTTAATTAAGGTTTTATTACCAAAAAAGGGGTTTGACCAAGGAAAACCCCCATAAAAAATCAATGAAATTTCTTTTGTTTTGCAGGTTATTTATAGGTTCAGATCCAAAAAATTGGTGAAGAAGGAAGTGCAAACTTTCAACCTTAGGATCATATTTAGAGATTTCAAAAATTTAAGATGAGACTAAGTTTTCCGTAAGGACGTCTTGGTCTGCCCAAGGGTATTTTGCAGCTCGATTCTTTTAGGTTCTATTCTGACATTCAAAGATTTTGTATTTCCTCCAAAAAATAGCAACTAGACTAAGAAAATAGTAAGGGCGTCTTAGTCCTCCCTAGCATATTTTGACAACATTTTTTGCATTCCTAGAATCCTCATTACATTTCCAAACTTCTCAAGTACATACATCCTAACTTGATGTTACTTAATTTTGTCATTTGCACTCTTTGTTTGACTTACATTACTAGGTTTTGTGAGTTGAATGTTAAGTAGTCTTTTCCAAGCTTTTTGCTTGGTGGTGAACCCCTCAAAGCTTAAAGATCCCCCCTAGGTCTTCCATGTTGAGAATTGACTCACCTTTGTGTTGATAGTCAATCCAATTTGGGCTCTTAGGACATATTTGAGTGATAATTGGAGAATAGTGGTGTGCTATGACCTAGTGGGACACTTTGTGACAATCTAGAAAAATGAAAAAATAACTCTCTAAAGTCTAAATTCATTTAAAAATTTCATAAAAACATAATTTTTTTTGGCTAAATCAAAGTACAGAAAAGGAAAAATCCACTCACAGTAGGTTGTAGCTCATCCCATGCATCCGCCTTCCATAGTATCTCAATCTACAGATGTGTGGATGGGCATCTAATGAATCTGTGATGCAGGATGTAGTTCCTAACATTGTGGTTTTTCAGGTAATTGCAGTGGGGGCTTCATTCTCCCTAGTGAATCCATATGAGTATCCTTTTATAAAGTTACTTTTTTGAAGTACTTTACCTTGCATATGCATGTAGTGTCATATGGGCACTAGAGTGGGGGCTAAATGTAGTGTAGAAAAATGCATACCTTTACATTTTCGCACTTAATTTGGACCTATTTTAGCACCCCTTGCATTAAATTCCCTTTAGGTCACTTATTATGGGCCCCTAGGACCCCTTTTGGTGTATCCCAAGCATATTTCAATTGTAAACTTGAACAAAATCTATAAACAACCTTTAATCTTGGTAACCCACCTTTTAAAATTGCAAAATAAGCCTTGTGGGACCAAGACGCCCTTGGTTACATCTTAGTCCCCTTTTGTGGGACAAAGATGCCACTTAGGGAATCTTAGTCCTAAGGGATTTGTTTTCAGGAATTAAGAGCATGAAATGAAAATTTTTGAACATGAAAGATATTTTGGTCTAGCAATTGTTCCTGGGCGTGTTGGGGAGTCACCATTGACTCCTCAAGTTTTGGGTCTAGATATGTTGTATTGTAATGATCTTGATTGGATCATATGCTTGTAATAACATTTGTAAACTTGAAGAGTGGATGATTATAGGTAGAATCAACCTTAGCAAAGTGTCTCCTCATATGTAGTATGCATTTTATGATGTACCATTGATGATTTTTTTACCTAGAAGTTTGTAAAATTTGTGCAAAGATTTTCATAGTATCTTTTCAATATAATAAAGGAAATGTACAAATATGTTTGAGGATTAATAATTAGAATTTCTTTACATTTTGCAACCATCTATTATTATTCCTAAGTGCATGTGAAAATCTTAGTTTACTCGTGCAATTAAAATGGCATAGTCTTTTATGGTGACTTGATTAAGTCATCACCTCATATATGGTAAAATCTAGAGACTCCATGGCCCAAATGGATACAGGAATATGTTTGTAGTTGTCTTTCTTTCTTATCATTTTGAACATCCTCCAAACACATCAAATTGAGGAAACTTTTGAAGCTTTCTTTTAAGTTGTGTTGTATTTGTTAGTAAGATGCCCAACCTTACCTGTCCTAACTAGCACATAGGTATATTGTGACACTAGTATCGGGATACAATGTGTAGTGGGTATAGTTTGCAGTTGAAATGTAGGGAAAATAATCCCCACAAAGGTTTATATAGTTATGGATTGCTTATAAAGCCTTAGGGATCTTAATAGGTTTCTTTCCCCATAAATTGTATTAGGAAAGATATCACAAGGTGCAGGGACAGACTTTCAACCTCATTGTGAGCCAATCAAACCTGGATCTCAATCCTTAGGACAACAGGATAGATCTTAAAACAAATTGAAATGATTGGAAACACTCAAATTAAACGAAAAATAATACCTAATAATAAAAATGATTTTTTTTGAAAATCAAATATTGTTATAGAACTTTATAGGAAGATCTGAGAAGGGTCTAAACAACATGTACTTGTCACCAAAATTTTGTTAAATGAGGAGTACAAAGGGACTCATTCACCCTTGGATAAATGGTTCTCAGTCTAGGGCTCCAAATTAAGTTTTGGCAGTCCTCTGATGCTAGATCTATTGGAAGAATGAAGAAGAACACCTTATTATACAACTTTTTGTTGTCGTTGATGTCACCATGTTTAATGGGTTGTAATTGCAAGGTTAAGTTCTAGCTTGATCCAGTATTTTGGACCAGTACTTGAACCAGTATGCAATTACTATCTTCCGATATTTTGGTCCACAATCCTACGCTAATGATTATTGGTGCTTGCGATTTTGGGAAATGGTTTATGGATGTTGAAAGGTTGTAAGTTTAGAATCTCATGTGCACATGTGCTTGTATGGATAGTTGGCATCATTCTGTTGTTTCATTTTTTCTATTAGGTCTATCTCTAGCCAACCTAATGGATAGTTGGTGTTTTGGTGAAATTAATTTTGTAGTGCGGATGTATGTCTGACCTATCTTAAGTCCATGCTGACATGTTGTATGCTACACCTTTGGAATGTTTTTGGAAAGTTTTGTACATGCTTGAAGCCGACAGTTTATTTTTGATGAATAAGGGTTGCATCTAATTACGCCAACCTAATTGATGCTTGCAGATGAATCAAATATATATGTTGGATAGTTTTGTGATTGTTGATGCGAAGTTGATAATGTAAAGTTGTGAATGTGAAGAAGTACGAAGATGATAAAGTGTTTTAAGTCAGTTTATTGAGCATCAAAGGAATTGAATCAACACTTGTTAGGTGTACTTTATCAGTTCATTTTCTAGCTGTAAGCCACTTTGTTATTGTAATTTTGTAGGCAGTGAGCCTCCCATTTTAGAAAGTGAGTTCTGGGAATGAGCCACCCTTTTGTAATACCTTATAACCGGTTATATACTATATTGTGACCCAACCTTCACCGTGGTTTTTCCCATTTTGGTTTTTTCATGTAAAAATCTTGGTGTTCATGTGTTGTGTGCTTTCATATTCTATTAATGCTCTTGCTTACCTTTACTATTATATGCACTAGAGTAATCAGATGGTATTTGTTCAATAAGTTTAAAAAGATTATGATTCACCCCCCTCTTAGTATCTTGGGTATTCAACAATTGGTATCAAAGCTTGGTTCCTCCAAAGAAGCTTAACAGTTTGAGGAAGATCTTGAAGATTGAACAAATGGATGATAAAAGAACTTCGGGCTGCTCTTGAAGATCTCGACAAGGTTGAAAGTGAAAACATATATTTGAAAGAAAATTGTGATGAGGCAAATGAATGCATCTAGAAATTTAAAGAGCAACTGAAGAAATTCAAAGAAAGGCATAGAGAGGTGTGTGAGCAATTGAAACAAGCTAATGAAGAAATTACCAGACTGAAAGTGTAAGTGGAAGAAAAGAAAAAAATTGAAGATTGTTTGAATACAAAGTTGCAAAGCAAGTATGATGAATGCATAATACTAGAATAAGATGTGGTAAATATGAAAGAAGATCTGGAGAAAGAAAAACTCTGTGAAGATAATTTCAAATCTAGCTTCGACAAGCTTGATGAGTTTATTGCAAGACAAAAACCAAGTAAAGACAAAGATGGTTTGGGAATGGAAGCAGGTGAAAAATAAAAGGATAAGCAAACCCAAAACACTATGGATAGTCAGAAGACTCAAGATAATGGGAAGCAAAAAAAAATTCAAGGAACTTTGTTAGAAGATTTCCTGTTAGACAACCAAATGCTCAAAGGTACTCATCTTTCAATGGCATTCTCTTTTCATGTAATAAATTTGATCACAAGGAAAAAAAGTGCATAAGAAAAATAAACCATTATGCTAGTTCCTTCTTTAGACGTTTTGCATGCAAGAAAGTTGGACATAGAGCTAGTGAATGCAGAACTCAAATGATGAATCAGTTTAATGGAGGAAGAATGAATCAATCTTTTGTTGGCTACTGTTATACATGTAATAAGTTTAGGCACAAACCAAATCAGTGCAAATAAAGGGTTAAAGGAGGTCAAATAAATCAGAAAAATGTTTTATGCTATAACTCCAACAAACCTAGACACATTTCAAGAGTTTGCAGAAGTAAAAAGGGAAAGCAGTTTGACCTGGTAAAGAAGAATGAACTAGTGAATAAAATTGACAAGAATGAGGTTAAGTAAGAAATGAAAAAGATATGGAGGAATAAAGAACATACAGAAATGACAGATGTGTCTGTGCCCTCATTTGGTGCAGACAACTACTTTGGGAATCAGACCTAGCATGGTCTTAGGAGGAGCTTTAACAGAAAATAGTTTGAACCCCTTGGATATTTGGCATGTCAGATGTTGACACAAAGATATGATGTGAGGAATGGTTAAATAGAGGTTATGTAGAAGGAACTGGAAGAAAATGTGCAAACATGATCATTTGTTGAGAAAATTAGGGTTTTCCTATGTAGTGAAGAGGGTTTTTATCAACTTTTTGAATCCTATCACATTGAATGTGAATTAGGGATAATAGTTGATTTATAAAGTGAATTTGTAAGGTATTGCGATAAATTATACATTTGAAGAAATTAGAGAGCGAGTTGGAGCATTCTTGAGGCGATTTGGTGTGTGAGTTGTGCAAACCCTAGTTTTGGTTTTTCGCTAAGGAAAAGGGTATTTTTCTTTTCTATGTTGTTGTGGGTTTGTGTGAATCATCTTTTGAAATTGTTTGAGCTTGAATTATGAAGAATGAAAACTACTGTAGTTGTAAATGTATCAGAAAGGCCTAAATCATCCTATAAGAAGTATTCTATGAAAGTTTTCAAAGATGACCCTCTGGGCACCTTCTCATCTATCCCTTATGGTGGGCACCTTCTCATCTATCCCTTATGGAGTTATGGCCACTAAAGACATGAAAATGTACATTTGAGTAAAGAACAAGGAGTAAAATCATAATAAATTGATTGACATGTGGCAAAATGAGCTCATTAGAGATGATTTCCTGGTAAATCCAGAGTATGCAAACCTAGTTTCGAAGAAGTTGGATCGGTGGAATTGATTTACTAACTTTTGTTCTACACTGGATGATAAGTATGTTAAACCAACACTTAACAAAATTCATGATAAATTCTTGTGGACTAACATACCTCACCTTATATCTAATGAAGTGATCAAGGTTGTTACCAGACTTTGTGATATCGGACCAGTACCAGTGTTGAAATCTGTGAAGAATGAAGTGGTGATGGAACTCACCGGTGCTACATATGACAAGAGGGCTCTTGCTACAAAGCCTATCACTAATCCTACTATGAAGTATGCTGCAATAATGATCTGACATAAGATCTACTTCACTAATAGGGATAATTCACTAATCAGTATCTGCTACAACTATATACACCCGTTATGACATAGCACCTAATGGTGCAGACTATGATTTGTGTGAACTTCTCTGACAACAATTGTTTGAGAACTTGAATATGACAAAAGAAATGAAGTATGCATTTAAGTTCGACTCCTTGATTGTTTGTTTGCTGTTCTAATTTCTTAAGAGACTTCCTGGAAGGGATGATGTGGTGATTTGGGACACATCCTGATTGATTACACATCAAATATTTGACTATATGCATAGTTTGGGTGATTTGAAGAGTCAGGAAAATTCTCTAACAACATTCTTTACTGTGTTCAAGAGCAACATGAATTAAAGAGAAAGGATCTCGAAGAAATTTGTTGAGAAATACAAGGATGATATCATTTTCCATGTCTCCTCTAATGAGTGCATGATTAAAGCTATTGAACCCCAAACTGTATGGATTCAACCATTGGGTTATGAGATTACAGAGAATGAAACTGAAGGTTATGTGCAAGTGTTACAAAAAGTCCTAAAGACTTCAGTGAACCTAGAGTTGGCACATATGCAGAAAAATCTTTGGAAGTTCGTTTAAAGCATAGAGAGCCTATAATGAGGAAGAATGTAAATGAAATGCTTAAAAGGTATGACTTCACTGATGAGAAAATTACACAAGGAAGAGCTATGAAAGAAAAGATGGCTGGAGAATCATCAGGACCAAGGAGATTTGACAAGACTACTTCAAAACAAGCCACAAATCTTGTAGTGAAGGTAGAACCCAGTGCTTCTGATAAAGGTAAAGGCCCAACTCCTTCTGGACCGTCTATAAGATCTAGTAAAAGGAAAGGAATTCCTCCAGTGGTGCTTTAAAATAAAAGAGGAAAGAAAGAGAAAGCTACAAGGGAAAAGAATCTCATCATCATTGATGAACAAGAAGAAGAGGAGGAGAACCCTATAACAAAGTTGGTGAGAAAGAGAAGAGGAAGCTTGTCCTCTGGTGAAAGTGCTTCTCAGGAAGCTAGTGTTGGTTCTAAGAGACTTCATATTATGTCATCCTCTAAGGAAGATCAAGAACAAGATTTTGGTGAACTCATGTGCACACCAAAATGGAATCTAAGAAAGAAAAAGTGTTAGAAGAAGCCTCTCCGGACCAAGAAGAACAAAAAGACTCTCTGGTAAGACCTGGTTCCCCTTTTAGACTTGAGGCATTAGTCAATACCCTGCTACATTTTGAAGATATGCTGAAGCCTACAACAGAGTATTATGATCAAGTGGGTAGAGAGGACGAAAAAACTATGATTTTAGTTCTTATTCAGTATGTTATCACTTTAGATGTTAGTTGGGATGATGTTAAGAATAATGTGCTTGAGAAAATGTGGGAAGCCCTGATAAAGAGGAGATCAGAGGCTATTGAGATGGATGAGAAGATAAGAAAAGAGGAATTTGAGAAAATTGGGTCTTCTTTGACCCCAAATGATTTGGAAACCATGAAGAAGATATGTTCAAAGATGTTCTGGATGAAGAAAAGAGTGAACACCTTGATGACAAAGGACAAGAAGCAGATAAATAAAATAAGGAAAGAGACTGCAAAAGCCATCAAACATGTGGCTGAAATATATGGCATGTTTGGTGCACTCCCATCTAGTTCTACACCCAAGTCAGGAGAAGAAGTTTCTACAAAAGAGGTTAAGGAAGACATTCCTTCTCGTACAAGTGATGCAAGCATTCCTCCAAAAAAAATGATGTAGATATCCCTCTGGATACATGTGTTGCTAATGATCCTCTAGAGACAAAGAAACAAAATAAGGGAGATGCTAAGCTAGAGAAGCATGATGTTGACCCTTCGAAGCATGATAAAGGTGAAAAAGACAATGCTAAAGGAGAACAAGATAAAAATGAAGGTGAAGGGAATGGAGAAGAAGGAGACAAAGGTGAAGATGAAAAAGAAGATGATGGAAAGGAAGAAGAAGAATAGAAGGAAGAAGAAAAAGAAAAAGTTCAAAAGAAGAGAAACATTGGGAATCTATCGAGAAAAATGAAGAAGATCAAAGGCAGGTTGTAGAATCTCTTAGGTCCTTTAAAGAATCCTCCTATGATGATGATGTGTTGAAAGGCTTGTTGTCCAAGAAAATTAGATTCTAGCTAGTGATTCCTCCATAACCTATACAACTCCCTATGATTCAGGGTAGTGTGGACTTAGATAAGATTTCTCCTGTGCATAAGTTGGTGTTAGGGGATACATTGCAGACATCTAGTAGAAGAGAGATTCTAGAAACCCACTAGAAAGGAACAAAGCTTATTGATGATGCTCTTAAAGCATTGCAAGTGGCCACACTCGGTACTTCAATAGATACATCTCTCACTCCGATAGAGAATTTGAAATTGTTATTGGACTCCTTTAAGGAGTATGCCTTCGGACTTGGTGAGAAGACAAAGCAAGAAGTCGAGGAGAAGTTGGTAGATAAAAGGTTGTTGGCACTTCATGATAAGTGTGCTCTGGCACACACAAATGTTAAGAAGAATCTGGAAGTTGTGCAGACTTGTGAGTCTGAATAAAATGTTGCATTTTATTACTGCTTAAAGTGGCTAGATGCCACTCAAAATATTAAGAATCTCATGGACTCCATTGAGTCTCAGTTGACTATTATCTCCAATATCGACAGTGCATCCAAAGATAGAGACAAAACAACCTAGAATTCCATGTCTTCTCATAGAGACAAATTCTTTATTCTTTAGAAGCAGAAGGAGGATATCATTAGAAAATTTGGTCAGTTAGGTGACCTTGTAAGAATGGAGTACACCTAGGTTGCCAATGCTTTGGAAAATGTAGAGAAATTAGAGAAGATAAATTTGACTCTTGGCACTCTGGATGATGCAAAGGAAAGTCTAGTGGAATTGGAATCCCTAAACAAAATGTTTTTGTCCACATAGAAGAGTTGGGAGAATGGAAAGGTAGCCTGGCACGGTATTCTTAAGGAGCTTCAAGGCTCACCATCCCCTAGGTAATGTTTTTTAGTTTTCATATTTATTTTTGGACCACCCTTTGTCCTTGATGTCAAGGGGAAGAGAATTGTGTAATGAAGAAAGGGGGAGAGAATGTTGTGGAGAGAATTATGTGATGAGGAAAGGTAAAGTGTTGTACATATGAGGTTTTTTATTTTGGAACATGTTTTCATCAATGACAAAGGGGGAGATTGTTGGAAGAATGAAGAAGAACATCTTACTATACAAATTTTGTTGTCATTGATGTCGCCATGTTTAATTGGTTGCAACTACAAGGTTAATTTCTAGCTTGATCTAGTATTCTGGACTAGTACCTAAACCGACATGCGGTTACTATCCTTCGGTATTTTGGTCCGCAATCCTCTACTGATGATTATTGTTGCTTGTGGTTTTGGGAGATGGTTTATAGATGTTGAAAGATTGTAAGTTTAGAATCTCGTGTGCACAAGTTCTCATATGGATAGTTGGCATCATTCTATTGTTGCATTTTTGCTATTAGGTCTATCTCTAGCCACCCTAATGGGTAGTTGGTGTTTTGGTGAAATTATTTTTGTAGTGCGGATGTATGTCTAACCTATCTTAAGTCCATGTTGACATGTTGTTGCATGCTACATGTTTGGAATTTTTTTGGAAAGATTTTGTACATGCTTATAGTTGATTTTTGATGAATAAGGGTTGAATCTAATTAGGCCAACTAATTGATGCTTGTGGATGAATCAGATATATATGTTGGATAGTTTTGTGATTGCTGATACAAAGTTGATAATGTGAAGTTGTGAATGCGAAGAAGTGTGAAGATGATGAAGTGCATGTTAAGGCAGTTTATTGAGCATCAAAGAAACTAAATCAACACTTGTTAGGTGTACTTTATCAGTTCATTTTCTAGCTATAAGCCAATTTGTTATTGTAACTTTTGTAGGCAGTGAGCCTCCCATTTTGGATAGTGAGTCCTAGTAGTGAGCCACCATTTTGTAATATCTTATAACCGGTTATACAATATTATGAGCTAACCCTTACCATGGTTTTTCCCATTTTGGGTTTTCCATGTAAAAATCTTGGTGTTCATGTGTTGTGTGCTTTCATGTTCTATTAATGCTCTTGCTTATCTTTACTATTATATGCATTGGACTTAATTAGATGGTATTTTTTCAATAAGTTTAAGGAGATAATGATTCACCCCCCCTCTTAGTATCTTGGGTATTCAACAAGATCTTGGCTTTAGTTTGACACAAGTCCCACTATCAGAAAGCCACAAAAAGTCAAAAATAAAGTCTTTAACTTAATTTTTGTGGCTTGATAACAATGATGAAAAATTATTAAACAATACAAATTTATTCCTTTAAGATCTTTTCGATCCTTCTTCCACCTAAAATATGCACATGCACAAAGAGGAATTTAAGTGATTTGTTTTGTATGGGGTTTTGTCTTGGTCAAAACCCAAGTTTGGTAATTAAACCTTGATATAAAGATAATGAAAAGGAGAAGGACAAGATGTGTGAACACCAAACCTGCACAAGCTAACATAAGATCAACAAACACTTGTTAAACATATTAGAAAGCTCAATCTAGTGTTCCCTATGAGATTCTTGGAAGAACAAATATAAAAAAAATGAAGCTAAAGCATAAAATAAAACAAGAAGAAAGCATGTAATCAACTAAGTTAACCAAACCTCAATCCCGTAAAGGGATTGGTCCTCCTTTGATGTGGAAAGAAGCCCTTTCCCAATCCCAATTGATAAGCTTGATGTTGAAGATGATTCCAAGTGTGGAAATGATGCTAAATGGTGATAATATAACTAAAAATGATGAAACTGATGGATTGCTATGAACTCAAATGCCTATAGTGATAATGCATATTATGAAAAGGATCCATATTATGAAAAGGATGCCTCTATTTATAGAATCCAAGGGTTGAAGAATGAGAGGATTTGATGAATGTGGGATAAAATGGGAGCCAATGAGAATGTCCCAAGTGTCACAATTCTATAGGAGGAAGGTGGAGCACATTTTGGGAAATGTGTGAGTGGAGGATGGAAGATAAGTAAATGAAATTGGTTGAGGATTTGAAAGGTTGTAAGAGGAATTGAATGAAATTGGTTGAGATTTGAGAGGATGTAAGAGAATTTATTGCAGATGTGAAAGGTTTTTGAAAAATTTTGGAGGGAAATTGAATGAGAGGTTGTTGAGAGGAATACTTCTTGGAATATGCCTTTGTGAGGATAAATAAAGGAATTAGATAATTAATAGAAATTATTTTCATGTGTAACCTAGTTAGTTGACCATGGGTTGATTTAAATCTTGAGGAGCTAAAAGTTGGAGGAATTATTAATGATGATTACAAAGGTGATTTAGGATTAATTAGTTCAAAATTAATTAATTGGAATGGATTAGGAGATTGTAACATTTGATTTGATTTATTTAATCAAATGAGAAGACTTAGGAGGATTTAATTAAATGATTTGATTTAATTAAATATGATGAATATTAGTTAGAAGAAGGGTGAATTAATCTAATAAATTTAATTATTTGATTAATAGTTGAATTTGATGAATTTAATTAAATAATGTTGACTATTTAATTAATTGGTTAATTTAAGATGATTTTGGAAGAAATGGTGTTAATTTATCAGAATTAGATGTATAGTATCAATTAGGACTATTTTGGTGTCTACAAGATGAATGAACAATTCTTGTGTAATGTAGAAAATGTATCCCTCTACATTTTCACACTTGTTTGGGCCCTCCCTGGTAAAATTAGGCTTTTTTATGCCTTATTTGGTCCTATTTTTCATCCACAAGCCTTATTCAATGCATCTTTCCAAGGATAATCCTAATACATATCTAATAGCCAATCATAATTTAATGATTTTGGACTGTATGCCTAAATTTAGTTATTTAGGACTCATATTCCACCTTGGACGTATGGGTCCCACCTAAGATTCAGGGCCTAGTCCTGAATTTGGAAAAGAACTTAACAATTCTTGAAATTTGTGTCTCAAGCTTAACCTACTGGAACTCATATACCCCAATTGGCATATGAGTCTCGCTTATCTTAGATCTATTTTAAATTCAAATTCTTGGTGGGATTTTATTCTCCTAGATCTAATGTCAGCTTGTAGTGTTGTAATTCAAGGAAAAGTTGGCATAAAAAAGTATAAATGCAAGGTTATTTCACATATTTTCTCCTAGAAAGCTTGCAAGTCACCTAAGCTTTCAAGTATTCAAGCACTGTAGAAAATTTATGACCAAGAGAGTTTACACTTGAGCATTCAAGAGAATTCAAGAGTTGATTATCAATCATTTTGGAATTGCATTCAAGATTCAAGCATCATGTCAAAGTTATCATATATCATGTTTGTTTTCGAGCTAACATTTGTAATGTTGGTTCTTATGATACAAGCAAGAATTCAAGTCAAGATCTATAGCATTCAATCAAGATTCAACATTTACATTCATGCTAGCCATTACATACAAGATTATGGATTTTATTTCAAGGGTTTGGTGAGTTGCAACATAACACATTTTCTCATTCATCATTCCTTCATTCTATTTGATTTCATTCCAAGGTTTGATTACCAAAATGGGGGTTGACAAAGGAAAAGCCCTATCTACTAACAATTTTTTTTTTCCCTCTCTTTGATGTGTGATTTGTAGATCTAGGTTGATGATCCATTGAAGAGAAAGATTGGAGAAAGTTGTCAAAGTTGTCACCTTTCTTGCAAGATCATGGAAAGTCATCTATAGAGTAGAACTCAAAGTTTCAGACTCAGAGATTGGGAGAGAAGCTACAGAATATCACTATAGGATATTAGAGTTTCAGATCAACCCTAATACTAGGACTAAATCACCAAGTTTGTGGCATATGAATTCTAGTATACTAGTTTTTAGAATTTTTTTGTAGATCCTGGTTTAGTAGTTCTAGATTCTAGATTCAACCCGAAACCCTAAATTGAGAATAAATCACCCCTAATACTGTATGAGTCCCATTATACTTCAACAGTCATAATTTTAGGATTTCAGATCTTGTTCCAAGCATCTTCAGTTTTCCAGGTGCCCCTATGCCTTTCCCAGTTCATTATTCTAACTTTTTAGTTTCATATCTTAGGTTACATAGCTAGATTTGCATATCATTTGTTGTAGTGTCTAGGAAAATACATACCCTTGAATTTTCACACTTGTTTGGGCCCACATTGCTTTATTTATCCTTATTTATGTCTTAATTGCTCCTATTTTGCATCCACAAGCCTAATGAATTATATCTTTTTATGGCTAATCCTGACAATCACCAATGGATAAATGATAATTTAATGATTCTGGCTATGTGTCCCTGATTTTTGGGCCGAGACTAAGATGCCACCTAGGGCATCTTTGTCCCCCAAAGTCTTGGGACTGTGATTTCAAGTGTGCCTTAAAGTAGCCCTTTTTGGAGTTTGTGGGCCCTAGGTTTCATGTCTCAAGACTAAGACACCACCTAGGGCATCTTGGTCCTCGGTTTATTTTTGGGATTCAATTTCAAATCTTGGCAGGATTTAGCCTCCTTTAATTAATGAATTCATATGTCAGCTTGTTGCGGTGTAATTTTGGGATATTAAGAAAAGATAAGTATAAATACAAGGTTCCTTCATTCATTTCATATAAGACTTTTGTGAGAGCATTCATCATAGCATAATTGAGTCACAAGAGCATTCAAGAGAAATTCATCAAGCATTTGGAGCCATCATCAAGATTCAATCATCATATCAAGGATATTCTTGTATCATGTGTTTTTTTGAGCTAACATTTGTGATGTCGGGTTTTGATTCAAACAAGCAATTCAAGTCCACATCTATCAAGCATTCCTTTGATTCAAGATCCATATCCAAGATATCCACTCCACACAAGTTTGCAGACTTCATAATAAGGGTTTAGTGAGTTGTAACATTGCATGTTGTTCATTCATCAATTCCCTTCATTATTCTATTTCATTATAAGGTTTAATTACCAACAAGGGGTTTGACCAAGGAAAACCCCCATTTAGTAAAAATTAATAATTTTTTCCTCTCTTGTGTGTTTGTGATTGCAGATTTAGGTTGAAGAATTGAAGATAATTTGAAGTGAAAATTTGCATTGTAAAGTTGTCATCTTCATGGAAACTCACCTACAAGCCAAATCCAGAAGTTTCAAAACTTGAGATCCGAGAAGAGGGAAGTGTAGATCTTGAGCCTTAGGACCACATTCAGAAATTCCAAAAATTCAAGATGGGACTAAGTCACCACCTAGGGTGTCATAGTCCTTGTGAAGGTATTTTATAGAAATTCTTTTAGATCTAGTTCTGGCATCCAAAGATTTTTCATCTTCCCTAAGAAACAACATTGGGGCTAAGACAACCGTAAGAGAGTCTTAGTCCTCCATAGCACTCTTTGACAACTTTTTTGCATTTTTAGAATCCTTGTCACATTTCTAGACTTCCTAGATACACACATCATAACTTCCTATTACATAATTTCATCATTTGCATCCTTCATTTAGCTTGCATTACTAGGTTTTGTAGGTTGAAATTTAAAGTGTCTTTCAAACATAGATTTTAGGACCCAAAATGCTTGCTCTCTTCCTAAGTTTTTAACTTAGAAAGAGAGATTTATATCCTAAAATCCTAGATGTTAATTCAATTAAGGAAAAATGTGATGTGATATGATGTAAAATAACTAAACTAAATGCAAATAACTAATTGAAATGGTCTAAAATGTATGCAAAACTAAGATTTATGCTTTGTTTGAAAACATGTTATGAATTAGAACAACTATGAAAGATGAAGAGATAGAAAGAAATATGCAGAACAAAAAGAAATGAATGAAAATAGAGTGCACCTGGAGGTAGAATGACATCATCGGAAGGTTTTGAAATGTCTTTGAAATTTCTGTAAATGACCATTGGGACTCATTTTCCAAACATGGCGAATTAGTCCTACTGCTAAAAACTTTCAGAAACCTATTTTTGACTATCGAGAGTTGAAATCTCAGAAAATTAGTTTTCAGGCCTATAGGTGGGACTCATTCACCAAGGGTGGTGAATCAGTCAACCTACAAAAATTAGGAAAATCAGGGGAAGATTTTGTGGAGTTAGATCTATAATTCTGCCTACTACAGGTCTTCACTTATGAAACTGCCAGAATCAGGTCTGAAAGTGACTTTTCCTTGATGATTTGACTTGAATGAAGGGAAGAAGACTTACATGACTTTGAAATGCAATCTTCAATGATTCTCAAGCTTCCAAAGGACCTAAATCTGCATACAAATTTTTGGCATATGGCTCATATGGACATAGTTTTTGGGTTCATGTGTTACCATTGATGGCAACTGTAGTCATCGTCTTGGTCCATAGTTATGCATTCAGTCACACAAACAATTAAAGTAGAAGACTGTGTGTTACTGACAGAATAGGGAATCAGGTCTAATAGCTTCACTAGATTATCACTTCTTGTTGTGGATCACTGAGATTTTTTATCAAGTATGTGGAACACCTTATCATTGAATCCTTTATTGTTCTCTTTTTGGCCACGTGGTTTTAGAGTTCCGGTAGGACATTTTTAGTTTATTTGTTTATTGGAGCCAATTTAGTGCAAGGGTGTACAATGGTTATATAAAGTTAAATTATCTTAATTGGATGTTTAATTATGGGTCATAGCTATTGTGTAGCCAACTTTCTTGGATACGCATTGAAATTATTTATGTTTTTAGGCCAACTAATTGCAAATATTATTAAGTTCTGTTGAGCCGACCTATGGTGTTTAATTCCTGGTGAGCGGATATATTTAGATGTTCGGTCACATAATTTTGTATGATGAAGAAGATGTGTGTGTGTATGTTGCGAATATATAAGGTATACTTGAGAGATATCATGCGTAGTTTCACTTGTGCATAGAGATTTTGTGAGTGAACTTGAGTAGAACAAAGAAGTTCATTACTAGTCACTAAGACTATAAGTTCAACATCAGAACTAAATCGAAACTACAATCAAGCATTGGTACATGCTATTTACTCAGTTCACTTTATTTTGGATCTATTCCAAACTATTGTAAGGACAATGAGTCCTCTTTGTAATTGAGTAGTGAGCTCTAGGCAATGAGCTTGAATGCAAGTGCATTCTCATTTTATAATACTTCTTTTGAGAATACTCAGAACATATTGTGGATTGGTCATCCAGCATGGCTTTTCCCCTTACAGGGTTTCCACATATAAATCCTTGAGTTATGGTTGTGTGGTTTATTGTTTTCTATTTTTGCATATTGATTTTGATTAAGTGTGTTTAGTGGAATAAGAGAATTAAAATTTTCACATCACTAATTCATTCCCCTTCTCAGTATTGCTTATTTCCAACAATTGGTATTAGAGCAAGTTCCTCTAAAGAAGTCTGACAACTTGAGGAGATCTTGGAAAGTCATCGATACAAGTAGCCTTCAACAACAACTCATGGCAGCCTTGGATGATCTTGACCAATGAAATTCTGAGGTCTGAGAACTGTAAGAGAATCTTCAAAATGAAAAAAAAATCATCCAATCATTGAAAGATAAGATTGGTGAATCAAGAGAGAAAAGAAAAGAACTATGTGGTTAGCCTAAGCAGAAGAACAAAACCAGTGAAGATGAACAAATCAGTCAAGTTCTGAAAGAAAAAATAAAAGAATGTGAAAAGGTTTCTCAAGAGAATGATGTCTTGAAGTGTGAAAAAAAATCCATCATGATGAAGATGACTAAAGAATTGGAGGACAAAAAGAGAAATGAAGAAAATCTTGCACAAAAATTGAAAGAAAAATCTGAACAATGCAGTCAATTAGAGAATGAATTGGAGAAAACCAAGAGTAATGAAGAAGAGCTTGAAAAGAAACTTGATGATCTCAAGGGTGAACTTGCTACAACAAATGAGTTCATAGAGAAATTCAATGCAAGCTTAGCCAAAATTGATGAGTTAATCAAGGGACAAAGAACTGATGGTGACAAACGAGGTCTTGGATATGAAGAAGGAGAAAGTTCCAGATTTGCACAAAGGAACTTTGGACAAAAGAATCCTAGACAAAGAAATTTCAGACAATTCGATGAGATGAGTAGACCCAATCAAAATTTGGTAAGGCAACCTAATGCTCAAATGTTTAATGGTTATTGTTATACTTGCAACAAATTTGGTCATATGGCTTCTCATTGTAGGAGTAGGATGAACATGAGTAGACCATCATTCACATGAAAATGCTTTAGTTGTTACAAGTATGGTCATAAGTCAAGTGAATGCAAAACTATGATGCATATCCCTCATAGAGATGTTAAATGATATGCATGCAATAGATTTGGACATGTTGCTAACCAATGCAGGTCTAGAAAAAGCTAGTGGAACAATTGGCCTAAGCAGAGAAGTGTTGTCTGCTACAACTGCAACAAATTTGGCCACACCTCTAGATTCTATCAAAACATAAAGGGTATGATAAAATAGAATAATCAGTCAGATGTCAAGGGAAAAGGAAAGATCACTAGTGATGAGATTAAGAAATAGATGTAGAAGAAATGGGTGAAAAAGGAACCCTCTATAGAAGAAACTGGATCTGCACCAAAAGCCTCTTCTAGTAATAACCCTAGAAACTAATTGTAGACCTTTGCATTAGGGGGAGCTATCAAGGAAATTCTCTAAACCCCTCATTACAAGTGATTGGTATTGGAATTCAAATGAGTGCACCAGGAAGTGGATATTCCTCAGTCATTGTGGAATGAATCTAAGGTATCAATAAAGACTGTTGTAGATTCACGCAAAAATTGTTTGGCCCGGAATGCTAAAAATCTAAAAATCTGCTAAATTAGGGCAAGGGCATTTATTGCAAAAAGTAAAGTGTCAGGTTCAATAAAAATAAAAGAACCATTTTCACTCTCATTCGTCACATTTCATTCAAAGCTAATGAAGTCAAAAGTATTTTGAAGTAATTCTTGCCCAAGCAAAGAAGAGATTGAAGCTTAGAAGTTTCAGTGATTGATCTTCCATTTCATCTCCAAAAGGTATTTATAGCAAAACTATAAATTTATGTATTCGTAATTATGTCTACCCTTGTCTTAGTTGAAGTTAAGAATAGGTTGCACCCTAAGTTCAAATGGCATCCATATAAATCGGTAGACATTGAGCCCTTGGGAGCATTTTCTTCCGTGTCGTATGGTATTTTGCACATAGAAGATATTAGGGCTTATGTGCATGCGAATATTGAAGATTTGGGTAGTGTGCACCTATTGGAATTATATTCTAAGCACATAGCGCAAGATGATTTCTCTGTGAAACCTAAATTTAAAACCCTAGTGGACAAGAAATTTTCTCAATTCGTGAGGTTTCCCATATTTGAGGAAGATGAGTGAGTTTGTTACATTCTAAGCCAAGTGCATGATGAATTTATGTGGCTAGGTATCCCATTTAAAATTAGCAAGGAAGCTATTTGCGCTATTACTGGCTTAAATTCTTTCGGTAGACTTCTAGTATTGAAGTTGATAAAGAATGATGATGTCACAAAAGCGACTGGCTCACACTAGGACAAAAAGGAAATGACTGTAAGTCACATTGCCGAGATCGATGTAAGATTTGCATCCATGATCATAGGGTATAAGATTTACCATTCAAGTCAGGAAAATTCTGTATCTGGAACTGCCATCTGCACAACATATGAGATGATCAAGCAAAATGCTCAGGGGGAATCTCTTGCAAAATATGAGGAAAATAAATAAGGATAAAAATAATGTGTTGAAATTCGACAACCTATTAATTTGCCTAGGTGAGGTACTGGGTATTGACAAAGTTCAATGGAGAAATAATATTCTAGTGGCTGTATAGATTTGGACATGTTATGCAATCTTGGTGACCAAGAGACCCATAACTCAATCCTTTGGGGTCATTTCAAAACATTTCAAAAACAAATGCATGCCAGAGAGAGGATTCTTGAAGTTGTAGTGGAAAAATATAAGGACTATGTATGCTTCATGGTAGACATTGACCAATGTCACATGGAAGCAACCGGTCCAAGAACTGTTTGGATCATGCCTATGGGCTATGCAGTGGATGAAAATATATTGAGAATGTATGAAGAACATCTATTGAATTTTCCACTGGATTCTAATATAGAAAGATTCAACACCTATGCAGAAAAGAGCCTTCAAGTTCATTCTGAACTAAAAAATCCCAAGTCAACTAGGAAGATAAGAAAGGAAACAAAAATCATTGTAGAACAACTAGGTCTTCCAATTGGGGAATTGAAAGAAATCAAAAGGAAAAGAGAAGAAGTTGAAGCAACTCAAAAGAAGGGAAAGGCATCTACAACTGGCTCAGGAAAATTTTCTCATAATACCAGATCAACTAGGTGTTCCACTACTACTCAACCAACTAAGGCCAAAGCCTCCAAAAGAGGGAAGAAAAACAAAAGCTCAAGGACCTATAAAGCTGCATCCAAAGATGAAGGAGAAGAGAAAAATTTAGAAGAAATAGTAAGAGAATTGAAGGAAACCAGGAGTCAAGCAGTTAAATTGAATAAAAGGAGACCTTCCGACAAAAATGAAGAAACTTAGAAGAAGCCCAAAACTGTCAATTCCAGCTTGTCAGTAGAAGAAGTTGAGAATGTAGCAGTAGCTGATGGTAACCTCAAAACACTCTGCGATCTATATGAGTTCTTTGATGATTCTGGTAAGTTGATTCTTGGAGAAGCTGTTGTCAAGCATTTGAATGTTTTCAATAAAACTCTAGTGGAAATCATGTCTAGCTTACCCACAAGCCTATATAAAGCTTTGGAATCAAGAGGGGAGTATGCTAGGATAGAGGAAGAAAACATGAGGAAAAGATTCCTTGCTGATCTGTTCCTTGATATGGTAATTGAAGAATTGGATTCACTCCTCTTAAAAGTTAAAAAATGAATTCAAAAGCAAGTCAAGAGTCAATAAAATCATGATGGTGACACTGAAATTGTTATACATGAAACCAAGACTATTTTGGAAGAGTTTTTGTCAAAAGAAAAGAAAAATATTGATGAAGCCAATACTATATAGGTGCAAAATCATGAGGAAGTGAATGTGGAAGTAAGTAAGTTAGAAGGAGGAAATGAAAATGATGAGAATATTAATCCTCCAATATTTGAAGATATTTTGACTTCCCCCAATGATGAAAAAACTGAGACACCTATTGTGACTAAGGTCCAAAGTGAAGAAATAGCCGAAGAGAAAGAAGTGTCCAGTGAAGAAGTGGTTTTGCTAGGAGTCACTCTGGAAGCTCAATCCAAGATTGACAAAGGAAAGAATCTTGAAATTAGTCTGAAAAAGGTAAAGGAATCTCTATTGGAACAGAAGGTAGAATCTAATTCAGAATTTGATAAGAGTTCAATCAACTTATCTACATTGTCTCTAATCTAGATGTTGAAAGTTGCTAAGATTGCTCAAGATAAAGCCAATGAGAAAATACCAAAATCTCATATTAAACATAGTGAGTTGTTGAAGCTTGCATCTGAAGCTTTACAAAAGCTTATGCCTACTCATGTTATGGATCCATCCGGATCCCCCTCTGGTGAGTTGAAGAGATTAATAAGCTCTGTAGACTCTCATTTCAAGTCTTTTGAGGTTTCAACTCAGATTCAAGTGAAAAAGGAATTTAAGCAGGAAAGAATAGGAAGCCTAATCAATCTTATTGCCAAGGACAAGATACTTCTAGCAACCTGTATATAGAATATCGAAGGTACTATAACTGAAGGAGGGAATATGTACAAATCCTACCTAATCTTATCAAAATTCACTGTGGAAAATGAGAAAAAGATCAAAGATATTGAGCAACAATTAGCCAATATTTCCAATAGTTTTGATCCCTTGTCTAGTAGTATGTCTCAACAAGATAGTCAAGTAATATCCTTGCTTGACCAACTACAAACTTTGAAGTTTGAAAATGAAAGAGTTATTAGCAGAGTAAGTGAATTTAGGAAGCTAATAAGTCCAGAAATTGAGACAATGGAAAACACTCTCAAAGAAGGAAAAAGTGCTCTGATTGCTTTTGATCCTGTGAGTTTGGAAGCTGTAGAAACCATGGCTTATCTTCTCTGTGGTCATATTACCATTCTAGAGAGTTTGAAAAGTATCTAGAACTCGAAATTACAAGGACTGAAGAATGTCTTTGCAGACATCTTCCCATTTTTGTAAGTCTTCGGATATACTTGTACAATTTTGAAATTTTGTTTTCCCTAAATTCTGTCATTGATGCCAAAGGGGGAGAGTGTAGGTGAAAAATGCAACATATTCCTAGGGGGAGTAATATTTTGCAATGGTGTAGTATTTTGTATTTTGAAAGAATGTTTATTTGGTTCGACACTTAGTCATTTTTTACTAAGTGTTGTCATCAATGCCAAAGGGGGATATTGTTGGCATATTGCTCATGTGGATGTAGTTTTTGGGTTCATGTGTTGTCATTGATGGCAACTACAGTCATCATCTTGGTCCATAGTTATGCATTCAGTCACACAGGCAGTTAAAGTAGAAGATTGTGTGTTACCGGTAGAACAGGGTATCCGGTCTAATAGCTTCAACGGATCATCATTTCTTGTTGTGGACCACTAAGATTGCTTATCAAGCATGTGGAACACATTATCATTGAATCTTGTATTGTTGTCTTTTTGGCCATGTGGTTTTAGAGGTCTGGTAGGACATTTTCAGTTTATTTTTTTATTGGAGCCAACTCAGTGCAAGGGTGTACAACTGTTATATAAAGTTAAATTATCTTAATTGGATGTTTAATTATGTGTCATAGCTATTGTGTAGCAAAATTTATTGGATACACATTGATATTATTTATGTTTTTGGGCTGAATAATTGAAAATATTATTAAGTTCTCTTGAGCCGACCCATGGTGTTTAATTCTTGGTGAGCAAATATATTTAGATGTTCGGTCACATAATTTTGTATGATGAAGAAGATGTGTCTGTGTATGCTACGAATATTTAAGGTATACTCGAGTGATATCATGGACATTTTCACTTGCGCATAGAGATTTTGTGAGCGAAATTGAGCAAAACAAAGTAGAATTTCATTACTAGTCATCAGTACTATAAGTTCGACACCAGAACTAAACCAAAACTGCAATCAAGCATTGGTAGATGCTATTTACTCAGTTCACTTTCTTTTGGATCTATTCCAAACTATTGTAAGGATAGTGAATCCTCTTTGTAATTGAGTAGTGAGCTCTAGGCAGTGAGCCTGAATGCAAGCGCATTCTCATTTTGTAATACTTATTTTGAATATACTCATAACATATTGTGGATTGGCTATCCACTGTGGTTTTTCCCCTTATAGGGTTTCCATGTATAAATCCTTGTGTTATGGTTGTGTGGTTTATTGTTTTCTATTTTTCTATATTGATTTTGATTAAGTGTGTTCAGTGGAATAAAAGAATTAAAATTTTCACATCATTTATTCACTCCCCCTCTTAGTGTTGCTTTTTTCCAACACAAACAACACAAGAAGAGAGATTGTTGATTGTTAAGGCATGGGGGTTTGCCTTGGTTAAACCCTGTTTAGGTAATTAAACTGAATTGATGAAATAAAGGAACAAAGCATGTAAAATGGAAGTGATTACCTTGCAAATGATGATAGATCTTGGATTTCTATAGTAACACATGTAAAATCTTCCCTTGAATGCTTGAGAATGCTAACTTGAAGACTTCTCTTGAAGAAACCTCAACTTGCTTGACTTGTAATAGAAGATAGATGTTGAATTCAAGATGAGAGATGTAATAATGAGTGGATGGATAGATGGATTGTAAAAATGAGCTTAAAGATGCTTATTTATAGTCAATTGTGCCTTAGTACCCAATTATGCTACATCACAGGCCAACTTGAAGTGAAAATAAAGTTTAAATTTCACTTTTTCCCACTCAAGGGTCAAAATGGGGGCCAGATAGGACTCATTCACCAAGCATGGAAAATGGGTCCCACCTGGATGGGACTCATTCACCAAGCATGGTGAATGGGTCCCATAGGGGCCATTCTGACACCTATGAAGCTTAGGAGATAGGAAATAAGGTTTAGATTGCTATCTTGTCGGGTGTTTGATCAATTAAAGCTTCAGGATGCATAATATGGGTAAAATAAGATTTATTAATGATGATGTAAATGTTGAATAGGGATTGGGACACATAAATTAATGTATAAGTGTAATTAAATGTACTTTGCAACACTAAAATAAGGTCCACATAGCCTAGAATGGCACAAGAACCAATGTGAATGTATAAATTACATTACAACACTAGTTTGTCATTAAGTTTATGTTAAGATATTTCTAGATTGATGAAATAATGTTATTATAATATTGAATTTAGGAAGAAATAGGTTACTTAAGTCTAGAAAAGCATGAAAGTATTTTACAAGACTTTACAACACCTTTACAAGACGTTGTTAAGAGCATGTTGTTTGATTTGGAAGGGTCCAAGACCTAGTGTGGACACATAAAATGCCTCATAACACTAGATTATGGGCTCATTAAGTCCATTTAATCTCATGCCAAGCAATGGGTCTTGTTTTTGATGGTACATTTAGTGCCCACTTTAGTGAGAGAAACTTGCTTCCTCACACTAAAGTAGCCATTCAAGAGAGATCCACATGTATTCCAAGCCCCCAAGATATAAAATCATACAAAGGAAAGGGAGAAAGAGGAATGAGATGGAAAAGGCGTACTCACTCTGGGGCCTAAGAAAACCCAAATGTACTCACTCTAGAGCATGAGAAAACCCAAAAAGAAAAGGGTGAGAAACATACGCTAGTTGGTATGCCCTCACAAACACAAAAGTGGCTATGGGGAAAAGCCATGCTGCTAGTTGGGATTCCTACACAACCACGCCAAAGTTATACCTCCTGATAACTTTAACAAGGTGTCACAAAGCAAAAGGAAATGCAAATGCTGGTTTAAGTTTTATGAGATTGCAAAATAGGATGGCACCACAGGCATGCAAGTTGTGTTATGCAAGGTGGTTGAATAAGAATACAATATGTAAAAATGTTCTATGTAATATGTTCAAAGGAGTCTTCTTCAGTTCATGTAAGGTCAGTTACTTAGGGAACATTGTGTCTAATGTCTCCAAAAGAGGACCAATCAAAGAATAGTATATTCGCAACTTAGGGGATGCAATGCGTGACATCAAACCATAAAGAGGAATGCAATATGCTGAGATAGATCACACTTATGAAGTACATTATACCCAATGCCATCCAAAAAGTTACAAACACATCACACAAACAACAAGGCTTCGCTAAGAATGCAAATGAAATAATGGTAATGTATGCCACCACTTTAAATGAATCACTACACATCATTCTGTGAGAAATTACTTGAAAGTAGAGAAGAAAAGAAAATGTCAAAAAAGGAAACAAGACATGAGAGCCAACTTGGAAAGCTCTATGCCAAGTCATATGTTTCAAAGTTAAATTGCGTCATAGCAATGGAAGAGAAAGTAAGAGAGTATGTCACATGTGAGTCAATCTTAAGACATGTCATCCACATCTCAAGCTTGCTCTTAAATGTTCATGAAAGGTTAACACCAAGTCAAAAGAGACAATGACAAGTACATACAAGAATAAGGCTTTCTAATCCATTTCCCCCCACTTAGTATAGGATAAAGGTGAGCTTAAAGTGGATGACAGTATGATGCCCCTTGCAATGGATACAAGAAATGCAATAGTGAGAATGTGATTATCCTACAACTATTACATGGCAAGGAGCATCAACTAAGGTTATTGAGGTGAATAAGAAAGAGTTGTGGAAGAATCTTATGTGATAGGATTGCTGATCTTGATTAAACAACAATAACCAAGACCATGAGTTGTTTGTTTTGTGTTAAGTTCTATAGGGTTGTGGATGCCTTTCTCTTGAGCACCATAGCCTTTTCCACTATACCCAAGTTGTTTCATGAAATCATACCCTTTTCCATAAAGGTTTTGGAGTGTTTTGGAATCAAGTGGTTGTTCATTATTGTGTTCGTCAAGGGTTATTGGAGAATTGGTGGGATTGTCTAAAGTGATTAATGAGGATGCTTTCGAAGAGTTATCTAAATTTTGTGTTGACATAATGATTGGTTGTTCTTTTTTTTTGTCTTTCTTTTGTGTGAGTATGTTTTCGCCCATAAACGAGGGTGTGAAGTCTAAGGATCCCCAATCATCACCAAAAAATTTAGATTTGTGTTCAATTTCAAGAGGATCTATGTTGGATGCTGGAATCAATGTTGTAAGAGGACTTGTAGCTCCATTTTCAAGATGTAATTAATTTTTCAGTCTCGGGATCAGCTTCAAGTTGGTAAATATTATTATTATAGACATATTTCATTTTACAATGGAGAGTTGAAGGCACTACATTCATCTCATGAATCCATGGTCTGCCTAGAAGAAGATTATATAAAATTTCATAAGGCATGACATGACTAGGAGTTTGAAAAGTAACCACTCCAATTGTAATAGGCAAAGTGATGACCCCTAGCGGTTGCTTTGTTATATTGTCAAACCCTTGAATAGAAATGGAATCAAGTTTTATTTGTGATCTATCCACTTTTAAATGGTCAAGAAGGATCACACTAAACACATTAAGAGAAAAACCATTATCTATAAGAGTACGCTTGATACCTATGTGATGAAATTGAGCAATGATCATAAAGGCATCATGTTGTTTTTGTAACTCTAAAGGAGGGAGCTCGTGTTGATGGAAAGTAATGCCAAGATTTGTTTGATTCATTGGATGGGTTAAAGCTGCCACATCATTTAGAGTTGTACCAGTAGGAATTATAATTTGTTGTAAGGCTATTTGAAGAATATTGTTGTAATGTGGCGAGGTTTGAAGTAAATCCCAAAGGGAGATTTTGGTAGGAGTATTATTGAACTGCTCAACAAGATCATACTCCTTTGTTTGTGGGGTGTAGCAAGGAGAACTAGGTGGATTAGGTAAAGATAATGGTGGTGGAATTATTTTTGGCAGTTGTGGGTTATTTCGTATGTTATATGTATGAGCAACAATATCATCACTAGATTATTGTGATACATTAGAGGGATGAAGGGGATGCAAAGGTGGGTAAAGAGTAAGTTTAGGTTTATTGGAAGGATGAAGCAGATGCAAAGGTGGGTAAAGAATAAGTTTAGGTTTATTGGAAGGATGAAGCAGATGTGAAGGTGGGTATAGGGTAAGTTTAGGTTTAGTGTATTGAGGTTGACTATTGTTAACATCTCGTAACAAGGGAGATTCTTCATTGTCCTTGGAGGGGATATTATGTTTACATTTTGGACCATAATATCCTCCCTAGAAGCAGAGTTCTTATGAGAATAACAAACCACATGTTCATGACAATTAAGGTTTGGTTTATCTAAAAGAACTTCATGACCACTAAGGGAGGTAGTAATGGTTAAATGAGTTTGATAATTGATAATGGGGAGATTAGGGGAAGTTTGTATGTGATCATTGGTTATTACGAAGGTCAAATTCTCATCTACCATACTAGGAAAGCTTGTAATATGTTCATCAAAGGTTGGAAAAGTAGCTTCATCACAAGTATGAGGAGAATCAATGAAGGAATTGTTTTGCTCAATAAAGTTTGTCGAAGGCGGAAGAGGACAACTAAAATTCACATGACTTGTAGTGGTTATGTTGTCACAAGTAGGAGAGACACTAGGAGAAGAACAAATGTGATTATCATGATTATTTATGACTTCAATGTTTTGTTCCATAATGTCTTACAAAATAGGAGAGGTATGGAAAGGATCATAAAGAGGGTTGTTATAGACTTTAAATATTTGATTATTCAAGACCAACCTATCAGCCTCATCATTTACAATATCATGTTCCTCAAAGTTATTTGTACAAGAGAAATTAGGTAAGGTGATGTCTAAGATTTCATTTTCTTGTGCTAGAATATCTTCCCAAAGGTGATGAGGAGAAGGAAAACAAGAGCCACATGATTCTCAATGATTGTATCTTCTTTCCCAAAGATACCTTCGTCACTAAAAGGAGAGGTATTGGGAGAAGAAAAATATGATCATCTTGGTTATCTATGTATGTAGGCACTTCTATCACATCATCCACACAAAGAGGAAAGACAGGAGGGGGTGTAACACTTTTAGTTTCATGGGCTAAAAGACTCTCATAATATTGACATGCACTGAAGAAAGGAGAATCATGCTGATTAACTAACATTTTGAAATAAAAATCTATACTAACTCAAAATGCAATGTAAAATGCTGGAATGAAATGCAATTTTTCAAAGAGAAATTGATTGATTATGCTATGTAATAATATGAGAGTGCAAATGTGCAATTTAAACTATGCATGAAATGAGCCAATTTATGCTATTTTTGATGAAATGTATGCTACAAAATAACTAACTATTATAGGTATGAAAAGGCACCAAACAAAAGCCCAAAAACACTATTCTAAATTTTGTAAAGTGTTGTTTCAGGGGTCAGAAGGGACTGATTCGCCTAGGGTGGCAAATGAGTCCTAGTATGGACTTTTTTTTCAATTTTTTTAGAAAATTTAGAGTGATTTTTAGGAGTTTTGGGGGCCAATATGTAGAACTGAATGAAAATGCAAATTTATAGAAAATCTAAATGAAGTTAGATGCAACAAATGCAACTTAAATGCACTTTTTATGAATGCAAATTTTTAAGTCTAGCATGCAAACTCTAATGCAAAATGAATGCAAGGATAGATGAATGAAAAAAGACACAAAATCATAAATTAAAAGTATTCAAAAATTCAGGTTCACCAAAATGAAACATATATTTTAGGACCTGAAGTGCTCACTCTCTTCCTAAGTTTTTCATCTAGAAAGAGAGAGATTTACATCCTAAAATGGTAGAAGTTTATTCAATTAAGGAAAAATTTGATGTGATATGATGTAAATTAACTAAAATAAATGCAAATAACTGATTGAAATGGTCTAAAATGCATGCAAAACTAAGATTTATGCTTTGTTTGAAAACACATTATGAATTGCAACAACTATGAAAGATGAAGAGATAGAAAGAAATATGCAAAACAAAAAGAAATGAATGAAAACAAAGTGCACCTAGAGGTAGAATGACATCACCAAAAGGTTTTGAAATGTCTTTGAAATTTCTATAAATGACCATTGGGACTCATTCGCCAAGCATGGAAAATCAATCTTGCTTCTGCTAAAAACTTTCAGAAACCTATTTCTGACTGTCGGGAGTTGAAATCTTAGAAAATTAGTTTTTAGGCCTATAGGAGGGGTTCATTCACCAAGGGTGGTGAATAATTCCACCTTCAAAAAATTGGAAAATAAGGGGAAGATTTTATGGAGTTAGATCTGCAATTCTGCCTCCTACAGGTCTTCGCTTTTGAAACTGCCAGAATCGGGTCTGAAAGTGACTTTTCCTTGATGATTTGGCTTGAATGAAGGGAAGAAGACTTGGATGAATTTGAAATGAAACATTCAATGATTCTAAAGCTCCCAAAGGACCTAAATTTGCATACAAACAACACAAGAAGAGAGATTGTTGATTGTTAAGGCATGGGGGTTTGCCTTGGTCAAACCCCATTTAGGTAATTAAATAGAATTGATGAAATAAAGGAACAAAGAATGTAAAATGGAAGTGATTACCTTGAAAATGATAATAGATCTTGGATTTCTGCAACAGCACATGTAAAATCCACCCTTGAATGCTTTAGAATGCTAACTTGAAGACTTCTCTTGAAGAAACCTCAATTTGCTTGACTTGTAATAGAAGATAAATGTTGAATTCAAGATGAGAGATGTAATAATGAGTGGATGGATAGATGGATTATAAAAATGAGGTTAAAGATGCTTATTTATAGTCAATTGTGCCTTAGTACCTGATTATACTACATCACAGGTTGACATGAAGTGAAAATAAACATTAAATATCACTTTTTTCCCACTCAAGGGTCAAAATGGGGGCTAGATAGGACTCATTCGCCAAGCATGGTGAATGGGGCCCACCTAGATGGGACTCATTCACCAAGCATGGAAAATGGGTCCCATAGGGGCCATTCTGACACCTATGAAGCTTAGGAGATATGAAATAAGGTTTAGATTGCTATCTTGTTGGGTGTTTGATCAATTAAAGCCTTAGGATGCACAATATGGGTAAAATAAGACTTATTAATGATGATGTAAATGTTGAATAGGGCTTGGGACACATAAATTAATGTATAAGTGTAATGAAATGTACTTTACAACACTAAAATAAGGTCCACATAGCCTAGAATGGCACAAGAACCAATGTGAATGTATAAATCACATTACAACACTAGTTTGTCATTAAGTTTATGTTAAGATATTTCTAGATTGATGAAATAATGTTATTATAATATTGAATTTAGGAAGAAATAGGTCACTTAAGTCTAGAAAAGCATGAAAGTATTTTACAAGACTTTACACCTTTACAAGACGTCATTAAGAGCATGTTGTTTGATTTACAAGGGTGAAAGACCTAGTGTGGACACGTAAAATGCCTCATAACACTAGATTAGGGCCTCATTAAGTCCATTTAATCTCATGTCAAGCAGAGGATCCTTTTTTTGAAGGTACTATCTTTTCCAAGCTTTTGCTTGGTGGTGAACCCCTTAAAGCTTAAAGAACCCATTCCTAGGTCTTCCTTGTTGAGAATTGACTCACCTTTGAGGTTGATAGTCAATCCAATCAGGGTTCCTAGGACATTATTGAGTGGCCTAGGGAGAGTAGAAGTTGGCATTTTTTGCCATTTCCCATTTTCCCTATGGTTCATTTTGGTGAACCCGACATTTTAGAGCATTCATTTTCTGATTCAGAGTCCATTAAATTCCTAGATCTAGGTTTGCATTCATTCTTTCATTCTATCTTACATTAGTGAAAGTTCATCTAGGGTTTCTCATATTTGCATTAGTGAAACTGCATATATGTTGCATTTTTTCTTTCTTGCATCATCTTATTTCATTGAAAAACTGGAAAGTGCATAGTTTATCATCCTAATTGCATTTAGAAACATTGTTATTGCATTCAAAATTGAAAATAATTGCAGCAAAATTTGCATTCAATAGCTTGTCACTAGTTACTTTTTCTTGCATTCATTTACACATTTTTTTGTTTCTAAACATCAACTCCCTAAATAGGAAACCTATGAACATTGTAAAAAATATATATTCTGCTATTTTCTGAGAAAAACCTCTACTAGGACTAAAATGCCCTTCCTGGCATCTTAGTTCCTCTCAAGGTTTCTGGCTCAAAACCCTCTCTCTATTGTTTGTTGTTTGTTCCAGCCCCTGGAACCTCAAAATCTCACCAGTAGGACCAAGGTTCCCTTACTGGTGTCTTAGTCCCTTTTGATATTGAATTTCTAATTTTTAGGGTTTGAAAATTCTCTTCTTTGCTTTTGTTTGTTGCTTTCAATTTTTTGTTACAATTTGCGAAATTGCTATTATTCCAATTTATTTCATCTCAAGTGTAATTGTAGACATAGGATATTATGTTCATTTCACTTTCTTTGGTTTATCCCTTGCATGATTTTTACTACTTGTTGTCCTACTGCTAATACTATGGTGAGACGAAGTGCGAGACTCACGACATCCTACAATAAAACACTCGTTGTGGATCTTGGATTATCTAGCTCTCTTACTTATAGTGTTGGTATTAGTTCACTAAGTATGAACCATACCTTTGATACCTCTTTTGCTATGCCTACATTACCTACAAGTGCTATGCCAAGTGTTCAAACAATGGTTGATCATATCCCTCAAGAAAAAATAATGAAAATGCAAGAAGACCTAGCTCATTTACAAGATAGCGTGAGTATTGAAAAAAATTCAAACACCATTATACCTGCTATAAATAGTTTTCACTGCATGGTGAAAAGTGATGTAGGACTGGAAGTTTTGTGTAACATAGCTCACATCTTTGGAAATTTTTTTCCTTCCACCACTAATGGTGCTCAAGCTTCAAACAATGTGTAAATTCAAGGAGAAAATCAAACTCATCCCCCTTCAACCATTCCAACCCATACCAATCCTCAAGTGACCACAATGATGCAACCAACTAGCAATATCCTTCCTACTTCAAACATTTCCACTAGTGCTCCTTATACTTATGTGGCATCTAATCTGATATCTCCTCCCATAAGCAATCCATTCACTTGTCCTCCCAACACATACATACCACCAACATATTCACCTTCATCTCAAATGGCAAACAACAATCCTATCATTAACCACCATTTACAAATCCTTTCATACATTCAACATCAAGTTTTCACCATAAATCAAAATCAAAATGGTCCACCTTCATACTATGTCAAAACAACCCACTATCTTTGGAGATATTGAGAACTCCGGTTCCACAAGGTATAAAGATCCCTAGATTTGAGAATATCAAGGAAAGGGAGATCTTGCTAATCATGTTAATGCCTTTACTACTTTGTGTATTGAATTCATCCTTGAGAAAAAACTTTTGGCTAAGATTTTTCCCTAATCCTTGAAAGAGGTTACGTTGGACTAGTTTTCTACATTACTGAATAACTCAATTCATTCACTTAATTAACTTGTTGAAGCCTTTATTAACCATTTCCAAGTGTATATGGTTCCTAAAATGACATTAGCTGATTTGATGAGTGTGTCGTAGAAAAATGGCCCCTTGCCATTTTCATGGCCTTTTAGGTCTTGTTTCATGGTATTTGATATATTTTTCTTTGATTTTATGTTGCAACATGGATTGAACATGCATATTTAGGTTCTAAAATTCAAATGATGACATCTTGTGAAGGTGTTGTGAAGTGTTGTAAGACATTTCTACATTCTTCTAGACTCTATTCATTACAATTCACCTAAAAATCACCTTTTTACACATCATCAAGTCCTATTTTGAAGTGTTGTAAAGTCTTGTAACAAGATTTCATGCTTTTCTAGGCACAACTTCACTATTTATCCCTTTCTTATGACTTATTTGGCCCCTTTATGCCCTTATATGCTTTAATTAAGTGTATTTTTCAATGTAAGCCTAATAAACAACATTAAATACAACTTAATCCGTGACACATGTTTTTAGGTCCTAGGTGGGACCCATTCGCCATGGGTGGCGAATGAGTCCCCCTTGGCTCCAAATTCAAAATATTTTAAATTTATTTTTATGTTTTTATTTAAAAACACTTGATGTCATCCTATGATGAGGTATAAATGAGAAACTAAGGCACAAGATTGTATAAATAGGAAATTTTCACCTCATTTTACATCTCCTACAATCTCCTCATTTCATTCACACATCTAAGCATTCAAGCATCTTACAACATCAATTCAAGAAATATTCAAGCACTTTTAAGCATCCATTGACATTACTTTAGACTTGTATAATCAAGGGTTTGGTAAATTGATAACATTTTCAAGTTATTAGTTTGTCATTCTCTTGTATTTCATTATTTTATTAAGGGTTTGATTACCAAAAGTGGAGTTTGACCAAGGCAAACCCCTATTTGCTAACCCTCAACCATTTTACCCTCTTACATGTGTGTTTGCAGACATAGGTATACAGATTTAACAAGCTTTTTGGTATTGAAAAGTGGAGAAAAAGTCAACTAGGTGTTTCAAGTCAACTCATTCATGTTTCAAGCTTGGAGAAGGTTTTCTGTCCGTTTCGTATAGAATTGACTTTGACAACCTAACAATCAGTGATTTCTAGATCTGGTGTTGTAGAGTTGTTTCTTGATTTTCCATAATTTTGGGAGAGGACTAATTTTCCACCAGTGGCGAATGAGTTCCACCTTAGGACTGAAAATCTGAGTTTTGTCAGATTCCAGATCTTGACTGCCAGAAACCAGTTTCTATCACTTTTTCACTAGTAGGACTAATTCACCACTGTGGGTGAATGATTCCCACTATGAAAAATTAGTAATTTTATTCAGCATTCACAACTTTCCAAATTCATCAAATATTTCCCAGGTGCACTCTATTCATCCTATTTCTTTCTATTATGCATAATTTCTTCATTCAGTTCATTGTTTGCATATCATAGTGTGTTTTCAAGTAGAGTTTAAATATTAGTTTTGCATTGAAATTCATTCATTTACATCACTCAATTGCATTTAGTTTACTTTATTTAGCTTAGAAAACATCACATGTAACATTAATTTGAATGAACCCTTAGGATTTTTGGGACCTATCTCTCTCCTTTTAGGTGAAACACCCCAAAAGAGCTAGATAAGCACTTATGAACCAAAAATGAATGGTTCATTTTGGTGAACCTGCATTTTGAACACTTTTCATTTCTAATTTCTTTCACATATTGCATCTTAGTTTATATTTGCATCAACATTCAATTAGGACTTTGTTTTGTTTTTTCATTTTAGGACTTTTCATATTGCATTAGTGAAAACTTCATTCAGATTTCATTTTTGCATTACATCTTATTAAAAAAATAGAAAATCTGCATTATGCATCTTTAGTTGCATTCTGTAGAGCATTAAAATTATTTTAAATTTTTTGAAAAACACAAAAAAATTGCATAGATTGCAACACATACGTGAAGCCACGCGATGCATTTGACTATTAGTGACACATTTGATGGATGGATCAAAGCAAGTGATTGAAGATGACACATTTGTGAGTCAAAATGACTCAAGTGCCAAAATGCGACACGAGTGCTGGATGAAATGACACAAATGTTGAGGTGTGACACAAATGAAGTCAACATGATGCATTTGACTTTGACCAAGGTTGACCAGAGTTGACTTAGTTTTAGGCTCAATTTTCTAGATGCTGTTGATTAGTTAGATGGTAATGATGATTTTCAATAATGTGCTAACTCTTGTTTCTGCATGTGCAGAAATGACTACCAATGATCTATATGCGTGAGTTTAGACCATTGATGTATGCATTTCAGAATCAGCTATTGGACTGGGAGTAGAGGCAACTGATGCAATTGAGGTTGTATTATGTCACCTATATGCCAATTATTTGGGCTAATAGGGGGCTTTTGATAGCACTGGCTGAGAGATGGAATTCTGAGACCTGCTCATTCCACTTATTGATGGGGGAGGCCACTATTACACTGGAGGACGTGTACAAGATTCTGCATATTTCGATTAGAGGTGAGCGAGTGGTGTATGATCCACATCGAGGAGTATAAAACATGACAGAGTTATACGAGGCAGATGATGCCATATGCCTTGGTGTCGAGGGCTACAAAATTTGATGGGAGTACCTAGATGAGCACTATCCATGATGGGATGCGATGTTGTGTACGTTGATTTCTAGAGTCCTCATTCCAGATCATCAAGAACACAGGTTCCTGACCAGATGGAGAGATGTACTAGTGTGCATGCGATGGGACAAGAAATTTTTTTCATGGGGAGCTTGTTTGCTTGGCATGATTTATCATCAATTGCACGAGGTAGCATACAAAGGTGTGCACAATATCAGTTGTGGCACAATATTACTTATGATCTGGGCTTGGGAGAATATTCCCATCTTTTTCTCTCCTATTTAGAGACCATAGTTGGCAAATTGGATGCCCTATGTGTACTTGTATGTGGGTGCTTTACAATAGATGAGAGTCAGAGAGACAAGATTCTGGTGGCATCAGATAGACACCATGAATTCATTTGTCTAGAGGTCATATAGGGATTGTGTGCAGTAGGCCAGAGAGGGACATCATTTGGAATTTTGCATGAAATTTCAATATCTGATCGGGTGGACTGTAAAATCACAACTCATCATCAAGATGTACCTGCCCTAGTGGGTACTACGTCAATTTGGGGAGCAATAGAGAATGCCTATGTGGACTGCAGAGTATGCATGGTCATCACGAGAGCTGATGTGGGGGTCAACCATATCAGTTCCTTTTACCAAGCAGTAGATAGATGGATTGATAGCACAACCATGGGGTTGGAGTGGGGGTCTAACAGATCTAGGGATGTCTACAGATTATGACTTGTGGTGGTAGACAAACATTACACAACCATTGATAAATCCTAATGGTCTAGCACCAATTGATCATCGATCAGTTATTCCATGGGTGTAGCGAGGAGGAAAAGGAGGTAGGGGGAGGGGGAGAGATGAAGGCATCAAATATGGGGGAGAGGAGATGGGGGAAGAGGTGGCGGAGATGGAGGAGATGATGGAGGAGATGGCAGTGGTGGTGGGAGGAGGAGGAGAGGAGGGGATGGAGGGAGGCAAGTGAGGAGATTCAGACAAAAAGTTGAGAGTGTACCACTAGAGGTGATCCCCAAGGTGGTCAAGGAGGAGGAGAGAGAGGAGGAGCAATTACTAGTGGAGGGGAGACAAGAGCAAGATATGGAGGTGGAGGTCAGGCGGGAGGGAGAGATCGGATAGTTGAAGGAAGAGGTGCTAAGGGAGGAGGAGGTCATTGGGGGTGAGGAGGATTGGGTGATAACGAGGAGCTAGACATCAGTGGATATGAGGATATGAACGAGGCTGAGGGGTAGCTCTGAGAGAAGATGATAGATGGGGAGCCAGATATATCCAGGGTGCCACCATTTCCACGATATGCCATAGTGGACCAACATCTAGCTGATATGCAACATAGAATGGATGGGGCCATAATAGAGATAAGAGCCCTATGGGAAAAGCTAGAGGTTACACGGGTTGAGAGAGATCAAGGGAGATTCGATGACAGGAGACTGTGAGCTTGTGCACTTAGTTTGCACAGTTGGTTATAGGGCCAGTTGGAGATGTTGCTAGATAGTTGGCTAGGGTCAATGTGGGCAGAGGCTAGTACAAGATGCTATATGAGAGAGTAGTTCTAGCTGACCAGAGAGAGCCTAGGTTATCTAGGTCACAGAGTAGGACAATGACAAGATTAGGGAGTAGCAGTCACACACATAGCAGCCATAGTTAGAGAGGTGTGGGTGGCTCCAGTTCCTCAGGGAATTCATTAGGTCATCACTCTCATCATAGTCACAAGAATTCCTCTCGCCATAGATCGAGTCACAATCATGGGTCATCTAGTTCAAGAAACATATCAAAGCACAGTCAGCATCTAGTTATGGATCCATCTACTTCTTAGACTCGTTGTAGTAGCCTCACAGACTCATGCTGCCATGTCCACTATGCCATCAGCTTCAAAGTGTCTAACTACCATATCCATGATGGCATTAGCTCCTCTTACAAAGCATCGGTCACTTCGGTCTTCTCCTCGAGGGGACGAGGAGAGTTCAACATAGACATTATGTTTTTCATCCTATTATCATGTTTCAGACATTATGTTATGACACTTATATTTTGATCATTGAGCCCGCGAGCTCTTATTTTTGGGATATCTCATGTCTCTATCCCGTGACATGGTTTTTTAGGTTATATAGATGATGCAATTTTGATGTGGCCTATATGCTATATGTTATATGATGATGCATTATGTGTTGATTATGTTTACGAAATATGAATTTATGATGATGATTATGATGATGCACTTTATATGTCATGTGAAGTATGCAACTATGATGGTTATTATGTTTATATGCATGATGATATTATGTGATGTATGATGATGTATGATGATTATATGATGATGATGTTCCATATGTATGCCTAATATTTTGATTCTAAAATGCCATGTTTATGATTATGGATGGATTGATGTATGAGTATATGTATGGATAATGCAACATGAGATGCCTTATGTTATGATGTTTATGCATTAATGATATGAATGATGTATGGAAATGATAATTTTAGTTTTATGCTTTGTGAATGTGAATGGATGAATGCAAATGATATATGCTAGTGATGGAAATATGTAAAATGGATGTTTAATTACTATATGCCTAAATGAATGTTTAATGCAAAATGTAACTAAGTGAATGGCTATATGTAAATGGGTGATGACCTAATGAAATGTCTATATGATTATGTATGTAATTATGTTTTTGTATGTCACAAGATATCATCAGGAGATGAAAGAAGAGAAATGACTAGACAAAAGGAGATGGATGTTAGTGCCTAGACCCAATCCTTCAACATATTACTACAAAACTAAACATTGTTGCTCTTAATCATCATTGGGTGGATTATTGTAATGGCCAATAGACACCATGACATAACATAGATCAATGGTGTGCAAGGTCGCACCATCACATGAGACAAGAAATCACAGAAAAGGATGATCATGACCCATACTAAGAGCACTGCTGCCATAGTTTTTTTGTCACAACCAACCACAAGCAAGGAAGACAAGAAAGACAAGTCATGAAACACCATTGCTCCTCTAAATCCTATTTCTAGGACATCCTTGAGAAACTAGCAACATGACTATTTGAAAAAGACAAGACAAGTCAGTCATCATGATACGTTGCTGCTTCTCTAAATCTTGTTGCTAGGACATCATTGAGAAACTAGTAGCATGATGAAAAATCAAAGGAAAAAATGACAAGATAGTTTTTTCCAAGTATGTTTGAATGTCAAGTGTTGTAATGTCTAGATGTCAGGTGTCTAAGTTTCGAGATGTTAGGTGTTTCTAATGTCAAGATGTTAGGTGTTCAGGAAGGACACATTCTGAATGATGTTGATGTCGAGAGGATTGATCCTCAAATGCTGAGAGAATCCCTCAAAATGCTAGATAATAGTGACCATGCCTAGGAAGGACACATCATAAGGCATAAATGACAAGGGTTATTCTTCAGAAACACACATCTGTAGAATAACCAAAAGTTGATAGTTTGACTTGTTATGACTGAATTGACTTGTTTTGACCAAGTTGACTTGTTTGAATGATTTCCAAAGTTTATTTCAAGAGTTTTCTTGTCTTGGAATGATTTTTTTGACTTGAAGACATTTGACTTGCGTGCTAGTCCAGTGTCATGACCCTAATGGAATGACCTAGTGTAGCCTCGGGGGCTCATCAATGGATGGCATTGCTTACATCATACACCTAGAGACCTCATAGTTCGACACGACCAATGAATTTGTCTTGATGACCAAAGATTGAGTCATGATTTCTATTTTGACAAACCTACAAGGACTGACCTAATGTCTCGAGGACTCAAAGATGAGCTTTGCCTACGTAGCAAATGTGTAGAGACAACATAGTTTGACAATGACATAGACTGACTAACATGACTAGCATGATGAAATATGACTCTGTTTTTGGTATTTTGATAGATTTTGGGATGTTTTTGTATTTTCTTCAAGACATTTTTTATTTTTTAGGTCTTTTTTCAAGACTTTTTATGATTTTTAGGTCTTTTTTTAGGACTTTTTAATGATTTTTAGGTCTTTTTTTAGTGAATTTTTGATTAATAGGACCATGTGCGATACCCATTGCAGTCGGGCAATAAGGATTGCCCCTAGTCAGGTCAAAGACTATCCAAGTTTGAAGGATGTAAAAAATGATGTGCTTAGGATGACAAACATGCGTTATGCAGGACCTAATGTCAACCTTTGTCAGTCATGGAAAGAAATGGCAGTGTATTATGGCGAATGTCATGATAATTTTAGAAAATTGGGTGTTTACTATGAATCGAGGTAGATACAGTGACAATAGATGGCAGCACAATGACTGACTACACATGGCACATGTTTGCTAGGTTTTCTTCATGGTGCTTATCTAAAGTGCCTGTTTACTAGGTTTTCACTATTGGACGAATTATTTCTCTTTACTATTTTTGTCATTTTTGTCATTTTTCTATTTTTTTGGTGTCACCAAGATGCCTATTTTCCAAGCTTTCATTAGGGTGACGATTTTTTTTTGTATTTTTCACGGTTTTCAGCCTAGCTCTCTGATACTTATGTGTAGAATTTTTAGAGATGTAGACTGTTGATGAGCTCTATCAGTTGTTCACCATCTAGAGTAGCTAGCTGGTAAGCTCTAGAACCAAATGAGGTTGTGATGACATAAGGACCCACCCAATTGGGATCGAACTTGCCAGGTTTTTCTTTGTCATACTTATTCTTTGGATTCTACATTAGGACTAGGTTTCCAATATCAAAATTATGAACCATTACTCTCTTATTATAACTATGAAAAAGGTGATTCTGGTATGCCTGTAAATGATTTAGGGCATTATGTTATCTTTCATCTAACATTTCTAGCTCATGTAGTTGTGATTGTCTATACTCTTCATCATCGATTAGGCCCTTCATGGAGATTCATAGAGATGGAATTTCAACCTTGATAGGAAAGATGGCTTCAACTCCAAAGACCAAGGAAAATGGAGTGGCTCCAGTGGGTGTGCGGATGCTAGTGCGGTAGGCCCACAAAGTAGGGTTAAGTTGTATATGCTCATCATGACCAATGTCATTGACAGTCTTCTTAAGAAGTTTTACAATTGTGTTATTGGATGCCTCATCTTGACCATTTCCTTGTAGGTAGTATGGCATGGAGAGATGATGTTGGATGTGGAAGTGTTCAAATAACTCACGAACGTATTGATTTTTGAAGGGATGACCATTGTATGTGATGATGAACTGTGGAATACCATAACAGTAGATGATGTAATTGAGGATGAATTTGGAAATCTGCTTGCTTGTTATGTATGTAAGGGGGATGGCTTTGATCCACTTAGCAAAGTACTCAGTTGTAGTGATAATGAATTCATGGCCATTGGAGGAGGTAGGGTGGATTTTTCCCATGAGGTCAAGTCCCCATTGTGCGAATGGCTAAGGAGAAGTGATGGGCCGAAGTTCCTATGCTGGTCCATGAATCAAATGATTGTGTATTTGAAGATGGCGACACATTTTGACAAACTCAAGTGCATCTTTTTCCATTGTCAACCAGTAATACCCAAGTTTCATGATCTTCTTAGCTAAGGTAAGGCTACTCGAATGGGATCCGCATATACCCTCATGTACCTCATGTAAGGTTATTCATGGTTCGTTAGTGTCGAGACATCAAATAAGGGTGTTGTCAAAGCTATGACAGTATAAGGTGTCACTGATGATGGTGTATTAGGAAGCTTTGTGGATAAAGGATTTTCGTTGGTTGTTGGATAGGTTCAAGGGAAGGGTTTGGAACTAGATATAGTCATAAATGTCTTGATACCATGGTGAGTTGGGACCCACAAGCTCACAAACCATTTATGACTCTAGAATATCATATGTAGGAACCAAAAGTTGCTCCACCAAGAACTCAAATTGTGGCACATTGCTGGAAATGTATAGGAGAGATCCAATTGTTGCCATTACATCTACGACCTTGTTTTGTACCCTAGGAATTTGTTCAAAGGAAAGCCTGTAGAAGTATGTTTGAAAGCTGTCAACCATTCATTTATAAGGCATTAAATTTTCGTCCTTGGTGTCATATTCATCATTGACTTGATTTATGACCAACTAAGAATATTTGAAAAATAGAAGTTTTTTATTTTCCATTTTATAGCCATTCGAAGTCCCATGACAAGTGCCTCATATTCTACAACATTATTTTTACATAGAAAAGCAATGCAAAATGACTTCGGAATAAAGTCTCCTTGTGGTATGATAAATAGTATACCTCCTCCTAAGCCATGACTAGTATGGGACCCATCAAAATATCGTTTCCACAGTGATTTAGGCTCTATATGAAATATGGACTCATTAGGGAAGTCTGATACTAGTGGATGATTTCCTTGTACAGGTGCATCTTTGACTTCTATTACTTTTTCTTTTATGGCATTTCATTCCACATACTATATGTCATAGTCACTCAAAATCATTACCCATTTCGCCAAGTGGCCTGTCAATTCTGCCCTACTGAGGAGATATTTCAAGGGATCAATCTTGGCCACAAGTTGTCTTGTGATTCAACATATAGTGTCTAAACTTATGGGTGACAAGGAAAACAACAAGACAAGCGTGTTCAATAGATGTGTAGTTTAGTTCATATCTGACCAATGTTCAATTGATGTAGTATATTTCCATTTCTTTTTCATCATGGTCATTTTGTGCCAGCAATGCCCCCAGTGCTGAAGTTACAGAAATATACAGGATCAAAGGCTTTCCTTCAATAGGTAGCATTAAGATAGGTGGTGACAATAGATAGTATTTGATTTGTTGGAAGGCCTCTTGACATTTGTCTATCCACACAAAGGGGATACTTTTGTGCAGGATATATTGAAATGGCTGGCACATGTTTGCTAGTTGTGCAATGAAGCATCAGATAGATTGTAGTCTTCCTTGCAATGTCCTCAATTCACTGATTCCTTTTGGGGGAGGCATGTCTAATATGGCTTTCACTTTGGCGGGATCAACTTCAATGCCTCTACAAGAGACTATATATCCCAAAAGTTCTCTTGATGTCACACCAAACACACACTTCTTAGGATTCAAATGAACCTTGTATTCTTCCAGTCTTTTGAAAATCTTGTGTAGCACATTAAGGTGATATTTGTGTGTCAAGTACTTACCCAAGAGTTCATCAACATAATCTTCCATTAGCTTGTGCATCATGTCATGGAATATTGTTGTCATGGCTCTCTGGTATGTGGCACTTGCACTTTTGAGACCAAAAGGCATGATGTTCTAGCAATATGTACCCCAAGAACATGTGAATGTTGTTTTATGCTGATCTTCAGTGGCGATCTGAATTTGTTTATAACCCAAGAAACCATCCATGAGGTAAAATATCTCGTATCCTACTATAAGGTGAACTATGATGTCTATGTTGGGTAGTGTAAAGTCATCCTTTCAACACGCTTTGTTCAAGTCTCAAAAGTCTGTGCAGATGTGTATTTGTCCATTTGGATTTGTAATAGGTAGAAGATTTGAAATCCATTCCGTGTAGTCTATTGACTTTATGAATCCCACATCTATTTATTTCTTAAGTTCTACTTTGACTAACAAGGTGATTTGTGGGTGCATCTTTCACAACTTTTGTTTCACTGGTTTGGAATCTAGAATTAAGGGAAAATGGTTCAGGACTAATTCTATATCCAAACCAGGCATATCAACATAGGACCATGCAAAGTTAATCTTACGCTCTTAAATTTTTTTGTGGAATTCAGGTTTCTCTTCCTCTATCAAAGGTGTGGCAAAATGGACCATTTTAGGATCGTCTACTATAGATTTGTTGACTTTCATGGTGTCCTCTATGAGCATTTCCAAATTTTCCTATGTCACGGGGAGAGATTCCAATCCTCCATCCTTGAGCACCTCAGAGGAGTTTTCACCCTCGGATACATCCTTTATTTTACTTTTTTATCATCAGAAAATGCCTTTCGATTTTCACCTAAAGATGTTTCATTCTTTGCTTTATTTTTATTTTTATTTTTGGGACTAGAGGAAGACACAGTCTCCCCAAAGTATGTTTCATAATCTAGATTAATAGATAATCCAACCTTATGGTCTCCAAATGGTATTCCCTCATGAAGTCCCATGAATTCTGCAATGGCTTCAACATTTTGAAATATGTTCATGGTTGGTGGGCCTTGCTGATCCTAGTCAGTGAGTTGTGGGTAGATAAGGGAGAGACCATCATCAACATTGGAAAATGGTAGGGATGATGCAAAGATCATGCAAACGGATTCAAAAAGGGTAAAGATGAAATTGTTTTCTTCCAATTCCCGGTCGGATTCTATCCAGTATTCTCCTTCAGTTGTTTCATACTCATTAGAAAAGTAGGGGACAAATGGATTAGAATCATAGTGGGTAGCATTAGATGGTAGGTCAACCGAGTCATGATTATCAATGGGGTTGGATGGTTAGATAGATGACTATGGATGAGGGTCAATAGGGTCAGAAGATGATTCAATCTTGTCATCATTCTAAGGGCAAAAGAGTCTACCCCAGTCTTCTCTTTTCCTTGGAATCTCAGTGTTGTCATCATTCTGTGTGGGATCAATCTTAAAAATTTGCTAGAATATTTGGGAGCAATTTGTCAAGGCAAAAGTCACTTAAGGATCTTCGAGAACCAAATTCCCATTCATGTGAGTAGGTTTTGGTAAGGGAATCTTCAATATTCTTGACACTTTTGGAAGCATTCACGCTTTCACTTGAAAGTACATTGGTATGTTGATCGTTAGTTTTGGGTATCCTATACCCTAACCCTAGGTGTTTCAGTCTTATAGAAGGCATTATAGGTTCTCTCCTTCCAGTTTTGTTTTTACCAAGGCCACTAGTTTCATCATAGCCTTGTTCCTTCACTATGTCATAGCCTTTTCCATATATATGAACTAGTAATGGGGATGAATCTTTTGAGTCCTTGTAAATCCAAGTTGATATGTATTCAATGTCTTCTTTGCTCATGTAACCCCATTTTATAAAAATGTGCATCGAAGGAACTTTGAAAATTTATTTAGGATCCATTTTGAAACAAGGTCAACCATAAGCCTTTGGAGACTTGTGTATTTTAGTGATGCAATAGGCCGTGTTCAATTTAAATTCTTTGCAACCTTGGTCTTAGATCTTGACATTAAGATCAACCTTCAAGAGGGAGGGAGATGGTGTGATGGAAGATGAAGGAGTGGACGTGGATGTTTGGCGAGTGTGGACGGGTCGATGTATTTAGAAGAAGAGGGTTTCAAAAATTCTCAATTTATTGGCACTTGATGCTTTGAAATACCCCTTAAATTGGTGCAATATTGGAAGGGATCAAAGTCTCCATATATGGTTATTTCGGTGCCGTCAAAGGGAAACTTCAGGCATTGATGGTAAGTGGATGGAAAATATTTTAAGCCATGAATCCAAGGTTGACCAAGCAAGATGTTATAGGGTAGTTCAAGATCAAGTACTTGACATGTTGTATCCACAATAACCAGCCCACTCTAATAGGAAGTGTGATAATGGCCCAAGAGGAGTGCTCGTTATCATCACACACCTTTATTAGAATGCTCTTGGTAGCGTCTATACAAGCATGAAAAAACCCTAGAGCCTTAACCAAGTTTAGGTAACATATGTTCAGTCCTTCTTCACCATCTACTAAAACTCGTATGACCTTATGTTTATGGATGAAAACTTCAATATGCAATGCATCATTATGGTTGGATTTTGGTGAGGAATAGTCTTGGTCTAAAAATTTTATGTGATGGGGAGTGGTTAGGTATCCCACCATGGCTTAAAATTGGTTGAAATTGATGTCTTGAGGGATGAAACACTCCTGTAAGGTTTTTTCAAGTATGGCCATGTGTGTAGGAGAAATGCGTAATAACTCAAGTAGAGAGATTTGAGCATGTGTTTTTCCTAATTGGTTAATGAGATTGAAATGTCCCTTAGGTTGTGACTATTTAGCGGATGGACTAGGTTGTGATTATTTAGCAGATGGACCAAGTATCATGATATTTGGTTGTCTTGGGGGAGGAGGACCAGCTATGGTGACTTTTCCACCATGAGTAGTGTCATTACATTCAGGTTCTCTCCTAACATTAACTATATTGACATATTCACCGGCTGCTCAAACATTGTTAATGATGATTCCACTAGAATAATCAAAGGAAACATGATTGTAATTGGCTTGATTATTATTAGTCTTTGGACCCAATGTAGAGGCTTCATTTGAACCATGGTCTTGTAGTGGGTTCTTATGAATTATATGGTTTGCATTTGAAACAAATTGTTGTCCACCTAGATCAATGGTATGATTTTCAATGAGGACTTGTACAAGATTTCTTAGTTGTCGATAAGAGGATGTGTTATGCCCTTTAGCATGGTGGTAATCACAGAAAGCATTGTCATCCCACCATGATGGCTTAAACTGTCTTGGGTCATATGGCTTAGGGTCTTCTAATGTGATAACATTGTTTTGAAGGATCTTGTTAACGACATCTTCGATTGGTTCACCCAAGGTAGTATATGTATGTCTCTTTCTAAATTTTCTGGTTTGATGTGACTATCCTTGCTTTTGATTGATGAAATTTGTTGTAGGTGTCAATGTGATTAATGGTGCATTCTTTGGTTGAGATCCTTTGAGAGTGACTATAGTACTCGTCATGTTTACCACCTTAGCATCAACAATGCCGTCATTGGTTATCTATTTATTCTTGACCTATTATTTATTCTTGTTAGTAGGTGGGTTTGTGTTCATGTTCTTAGGGCCATAATTGAGCTCTCCTTTAGCAATAAGGGGCTTTTTGAGTTGGATTCCTTTTTTGACTAGATTTGCGAAAGTGGTACAATAATGAACTTGCAAGCTGCATTTTAATGGACCTAAGAGATTTTGGACAAACGTGTCAACTTTTTATTTCTCTGGTATCTCAATATGGAAATGAATTGCTAGGATTCTCCATCTTTGAAATAATGGAATAAAGGTCTCACTAGTTTCCTCTCGAGTCAGCGTGCATAAACTGGTAATGGAGACGTCGGTGTCAATGTTATAGGCATAATTTTGTAAATATTTTTCTACAAGTTTGTCCCGTGACTTTATTCCCTTTTGTAAGGTAGAGAGCTATTCAAGTATAGGACTTGCAAGAATCCTAGGGAAGAGTCTCATCAAATAAGTATGTTCATATGCAATGTCCACACAATTGGTTGTAAATTCTCGAATGTATTCAAGGGGGTTTGTCTTGCCTTTGTATTTAGTGAAGTTTTGCACCATGTATCTAGGAGGAAAGTTTGGTATGTGTAGACTCGTGTCAAAAGGATATGGACATAGGTCATATGATGTGTGAGTCTTCTTGGTGGACATTTCCATGTTCTCCATCTATTTTTGCAAGGTTGCAAGTTGAGTTGTGAGTGCATCAATTATGGGGTTGTTTGTGGCATCACACACATTGGTGATGGGTACTACATGAAGTTCCATTTTTTGTGAAGATGTGTGTTGATTTGGGATGTGTTGTTGTGAAATGTGTGACGTGTTTTCATTTGGAATTTGTTGGTATTGCATGTTTTGATTAGGAATGTGTTGATGGCTCTAGATGTGTGATACATATGTGGGAATGTTTCCTCCAGCAGTATTAGTTGATATTTGCAGAATGTGTTGACCTTGAGTGTTCTCCAAATGAAGGGTTTGTACGGGATCATGATGGGCTAAAAAGTGGAGATATGATGGGTATGTGTAGGGTATGTGGCTGACAACATTTTTTTTACCCACAATGATGAAATGAAAAGGGTTTTTAAAGGATATTCTCAGCTTTCCACCAATATAAATTATGCTTTACTTTGAATTTAATAAATAATTATTATTCATTTTCTATTTGAATTATGACTAAAGTCCTAATTGATAGGCTAATTGAAAAACATCTATAGCTTTCAAATGGTATCACATTTTTTGAATCTGAAACGTGTGTCACATTCTATGCTTCACATACTATAGGATTAAAAAAAAATGAATTTCATGAAGTTTTGACCAAGTTAAGGTGGTTAGACATATGAGTTTTAATATTTTTAAAAGTTGTAATAAAAAAATCATAATTAATTATTTACTTGGAAAAAAATTACAAAAAATATGCATCACATTGGGACATGAATCCTCTACTTATATATAAAATCTTATAAAAAAATATTATCATTTTATTGTGGTTAGGGTGGTCAGACAAAAACCTACTTAATTTTTCCCTGAAATTTAAGTGCTATTGCATTGAAATTTCAAATTTTTACCAAATAGATTTTTTTTTAAAATAAACCTAGTAGTTTAGAAACTACATTCAATTTTCTACAAATTCTATTATTACATATTTTTGAAATAATATAGATAACTTATTCAAATTTTAACGTCAAGTTGCCTAACTCTGATTTTTCTAAATTTTATCGCCACTTAAGGGCTTGTTTTTTCCATGATGATCTTGCACATACCCTAAAGTCATGTTTTGTGTAATCTGATTGCCTTGTCCAAATTGGTTTATGTGTCCAAGTGGAATGTTGGTGTTTTTCCTTTGGGAATTATGGGTGTTGGTATTGAGTTGTGATGAGGTGTTGACATTAGATTGAGGTCCTAGAATGAAAATCCGTCATTTATTCCTCCCAAAGGGGTTGAATGAATTTTTTCCCATGGCATTATTGGAGGACCCAATTAAAATATTTGACAATGATGTTCCAATGGTGCTAGATGAAGCTACAAATAGGAGGTTTGAAGAACTTTCCCCCATTGTTGAGGACCCAAAGGTATATCTAATTGATTGTGAGGATGTTGTTGATATTTGAGGCATTGATTGTGACATGGCTTGTGACATGGTTGATGTTCCTCCAGTGGATGTTGCATTGATCGAGTTGGTAGTATTTTGATTGGAGGTTCCATTAGAGGTAAAATTGATGGTGTTTGTGGCACTTTATGTAGTGGCAACAATAAAGGTATTGTTTGCATTTTTTTGGGGTTGACTAGTGTTGGGAGCATTGTTTGTGTTATTGTTTGCATCATGATTAGGAGAGGCTTCTCTCAAAGTGTTAATGTTGAACCCATGTGCCAATTTGGCCCCTTGGTGTAAAAGCATGGCTAGATATCTATCTGAGTCTTGCAAGACTAGTTCTTCCACAAAGGAGGCCACTTCAGGATTTTGTGTTACAACTTCTATGTCTTCCTCATATACATGTTCGTGTTCATCTCTACGTATGAATGGTTCAAAGGGGTTGCATGAGGAAGATGACATGTTCATGTCACTGAAAGGATTGATAAAAGATGTTTCTTGGTTCATGCCATCATAAAAGTTATAGGGGTCAGTGTCTTGTCCAAATGATTCCATTTGTCTTCTTTTTCTTTGGAGCCTAGTCTCAACCATATAAGGATTTTGTTCAAACGAGGAAGATGAAAATGACAACTAAGTTTATGAACGGGAATGATATGACACTATATTTTTGGATTTTTGAAATAAGGGATGCAAATGAAACTATAGTTTTGGGGTTTTTGGGCAATAAGGAATGCAATATGACAATGTTGTCTAAGGGAAACGACAAATGCAAAAGGCCAATGAAGACTACGATGAAAAGTATGACACTATTTTTTTGGATTTTTGGAATAAGGTATGTAAATGCAAAGATCTAAGTAATGATGTACTTTAAAAAAATGTTTACTCAACCACTCAAAGCTTGATCTATGTCTCAATTTGGATCATAAAATGACTTGTTTGAAGCGCTAAATGAAAAGTTGACAAAGTGAGGCTTCCTAACTAGACTTTTGAGTTGGAAACATCTCAAAAGAGGACAATGACTAAAGGGAATAATGTTAACTAAGTCCAATGATAACCTACTCTTGAAGGAAATTTTTTTTCCATGTATGGTAAGTTTCTTCCTATTCTAAAGTATGCAATAAGATGAGGTCCTAAAGAATAGTTTATGCTAAAAATGATGGTTTCTAAGGTGCAACTAAAATTTTGCAAAGATGGACCTATAGGAAAATGCAAGCTAAAAGATGCAAGAAAGGATGATTTGAGCAATTCCTTATCTGGTTTTGAATAGGAGCCACTGGAAAAATATGTTTGATAGAAGATGGAAAATGTTTGGACTTGAGTTCTGGTTTGCAACAATGTTTTTGTTTTTTCCAGGAAATTGCAACATTTCAAGTCACATATGCGTTGCAGTTTGTCAGATGCATCATAGTTTCAAAAAATACGGTGTTATAGGTAACAGATGCAGCTCAATAAAGGAACTTCAGTGTTATATAAATCAAATGTGGTGCAATATAGGCAGATGTGTTGCAAAAATAAGCAAATGCAACTTAGCAGGGCAAATGGGTTATAGAAAGTCTCAACTATGTTGCAAAAAAGTGAATGTGTTGCATAGAAAACAAAATGTGTTTTATTAGAGTGATTGTGGCATAAAGTGTATCAAATGCGGTTTATCAAAACATATGTGCCACACATAATAGAAAATGCATTGCAGGCATAATGAAGGTCTAGTTTGTTTGCAATTTTGTCAAAATTTTGAATTGTTTCAAGTTGAATGATCATTTCTAGGTCTGTGAAAGGTGTTTATTTGTCTCAACGTCTTTAGAAAACACTTGGAAAACACAATATCTTGTCTTTGAAAATTTGAAAACATGCACAATGAAGACAAGCACAACCCTAGGTTAGGCAAGGACAATATTCACTAGATTCCACGTGGGTTTCCCTAATCACACTTATTCCTAGCAGATGAATCCAAAAGCTTGGCCACAAAAGCTCCCCCTTACATTACACTCACTTCTCTAGTCAACCAAGCTTCCATCCTCCATAAATCTCTCATGGTAGGATGATCACCTCTACTAAGAACAACGAGAATGTGGATGCCTTGGAAACAACCGTTGCTGTACTAGCAAATAGATGGGATTTTGGCAAATAGATAAAAAAAATTTAGTAAGGGAAACCATTCGAGTGGCAACACATGGGGTAATATTAGCTCCAATAAGGAGGAATTCCAGCCTGAAGAGGTTATGCTCAATAGGGTTTTGGGGAATTCACTCGTCCGTGTGACACATCCACACTCTTAATCCTAAGCTTTCTAGTAGGATTGAAATTTGTATACCGGTAGGGAGTAGCTCAGCCAAAGAACTTCATTGCTAGTTTGAGTCACCTTGGGGTGAGTACTTTTTCCCACCAAGGAAGGCCCAATTCCTAGAGTCAATAATAATTTCTCTTGCACCTAGGATCACACAAGTGCGCAAGGGGAGAGGATACTTCTATTATTGAATTGGGTTACACAATTATAGACACTTATTGTTTTTAGTTACCAAAATTGTAATGTGAGGAAGAGACTTGATACACTTTGTTCTTTTTAAACTTTTAACTTGAAGTGTGAAAGACAAAGTTCATTTTAAACCCATCATGTGAGAATGCATATTCATTTTAACCATATGAGTTTCAATGCATGATTGTGTTCATTTTAAACCCATGAATGTGCATGCATGTTCATTTTAACCATATGAATGCAAATACAAGTTGTTGTTGTTGTTTGTTTGCCTTAAGGAAATGAAAACTGTGTTAAGAAAATCAACCAAAAATAAGGTTAGACTCTTTGCCACACGCTGGAAATAGAATGTTAGTAACCCAAAAACCTCTATGCTGCTAAATGAAAAAGAGAAATCTGGAAATTTTTTGTAAAATTTGAAAAGAAAAAATTTACCAGGAAAATGCGTTGCAACAAAGAAAATGTGTCACTCTACAAGTCAAATGCGTCTTGGGACCAAAGGTTGAAATTTGTAGAAAAATGTGTCAACCTACAAAGAAAATGCATCGTGGGAAGGGAAATGTGTCGTTCTAGAAGGCATATGTGTCACAACAAAGCGTATGCATTGTTCAGGAAGGAAAATGTGTCATGATCTATTGAATGTGGCTCAGGAAACAACAAATGTGTCATGTCGTACCTGTACCTACAAAAACAAAAAAAATCATATGGAACAAAACAAAATGCACGATTTTGGCATCGGGTTCACTAATGTAGCTATGGGTAATATTCAAGTTAGCAGATTATAGCATAAATAAATAAAACCCAAAGTAAATAATGAAGCAAAAAGGAGTAAAACATGAAAACTAAAGAAATAATCTCACCAAATATCTTGAAACTCCATGATTGACCTCGATTACACCTTCTCTATTTGCTGAAAATATGTGATTTCCCTTAGATTTTGTGTGAGCAACTTATGACTATGCCAAGACCTAAGCAAATGTTGAAGGATTTGATCTAAAATTCAATACTATGCAACTATGCAACTATGCAACTAGTAAGTAAGCCTAATGTATGCAAATGTCAAGATGTCAAGATGCCAAGAGATGTGAAGTATGCCTACGACAAGATTGCATGAGATGAAGTGACATAAGGTGTCAAAATGAGAGCAAAATTTCTTTTTTAGAGAAAATACAATTTTGGATGAATAGCCAAGATTGAAGATTGACAAATGCCCTAGAATCAATGGACAAGATTCAATGTGACAACCCACAAATAGGGTTAGGGAAATATCAGGGTAAATTTCAAATGAGTGGACAAGATTTGATTTTAGACAATCAAATCAAGGGACAAGATTGCATATGACAAGGAGTTAAGATTGGCACAGAAAAAGAGAGAGTTGGAAAATTGAGTAATAATAGAAATTACTTGATTTGTGGAAGAAAGTTGCTATTTTGAATTAAAAATTAATTTAATTCAAAAAGGTGGGGTCATGTGACAATAAATAATTAATTTGAATTATTTACTAAGAGGGAAAATTAGAAAGGGACCATTTTAAATAAATGATTTTATTTAAAATTGGGAAAATGCCAAGGTGGAAAATATTTAAATAAATTAATGAATTTATTTAATTATGAGAAGACATTATACATTTATGACATATTTAAATAAATAAATATAATTTATTTATTTAAATAATCAGGAGGAAATAATGGACAAAAAATAATTAAATAAATTAATGAATTTATTTAATCACTGAAAGACATTAGACAATTAGTGACACATTTAAATAAATAAATAAAATTTATTTATTTAAATAATCAAGAGGAAACAAAAGACATGAATTAATTAAATAATTATGAATTATTTAATTAATAGTTGAATATGGAACAAACGACATGATTAAATATTTTAATTATGTTGTGAAGAATATGGAGAAAATAAAATTTGCAGACTTGGGTCATTTTTATGTGTCTACACCTTTTAATCCTATGGTCTTTGCAATACTTTTCAAAATCTATAGAACAAACCATTATCTATCCTTAAGCATTTAATTTTCCTTCTAGTTTGAGTTTCTACCAAGTTTTTAAACTCTTTAAACTGATTGAACACTTTTGATTTACTTTTAAGAAAATACACAAATGCCCTTGTAAAATAATCATCAATAAAATAAAAATAATATTTAGACTTCAATAACAAAGGAACATTACTGGACCAAATGCATCAGAGTGAACATAATCCAGTATGCTAGAAGATCTATGTGGACTAAAATAAAATGAAAAATGGTGTTGCTTTCCATAAATGAAATGTTCGTAAAAATCAAACTCAAGGTTACATTCAACAAGCCCTTCTGCCAAGTTTTTATTTTTCAAGGGTTTTAACCCTTTTTCTCCTATGTGATTGAGTCTATGATGCCACATCATAGTCTTCTCTACTGAGAGTTTCACCTCCAAGGAGTTTGCACCCAAAGGAACTTCGTTATCCTTCTCTGCACGAGCCACTTTGCTTGAATTTGTAGAGGCACTATTACATTGAACGACTTGTACATACAACTTGTACAAAGTTCCAAAACATGCACCCTTGGCCAATACCATCGATCCTCTAGTCATCTTACAACCACCAATCAAGAATGAAACTTGCACACCAACATCATTCAACTTACTAACAAAAAGAAGATTATGAGCCAACCCTATTATGTGCATTACTCCATCAATTTCTTTTATTCTTCCATTAGGAAATTGAATTTTGACTCTTCAATGACCAAAAATTTCAAGAGATGAATCACTTGCTAGGTACATCTTTCCACCAACATACTTTTCATACTCTATGAACCAATCTCTATGAAATGTCATGTGAAAAGATGTTCCTGAGTCAATTAGCCAAACATCATCTGATGGCTGAGTTGCCAAGGCTACAATGCAAGCATCTGCATCAATTTGAGAAGAATCATTGGTAGTAGAGTTCTTCTTCTTCTTCTTCTTCTTCTTCTTCTTCTTCTTCTTCTTTTTCTCCTCTTTACAATCCTTCTGGATATGACCATTCTTCCGACAATTCCATCATTTTACCTTGGAATTATTGCTAGGAGACTTTGATCTCCCTTTAGATTTGGATTTATACTTATTTTCTTTCTTCTTTCCTCTCTCCTTTGACCTACCCTAAATAGTAAGGTCCTCCTTGGCCATCTTAGAAGATTTCCTCTTCATTTATTCTAAAAGCAGTGAAGCAACCACATCTTTTGTCTTGAAAGTGGTTGTTGTGCTTCCAATAGCCATCACCAGATGATCCCATGTGTCAGGTAAGGAACATAACAGAAGCATGCAGTGATCCTCCTCATCTATCTTCACACACATAGAGGCCAATTGAGAAAAAATCATATTAAATGAATTTAGATGGTCTAGTACAGATGCTCCTTCTTCCATATTCAAGGAGTATAACTTCTTCCTCAAGAATAACTTATTCACTAGAGACTTTCCCTGATAAATATCACCAAGTTTCTTCCATAAAGAACATGCAATGTTCTCCTCATGGACATTCAAGAGAATAGAATCAACTAGACAAAGTCTTATCATCCCTTTGGATTTTCTATCTATGAGGTCCCAATCTTCTTGCTTCATACCTGATGGTTTTGTTCCCATAACAGTAATCCAAAGATCTTTATCCACCAATAGGTCTTCCATTTTGAGTTTACACAACTTAAAATTGTTGTTATTAAACTTTTCAATTTCTATACTTCCTAATGTGCTTGCCATCTCAATCTGTAATCAAGAGAATCAATTTTCTTTGCAAGACTCCCACTGAATAGAATTAGCTCAAAAAATCTAGCCCTACCCACAAGGATAACACAACTAGCTAGGCTTTGATACCACTTGTAAGGAAAGGTTGGTTCAGAAAATCCTTCCAAATGCAAAATTATTAGGAAAGAAGTGCAAAAAAGTTCATTTAATTCGAGTTATATTCATTAAGATGCACAACAATAAAACAAAAGAATAAAAAATTTAAGGGTATGTGTAGGATCATCATGGAAAAAATAGGCCCTTAAGTGGCAATGAAAATTCATAAAAATCAGAGTTAGGCAACTTGACATAAAAATTTGAATAAGCTATCTATATTAATTCAAAAATATGTAAGAATCGAATTTGTGGAAAATTGAATGTAGTTTCTAAACTACTAGGTTTATTTTTCTAAAAAAAAAATCTATTTGGTGAAAAATTGAAATTTCAATGTGGTAGTACTTAAATTTCAGGGAAAAAATAAGAAGTAGGTGTCTGTCTAACCACCCTAACCATAATAAAAAGATAACTATTTTTTTATAAGATTTTAGATATAAGTAGAGGACTCATGTTTGGATGTGATGCATATTTTTTTGTAATGTTTTCCCAAGTAAATAATTAATTATGAATTTTTTATTACAACTTTTAAAAAATATAAAAACTCTTATGTCTGACCACTTAACTAGTCAAAACTTCATAAAATTCTTTTTTTTTTAATCCTATACTATGCGAAGCACAAAATGTGACACATGTTTTGGATTGAAAAAATGTGATATTTGAAAGATATACATGTTTTTCAATCAGGCTATCAATCGAGGACTTTAATTCGTAATTCTAATAGAAAATGAATAATAATTATTTATTAGATTCAAACTAAAGTATAATTTATATTGGTGGAAAGTTAGAAGCTCCTTTACAAACTCTTTTTGTTTCATCAATTTTGGGTAAGAAAAAGGTCATCAATCACATGGGAAAAGTCTCGGAAAGCAAGGTAAGTTGTTAAACACGTTTTTTGTGTTGACTTCTTAGGATTGGCAGGTTCGAACCAAAATCCAAAGCAAGCCTAAGGCTAATCCCTAGGCATTTTATTTTGTGTTAGACATATTAGATATCCGATTTCGATTTGAATCTGATATCTGATATGTTTTATATAGAGTTGCAAAAATGTTATACAATTTATAATATATGATTTAAAAAATGCAATAAAGTTTATAATTTAATATATAAAATTAAATATAGTTTATAATGTAATATATAATATACAATTTATGATAATCTCTTACCAAATTATGTATTTAATATATAATATTTTATATTATTATGTATAATATTTAAATATTATTTCAATATTTTAGTTAATGTATAAATATTTAAATATATATATATATATTACTAATATATAAGATATTTTAAATATTATCTCTTTTCCCTCTCTCTCTCTCCATCTCTGGCTCCCAGTCTCTCGCCAATCCGCTCTTGTCTCTCTCCCTCTGCCCATGGCCTAGGCCCTAGGCCATGATCTGGAGCCCTCCACCTCTCTCTCCTCTCTCCTAGCCCCCTCTCCTCTCTCATGTCTCTCCCTCTATCCCACCCTCTCCTGCCCTCTCATCCTCCATCCATCCATTCCATCCACCCTCATTCCACCCTGACCCTCCCTCCCTCCCCATCTCCTCCCTCGTTTCCTCACCCTCCTTATCATCTCAGATCATAAATATAAAATATCATCATCCATCATCCATCCATCATATCATCTCCATCTCGGCTCCTCCCTCCTCTCCACCCTTCCATCCCCTCCACCCTCCACCCTCCACCCCTCCTCTCTCCATTCCCTCTCTCCACTCTTCCTCTTTTGTCCACCCTCCTGGTTCCATCTCCTTTGTCCATCTCTCTCTTTTGATCCTCTCAGATCCTTTGTCCAGTCCTCTTCCATGGCCTTCCTCCTCACTATCTTGGTCTCTCTCCCTCCCACTCTCTCCCACTCCCATCATCTCTCTCCCTATACCCCTTAAGCCTGAAACCCTAAACCCTTATAACCCTCTACCCCTAAACCCGCCAGCCTAAACCCCTAAACCCATAACCCTCAAACCCTTTACCCTATACCCTTAATCCTTAACCCTTAAACCCTCTACCATATACCCTTAACCCTTAAACCCTCTACCATCCACCATTAACCCTAAGGTTTATGTGTACACAAATCAAATATCTGATTTAAATCAGATATCCGATTTCAAGAACTAAAATCATACCATTACAAAACATTTTAAAATGTCTTTCAAATCAGATATCATATTGTATCGGATATCGGATTATAATGGATATCAAATTTTTAGGCCATAGAAAAGCCTCGTGTGGACCATTTTATGCATTCCAATGGACCCTACATTCTGTTTTCAGGCTTTGCAGGCAACAAACACATGGTTTCAAATAGGAAGAGACAAAGACCAACCTTTTGGAGTATCTTCTACTCAAATTTATCATAAGCAATGATTTTTTAGCATCTTTTATGAGGTATAATGGGAAGTAGTAGCCGTTGAAAGCAAAAACATAAGAGAAAGCTTATAAAAGAACAAATTGAAGCATATAGACAAAGAGATAGAGAAGGTCATGGTAAGAGAAGACAAGGTATGTTAAATATTGGTGAACTTGACCCCTATGGTCTTTCAAGTGAAGAGGAAATTTAATATGTTGAAGGTGAAAATGTTGGAATTGAAGATGTTGAACATGATATTCAAATTGGGAATGAAAATATTGAATTTGATAATGAAAATGTTCAAGGTGAAAATGTTGGATTTGAAGATGTTGAACATGATATTTAAATTGATAATGAAAATGTTAGATTTGAAGATGTTGAACATGATATTGAAATTGGGAATGAAATTATTCAAAATGATATTGAAAATGTTCATGGTGAAAATGTTGGAAATGAAGATTTTGAACATAATATTGAAGCAATTGTAAATTATGTTTCACCAGATTACATGAGAAATGAAGAACCTTGTGTGGAAGAAAGACATTCCAAATTCAAGACCTTCAAGAACCCCTAAATGGTTACTTGAAATTGATGAGAACATTATAAAAAATTTGGAAGGAAAGAGGTCAACATGAACTATTCAATTGTGGGATAGAAGACTTTTCAGCCAATATTTTAGCGATAAGACATTGATTGAGCAATGCCAAATTTTTGTACAATTGATAAAGATGCAAAAGATGGGACCTTTGCTAGCCAAATTGAAGATTCGTGTGAACAAGAAGACTGAAAAAAATTATATTATTGTCATTTTTTTTTTTAATGCTCTCAAGTCTATTGGAAAAAATAACAAGGAAAAGGATAAGAGAGCTACTCAGAGAGTCATTACGATCAACCTAGTAAGCCATCAATTGAAAAATGCTCACTTTATGAGACAAACTTGTATTGATTTTGACATAAATCGTAAAACTTTGGTTAGAGCACTCGTAAGAAGAGAAAGAATAGATGATCCTCTTCAAAATGATACATGGGCTTTTGTTGGGAGGCTTCCACATGTTGATAAGAAGCTAACCAATAATATAAAGCAGGTAATTAAACAGAAGCTCGATCCAACCTTAAATCTTGCTGCCCCCACATTTCATTGACATTAGCAAGTTGTAACCACTATTTTTCACCTAATTTCACTCATTTTTTCCATGCATGGAAACTCACCAACTCAAGTATAGATGTTTCTAGCTCTCTAAACCCACAGTCACCTTATAGAATCCTAATAAAATGTACCATGGCCATACCATCCAGCTATAGACCATACAATAGATTGTATGGCCTTTTACCACTTTGGACTCTTAAGGGAAATCATTGGTCCAACATAGCTTAGAGTGATTTGATGTATTTGGGTGAAAAAGAGGGCCATCTCTAGCATAAATGTACCCATCTAGACATGTTGGAATAGTCCATTTGGTCGTACTAGTTACACAATGAAAGTTGCACCACTTTGCAACTTTACACTTCTTGCATTTGACAACTTTTCCCTCAATAGAAAACTTGCCACCACGAGAAAATGCCTCCAAAATAGCAAAAATTGAGAGAGTCTGTAAATGTCACATTTTTTGAGAAATAGACCTTCAAAGATTGCTGCCTTTTAGCACTTTGGACTCTTAAGGGAAATCATCGATCCAATGTAGCTTGGAGTGATTCAGCATATTTGGGTGCAAAAGAGGACCATCCATAGCATAAAATTACCCATCCAAATGTGTTGGAATAGTCCATTTGGTCACACGAGTTGCATAATGAAAGTTGCACCACTTTGCAACTTTACACTGCTTGCATCTGACAACTTTTCCCTCAACTGAAAAACTTTCCACTATGGGAAAACGCCTCCGAGATAGGTAAAATTGAGAGAGTTTATTGTAGATGGCCCAAAAATGATCCCAGCCTCAAACGAAGAGTCTGTAATGGTCACAATTTTTGAGAAATAGCCCTTCAAAGATTGTTGTCTTTTAGTACTTTCAACTCTTAAGGGAAATCACCGGTCTAATGTAGCTCGGAGTGATTCTACATATTTGGGTGAAAAAGAGGACCATCCCTAGCATAAACGTACACATACAAAGATTTTGGAATAGTTTGTTTGGTCGTGCAAGTTGCTGAATGAAAGTTGCACCACTTTGCAACTTTACACTACTTGCATCTGACAACTTTTCCCTCAACTAAAAACTTGCCACCACGGGAAAACATCTCCAAGATAGAAAAAACTGAGAGAGATTATTATAGATGGGCGAAAAAAAATCCCATACTCTCAAATGGAGAGTCTATAAATGCCACAGTTTCTGAGAAATAGCCCTTCAAAGATTGCTGCCTTTTAGCACTTTCGACTCTTAAGGGAAATCGTCGATCCAATGTAGCTCAGAGTGATTCGGCATATTTGGGTGCAAAAGAGGACCATCCCTAGCATAAACTTACCCACCCGGAAATGTTGGAACAATCTGTTTTGTCGTACAAGTTGCTGAATGAAAGTTGCACCACTTTGCAACTTTACACTGCTTGCATCTGACAACTTTTCCCTCAACTGAAAACTTACCACCACCAGAAAAATCCTCTGACATAGAAAAAAATGAGAGAGGTTATTGTATATGGGTAGAGATGATCCCATGGCCTCAAATAGAGAGTCTGTAAACATCATAGTTTCTGAGAAATAGCCCTTCAAAGATTGCTGCCTTTTAGCACTTTTGACTCTTAAGGGAAATTGTCGGTCCAATGTAGCTCAAAGTGATTTGGCATATTTGGGTTCAAAAGAGGACCATCCCTAGCATAAAAATACCCATTCGGACGTGTTGGAATAGTTTGTTTGGTCATACAAGTTGCTGAATGAAAGTTGCACCACTTTGCAACTTTACACTGCTTGCATCTGACAACTTTTCCCTCAATTCAAAACTTGCCACCACAGGAAAACACCTTTGAGATAGAGAAAAATTGAGAGAGGTCATTGTAGAGGGGCCCAACACAATCTCATGGAATCAAACAAAAATTTTTAGGCATCATAGTTTCCAATAAATAGTCTGTCAAAGATTGTTTCCCTTTTGCACTTTGGACTCTTAAGGGATTTCGTTGATTGAACATAGCTCAAACTGCTTCAGCCTATTTGGGTGCAAAAGGGGACCATAACTAACCTAAACTTAACCATCTAGACATGATGGAATAGTCGGTTAGGTCATACAAGTTGTGGAACAAAATTTATTTATGCACTTACAAGTAGTTTTCAGCCTCCAACTGAACTCCAATGCTGATTTTCGTGTGAAAAAAAGCCATGAGACCATAGCTTGTTTCTTTTTTTTTAATGGAAACTAGTGGGAAGCAGAGTTAAATTCTTCATAGATTTAGCATTTTAGATTGCAAGAAGAAATCAAAATGGCTAGTGTACTAAATAAATTCTTATGCTTTCTAAGGAATGCTGATAACTCTACTCAGTTGGATTTTTTTTTCAAAATCATACAAATTGAACCTTGGCATCAATAAAATCTATATGCATGAGACCCATTTAGAGTTGGTTTGAGTGCTTTCTTTTTATTTTTTGTGAGTTTTGTGCCAAGTTTTCTCAAGGCGGGTAGTGAACCCAAATTTTACATTTTGAGTAAATTATTAATTACTGAAGCCCTCCACCTACTGTACCTTTCATGTGGCTTAGTGGAGAGGCTTTGTAAAATATGATTTGAATGTGTGCAAGTCAATTTAAGAAAGGGGAAATGATTTGTGAGTCTTGGAGTTGCTGTCCTAAGCAAATCATTGCTTAAATTGCAAGAAATTGGAGCTTTTAGCCTAGGGTTTGTTAAAATCAATGAGAATGGTGGAATCTCTTTAACGTTTAAGAATATTGGGATCATAATAGAGGTTTTTGAGTCGGTGGCATGGTCCGGGGAGTTGTGCAAGTGGGACTTTCAATAAACCCTATGCATTTGCATGGTAAACAAATAGTTTCATGGGACAACCTGCTAAAGGACCTATAGGTGCAAAATAATCTTAGAATTTGTTGTTTAATGACACAAATCGAGATTTTTTGGGGTGTCCTTGTGAAGATCAAGTGTTTAAAGGGCACTCACTTTGTGAAAGAGGGCTAATTCACTAGCCTAGGACAGGGGTATGTTATTGGTTCTCAAATTTGGTCCAAAGGAGTCAAGGGTAGTTTTCACATATGTTTTCACCCCCACTCTACATCAATCCATAGCTTGTTTGAAAGCACTTGTTTTAGGATTTTAGCCATAACAACAAGCTAGTGAACTATTTGATAAAAAGATTTGGTAAACATGTATGAAAAATGTGGTAGCATAGACAAGGCAGTGAACTATTTGAAAAAATGCCTCAAAGAAATGTGGTCTCATAAAATTCCATGACAAGAAAATTTAATTGATATCTTCACCTAGTTATTAGTTATGTACTGTGAAGTAATTGCATAATTGCTTAGGTTGACTTTGTAAAAACTATATTGTAATTTAAATTTTTCCATCTATTAGCATCTAGTTGTTA